>JAJKFI010000009.1:15620705-15662208 GCA_029204185.1 Lerista edwardsae
ATTATTATTATTATTATTATTATTATTATTATTATTATTATTATTATTATTATTCAATCAATATAGATCCACCTTAAAGCCACAAACTCCAAATGGAGAGGAAAAGAAAATAGACCCAAATATAGCAAGTCAAAAATTTGGGAAGAAGAAGAAAAAAGGCGATATAATTCCAGCATAGAAATCCATCAATATACAGTAGGTCCACCTTAAGTCCACCTTAAAAAGCCCCAATAGTCCAAAAAAGAAAAAGAAAAAAAAAAGAAATATAAAAATAAACCCAGATATGCCAAATCAGAACCAGAGAAGAAGGAAAAAATTTCAAAACCATACAATTCTAGCATAAAAATCAATCAATATAGGTCCACCTTAAAAAGCCACAATAGTCCAAGAGAAAAAAGAAGAATGTAAATAAACCCAAATGTGCCAATTCAGAGCCAAGGGTGAAGGAGAACATTTCCTAACAAAAAAGCACAACACACACACACACACACACACAAGCTATATATTTTAAACATTAAAAAAATAATCCATATAGGTCCACCTTAAGTCCACCTTAAAAAGCCACAGTACTCCAAGAAGAAAGAGAAAAAAAGAAAAAAATATGTATAGACCCAAATATGCCAAATCAGAAGCCAGGGAAGAAGGAAAAAATTTCTAAGGAAGAGAAAAAAACAACACCACGAAAAAAACCATATAATTCCAGCATAAATAACCACAAAACTCCCCCCCCCAAAAAAAGGAAGAGAAAAATACTCCCGAATAGTCCGAGTCCAACCAGGCGTGGGGGGGGGAGGGGAATCAGAAACAAAAGGAGTAGCAATAAAACAAAGAAGAGAGAACCCCCTATATAATATATCCATGGTTAGTCTTCTATATATACCTTAGTTAGTTAGTCTTCTATATAGTCTTCTATATATCCATGGTTAATCATCCAGCCAGGCAGTAAAAAGGAAAAAAAAAATCCATTACACAGCACAAAAGCCAATCTTCAGAGACAGGGACAACCAGATCCCTCCGCCCTCAAGGGAGAAAGCATAGAGTAAAGCTGCAAACAAAATTTTTAAAAAGGGGAGAAAGACCAACCAGCAAAATTCATCCCAAAAAGTATATACTCCTAGGAATCTTCTTAATAGACTGGAGTAAATTTCCAATTTCAATCAGTCCCTCAAGACCTTTATTAATAAAAAACAAACAGCAAAAACAGGGAAATACTAAATTCCAAAGCCAGAAAAGGGGGGGATATAACTTGTGGCAATATAAAATTCAAAACTCTTCTACAACTTCTTCTAAAGTAGACTCAGTTATTTATAAAGTCTAAAATGTAAAATCCAGTGACCCAAGAGTTAAAAAATTTAATTGTAATCTCCAGTCCTCCCCCTTCTTCTTTTCCTCCCCTTACTTTCCCATCAAGTTTAAAAGAAGGAAAGAGAAAGTTTCACCTGTTATCTCAGAGTGAATGTAATAGTTCCAGATTGTAGTCTAAATTATCCTCGAGAATCCATGAGCTTCTTCAGTTTACTTCAGTGCCGCTTCAGTGTGTGGGGGGTGGGGGGAATTAGGGGCTATTCCGAGTATATCCTTGACAGTCAGTTACAGGTAGATAGAAATTGAGGTTCATCGCTACTGGAGTTCAGTGCAAAGGTACATTGATGCAGTCCGGAAACATTTACTGGCTACTGAGAGCCAGTGTGTCGTAGCGTCGTGGCTAGTCTGTTGCATTACAATCAAGATAAATTGTCGTGAAGTTCACGGGCTGATTTTTGGACAGTCGCTGTCTTTCAGTCTAATCTACTTTCATCTTTGAAAAGGGGACCATAACTATTGCCCCTCAGTCCTTGGAATAAGAGCAGGAAGTGATGTTTTTAAGCAGGTCATTGTCAGAAAAAAACAACACTTTTTTTTCTCACTTAGGAACTCATTAACTACAAGTAGAAGAGAAAATATGCAACTCTTGATCATATTTTCAAGATATGGAAGAGCCCAATTATCATGCAGGCTACCCTTCCAACAGTGACTTCACTGCACAGCTCAGCAACTGATCTTACCTGGAAGAGGGAAATTCAAGATGTGCTAGCTTAGGAGTGTCAGACTTTAAGGCCCAGGGCCAGATGTGGCCTGTAAAAGCTGTTTCTCTGGCCTTTGGGCTCGCTCAGCACCACTAATGAGTTCCTAAGTGAGAAAAAAGTGGGTTTTTTTTTCTGACAATGACCTGCTTAAAAACATCACTTCCTGCTTAATGACATCACTTCCTGTCCTCAGCAAGCATCATAAATGCTATTCAGCCTACTGTTTGAAATGAGTTCGATGCCTCTGTGCTAGCAAATATTGACGGTACTGGTTTAGATAAGCAGTTGGCCTGACATGGCTATAATACAGTTCTGTCCACAAATATAACTATATATAATTTCATGTACCTCATTGTTTGTAGGCAAATCTTGCAGCAGTACTTTCTTTAGTACAGTACTAAGGATTATGGAGACCAAATCAATCAATCACTAGTATTTATATACCGCTTTTCAACACAAAGTTCACAAAGCGGTTTACAGGCAAATAATAACATTAAAGTTAAATGGCTCCCTGTCCCAAAAGGGCTCACAATCTAAAAGAATGGAGAACACCACCAGCAACAGCCACGAGAAAGACACTGTGCTGGGGTGAAGAGGGACAATTGCTCTCCCCCTGCTAAATATAAGAGGACACCCCTTGAAAAAGTGCCTCTTGCCCAGTTAGCAGGGGTAATGTGATTGGTGTATACTCCCCTCCACAATGCAGATAGGAATACACTAACAATTTGCAAGCAGTGTGATCTCCTAGATTAGCACCATCAGCATTTTTGTTCCCCTTGCTCAGTTCTATTTAAATGTAGACCATTGGTCTGATGGATTGATTGGTTTTGGTCCCACGACTCAGATTGATTTTATTCCCTACAGAGCCCATGCCTGTCTTCAAACTTACTCTTTTTTTCTTTTCATTTTTACCAAAATGACACTTGATTGAGTCGGGAGTGGGAGTAGCGTGCTGTGTGCTTGGTTATGATCAATACAGTTGGTGTTCACTGGTCCTTATCCTTCTCAGTATGACTGCATTAACAAATGAACCCTAAAAATGTTTTCAAGTAGCTGTCGAACTGCATAGGAGAAGCCGACTGATATTGGCCCCATAATGCAGTGCTGTTTCAGTACATTCCAGCTATATTGGAAAACATTGACCATAGCACCATGGCAATCATGTGAATAGGATCTTTGGCAAGACCAATAAAAGTCATGTCAGCAGTTTCTGTATAACCTGCTTCTAGCAAATGCACCAATGCTAGCCTTTTGCTGCATAAAAAATGTTCACTATGCACACAGAGCTGTGCTTAGCTCTGGGAGGGGCTGTGTCTTTGCTTGTGGAAGGTCCCAGGTTCAATCAAGCCTGGAAAATACTACTGTCTGAAATTTTGCAGACTCAGTTTGTCTGCATAACTCGTCCTATGAGATGTGGTGGCTGTGCGGGTTAAACCACTGAACTGTTGAGCTTTCTGACCGGAAGGTTGGAAGTTCAAGACCACGTGATGGAGTGAGCTCCCGTCACTTGTCCCAGCTCCTGCCAACTTAGCAGTTCGAAAGCACCTAAAAATGCAGGTAGATAAATAGGTACCACTTCGGTGG
Source organism: Lerista edwardsae (assembly GCA_029204185.1). NCBI lineage: Eukaryota > Metazoa > Chordata > Lepidosauria > Squamata > Scincidae > Lerista > Lerista edwardsae. Next base: position 15,624,356 of record JAJKFI010000009.1, read on the forward strand.
GAAGGTAAATGGCATTCCGTGCACCTCAGCATATAGTCATACTGGCCACATGATCACAGAAACTGTCCTTGGACAAACACCGGCTCTTCGACTTAGAAACAGAGATGAGCACTGCCCCCTAGAGTTGGTCACAACTAGACGGTTGTGGGAAAACCTTTACCTTTTTAACTCATCGTGCACTCCATCTTAAGACTTGTGGCCCTATCTGATCACCTGATTTCCAGCAACAGGACATTGTCCTGCCTCTGTAAATTGGCTGCCAATGGCACATGGAGCGCACCAGCAGCGGTCATTTTCAAGCTGCCTTTGCAAAGCAGTGGCATACCTAGAAAAGGGATCAATGTTGTTTATGGCGCCACAACACGCAAACAAGTATGTTTAGACCATTCTCAGAGGCAGAGAGACCAGCACACAGACATGCACCATCCTCTCTGACTCCGAGAGTGGTCCAAACATGCTTTACAGTGGCCCTTGTGCCAGCTAAACTTTGCTGGCCTAACTGTGCCAGCCTATCTCCAGGTTTGGATTGCGCCCTTAATAATATTAACCATGTTGCCCTTTGAGTGCCCAGATACAACACCCTCTTTCTTAAGAGGATTCTAGCACGAATAGAATTGCTTTCAGAGGCTGGAACTGTTTGTGAAAATACGTCTCACTCATGTCATAGTCCTGTTGCATTACAAGCCAGTTAAATTGACTGGTTGCCTCTTGTCTCCAAAAAGGAAAGCAGCCAACTTTTCCCCCACTTCATTGTTCCCTTTCCCTGTACTTCCCCAGCAGAAATTTCAAATAGATCAGATTACGAAGGCAGGAAAAACGGGTTATCACAGCATGAATGCTGGAGGATATTAGATTTTAAGATATATTTTCTGAAATGCCATGGTTATGGAACATATTTGTTTCATGTACGTACTTAATATATCCTCCTTGTATATCTGGCAGATGGTGCAGTATTTTACAACTAAAAATAATGTTTTAGACTGGAAAATACTATTCTATTCCCTGTTTTATTTTTTATTTATCCCTGCTTGTCAAATTTAGACTTTGCCTACATGATAATAATCCTGATGGATGACTGTAATATAAATGGAGATACATATGCTTTTCCATTAAGATACCTGATGGTAGGATCTGAAAAGATATTAATATCACATCCAAAAATATATATCCATTATCTTTGCTTGTTAGAACGATATTGTGTGCATAAGGATAAACACATGAATTGATTTTATGGGAAGGAACAGCTTTGTAGTTTAATTTTTATTGGGTTTTTTCTTTTAAAAAATAGTCAAAGCTATCATGAATCTAAAGAAAAATGTAAAGAAAACTGCATTTTTGATGTTTCTGGGCATACTATACCATGCAAAATTATAGATTTATTTAACCACTGTAAAATCCATTTTAAATAAACCAGCCTGCTGGACAATCATGCTGATCTATAGACGTGTGGACAGGAGACTGGCGTGCATATTTAACGTTTTGCTTTCCCCTAGCAAGTCTGTTTCACAAGGAGGGAAGAAAGAATCAGAACTCTATAAAATAAGAAATTATATATGTATGCAGCTGCCTGTATATGGTTGTGGGCAGTGATGTCATTCAGGGGGAATGGACCAGAACGGGCATTCTGGATCCTAACGGGCTCCGTGGCTGGTTCTGGGTTCCCGACAAGTGCCAATCAAAAGTGAGTTCCTGTTCCTAAATCATTTGAATGACACCACTGTTTGTGGGGCAAAAATGTTCTGGCCTTACTGAATGGTGCTGCTGAGATGGAGAAAGCAAAGAGCAGGTAAGGACTGGACCTTGTAGCAGAGCATCTTGGCATCTAAAGATTTCCCTCCAGTCACAGTAGGTGGCTGCCTTCAAGCCTCCAGTCCCAGCAATCCACTCTTTTTTTTTCCAGCCGCATGGTCAGAAAGTTAACACATACGGTTCTGTCCACTGCACTCCTTTCCATTTGGCCAGGAGTGGTCATAGTGATCATGACTGAACGTTGCCAGCCTGGCTAACTTTCATTTTCAGTGACCTGGGCCATGTGGTTGAAGATGCAGAAATCATAATGATTCAATGCTAACCCCATCCCTGCCAATAAAACAAATAAGGCTTCTGTGTGTTGACTTTTCAGCAATGCCACAAAATGATCTCAGTGAGGGAATAGTGTCATTTTTGCACATACGTAAACAAATCATAGCAGATCAGGTTTCAGCAAGAGATCGCGCAGATACTGTGCGATGTGTGTCGCTTGCCTCCGCCCTATATAAAACTGATTTTTTTCGGCCTGCAAAAATGTGCAAAATATACCAGGTGGTCCTCATACTGAAACGTTTGGAGCTCCCTGCTCTAGAGCAGCGACTTTCAACCACTGTGGCATGGCATATTGGTGTGAGGCGAATGGTTTGCAGGTGTGCCACTCTTTTTGCATATGAACTATCCTCATTCTGCATAAGGTTTTAGAGCACAACTCTAACCAAATTTCCGGCACTGATATGGCTGTGCCTGCGGGGCATGTGCTGCATCCTGCAGTTGGGAGGCAGCCGTGGAGGCCTCCCTTAACTAGAGGAGGCCTTCATGACTTTCCCACCACCACAGAAGGCAGCGTACACCCCATTGAGACAGCTACACCGAGGATGGGAAATTGGATAGGATTTGGCCCTCATTTTGTCATCGTTGACTAAGGGCCAGGGCCAGACGTTTCCATCCTCAGCACCTAAAATGTGACAGAGAGATATACAGTATGTCTATCAACACATGCAGGGTCATCACATTGGGCTTCAGGGGGCCCCACACTAGCAGGGTGAGCATATTGCCTGTGGCTGCAGCTGGGTTCTCTATGGGCTGTAAGTCAGTGGGGCGAGCAGAGCAGCTTTACCTTGGTCTCTCCCACTTGCCTCTGCCTCTGAACAGCCCCAAACGGGCCACCTGGAGATACTCATTTTCCCTAAATTGGAGCTCTCAGTGTTGGGTATGACTGGGACATATCAATGTACATACATGGATTCTAGCATGAATTGACCCTGTACATCAGAGTGGAAGGTTTATTTCAATTCTGCAGTTATGGACTCAGATATTAAACTGAAACAAAATGTAGATACAGCTTCTTCTTTTTTGCATGCAAACTGCTTAAAGGAAATCATTAATATACAGAGCTAATACCTTGCACTGATCATAAATAATTTTTTTATTTAATTACGTTACTTAATGTTACTGAAATCAGTAGCATTTATGAAAATGGGCAGATGCTGGTCCTGAAACTGTCTCAGATTCTCATGTGCAAGTCAGTGCAAAGGTGCTCTAATAACATGTCATATGTGGCTAATTTTAACACAGATGCATTTATTGTATTTAAACATCTCGAAAAACATTTTCAGACTTCATCAGCAGATGTAAGAAACACTTGAATAATTGTCTTAATTGAAATCAATGCCATTTTTACTTAGGAAATGACTGAAGAATATTAACTGCCAACTAATTAAGACACTTAATTAAATGCAGATGCTACTTAACAAGTAATTGAGTGAGAGAATATGAATAGGGAATCAGAAACTCATTAAACACATACAACTAACAGAGCTTGAAGTGGTTGGATAAGCTAATAACATTTCTGTTACAACTATATGCTTTTGTGACACGCCATGTATAAAGGCTTCTTTACATTTTGCATTCTTCTAACATTGGCTATTTTAAGTATACATCTAAGCACAATCCTAAGTAGAGGTTGAGTAAGTAGAGTAAGAGAGTAGAGGGACGTGGTGGCACTGTGGGTTAAACCGCTGCTGCTGGGCTTTCTGACCGGAAGGTTGAGAGTTCTAGACCACGCGACGGAGTAAGCTCCCTTCGCTTGTCCCAGGTCCTGCCAACCTAGCAGTTCAAAAGCAAGTAAAAATGTGAGTATATAAATAGGTACCACTTCGGTGGGAAGGTAACGGCATTCTGTGCGCTATGGCGTATAGTCATGCCGGCCACATGACCACGGAAGCTTGTCCTCGGACAAATGCCGGCTCTACAGTCTTAGAAATGGAGATGAGCACCGCCCCCTACAGTCGGTCACGACTAGACCATTCGGTCATGGGGAAACCTTTATCTTTAAGTAGAGGTTAAGCCAGCGTGGCCGTCTCTGCGCTGGTTCAGAGTGTTGCAAACATGTCATAAGGCATGTTTGCAGCGACTCAAGAGCCAGCTGGGCTGGTGCAAGACCTGTGCCGGCTCAGCAGCATTGCTTCCAAACACTGCACCAGTTGGCACAGGTAAGTTTGCACTAGGTGGTACGGGGATAGGGGAGGGTGACAGGAGGGTGGTTTGGAGGTGGGGAAGGGGTATTTTTGGGTGAGGGGGGGTGGAACATGGTGAGGATCAGGCCCAGAAGGGCAGGCAAGATTGGCAGTGGCAGTGTACGCCATATCCTAAGCCCCTTCCCAGCCTGCATGGCATCTCATTGGGCTTCCCGGAATTGCACCAGCAATATAGCTGTTAAGGATCCAAGACGCCCCATAGAGATGGCTGGGACTTTAGTCAGAGTAAGGGGAAATCTATACCCTTACCCTGAGGAGACTTCCAGACACCTCCTAAGTAGCACTGGACGCCACGCACGCCATATAGCATGGCTGCGCTGGCACAGCTTAGGATTGGAGTGTAAAAGTGTTTGAATGGGACAAATTTTATTTCGTCTAACGACAGCACTATTCAGTTCGAAGAGTTTGAGACAAACATTACTATGTCAAAAGCCGCCCTCTTGGAATATTTTTGCCTCTTCCATTTGATCCATTTTGAACTGCCCATATTTTCATTTTTAGACTCTTCTGATAAAATATTCAACAGCAAAATGGTTATGCCATTATCATTCCATTTTCAAATGCTTTGCTATTCCTGAGATGCCCATCTTTCAGGCTGCAGAAGTATCAGTATTAGAGTCTGCTACAGTCTGCTACACTCTTCCCTGTTCAGAGGTAAAATTGGAACAAAATCTTTACAGCTATTTTATGAGATTAAAAAAAGGGCTTGTTGACTGCGGCTCAGCCCATCCTTAAAGGAGAATTTAGGCAGGATGGTGGGACTAAGTACATGGTTGTTGGTGTATATGTTTAGAAGCCCTGCCACTATCCGTATCACAGCTATTAAGCTAGTAGGTTTCACCAGCTGTAAATGGGTCAGTCTTGCAATAAAAAAACCCCAGGTTATTACTGTTAGACACAAATGAGATGCAAATATGGCAGTAATTTCATGGAAATTGGCATCATGTTTTACATGGGGGCTGCATAAACATTGGCAGCCATGACCCTCCACTGAAGGGGCCTTCTGGGAGCCACCGTACTTTCAGTCTGCTACACTCCCATCAATCACTTATGCTGCCACATTGGCCCTGCGGCATAGCTGGAAGGTATCTGTAAATTTAAATAGCTTTGTGGGTTTCCTGTAACCCATGGAGGGGCAATAAACTAATTTTGTGGGTCCCACCCATGCTTTTATACCCTGAAAAAAGTGCATGAATTAGCTAGTTGCAAAGTTCTGAGCCTTTTTGTAATACATGTAGTCGTTCATCTGCCATCCTGTGACATTTGTTCTGGGAGTAAGCTCCTTTGGGTGCTATGGAACGTCTAAGTAAAAATGCATAGGATTGTGCTGTCAGTTTTATGAATTGAAATGTGTGTCATTAATACTGTATAAGTAGAAAAAAAAACTAAGGTTTTTTTTTTTTTTTTAAAGTTAGCATATTTAAATTTTCATTTTGGTAGGTTCAAAAGCTGCTTGTGGTCTTTAAATACCTGATCCCACATTTTATCCCATATTCATTTTCTCTTTGGCGCATCTTCTGTGTCATTCATACTGTATCAATAAATCACAGTATGTTTATGTAGTCATATTTTGGTTAAATAATTTTTTCCCCAGTTTTCTTTCCTCCACCGAACAACAGAATACCGTGGTCTACTGAAAAAGCTAACTCTGGGCTGTGTCAAAATGTTGAGAGAAGACACAGTGTTTGGCACAGAGCCACCTGCCTACTCCTTGGCAGGAAAAGAACGAAAAGACACAAACGCTCTTTAACCTATTTCTACTGTGACTGGCTGAGGGCCAAACTAGATCTGATTGTTCGCCCTTGTGATTTCATTTTTCCTTTGTTATGCATTAGCCACAGGGGTACCTGATCAGAACCAGGGCTCTGGTTAGTGGATGTGAGCTTTCACCCTCTTCCCCATTAAGAACCCACTCTGGACTCTGCCTTGAAAATGGCTGCTTCCATTCTGGGACCAACAGCTGCTCCAGGGAAATCCAATCTAGGTTAGAATTGTGCTGGGGGAAAGGGGATTAAACCCTTCTTCATCCCCACCTTAATAATAATAATAATAATAATAATAATAATAATAATAATAATAATAATAATAATAATAATATTGGTATTTATATATTTCTTATATTTATATTTTTATATATATAAATATTTATATATTTATATATTTATATTTATATATTTATAAATTTATATTTATATATTGGTATTTATATATTTCTTGGTCATTAGATGGCTCTTTTGACTTTAATTCAAGGCGGTTTGCATAGGCAGGCTTATGTACCTTGGTCCTAATTCTAATCAGCCCTTTCCCTTTGCGTCCCCACATACTTGTTATCTAACAAACTGAGAACGCAATCCTAAATTGGAGTTAAGCCAGCAAAGTTTGGCTGGCACCAGGGCCACCTTAAAGCACTTTTGGACCACTCTCGGAGTCAGGGAGGATAATGCTTGTTTGTGTGCTGCCCTCTCTGAGAGTGGTCCAAACTCTCTTGTGCCAGCCAAACTTTGCTGGCCTAACTGTACCATCCTAACTCCAGATGAGGATTGCGCCCTAAAACAGATGAGGAGGGGGGCAGGATTGGCAGCACTTGTGTGCGCTGTATCCTATCCTCCTTCCTGGTGGAGATTTATCAACCCGCATGCACTCAGACTAGTACCAGCGATTTAGCAGGCGCTGGTCTGAGTTGACCCATTGCCTTAGCTGGGGCTTTTCCTAGGACAAGAAGACAAATATCCCCTTACCTCAAGGAGACCCCCAGCTTGGTAAATTCTGCTGGTACCCCTGCATTGGCGTAATGGAGTTTCATTAGGATTCGGCCATATATTTTAATGCCACATGCTCCACCCTTAAGCAAATGATAGCAAGATATCAGCTGCTTTAAAAAGGAAAGTAGGGAAATTTAAATACAGTATTTCAGCTGAAAAACACAATTCCAAAGGAAAAATTGGCTTAGTAGAAATTAGATTAGGACTACATTTTTACATGTATGCAGAATATATCTATGACTATTATGCTTTACTGTGTTATAATACAACACTATTGGCAGTGGCTACTCTCCGTTGAGATTCCTGTCAAGTGATGTGGTATTTCTATTGAAATTACTTTTCCGGCACATCGTTGATCGGTTCCTGGTTGCATTTTACATCACGAGATAGAGTATGGGCCCCACAAAGGTCAAGTTGTTCATAAAATCATTAGTGAAGTATTAGAAACAATTCAATATAAACGGCACATACCCCCAAAGAGATGAATTAACCATTATAAATTATTTCCTTGTTCCATTCTGTTGCCTCCAGTCAGATAAGACTTGCATACTGGTAGTCTGGATTTTTAATACATCATTTCTGCATGCAGTCACTGACAGTATTTCATTGCCTTTTGGCAATTTTGATTCTTAAAAGCCTATGATTATATGCTGCTGTGTTTTCCATATGACAATCAAACTCCAGCCCTATGGGAAAAGTTGGGGGGAGGGGTTGTTGTAAGCACAGGCATGATCCCCATACCTTAACGTTAGCTTGTTAACTTCTCCTTCTTCTCCTCCTCTCTCTTTTTCTGTGATAAGAAGATCCGCATGGTAGTTGATTATATTTCAATCAATTAACAGTCTTTATATACCACTTTTCAACACAAAGTTCACAAAGCAGTTTACAGGCAAAAATAATAAAGTTAAATGGCTGCCTGTCCCAAAAGGGCTCACAATCTTAAAAAAAAAAAATGCAGAACACCACCAGTTAACAGCCACTAGAAAAGACACTGTGCAGGGGTGAAGAGGGACAACTACTCTCCCCCTGCTAAATATAAGAGGAACACAACATGCATGCCCGCTCATTCATTTTGCGTCATGTGCAAAATGGTCTTCCTTCAGCAACACCTTAAGGACAAAATCACTGTTGTTTCATCAGAAGGTTTTGTGGCTAGAGCCATAGCATAGCCAGGAGTGGTGGCATGGTAAGTACCTGCTACATAAGTAGTGTCCACTCCCAATCGTCATTGGAGCCATTTCTTGAGTGCCTGTAGGTTGCCATCACTGCCTGACAGTGGCTCTGACGGCAAGTGGGAGGGGCCACTTACATGGCACATCATGGAGCCTGTGGTACTTACTGTAGCCCACGCTACTGGGCTACAGTCCACTTCATCTGTCTGCCTACCCATCTAAGCCAGCTGCTAGCATTTCATCATACTCTACCATGACCAAGAAACAGCATGTCTCCTACCTACCCTGACACTTCCATTCATGTCTGTTTAGAAGGCGTTTACATTTTTAAAGGAATACAGGCCCAGATCATTTATTGATTTGGGACCTGCCATTTTGACTAACTACAGCTACTGAACCACTGGTGGAAGCTGTACACTCCCCATGAGACCGGAGTGTGTTTTGAGGGCCTAAAAATGTCATTTCATTTTTCAGTTCCCGGAACCCCTGCGGATGCCAAAATCCGCAGATTAACAAATCCACAGGTCAGGGCACCCAACCCTCCAGAATTCCGAAAACGGCCAGATATTAGGTAAAATACAAGAAATTTACTTAACGTGATCTGCTCATCAAATTTCCTGGCCACCACAACTCCATTGAACGAACCTCTGACAATTAAGCAATTATTTATCAGTATTGACTCCTGTCTTGAATGCAGTAGTTGCAAATTTTATTTTTATTGCATTTTTAATAGTGTTATAGTCTTATTGAACAATGATTTCTCAGCATTAGCTATTAGGAGAAAATGATTGACCTGATGGACCACATTAGTGTGACATAATTAGCTCTCTCTTTCAGTTCCCATTATCTTTGTTGAGACTGTATGTGCACTCCAGGGGTCTCAGTAGATAAGCCATACATAGAGCCCATTGATGGATTTTTTTAAAACCTATAGAAGCTGTATTGTGTTGAACCTGTACATATAGGAACACTTAAGAGTGCAATCCTAACCTGGAGTTAAGTTGTCACAGTTAGGCCAGCAAAGTTTGGCTGGCACCAGGGCCATGGTAAGGCACATTTGGACCACTCCCAGAATCAGGGAAGATGGTGTATATCTGTGTGCTGGCCTCTCTTACTCGGAGAGTGGTCCAAACATACTTTATGGTGTTCCTTGTGCTGGCCAAACTTTGCTGGCCTAACTTTGCTGCCAAACGTTGCCGACCTAACTCCAGGATAGGTTTGTGCCCTTAATTTTCTTAGAGGTTTTAGATGTCCATTATAGCTGACTGGTGATGAAGCTGAACCAAAATGTTCTTTTATGTACAAGTTTTAAAATGTTACAGAATGTCTTTTGCTATCGTTGCAAAAGTTCAACTCCAAAAAACATTGAGGAAAACGCATTTCATCATTGGCTCCCCTGAGATCTAGTATTTCTGCTTAAGAAGTTTGCGCTAGAATCCTTAATTTGGTTACAGTTGTTTACATCTTCTGGTTTAGTCTGACTAACAGTACTTCTTTGAGTTCTCTATGAGCATGTTTGTGTTTTCCTAGATGGACTTTGTAAGAGGGCATTTTCCCCAGCAATATTTCTCAAGCTTTTTGACAGTGTTTCAAATGTTGATAGAGGAATGGAATGCTATATCTAACCCTCATTTTAGATAATCTGTTTGGTTTTGGTATTATAAAGGCCCTACTCATTCATAAAGTGAATGAGTGTTGGGAGAGTTAGAACGGATAAAGGAAATACTTTTTTACCCAGTGGGTAATTAATCTGTGGAACTACTTGGTACAGGAGGTGATGATGACATTGGTCCAGGTGCCTTTAAAAGGGGATTGTGGAGGAATTCTGGAGGAAATTTCTGGAGGAAAAGTCCATCGCGTGCTGTAGACCATGATGGGTTGTGCGACCTCCTTGTGTTAATAGTAGGCTATTTCAGAATGCCAGGTGTAAGGGAGTGGCAACAGAATGCAGGCATCTTGTTGTCTAGTGTGCTCCTGTGGCATCATCTATGCCATATACTCCAGCTTCCTGTATCTCACAGTGGCCCACGAGATGCCACTGTGAGATACAGGAAGCTGGAGTAGATGGGCCTTTGGCCTGAGCCAGTGGGGCTCTTCTTATAAAGACTTGTATCCTGGGCTTAGAGAAATTACCTGGAAGTACCAATGCCAATAAACAAAATTATGGTTTAATTACAGCAGGCTGACCTATTAGCTGTAAAAGTTCCTTTGTACTGTACTGCCAACTGCGAAACTTGGAATCATAGAAGCAGATAAATGGAAGCTTGTAATTAAGTGCATCATAAAGAGTCCTACCCATTCTGTGTGACTTGCAATTTGAAGAATTTAGTTATGTCCTCTCATAAACTGAGATACTTTGTTAATGGCTCAAATATTTAGTGACTGTATTCAGTAACATAATTCCCATGGAGACATTTGGCACCCTCCTTTAAAGAAGGAGATCTTCCTCTTCCATTGTTTTAATTCTGAGATTATTTGCTAACTCTTGGGCTAATGTTTCTAAAGGATAAAAATGAACCTCTCTTCCACGTCTCCATCAGCTCAACTTTAAATGCATGAGGGTATGACCATGTTTAGCATCGTTCTTTTCACATCAACTGTGAAAAGACACAGTCATTTGATAACTAATCGGTTTACTTTCTTTTCACAAAACAACATAATCTAATTTATTTGTGTGCCCATCTGGGCTAAGTCTGCTCAATTTAAGTTAAATTAGCAATGATAGACTGCGACTGGCCTTTTCTTTCCCAGGAGAAGAGGTTGATAGACAGCTGTGCAGAGACGCCATCTATCCAGTCCCCATCGTTTGTGAAGTTCCATGCCCTAAGGATTGTGTACTCAGCACGTGGTCTAGATGGTCCTCCTGCTCGCACACCTGCTCAGGCAAAACCACCGAAGGAAAACAGATGCGTGCCCGCTCTATCTTGGCATATGCAGGTGAAGGTAAGGACATCATCTTCAACAACCTTGGTCTATGATGACAGATTCTCTCTTTTTGAACAGGGGCAAGATCAGGGGAAACAGTGATCTTAAGATAGCCTACTTATATGAAAGTGTACTGTAGTGTTCCTTTGAAAACACAATTCATGTTTGTTAATATTTTAAGTCACCCTATGACATTATTATTCTGAATCTGAGAGTGGAACTTAATCGTTCGTTTACCAACATCCCCTTTCCCTGCAGAGCCTCCCGTGGCTGCCTGGCTGCCCTGGGCTGCAGTGGTAGCCTCATGGCCAGAGGCAGATCTAAGGGAGGGCAAAGCTCTAAGTTTGGCAAGAAGCCTTACCTTGCAGTGGAAATCACTCCTCTCCTGCACCGTTTTAGCCAATCCTCACAGGGAACAGGAACATCTTGGCGTTGCTTACTGGCTACAGCAGCAAGGGAGAGGAGGGATTTACATGACAGGGTAAGGCTCCTTGCAACACTTAGAGCTTTGCCCTCCCTGTAGATCCGCCTCTGCTCTTGGCTACTGCTGTGTTCCTGGGTAGTCAGGATTGGGCTCTAAGTTGGACTGGACCATGATGCTGCATATGCACATGCACATGCCAAGTCTCAAGTCACTGATAGTCTTCAAAATATTTGTGTGTGTTGGCATTGCAACTGTGAATTACGGCTTTATTCATAAAGCCAAACACGTTCACAAGTCTTCTACTTGCTGCTGACCAATTCTTTAAAAAGTTAATACTTGCCCACAATAATACAATGATGTAAGTGTGTTTGGAAGAAACTAACTCAACAAATACAAGTTTTCAATTAAGTAATCTGTTTGGTCTCCTTTACTGAACAACGGCACTTGGTGAGGGAAGAGTCTTTAGTGCCTGACTGCCAAAGGGCAGCATTGCTTACCTCTGTGGGTCCAGAGAATGATGGGGGAGCATCAAAAACTAAGCAGGTTTGGAGATGATGAGTAATCTGGCTGGGAGACCACTGCAACCCTCTTTATTTACAGTAGGTAAATATATCAGAGCAGTTGCAATGTGCTAAAGTAGTTTTACTAAACTTGGGCTTTAGATACTGCAGGGGGTTTATAAATAAAACATCACCTCCCAGCACTGTAATATCATTTCAAAGTAGCTATCGCTTTTACCTCACAGGTGACATTCTCAATTCAAACCAGATCAGGTTAGATTACAACTTTTAGGCCTCCTTTCAAAAGAGATTTGTTGTCACCCTCGTGCCATTGAGTCCATTATGCAGTTTTGTCGCGTGCTGCCTGACAAATGGATGGTGTCTCTTCACCTTCAACAACGCCTGGCAATGTTTGAGCCATTCCAGCAGGACGAATTGTCTCATTGCAGGCATCCATTTGCTGGAAGTCATTGCCAGACTTTGCTTCACATAACAGATCATTGCTCTGGATGTCTGCACCTTGTTTTCAAAGAGATAAGCATCTCGCACAGTGAGCCGTTCACTGTGAACATCTTTGAAGGCGGGGAACTTTTACAGAACTTTTTGCAATTGTAAAGGCAGTGCTGAACTGGAGAGGCGAGGCTGGGGAATTAATTGGAGATGAAAGCCAGTTTTATATGAAACATTCAAGGAAGTTTTAATTGAGCAGGATGTTTGTATTAAAATGATGCATAAAGCTTGTTTAGTATCGTAGCAAGGACGATAAACTGAGAGCCCAATCCTAACCAACTTTCCGGCACCAGGGTAAGGGTAATGCGGCTCCAAGGTAAGGGAACAAACATTCCTTTACCTTGAGGAGGCCTCCATGACTCCTCCCCCCCCCCCAACTGCAGGATCCAGCACTTGCCCCATTGATACAGCTATGTCAGTCCTGGAAAGTTGGTTAGGATCACACCCTAAGTATCATGCAGTTTTCTGTGCTAGACCTATCATTTTAAGAATTGCACCTAGATAGGGGCTAATACCCAACAGCAGATATTTTCAACGTTTTTCAGCTCACAGCACCTTAAAAAGGTGCTAAAATTGTCAAGACACACCATCAGTTTTTTCACAATTGACAGGGCACGCTATGCTACTGGGGGGGGGGGCGGTAAGCCTGATATGGGTGAGGGGAGGAAATGGGCAGGGGGAAGAGTGGAGCAGGCTTGTGAGGGAGGGACACCGAGTCAAACATGGGCGCATATTCGAGGAGACCCATTGCCACTGGATGCGCCTCCCCTGGGGGGAAGGGAGCAAATGCTCCCTTTCCCCAAGATCTCCAGCGGTAACCTGGCAGGGCCAGGATCCGGTGGTCGCCATTTTGGCACCGCTGGAGCCCTGGGCGCTGCCAGGCTCAGGATTGGGCTGCCCCAGCCCAATGCTAACTAAACTCCTGTGCGGCAATGCAATGCTGCTCCACTGCACCCTGCTGGAGAGTTTGGCTGCTGAAGGCCACAATAGGTCAGCTCAGCCAGTGATATCAATGGCACAAGTCCAAATCAATCAGTGTCAGCAGATTAGACCCAGCAAAGGGCATATGATACGGGGCTGTTGATTCCACCTCCCCCCTTGCCCGATCCACCCGTCCCCACTCCATCTCCCCTCCATTCTAGCCCCCATCCCTTTGTCCTCCTATGCTGGACTTACCTAGTCTGGTGGGCATACCAGTGACCCCTGTCCTGCTTGCCCTTGCATTGTTACCAAGCACCTTCAGCCCTTTTCTAACAGCACCCTCTGGTGGAACACTTGTTCGGCCAGCACATCCTTTGCAAAGAATTGGGCTGTGCGTCAGGATTGACTGAATACATCCTTTTCTTCTCCATATATGTATTTCATTGTTAATGTCACTATTTAAATTCTCCTTTTCCCCGTTCCCCTCTTCCTCTCCCCCTTGGGCCCATTTACTTGTTATGTTTCTATTTATGAGCCTATCAAGGGTTATGGACCACTTCCATAATTTAAATTTTCTGTTTCCTTCCTCACCTCCAAACCCTTGGCATATGGCAGGATATAAATGTTTTAAAGCTGCTTTTTGAGCCGAAAGGGGTAGACGGTTCCAGGCACTGGTCTGTGATTTATGAGGCACAAATGAGTTTCAGAATTGTTCCATGCTGGGTGCTTAATTTTTCATGATGCTGAGGACTTGAGAGATCTGCCAAGGTTCTGTGTAGGAGTTACGTTAGACCTTAAAATCCCTTCATGTTTTAATTAAGACTTCCAGCATAAATTGCACGCCTTTGTTGTCCCGTTTCGGAACCCAAGAGATGTCCGAAAATACTGCTGAAAAAGAATGCAGCAGCAACCTACAGGAAGGCAGACTTAAACTGCCGACACTGCAGGACAGACGCTGGAAGATAGTGTCCCATTGGATGGGAAAGCCAATGAAGAAATACATGGATGGAATGGGTGAAACTGCCAGAATGCAGCCACTCTGCTTGTTCAGGCGGGGGCATGAGCAAGACTGGGATGGGCAGTGCCTGGTTGGTGCACTGGTCTTGTGGGGCAAAGCCTAAGCAGCATTTTTGCTCCTTTTGCCCCCAGCTCTTCATTCAGAGCATTCAGGCGTCACTCCCACCCAGTCTAAATGTATCTGGATGCCCGGGGTGGGGGTTGCTGAATAGGAATTTTTTTGCTTCCGGCCAGATTGGTAATTTGTGGTAAGTTCAGTTTGTCTGCAGTAGCAGTACCCAAGCTTTATGTGAAGGTTGAGGAACCACTAAGGTTTTCTGGGCTGGGCAGGGTGGTGGTGACACAGTGGGACAGCACTTCCAAGATAGCGCTTCCACCAATGAAAAAGGAAAGCCCGCTTACCAGGGGGGTTGTGCCTGCCCTCTGAAGTGTGTGGGGGGCACAACCACCTCTGCAGGCCACCCTGCGCTTCAGAACAGCTCCATGATGCAATCACAATTCACTTCCAGTATTGCGATGACAACCAGAAGTGTGTTGCAATCAGAGGGAGACCTTCAGAGGTCTCCCTCTTTGTGTGTGTGTGTGTGTGTGTGTGTGTGTGTGTGTGTGTGTGTGTTGCAGATCTTCCCAAGTAATTTGGAGTTTGGCCACTAGTTCATCCTAATACCACCTTTCCTTTATTCCTGGGATTTAGCTGTACTGCATGCCAGACATGAAAGAGACATTATGCACTTCTGTGCTTTATGTCTGATTTTATGCAGTGTGTAACTAAGCGCATCTTGAATCCTGTTGTACTTGGGCTTGCTTGCACATTTTCTGATGTGTGTTTTTCTAAAGCTTTGTCACAAACTAATTTTAGGCATGAAAACATTTGGCTGATTAACCACTCTAATGAATCAATTAATGCTTTGATAGCAGATTAGCTACATAGTTCCAGTTAATATTCTGTGCTGTTGGATGGGCGGGCTTTTTCAGCTGCTAAAGAGTGTTCAAATTGATTAATTTAAATTAATTGGATAAAAAATGAACTGATTGAAATCCCTTATATGTAAAAAAAGAAAAGAAAGTTGAGCTACCTTCGGAGGTTGCTGAGCATAAAGAACGTCCTGCTTGTGTTACTAAAGTCCTTTTTGTGTTACTAAAGCCCTTTCTTATAGTGGCTACCAACATGGACTGCAGTTCTAAATGTGTTGGCCTGGTTCAGACAATCTCACAAACCAAGGTTGTTTATGATAGCAGTAGCTCTGTCTGTCCATTAAAAAATGATTCAATGTGTTATTTTAATTGCAGCCACACGTCAACAAACCCAGGCCTCAAATCAAGCTATTTCATGGTTTCCTATAGATAAAAATTCAACATCTATGTACATGTTGGGCCTTCTTCAGCTGCAGTGTTAAACCTGTACTTGGGCTGTATCACATCAAGCTGTTTGCGTCAGCCCTGTGCCCGCAGCACTGGTGCGAGGAGGCCACCCAGGACCCCCATGCCAGCCCTGCGTTCGGCTGGCACAGGAGTGGTTCCGGGCAATGCGAGGGAGGGCAGGATGGGGCGCGGGCTAGAAGGTATGCCGGCCTGGGGAGGGGCTTGGAGGTGGGAGGTGGCTGTTAGGCCTCATCCCAGGTCCTGTCCCCAAGCCGCACGGCCCCGATTTGGGTCACATGGCATCCTCAGCTTTGTGCCCACTAAATAGCAGGCCCAGATCCGTGGAGCCCAGTGGGGCAGCCAGTACCTACCCCGGGATAAGGGCACAAATGTGCCCTTGCCCCAAGGAGGCTCCTGCCTGCTCCCAACATGCTCTGGATACAGCACAGGCCCAACGACCTGCCTGTTGCAGCACAAGTTAGGATTGCGGCCTTAGGCCCAGCATCCAACCTTCCAGCACAGATGCAGCCCCGAGGTAAGGGGACAAATGTTTTCTTACCTTGAGGTAAGTCTTTTTGTGAGTGCTCCCCCACCTTAGGATGCTTTTCACGCCCTCTTGGCCTGGCTGCCTCACCACTGGAAGGATCGATAGGCTTGGACCCTTAGTGTTTCTCTGTTTAGAAATAAAGCTTCCTATGTGAAGAAAGATATGTGTGTGTGTGTGTGTGTGAAACAGTCATGTCTGTCCACATCTACAGTCCAGAGTGGCCTAGGTTTATCTCGACCAGAAGTAGGCTTATATAAAATAATATATATATAAAATAATATATATATATATTATTTTTATTTTTATTTTTATTTATATATTTACTTGTTTTGGTTAAAATTTCATAGTCGGCAAGCACAGAAGGAAGCACCACACTTACTCACTCAGCATTAATCTATTATTTATTTATTTATTTATTTATTTATTTAATTTTTATCCCGCCTTTCTGTCCCATGGGCTCCCAAGGCAGTTTCCAACATTAAAATCATCATTTTACAAACCACAAGTATAACGATTAAAACTATGTTAAAAACAATATGTAAACAGTTAAAAATTTAAAATTTAAAATATAGTTGCAGTGCTTTTCCCCCCACTGCCACTTTGTAACTTATGCACTGGTTGCTTCTTTCAGGAGGAGCTCAGTGCCCGAACGGCAGCCTGCTGCAGGAAACACGCAACTGCAATGAGCATCCGTGCACAGTGTACCACTGGCAGACTGGGTCTTGGGGCCCATGCATAGAGGATGTTTCTGTATCGGCGTTCAACTCTTCTGCTGGTTGGAATGGGGAGGCCACCTGTGCTGTTGGAATGCAAACCAGAAAAGTCATCTGTGTGAGGGTCAACGTGGGACAAGTTGGACCGAAAAAGTAAGCTCCATCAACCAAGCATTGAAAACTCCTAATTATTTGCATTTTTCCTTGCTTTCCATGTAGCTCCATTATAGCTCAAGACTTTCAGGAGCTTGGGGTGTTCCCACTTCTCCTGCCACTACTTAACCTGGGAACCATTGGCCGACATCAGGAGTTTGGAAAGCACTCTAAGGGCGCAATCCTAAACTGAGTTAGGCCAGCATAAGCTAAACCAGCAAAGTTGGGCCAGCACAAGGGACACCGTAAAGTACGTTTGGACCACTCTCGGAGTCAGAGAGGCCAGCACACAGATGTGCACCATCCTCCCTGACTCCGAGAGTAGTCCAAGCATGCATTATGGTGGCCCTTGTGCTGGCCCAACTTTGCTGGCTTAGCTTATGCCGACCTAACTCCAGTTTAGGATTATATTCTCTAAATATTTGCAGGGGTGGGGACTGGCAGCGACCCAGTCGCATTTCTGCTAGCAACATAATGGGGCTGGGAGACTTACCATTGCCCACGCCAGCATCCTTGGGCGTCGGGGAGCCCACAGACCCCATTGTAGGGCCCCCCTGTGTCAAAAAACTTCCTAAAAAAGATTGCGACCCACTTCTGGTTTTGCCATCGCAACCGGGCAGTGGGTCGCAATCTTTTAAAAGGGTTTTTGGATACATGGGGAGCCCTGAAGAGGGGTCCGTGGGGGTCTCCGACCACCTCAGATCCTGGGGTGAGCAGTGGTAAATCCACCCAGCCCCATTATGTTGCCAGCAGTGACACAATCATGGCGACCATGTCGCTGCCATTCCTGTCCCCGGCCCTAAAGAGGAAAGATGTGGGGCTTTCCAGCCTGAGGTGTTGTGGCTCCCCAGTTTGAAAACCCCTGGCCTATGGTATTTCCAAATGAAGAATGGCTGCACCCAGGTCCATTGTTTATCCACCACCTGGCAACCACCTCAGTGATCAGAAACAGCGTAATTTGGATGAGTCAGTCCTTCCTATTGCTATTCAAACACATAAAAATTCAAATTACACTGTTTTGGCTAAAAAAAATGGAAGCAATTAACATTGTTCTTTATTTCTGAATTTTCTTGAAGCTCCTTATGTTTGCTTTTGGAATGATAATATTTTGATCCAATTCTGTAGCTAGGAAGCTAAGGACAGTCTGAAGGAGATGCAGTTTTTGAAGCAAGGGCGGTTTGATTTCTTGAACCATCACGTTAAAGAGCAGAAGACATTCATGAAAGTGTACATGTGAATCATGTTTCAACAGATGCCCGTTAATAGAAATCATTACAGGCAAATGACAAAACCAACATTACTGGCCTTACTTTGAAAATAACAGACTTCAGCTTATATTACTTCAGTTTAATTTGACCTTGAATAAGGTTGGAGGCAAAAAAAAAAATCAATAACCTGGTTTAAAACACAGCTGCTAAATACAAGCAATAGAAACAATAGGTGGAATTTAGCACACACAGCTGTGTCATTGAAAGATCACAAAGTAGATTCAGATGAACAGCTGAGACAGTGACTAACAGCCTAATCCTAACCAGTGGCGTCATGCTACCGGTACGCTGGGCGGGAGGAACGGGTGAGCGGCAGCCCGCCCGTTGCGTCACGCTCCGTTTCGCCCCGCGGGGGCGGGGAAGATGGCGAATTGGAGCGTGACACAACGGGCGGGCTGCCGCTCACCCGTTCCTCCTGCCCTACGTACCGGTAGCATGACGCCGCTGATCCTAACCCACGCTGGTATAGGGAGGCCAGCCAGCCTCCCCCTGTATACAGAACGGAGTTGGCGCTGCATACAGCACAACTTGCAGTAAGGAAAATATATTCAGCTTACCCTGTGTCATGCTCAGCTGTCCCAATAGGGCTACTTGCAGCTGTGCCAGCAAAATCGCTAACACAACTCTGAGCGGCCTGTGTAAGGCCAACCAGGCCGGGGCTGGGGGGTTGGATCCAGACCTAAGTGCCAGAGGTTGGTCCCCCCCCATCCCCGAGCTGGTCCACCCACAGGCCTGCCCACACATGTCGTGATCCACCCTCGCTCCCCCCTCCCCAAGCCCTCCCTATGCCAGCCTCCCTATGCCAGCTTTACCTTTTCAGCCAAAGTCCTGAAACTGGAGTGGGGAGGATTCTGCACATCCATGCACCATCCTTCCCCAACTTAAAAGAAGGCACAAATGCACTTTTCAGAGCGTTTGCAACACTCCTGAGCCCATACAAGAGACTTGTGCCGGCCCAAGTGCACTTCAGGATTGCGCTGTAAGATGACTGGCTCACCACGTGGTGTCCATTTTGTTTGCGCCTTTTGCTCCATCATTGACTCATGGCGAAGTTGCAGCTCACCACCACCTGGTTAAACTCAGATGTTGTTGGTTTCCCAGGACTTGGCCTGAAATCCTGAGCACATGTATCTGGAAGTCAGCCCCGTTGAACAACATGGTACTTTTTTTCAGATGCAGGTTCTTGTTCCACTTTATGGGGGAAAACTGAATTGTATTCTTAATTCCAGATACCTACTGCTCATCCATGGCCCTGACTCTATTATTATTAGTATACTTAAGTACAATATTGTTTTTCCAGTAAATGAAAAGATGGTTCCCTGTCCCAGGGAAAAGGGGTGAATAAGTATAGTTACTTTTCCCCTGCTAAATTTATGAGAACCACCACTTAGACATGTCTCTTTGCCCAGGTAGCAGGGGCTTTAAAGTACAGGCATGCTCTAGTATCCACTGGGGTTCCGTTCCGGAACCATGGATACTGGGGACTGCTTTTTAAAGACAGGGGAACATATGTAGTTTTGTTGCAACAAGGTGCAAAAAAAAGAGATTTGCTTAATGTTCCTCTATCTTTTTAATAGGCATCCCAGTATCCAGGGTATCCGTGGATAACTGAAACTGTGGATACCAAATCAGTGGATACTGGGGCACGCCTGTATAAAAGCCCGACTCTCATCCAAACTTCATCCAAGCACATGGTAAAGAATCAGTTCCGTATGCTTTTGGAGATATGATGAATTATACAGCAATTGCTAAAATATATATAGCGAAGAGACTGCTGTTGGGATTGTTCCAAACAGTAAAAAATAGTGTATAAAGGAAGTCCTTGCTTTATCATTGAACTCATTTACCAATTGAACGGAGAGACCCTCACTGTGGGGATACAAAAAGAAAAACCATCTCTAGAAAGGTCAGTGAGGGAAAAATGAAATCAGTATACATTTCGTTGTTTCAATTAGATTTATCAGGAGTCATGGTTTGAATTATCTTTTTGTCTCCCTATATCTCCCTGAAAATAAAGGCATATCAATACAGTTTTTTTTTTACTCTCTGCATTCAACATGACCTACTGTTTAATTGTCATTCAATTTTTGTGTGTTGCTTTTGCTCATTTTAGGTGTCCTGAAAGCCTTCGTCCTGAGACTGTTAGACCTTGCTTGTTTCCCTGTAGGAAAGATTGCATTGTGACTCCATACAGTGATTGGACACCATGTCCTTCATCATGTCAGGAAGGTACTACCATTGAAGGGTTTTTGTCCCAGCTTTTCGTTGTGACGAATGTCCAGAGTCTTCAGGGCCTAAGCGTCAGCATTTCAGCAGGGCTTGACCATGCTTAGTTGTCTTTTGATTATGGTTATTACAGTGTATTAGTTAAAGCAGTGGTCTTCAACCTTTTCCATGCCACGACCCCAATATATAAAGTATGAAACTGAGGACCATACTGTCACTGCCCCCCCCGTCCCAGATCGTAGTGGCCCACTCTGACTCTTGTCACTTCCAGCATTGTTCACTGTAATTAAATATTCTTATTAGAGAGAACAGAAAAGGTTACCTGAAGCTTGGCACTAGTGAAAGCTATTTTCGCACAATTCCTAAGAACCTGAGCAGGTCTTGGGCACAATCTCCTGGTACATGAGGGGGTACACCAGATGCCTGGTGGTGCCCTAGTCCAGTGGTCTTCAACCTTTTTTCCGTTCCCATAAGTTTGCGTGACCCCGCAACTGAAGCTTTGTGATCCCATTGGGGTCCTGACCCCAAGGTTGAACAGCACTGAATTAAAGGATGGGTGGCCCCTCTGTAGTCCTCATTAGGATGGGTTTAACGTGGTGGCGTTAGTCCCCTGCTGCTGGGCTTTCCAACCGCAAGGTTGGGAGTTCAAGACTGCATGACGGAGTGAGCTCCTGTTGCTTGTCCCAGCTCCTGCCAGCCTAGCAATTTGAAAGCACCTGAATGCAAGTAGATAAATAGGTACCACTTCGGTGGGAAGGTAACGGCATTCTGTGCGCTACGGCGTATAGTCATGCCGGCCACATGACCACGGAAGCTTGTCCTCAGGACAAACGCTGGCTCTACAGGCTTTGAAACGGAGATGAGCACCGCCCCCTACAGTCGGTCACGACTAGACCAATCGGTCGTGGGG
Source organism: Lerista edwardsae (assembly GCA_029204185.1). Taxonomy (NCBI): domain Eukaryota; kingdom Metazoa; phylum Chordata; class Lepidosauria; order Squamata; family Scincidae; genus Lerista; species Lerista edwardsae. The sequence goes on from JAJKFI010000009.1 coordinate 15,646,052, forward strand.
AAACCTTTACCTTTAACCATCCTTAAATATTTCCCCAAAAGGTAGTAAGTACATTGTCAGCCCAATCCTATTGGACTTCAGAGCTGTGGATGCTTACTGATTCAGAAGTGCATCCCCCCCCATGTTGTTGGCTCTCCCACTGCCTACCAGAGCTTGTACATCTAACCAGAGAGGCGGGAGGGGAAGAAACTGATCAGGGGAGTGTAACAGGGCAGGGAGGCTGCAAGAGGGGGTAGATCCAGTGGTGATGGTGCACACCAGATCATATCCCCCTTTCATGTAGCCTCCCTTCCGCCTTTCTCTCCTTGCACTTCTACTAGCAAAATTGTTAGTATCGTTCCATTGCAGGTTGGCAGACTTACAGATATGCAAGGGGATTTAAATTCCCTTTTGCCTCTGAAGCCTCATGATCTCCTCCGCCCCCATGCGCTGGATAGAGCAGGCCTATTTTTGGCAAGGCTGCATCATTGGGGAGACAAGACAGAATTGGGCTCTGAGTAGTGCAATTTTTATTACCCTGTTTGCTATCTTTTAAAATACTTCACTGTTGATCCCATGAAACATGATAAGAGAATAAGGGCCTGATCCTTACAGGCTTAGCGTGGGCGGTAAGAGCATATTGCCCACACTTGGGTCGCAAAAGGTGCTGTAAGATGCCTCTAACGCCGGGAGTAAGCCATTAAACAGCAGGTGCAGAACGGAGCAAGCCCATTTGTCCCCTTGCCCCGTGGAGACTCCAGTGCAGTCTCAGCCTGTGTTGGATACAATGCAGGTCAGTCGGCCTGCCTGTTCCAGCGCAAGTTAGGATTGTGCCCTGAGCAAAGCATATATGGCACATCCCTGTTCTTTAATCTAGTATTCACAGTGTTTACAAACATTGCCCTAAACAATGAAGTCATCAGGGAATTATTTGCCCAATATGGAGCTCTTGCATGTGAATGGAAGGTCTCGTGCATTTAAGGGGCAATTGGAGCAAGCTTCTCTCTGCAAGTTGCTATAGTTAATTATGGATGGACTTTTTTGTTGGATAACAATCATGTATTTATTTTGTTGAGAGTGTTGCTTGCCAAGCCTGAGGGCTTTTGGGTGCAGAGTAACATTCAATTGCAACAAGACACAAAGAAGAATGTTTGCCCTCCACTCTAACCTTGACCAGCAACAAACCACTCTAAGCACATAAAAAGTGTCATGCAAAACGAGCTACAATTTCTCCAACAATCAGGACTCAATTTCTTTTCTTACTGTCTTTCTAACAAGTGTCCTTTTTATATACTGCAGCAATAGCTTTGGGGCAGCGCAATCCTACCTGCCCTCTTGCATCGATGCGACGTCATTGCGTCGACGCAAGAGGCAGAGTGCCGACCGCCACCCCCACGTCGGCGCACCCGCTGTCTGGCCAACGCTATGAGTAGCGTCAGCCCAACAGCGTTGACGGCGAGCCTCTCCTGCGTCGGCCAAAGGTGGCTGGCACAGGGGAAACTCCGTGCCGAAGTGGCACAGGGACTGGATGAGGGAGGGAGAGAGTGGGTGGGGGGAAGGCAGGACGTGGGTGGGCTTGGGAGGTGGCCATACGGCCACTTCCTAAGCCCATTCCGAAGGCCGCGCAGCCCCAATTCGGGCGCACGCTCCCTTGCCGCAGGAGGCTCCAGCCTCCCCCCCACCCAGCGTTGGATATGGCACTGGTTGGCCGCCCTTGCCATTCCGGTGCTGGGTAGGATTGTGCCCTCGGTTGCGTCTAACTCTTCTGTCTGTCAATGACTAGATGTGAGTCATTCAGTAGACATGTATGTGGTCCTTTAGTAGACTCATAATACAGTGCTGCGACTACAGAGGAGTGAGTAGTTCAATAGTGTGGTCCCCCCTTTGAATCCATTGTGCATTCATATTCACAGGGCTTGTGGGGGAGTCTCATTCAGTCACGTAGCCAGAGGAGGGCAGCCGCAAATGGCTCCAGCGGCAAGCGGGAGGGGTAACGTACATGGCATGTTGTGGTGTGTGCGATATCTACAGCACTGCCCCCTCCCGCCTATGCTACTGGCCTAATTGAAATGAGCACCGACTGTGATACACCAACTCTTTGTAGATTTCATCTCAGGGACCCAGTCCAGGGGTGGAGATGGTCTCCGTTTTCTAACAGGCTGTAAATAATTGAGTTAAGAATTACCCGTTGAGATAAAATTTTCTTTTTTAAAAATCCCAACGTGGAAATAATGTCAGTATCTTATTTAAGCACATACTGCCAGATGTTTCGTGCTACTACTTTCTATAGCTCTTCAACACCCTGCACTTCTTTTGATTTTCTTCTGCATTGTAATTATAGTTACAGAACATTTTTTTTTTACTGACTTAATGCTGCCCAGATATTTCTGCCTTATCCCTTCCCCGTCCCCTTGAATCTTAGCAGGAGGAATTCATCTTATTATGCACTATCATTTTTGCAGTCCATAATCTAAGTCCTTGTTCATTTGTGTTAATCCCCTTGTGGTACGTGATGAATACTCATTGCCACCTATTTTCAAAAGGCATGAGACCATTGCACCAAAAAGATCCCCTTTATAGTTCGTAGTGCTATAAAATGAGACAAATACAAAGTCACTCTTACAGCCTTTCTGGTTTCTGATTAGAGTGTTCTCTAACTAATAAAGGATTAGACAGATTAAACTTGTAACCTTTTGAGAAATTAAAGAGCAGGTGGAGCCTGGAAGGTTTATTGTGATGGTAGGAAAGAAAAACTGGGCTTGTTCCATCCGACATGGCAAATACAATAATGTGCAGAATACAATAAAACTAAAGGCATCTGTGAAGTGCTTCTGCTGTTTTTTCATAGCAATGTTGCACTCTCTTGTTTTGTTTTTTATTTTTATATACATACTAGCGTTTTGTTACCCGGCGTTGCCCGGTTAACAAAATATCCCAAGCTTCTAGGTGACCCCAGAAACTATGAATTCGACACTAATGTCAGCCGTTTTTGAGTATTTTTACATGGCACCCCCTTTGCACCCCCACCCCAGGGGTGCTAGGGGTGTCGTAACCCCCACAGTGTTTTTCCCCAGGCCACCAGGCATCCACATGCCGAGTTTGGTGGCAATTGGTCCAGGCATTCCAGTGGGGCATGGCAGACATTTTGTTTTGGACCCCTTCTCACCCCCCCATGCCGAGGGGGAGCCAAACCAGAACTCCAACAAAATCAGGAGCGTTGCCACTAATCTCGGCGACCCCGGAAACGACGGATTCCGTGCCAATTTTGGCCATTTTTGACCATTTTCATGTGGGGCCCCCTGTGCTCCCCCACCCCTGGGGGCACTAGGGGGCCCCGACCCCCGCAGTGTTTGTAGCCAGGCTGCAAGGCATGCTCATGCCGAGTTTGGTGGTAATCAGTCCAGGCGTTCCAGCAGGGCATGCCAGACTTTTTTCGCACCCCTTCTCATCCCCCACACCGAGGGGGGGCCGAACCCAGACTCCACCAGCGTCGGGAGCATCATTGTTCGTCTCAGCGACCCCGGAAACTACGGATTCGATGCCAATTTCTGGTGTTTTCGAGCATTTTCACGTGGGCCCCCCTGGCCCCCCACCCCCAGGGGTCCTAGGGGGTCTGACACCCCCAGTGTTTGTTGCCAGACTGCAAGGCACACGCATGCTAAGTTTGGCATCAATCGGTCCAGGCGTTCCAGGAGGGCATGGTGGAGGGTTTGTTTTGCGCCCCTTCTCGCCCCCCCCACGCCGAGGGGGGGGGGGCGAACCCGGAGTCAAACGGCGCCAGGGGTGTTGCCGCTTGTCTCGGAGACCCCGGAAACGACGGATTCGACACCAATGTTGGCCGTTTGCGATCATGTTTCCGTTTCACCCCCCCCCGCACCCCCACCCTCAGGGGTCCTAGGGGGTCTGACCCCCGCAGTGTTTGTCGCCAGGCCGCAAGGTGTATGTGTGCCAAGTTTGGTGTCCATTGGTCCAGGCGTTGCGGAGCCTATGCGGAACAAACGTACACACAGACAAACGTACAGACGTTTGATTGTATATAGATAGATTTTTAATGCAGTGGTTTCCTGCACTCGTACAAACATGTTAGAAATGATAGCCAAATCTGTTAGATGGGAAGACTGAGGCTTCTGCTAGATGAATTTAGGGCGGAATCCTAACCTGGAGTTAGGCAGGCACAGTTAGGATAGCAAAGTTTGGCTGGCACAAGGGACACTGTAAAGTATGTTTGGACCACTCTCGGAGTCAGAGAGGCCAGCACTCAGCTGTGCGCCATCCTCCCTGACTTCAAGAGTGGTCCAAGTGCATTTTATGGTGGCCCTTATGCTGGCCAAACTGTGCTGGCCTAACTGTGCTGGCCTAACTCTAGGTTAAGATTGTGCTCTTAAACTCTTCAATTAATAGTTAAGCAAATTAATGGGGCAGTGCTTGCCTATTATTGACAGAAGATACCCTGAGCTTGTTTTCCATCTTTATATTTTGCGAAAGCGGGTGAGATTTTAGGTGCGTTTTAGAGATGATCTTGACATCGTTCAACCAAGGGAGTTCAAACTTTCAAACTCACTTGCTTGAATACTTGTGAGCAGAATCGAGACTATCATGACTATGTGTGCAAATGTGCAAATCTTTACGATTGATTGAATTGACCACTTGCAAAGATGCAAAAACCATCTACTGCTGTCACCTCTTATTGCTTGTTCTCCAACATGCTTGTCGATGGCATTGGTGAATGTTGTTGTAGCTATGGTAGGTATTTCCAGGGCTCTACTGACACCACTTTCCAGTGGGGACAGGAACTGACTCTTGCTCCCAGCACTGTGACAGGAAATTGATGCTGGTTGCATCATTTCCACCAGGAGGAACATCTCAGAGGACCTTCTCCCCAGCCGAAATTATACAAATAGAGTCAGTTTCTTCCTGGGGTGCTGGAAACTGTAGTCTCCATCCCCATTCTAAATGGAAAAAGAGATTGTCAAGGTGCTTGCAGTATCTGCTGATGCTACTGCCAACTTCCCCGAACTCAAAGCTAAACACTTTGCTTTGGGGAGAGGGAAAGGGGAACTAGTGGAAGTGGATGCTTTTTATTTAAATTGTTGTGAGTCATTGGTTGAATCATACACAAAGTTTCAAACTTTGGAAAATACATTCTAGCATACACAAAGTTTCAAACTTTGGAAAATACATTCTAGCACTCTAAAATTTGATTCAGGTCAATCACCCTAACTAAACTGGGTTTAAAGCTTTACTGTTTTATACAAAGTCTTTCTACGACTAAGAAACTATGAACTCAGTATGATAGTAGAACTTCTTTGTTATAAAGTGGAGAATACATTGCCTTTTTACTTTTATTTGCAGGGGATATTGTAGTAACCAAACAGTCTCGACATCGAGTCATCTTGCAGCTCCCTGCAATTGGCGGCCGCGAATGCCCAGATACTTTGTATGAAGAAAAGGATTGCAAACCTCCTCCCACCTGTTCGTTTTACAGGTAATGCTGTTAATGGTTGGAGAGTCTTTTAACCTGTGTCATTGCAGAGCTTGTAGCTTTTAATTTTTCATTTTAATATTTTCATTTTAATATTTGTGCATATCCATAACTTTCTGCCCTTTGTTTTAGTGAAGTAGGTTTAAATGGTGTCTGGTGACATTATTACAGTACTGTAATCTTATACCAGGGATAGTTGTTACAATTTATGCCACCTTTGCAGAATTAATACTAATAGAATTAATAATTAGCATTTGTAAGCACTTTTTGAGCGTGCAGAGTGTTATACTTGTTATTACATGAGGTAGTTCTTCAAGGTAAATTAGTATGATTATCCCTATATTGCAGCTCAAGTCCAGAAGGAGCAGCTCGCTTAAGGCCATCTAGTGAGTTCATTGCAGCGGTGAGATTTGAACCTGAGAAGTCCTGCTATGAAGCTCAGAGTGCAATCCTAACCTGGAGTTAGCCCAGCACAATTAGGCCAGCAAAGTTTGGCCGGCACAAGGGTCACCGTAAAGTATGTTTGGACCACTCTTGGGGTCAGAGAGGCCAGCACCGAGATGTGCTTCATCCTCCCTGACTCCAAGAGTTGTCCAAACATGCTTCACCCTTTTGCGAGCCAAACATTGCTGGCCTTACTGTGCTGGCCTAACTCCAGGTTAGGATTGCGCCCACAGTCTCTTAGCCAGTTGGCTGTGCAGCTGGAGCTTTGGCTTTGTACAATCCTCCTTCCCTGGTCTGTATGCGACACATTTCTTGGTGTATGATAGGCTCATTTCCATGCAAAAAATAAATACAGCAAGTCCTTTCTTAAAGTTGTTGATCAGTTTTTGGAACTGCAGCTTTAATTGAAATGGCTTACAATTAAAGCAATTTTACCATAAAGGTTTCCCCACGACCGAATGGTCTAGTCGTGACCAACTGTAGGGGATGGTGCTCATCTAAGCCGTTTCTAAGCTGAAGAGCCGGTGTTTGTCCTAGGACAAGCTTCCATGGTCATGTGGCCAGCATAACTATATGCCGTAGCGTATGGAATGCTGTTACCTTCCCACTGAAGTGGTACCTATTTATCTACTTGCATTTTTACGTGCTTTCGAACTGCTAGGTTGGTAGGAGCTGGGACAAGCAACGGGAGCTCATTCCATCATGTGGTCTCGAACTGCCAACCTTCCAGTCAGAAAGCCCAGCAGCAGCAGTTTAACCCGCAGTGCCACCACATCCCAATTTTACTATAGGTGGGCTCAATGACTGCTCTTTCAAGTGGCGGGCTTGCTGAGTGCTTTCCTATTGCGCCACAAAACATTGTCATGCCCCAGAATACCCGCAAGGCATTCTGGGTTGTGACAAGGCCAATGAATTGGGTTGTGGACTTGGCGTGACCCAGAATCAGTTTATGGGAACCCTACAATGTGTAGTTGGGGAGAACACAGAAGTCAGAAGATTGAGAACTTTAAAATGAAACCATGTTGAATGAAGCAACTTTAAGGGCACAATCCTAACCAACTTTCCAGCACCAAGGTAAGGGCAATGCAGCTCCGAGGTAAGGGAGTGAATAGTCCCTTACCTTGAGGAGGCCTCCGTGACTGCTCCCCAACTGCAGGATGCAGCACAAGCCCCACTGGCACAGCTATGTCAGTGCTGGAAAGTTGGTTAGGATTATGCCCAAAGTGAGTACTTGCTATATTACATTTAACAAACAAGTACGCAGGAGGAAAAGTCAAGGTAGCAGAGCAGGCTTTACCAGCTCTGTATCATTTAAGGATGCTTGTGGATGTATAGCGTGGCAGGTGGAAGTGTGCTGCTTCTTCTAAAAATAGCAAAAGAATAACAGAAAGCAGTGAAATGTGGACGTTTTCTGAGCCCTAACGTCAATTCCTCTCCCCCCCCCCCCAAATAAGATGTTGCCTGAGTTTTGCAGGCAATTTGTCATCTTAATTTAGCAATACAAATGTGGCTTGTTCGGACAGTAATATGCTCTGACTGCTTTCAAATGTCATGATTATCTCATGGCAAAGTGTTGTTGAATTCATCCCAATTGTGTCTGGTAACATCATCCACAGAATAAGGATGGTAGGTCAGACCCTGTTTGAATCCGGTGTCAATATCGTAATGACGGATCTGTCAGAAAATTTTTCATTTTGAGGGGCTAAGGGACAGAAAGCATGTCAAAAATTCAGGTGTGAGTATTATTGAGGATTGCCAGTGTAGCAAAGAAATGGGATGACAAGATGGCAAGATCTCATGATCTGTACCTTAATAGCTTCTCTAAACATATAGATTGAGAGCATAATCCTAACCTGCAGTTAGGCCAGCACAGTTTGGCTGGCACAAGGTATGTTTGGACCACTCTCAGAGTCAGAGAGGCCGACACACAGACATGCACCATCCTCCCTTACTCCAAGAGTGGTCCAAATGCACTTTATGATGGCCCTTGTGCCGGCCAAGCATTGTTGGCCTAACTGTGCCAGTTTAACTCCAGGTTAGGATTGTGCCCTGAAATACTGGTTCCCAAATGTTTTTGACTGGTGGATCCATTGACCTACTTGAACCATTGGCAGCGGCTCGCCTTAGGATTACAATGCTATACATCGGAGGTATTCAAAATGGGGCTCGTGAACTACCAGTCAAGGTGTTTACTGGTATCTTGCAGCCACTCCTTTGCTCTGGCTACTTTTTCTACATTTAAATATTGCGGGGGAGGAGAGAAACCAGGACTGTGAGGGCTGTATGTATTAATGATGTGCTTCTTCTTCTGTGTGTACTGCTTCTTGGAACATAAGAACATAAGAAGAGCCCTGCTGGATCAGGCCAAAGGCCCATCTAGTCCAGCTTCCTGTATCTCACAGCAGCCCACCAGGTGCCCCAGGGAGGCTGGGTAGGATACCCTGCCCTGCTGCCTTGCTCTGGCAATTTTTTTTTCTATAGTTAAATGGGGAGGGGGGCGGAAATCACAGGAGCTCTTCGCCAGTTAGTCATTTTGTTAGACACTGTTATGTTTATGTGTAGCTCACATATATCCGATGGTATACTCCTACCCCTGCTATACATTGTACAGGGTGGAGGGTTGTTGTTGTTTTGGCAAGGATTCCACGGTTCCCCTGGCTGGTTTCTGCAGCTCCCCAGAGAGCTATGGCTCACAGTTTGTGAAGCACTGGATTGAGATATTAAAGGAATAGAATATTGGTGGTGAGGCACAGATGGTGTTGGCAATGATCTCGCTTTCCAAAATATGCACAGTCTCTTCTAACTCCAGCTTGATTGTCCTGTGAGTCAGCCAGGATTTCATGCTGGAGGGGGTGAGGCACAGCTCCCCCCCCCCCCCCCGTAATCAAGATTATGCTAATGAAGGGTCATGGATGGAAATGGAAAGCTGTAGCTCTGTGGGCCATCTGGGTGTTCCCTTCCTCTACAACCTTGCAAATTGGGGCTCTCCATCTTGGTGTAAACCTGTGCACAAACACAAGTCTTCCTGAACAATAAATTAAGTTTCATCAATAGAGGGTTTGCTTTGAGGAATGGGGCCAGCCAGTCACTTAGCTTGTGGTGTCCTGGTCAGGGTCCGATGGATGCCTGACTTCCTTGCCCTCTCCTTCCCCTGGGTTCTTTCTCCTTTCCCCATTCTGTCTCCATCGTTGCTGACCCCTGTCTGTGAGTCCTCAGCCATCTGTGTCTCCCCGCCCCCACAAGATGCTGGATGGTCTGATGGTCAAATTCATGTGATGATTGAGCATATTTGGAAAGATTGGGCATAGCACAGTGGGCAGAATACCTGCTTTGCATGTAGGAGGACCCAGGTTCATGCCATGGCATCTCCATCTTTTGGAAAGACCCCTGTGTGAAACAGTAGAGCTATTCTCGGTGTGTGGACAATACAGTTGGCCTTCTTTATCTATGGATTCAGTATACATGGGTTTAACCCACTGTGGGCTCCAAACCTACACCTGAAGACCCACTGAGGACCTCCTGGACTGAGGTCCTCCTGTCATGTTTGAAAGCCCTGTTGATCCACAATTCACAGATTTCATTATGTGCATACGTTTCAGTATCTGTGGGGGGTGGGTGGGGACGGATCCACTACAGATCCAGTATCTGCTATGGATACTGAGGCCAGACCTGTACTGTGTATATGAGGCAATGGTCTGACTTGGCATCAGGCAGGTTTACATGAGTATGTACTTCCAGTGTCTGCCCCTTGTTTCAGTTTGGGAATAAGCATGTGTCAATCAGCTCACCTTTATGCTTGGCAGTGTGGTCTGTACAGTTGTACAGTTATACATCACTAGAATGTTAGCACCTTTTGCTGAAGCTATACTACCAAATTGGAGGAGCTATACCCACAATAATTTTGTTTCCATCCAGAACAATTCTTGTTGGGATGACTGACTGAATAAGGAGAATAATAATAGCAGTACTATCTATATGTTGCACTGCATGTATTTTTTTTTTTTCCAAATTGGATGCAACATTTGGTGTTGCATATGGCAGGTTCTCTTTGGAAAAAAAAAATCCAGCTCCGTGTTTCAAAAATGAAAACTTGGTAGAGATAATTTTGCACAGTCTGTTTTGTGAGAGCTGTTGAGCAGCGCAGAGCCCGTGGTTATGAGTAGCCTTTTGTGTGAAAATGTTTATGTATGGGTGAGGTAGCCATCGGTGTTAGAATAAATATAGAAAGAGCAATAAATAATTGAGTGCAATCGGTGAATATTTTTGTAAACAGTATTGTTAATGTGAATGTTGGTTTTATGCAGGTTCCTGCCATTTAATGTCTTCAGATTAACATTATTGGCCCTTCAAGGTCCTTGAGCTGCTGGAACAAGTATTGCAGCAGCTCCTGGTCCTTTACAGCTGTTGCAAAATGAGACACGCTGTGTTACCGCAACTGGGCGGTGGCCACAGGTGGCAAGTGGCTGAGGCTGCATGCCAGCAGCCCACCCACAACACCCTGCACCAGCAAGAGGGAGGGAGAAGAGGGTGGAGAAGGGGAGGAACAGGGCAGAACATGGGACAGGGAGGGGGGCAGATTGAGGCCAAGAACGAAGGAGTATCGGCGGCTGCTCGGACTAAGTGCTAATGCATATGATGTTCATGAGTTAATTGTCCCTCTGCAGGTGGAAGACACACAAATGGCGCAGGTGTCAACTAGTACCATGGTACGTTCGTCAAGACAGTCCAGGTGCCCAGGAAACATGTGGTCCCGGTCTGCAAGCAAGAGGTTAGAATTGTTGTAATAGTTATTTATGGTAGTTTTCACAATTGGGAGTTGTTTTGTGTCAGTGGTTGTCGCCTCTGTGTTCGGGGTGCGGAGGTCTGGCCGGGTGGTGTATTTGAGTAATGGATTTTACATTCATCAGGGCTCCGTTACCTCACGGAAGTCCTAGATAATCCACTTTGCCTGGGTAAGCAATGCAAAAAAGCCCTTGCAGGGTCCCGTTACTTCACAGAGCCCAGTTGCTATCAACAGGAGTGTCGTTGTAGTCTGGTGGGCACGCTGGATCGTGGCCTTCGGTTTGGCAGGCGTCGGCTGGCCTCAGGGTCCACGGCCTGGCAAGGTGGTGGGTGGTCACTTGAGAGCGTTCTCGGTTTGCCTGCATTTAGTTTGCCTGGCGATTCGGCTGATCAGCGGGTGTGTGTGTCTGTGCCTTGTTCTCTGGCCAGGGTCCTAGGAGGCCGGCAAGCCCTTTGGGGCAGCCCCCCTGAATCGCCCCACGCCCAAGGCATGTTGGGACTGGGGGGTCCTTTAAGGAGCGGGACCTGGGTATCCCCGTACAGGCCAGGGAAAGGTGAAATCCAGAGCGGGCTCGATCCTCAGCTGGCCTCGGTCGCCCCCTCTCCTCTCCCCCAGCTCAGGGAAGAGTGGCTGCTGGTTGAGCTCCTTATGAGCTCCTCCCCAGCCTCCTCCTCTTCCTGTCTCGTTGCCAGGCCCAGTTCTCATGAGACTGGGCCTGGCCTTTGCAGGATCTCACCCCTACACAGAGAGTCGTCCCAAGCTGACTGCATGTTCCCTGAGCTCAGCCAGGCCTTGTCGTGCCGGGCAAGCTGCCTTCGGCTTCCTGGGGCTCGACGCCAGGCTTCCCAGTGGCCAGCCCGCGACCCCCCGCAGCCAAGTTAGCCCCCCCTTCCAGGTCCATGGCAGCGGGGTGGTTGCGGGGGTGACAGTGGTGTACTAAAAACGCCGAGCCTCTATTGTTATAAAAGTGTTTTCTTTCTCTCACAATGGTGGGGATGAAATAGCTGCCCTTGGGGGTCCTGGTAGTTTTTATGCTATCTTTCGCTCTTGTAGGTATTGGGAGAGCAAACGTTTCTTCTTGCCATTTCAGCGCAACTTGGGATTGCGTTCTAAATCAGCTAAGCTGCCAACAATCATTTTATTCCTACAGTCCTGTATGATTGGATGCATTTGCTTTTTTGCTGCTTAACATACATTTTAATACCAATAAAATAAATATAAGCACAGTGCTGGTCACGGTTGCTTGGCTCGGCACATCTTTCTCCTCTCTGCACATCTCTGCACCTTTTCGTTCGTTCAATGGCCCGAATGTGCTTAACAGATCATTTTTCTACTGAGTACCCTTATAATATTTCATGTCAGTGCAGAGCATGATAAACAATTATTATAATCTAATAATTCCAGATGGAGTGGTACAAGCACATGAAATTTAGTTCTTGAGTTTATGAGTAGGCACAGTACTGCATATAAAGGAGTCTCTTAAATATTGTGGTTTGCTTGAGGCTAGCTCCAGGTTTGAAACTTTGCATTTATTTCCAGTAGGTCATATACAGTAATTCTTAACCATGGATTGGTGATGGAAGATTGTTGAGTTCCCCAGTTCAGCATATAAACTATTCCAGAAATGCCTTTTCAGGGTCACTATTCCCACATGCACACCAGCTTCTCAATATAATTTTAGTAATTACAAGGTCCATGATGTGACGGACAAATCTCATTAATGTCTGGTTCTTTTGGCAGTCTGTCATTCATATTTGACTGTGGTGGTGGTTTCTCTTGAACTAGTAGGAAATTAAAGGAAGATGGAAAGAGATAGAAGTGAGCAAAACACATGTGCAAGAAGCTGTCCTTGCCATATCAGAGCCATGATTAGAACACACTCATGCCTTACTTATATGTTCGCCTTTTTCAGTTTTTTTTAAAAAAAAATCATACTGAGCTTTTGTGACTGCAAAGGTGCCAGTGTGAATCAGAAAATAAACAGTGTGATTCATACTCCAAAACAGCTCTGATCATTTTAATTGCCCTGTATAATTGAGCTTTTAATCATGTCAGTGTAAATGAGCATGTCATAACTTGAGACTGTGGCAAAATGAAGTAAAATCTGTTTGAGGCTCATCAATGAGCATCTTCCTTTCGATGTTTTCCCCTTTCCCCCCTTTTGTCTTGTCTGTATAACTGTATACACCTACAGCAAAATTGAAAAAAACCCCTAATATTCCATGCAGAAGATAAAAAGAGATACTATATAGTGTGATAATGATGCTCATCTGTAACTAGGAGAAAGAAATTTAAAACAAAGGTTCCTAAACAATGGAAATTCAAGAGTATGGTCAGGACACATAGGATGGAAATATGAACTAAAACTGCACTGGTATGGGCTTCTCAGTACAGATTTCGATCGTTATTCAAAAGGCTTAGCTAACTTCTAAATCTTAGAACCAAAGAGCTTTATCTATACAGCCGCATGTGTTCTTAAGAAGAATGAAGAACAGACGACATCTGGAAATCTTGTAAGAGATGGCCTGAAATTCCAAGTTGAAAGAAGTGGAGTGCCACACAGCACAGGCCTAGCGCTCCCTTGATGTAGCCCATGCCACAGCATGTCATGCTTGACCTACAAACGACTTGCTATTTTGGTCCTGAACCTCTCTGGAGCCAAGCTTGGATCCTGTGCTTGAATCTGCCCTTTGTTTAAGTCTTATGCAACCATGCAACAAGGACATGCACTCAGAGGTGATTGCACTTGAGTTAAAGTGCTTTTCTATCTCATAGAGCTGCAACGTAGTGAATGTCTGTGCTACTATATTCTGAACCACAGAGAAGTTTAATTTATATTTTTGGAAAACTACCCAACAGAAGGCAATATCTGTGCCCGAACTGCACTTCTGGTTAGGGCACAATAACAACCTGGAGTTAGGCTGGCTCAGTTAGGTCAGCACAGTTTGGCTGGCACAAGGGACACCGTAAAGGATGTTTGGACCACTCTCTGAATCAGAGAGGCCAGCACACAGACATAAGCCATCCTCCCTGACTCCGAGAGTGGTCCAAATGTGCTTTACGGTGGACCTTGTGCCAGCCAAATTTGGCTGGCCTAACTGTGCTGGCCTAACTCCAGGGTAGGATTGTGCTCTAAGGAAAATGCATACAGAGATGTAAAAATAATTTTAAAAAGGATTTACTTGGCAAGAGAACATGCAAACATAGGAAGACCCAGGCTGGATTGGTCAAAAGCCCCTGTGGTCCATCGTTGTTTCTTACAGTGACCAACCAGTTCCTTCTATCCTCATATAAGTAGAATACGAGCAGGCGGGTTCCCATGTTCCTGCTGTTGCTCTCTTGCAACAGGCATTCAGAAGCACAGTGCCACTGATGCTGGAGGTGCAGAAGGGATGGAACCAGTGATTCAACATGGAAGACAAGGCACCAGTGCTTCTGATTGCACATACCTCTCAACTCTTATAGGGCAACTCAAGTACCTGATGGCCAAAAATAATACTTACACAAACCCAGCAGGCCTTAGTTAAAACAGCCCCTGTTTTTTTGTCCTTGTGTCACCAGATACTATGAATGCACAGGCATTCCTCAGTTTGTGAAAGAGTATTTGGGTATGTCCATGATTTGGGATTGCAGAATTATAAGGTATAAACAGCCAGGTTTGTATGGCTGTTTATATGAAATCCATTTTTCTAACAATAACTTGGGTACAATTATCAACTTTAGGTGTCTTTTGGTGTGTAGTTGTTTTATCTTGTCAGAGGAGGAGCATGTCAAAATAACACAGAGAGCAGCAGTTCCTAAAATGGATTGTATGACCATCAAAATAAAAAGTAATTAATAGTACAAATTATAATCAGAACATCATTAAGGAATTTAGAGAAACTACCAGTGGACATTAGAACTGAGCTGTTAATCAAGTCTCTAAGACAGGGGGCTCCAAACACCAGCCTCTGGGCCGGATCCAGTCCCTTCCTGATCTGTTCCTGGTGTGAGCAGCACTTTGTGTTGCTGCGAAAACCCTGGGAGCTGTAGTTGGGGTCATTCGCAGTGTCCCTGATGGAACACAAAGTGCAGTTCGAGCTTGGGATGATTCCCCAGTTGGGAGACCGCTGCTCTAAGAACAACGTAGGAAGCAAGATATAATAATGAAGGCACTTTAAACCAAAATGTCACAAAAATTGTGTATTGTAGGGCATTTTGTTAGTAGGTAGAATTGTAATACAAATGTTCCTCAGCCACTTGTATCAAGGAGATTGCCTCCTGCAGTTTCATTATACTACGTCCCATATCCTTCAAGATTTTTCATGTGTAGATATATGTGTTAAAGGAAACAATGGACTCATAAACTATTTGCTTTGAATGTGAGAAAGAATGACATTGTACAATGAATGGGTTTGTTTACATCTGGCCCAAATCAGATAGCATGTCCCATAACAAATAGTGCCATAAAATGCCATAAGTTCCCTGTAAACGGGAGAGATCCTTCTTCAGAAGTAGTATAATTTGCCAGTGTTTGACCTGTGCACTTTATGCGTTTATTGTTTTAAAAAGGCAACATAAATGTCACATTTTTGCATACATCGCAGACTTTGTATTTAATTAACCTCACAATGATCACGTATCAGCTTATGGCCCCTTGTGGTGTAATTCAAACTATGCTAGCAGCTTTAATTATATCAATTATATCAAGGCTTTTTGACTACAAAATCTAAAATGCAATTCCATATCAATCTTCTGGAAGATCCCAAATGTTAAATAATGTGTTAAATAAATTGCAGCTATGTTAAATTTTATTTTACTGACAACTATATCCTTGTGTTTCACATTACACAATTATTTGTGATGAATCCAGATTACCCATATATGTTATTCTTGCTGATAATGCCTGCGATCAATTTGGGTTGAGCAGGAAAGATTAATTAGTCTGGCATTGTGTGATAAGAGACTGATTTTTGGTCCCAGATGTCATTATCTGTATTGAAAGGGAGAACAATGCTACAGACTTCGTGATTTAACATAATAACTTGCTCTAGGTTATCTGGTCTAGAACAGCGCATCCCAAAGTGTGGGTCACGACCCAGCATTGGAAACAAAAATGGGCCATTCCTTCTTATTGGGTGACCCGATGGTACTGCAGCGATTGTGGTGCCGTGGGCATCCAGGGACATTTAAATATGCCTGGATGGTTGGGGGGGGGAGCTTTTGCAGCATTAGGGAGGCTTGCAGCTCCCTCTGTGAGTCTCCTTGAAGCCATGAAAAGCCCCATTTTGTGCCTAGAAGTGTACTTCCAGTTTTTCCGGGAAAAGGACAGAGCATTTCCTCCTAGAAATAACATGTGAATCATGAGAACTTCCAAGTGTCAGAACATCTTCATTCATCAAAGGAAAAGGGGAAATGGTGGACTCTCAAATGCTATAGTATGCACACACACACACACACACACACACACACACACACACACACACACAC
>JAJKFI010000009.1:15662218-15673819 GCA_029204185.1 Lerista edwardsae
CACACACACACACACACACACACACACACACACACACACACACACACGTTGGCCATAGTCAATCCAGGACAGGATGATAATGAGATTCAGAATGAATTCTCGATAACCTGGTCCGATTGTCAACTTGGTTTCTCGCGTATCTCCATCACAACTATACCAAGATGTTCTCTACTAGTAGCTGTAATTGCGCATTGGAAGTTAGAATCAGTGGCATTCCTAGAAGGGGGCAAAATGCTAAGTTTTTCAGGAGTCTGAACTCTTGTGTTAACCAGCCTCTCCCCCTTGCCTTCAGAGCCATTTGTGGCTTGGAGCGGCAGCTTGAAGGCTTTGCTCTCTGAGGCGCGATGACTCTGAAGGCGAGGGGGAGGGGCACTTTATACAGGAGTGTTTTGCCCCCCTTCTAGGAATGCCACTGAATAGAGTCTATTTCTGGATAATGCTTGTATGGCAGTTGCAGTATAGATTCTGTTACAGCCCTCTGTATTCCTCTTGGTCCTCTTTGTGTTACACTATTTCAGATTGTGCCTTGGAGGCAAAACAGTATATTTCAGTTATAAATGTGAAAAGAGTGAAGCCCCTACATGATCCTCCATTCATATTCATCCTTAAAGGGTCCTCTGTGTACCACTTGCACATTTGTGGCACACATTTATTGTTTTGCTGTCTTGGTTGTACTACTATAATCAGTAAGTTTGTAACTGTCGTTTTACCATTTAGGCTACAATCCTAACCTGGAGTTAGGCTGGCACAAGTCCCTTGTGCTGGGCCAGGAGTGTTGAAAATGCGCTATAAAGGGTCTAGTCTGAGAGTGGTCCAAACGTGCTTTACTATGTGTTCACAATATTCCTGGGCCGGCACAAGGGACTTGTTCCGGCCTAACTCTAGGTTAGGATTGCTCCCTTAGAAATGGATACCTTCAGCTACGTGATGTTTGTCACCGCACAGTAGAAATTAATCTCAAGCCAATTAACTTGGTTTGGTGACAATGAAATAGTACTTGCTGTTCTGCTAACTGTGCGGGTCAAGGTTAGGAGGGTCAAGGCCTTGCTATCCTGAGCTACAAATAAATGAGGTATTTTTCAAGGAGTCACAGTCATAATGTTTGCTAGGGTGATGCTCAGTTTTCTGATGCTGGGAGAAGAGGCAACTGCTATTTTGGCCTTACCACTTACACAGCATGTCTGAGAAAGATTTCCCCAGTAAGCCCTTTCGTTAAGTTCAAAAGGAACTCATTTTATATACATTAAATATCAATATAAATTATCTCACTTACTTACTTCTAAGTAAACCTTTATGGGATCAGGCTGAATAACTATTAAGCAAAAGCAGAACGAAGTTTAGGGTTACATTCAAGTTTCATACTGAAATATTTTATTAAATTTTATTGTTGTGTTTTTAATTTTGTTTGAATATGCTGTTTTAATGTTCTTTTATAGTGTTTTTTAATGTTAAATTTTATAGTTTTATGTAATGCCGCCTTGAGTGCCTTCGGGCATAAAGGCGGGATAAAAATCTTTTAAATAAAATAAAATAAATAAATAAATAAATAAATAAATAAATATTTTATTTGAGCCTAAAAGCACACAGAACGTGTTGGTCAGAAACAGCTTTACTATGGGACAGTGTAAAAGTTGACACTAAAAAGTTCTCAAACTTTTTAGAGGCCCTAGAGGCTGCTGCCTGATTTATAAATGCAAAGGGGTGTGGCTATAATGGTGATTGGGCAGCTGTGCTCTCCCCTCCCCCCCGTAGCAGCTTGTTTAACCCTTGATGCACATTGGCTAATCTGCCCTGTCAGTTTCATAAACCACCAAAAATTGAGTCACAACACCACCGGTGGGTCATGATCGATTGGTGGGTCCTGGACCCACAGTTTGAGAGATGCTGCTCTATGGCATTAATGAAGTAAATCTCAGGAGATTCTTTCAGAGCCTAGCATAGTTTTGCAAGTATGTAAAGGTGGGGCGTTTTTATCTGCGAGCATTCCGTTCCTGGAACTCTTCCGGATAAAAACTTCCGCGACTAATTAAACCCACAGATTTTGCCCCCCCACCCCCAAACCCAACCAGAGCTATGGTTTCTGGGCCTCAGAATGGCTATTTTGGCCAAAAAAAATCCCCAAAACCAGAGGGCTTTTCTCATAATGCCTTCAAAGGCATTAAAAATACCACTTCCAGGTTCCACAGAAAACCAGAAGTAATTTTGGGGGGGCTGAAATGGCCGTTCTGAGGCCCACTGAGGCTGCATGTAGATGCGCACGGCCTCGGCGGACCTCAGAAGAGCCTCTGGAGGTGATCAGAACACAGTTCCAGTTGCCTTCAGAGGCTCTGTGTTGAGCCTAATTTTATTTGGCTCAGCGTGGGTCAGGGGGGACCCATGTTGAGCCAAATCTGTGGATCAAAAATCTGCAGATAATTAGGCTCAACCTGTATTTTTATTTTAAAATATCAATTTTGGTATCCTCCCTTATATTTCCATTATGACATAGTTGGAGAGAACAATTTCTGTGTTGTTTTTTGTGGGCGTTAATGGTAATGTTCAGGCTACAAAGTGTTTCCAAGTATATGTTTCTGTCTTCCCTACGGAGAAAACATACTTCTCAGAAGTTTTATCTGCTTTTCGCATTTTCAGAACAATTATAGTGTGCTTAGAATCAGACTGTGGCTTCCCTCCCCCACCCCCATTCATATTGTAGTAAAATCCATTATTTGGTGGGGTTAGTCATACAAAACAGTTAAATAATACACAAAAATGGAGCATAATAAGAGATAATATTTTTCCATCTTCCATGGAATGGCTTGCATTGTATTTCTGTGCTGCATTGTTTGTGTCAATTGCCAGGCCAAATTACAGTATTTTGCGTTTTCTAAACTGTGAAAACAAATCCATAGTCCCCAAGAGTTGTGCTATTATTCAACCACATTGTCTGTTATGCGGTATTGCCTGCTGTGCTAGAATTAAACTGTGGGTGACTGTGGTTAGCGGCCATATTTATTAACAAAAAACCCTATTGACTAGCGGTATTTTTTTTCCTTTTCTGCTTCCAGCAATTACTTGTCGTAAGCACGATGGTGGACAGGCTGACATCAGCGAGTGCCTTAAGCATGCAGACTCTTTGCCACCCTTAACACAAGTCTGCCAAATCCCTTGCCAAGACGACTGCCAGTTCACCAATTGGTCAAAGTTTTCTTCCTGCAACGGGGACTGCGGAGCCGTTAGAACAAGAAAGCGCTCTCTTATTGGTAAGCGTGGAAAGGTTACCAAGAGAAACATCCATATTGGCTTAGTGCTATCTAAAGTGCTTGATACGTGTTGAATAATATGAAAACTAGGAATCGCAAGGAATAAATTGGCCTCTGTTGTCCACGAACTAAATTATGGACGCAATCCTAACCAACTTTGCAGTGATGGGGGTAAGGACAGTGTAGTTTCGAGGTAAGGGAACAAACATTCCCTTACTTTGAGGTGGCCTCCCTGACTGCCTCCCAGCTGCAGGATGAGTTGACCCCTGAGTTAAATGCAAATGACCTAGAAGGAATGGAGGTCTTCCATTATCATTTATTATTGATATTGCTTTAGTGCCCACAAACCCTAGAAAGAGTTGAAGCTCCATCTGCCATAATAGTTAGAAATAATACTTGCAATCTGCTTGGACCTCTGTGACAGAAGGATTGACTGTGTTACAGTGATCACAAGATATTTTTCACAACAGTGTTTTTGTTTGAACAGAGAACTTTTTTAACATTTGTGTGGAACATCACAAATACTATCCAGCAATTCAGTAAGGAAGTAGTATGGAATACTGTACCGTACGCCAACTTCAGAAACAGGTCAAATAGCTTAGGCTACAATTCTGTGCATAGTTGGACCACTTCAATCTCATTAGTCAATGAAATTTTAACTGCCTGTGTATAGAACTGCTGCATAAACAAACAACTGGGAGTCTTGGCTTTGAGCTGCTAACTAGCCTTCCTCATTTGTCAAATAGGCCTATATGGGCATTGTGTCATCATTTCATAATTAGAAATCAGAATTTTTTACGCATGTGCATATTTTGTTGATAGGCCAAGGGCTTCAGTAAATTGAATCTAGGCAAGTTCTACCAAATGGCAGAGCTAAAAATGTGAAAATTTAAATACTTCTGTCCGAAGTATGGAGAATTCCATATACTACTGTAGCTTCCTACCAAAATGGAAGTTGGTGCAATTAAAGCTGTACATTACTGATTTGTATCCCTTATTCTTTGGGGTATAGTAATTTTTCATGAGCAATTGAGAGAGTTCCTAGTTTAATCAAAACAAAGGATTACCCAGGCTGTATAGGCTGTCTGTGTTTGGCACTGGTAAACATTTTAATGACCCGGTGTCTTTCCGAGACATATCTTTTTAACATGTCATAAAAATTTATATTTCTAAGCAAAGAAAACTGAAGCAATTTATGCTGCTATTTAAATGGCAGTGAGATAGGTACTGATTTTGATTTTGGTAATAAAGAGTTCAAATAATGATGCACTAAAGAGAGCTTTTTGCCCAATCTACTTAAAGCTGTTAAAATGATGAACAATACTAGCAAGACAGAGAACAACAAACTCTTATGGCATTCCTATATTTATGTCAGTCCCATTGATTTATATGAGATTTCCGCAAAGGTAACTGAAACTGTGGATACAGCCATGCCCCGGAATCTGCTGAGGTTTGTTTCTGAACTACCCCCACCCCGCACAAAGACATTCGGAGGCACGCAGGAGGGTGGGGTGAGTGGGACGGCCTGGGGAAGGGGGCGGGCCCAGGACTTGTCCCCAAGCCTCACAGCCCCGATTTGGGCTGCGTAGCCTCCTCTAATCTGTACCTGCTATTTAGCAGGTGCAAAGCCGAGGAGCCCATAGGGGAGGCTGGAGCCTTCCCTCGTGCAAGGACACGAACAGCCTGCCTGTTCCAGCACAGTATAGGATTGTGCTGCCCATTACAGCAGAAGATATGAATAGCTCATCTAGTGCTGGGAGCTACCTCGTAAGAGCTACCTATGGGCCTTGAGAGTGGCTCATCAACCTAGAGATGGCTGACAATCATAATCAACTCATGTATTAACAAAAGATACAATGAAAGAGAGATTTGGTAAGGCAAAAATGCTTGAGCCTGCTGGTTGGTCCTGTTTCCCATTTGCTTTTAATTATTGCCTTTGAGGTGTCACGTGGCAGTTTTGTTAATAAACTCTTGTAGGCCACTCATCTGGTGGCATTACTCACCACTTCTGTGCCAGACAACGTTCTGACGACTTTGTTCATATTCCCTTCCAGGAAAAAGCAAGAAGAAGGAGAAATGCAAAAATCCCCAGATGTATCCATTGCTGGAGACCCAGTTCTGCCCATGTGATAAATATAACGCCCAGCCAGTGGGCAACTGGTCTGACTGTATTTTGCCAGAGGGTAAAGTGGAAGCACTGCTGGGAATGAAGATACAAGGAGACATCAAGGAGTGTGGGCAAGGCTACCGTTACCAAGCCATGGCTTGCTATGACCAGAACAGTCGACTTGTTGAAACATCTCGATGCAACAGTCATGGTATTTAACCCTTTATTCTTTTTCGGGTAGGAGTGAAGAATGTGGCTGCTGATAAATTTGCATAGCGCAGAGTCCCACATGCCTCCTGGTCCCGGTCTGCCAAATTAAACCTTCCTCCCCCCCTCTACCTCAAGCCCACACCTCCTCCCACCATGTCTGCTGCTGCCATCACTCTGCAGGCTGGTTTCCCGATCGCCCGCAAGATCTTCGGAAGCATTGAAAAAAGGTTAGCAAGCACTCACTAAAGGAACTGGATAGGGACTTGAGTCATTTAGAGTCCCAACTCTCTTCCCGAGAGACTGGTCCGAGTCACGACTCAAGTCGGCCTAAGTGACGCATGTGAATCGAGGCAACATGAGTTGTGAAAAACATGAGTTGTGTTTTCACCACTCAAATCAAGTCAAGTATCCATCCCTGGAAATATGTATTTATTTATTTATTTTTTCTAGCAAATGAAGACCCCTCTGCTCCAGTTTCAAACATTTAGGAAATATTAACATGGGGGACTGACGTACCGGCATATTAGCAGCACTGCCCAGATACATTTGAATATGTCCTTTAAACTTCTTCAGTGCATTACGTTGCATGACAAGTGAGCCTAATCCAAAAGCCCCATTGCCATTGCCATTTTTGGGAAGTTAACAATGGCAGAACCCCTTTTGCCAGTGTAATTCAGGACAGCGCTTTATAAGAATTACAACCAGCATCATTTCTCTTGGTCAGCACTGTAGTGCAATGGAGAGATTTAACATTTTTATATATAGGTCGTAATGCACTTCTTAATTCATGTCGGTTTATTTTTAAGACCTCAGGCACAGTCAACCAGTCCGAGATGGCTTGTCTGCTGACTTATTAGTGTGAGATTATTTTCCCCTTTAGCATTAATTAAATGAGATACATTGATTTGTGCTGACTCTACAAATCTCTGTGTGGTTGCAAGGCTTAGGTAGGGGATTAGAGGGGAATATCTGTGCATCAGTGAACGTTTCTGGAACAGCTGTTGGGAGGAACCATGTGAAGTGCAGAATTTCTTATTTAATTGCTTGTGTGTCTGCTAGTAAACTCTCAGATGCTATAAAAGAGTCTGTGTGGTTGCAGACTAAGCTTTATTGTTTACTGTGTACACTTTTATCATTGAAAAGTCTTTTTGCATACTCACCCCTGCTGCTATGTGAAAGGAAAGTGGAATAGAAATACAGAAGTGAAGCTTTCTAGCTCTGTTTTGCCTTCCACCATCACTTAAGCCACACATCCATAGGATTGTGGACAGATCCGCCCCGGGAGGGAAGAGGTATTGGTGCTGGCAGCACGTGCTGTATCCTAATCCCTTTCCAGGACCTGATTCCCCAACACGGATCCACTCAAATTTGTGCCAGTGATTTAGCTGTCGCAGGTCCAAGTAGCCCCATTGCAGTGGCTTAGAATTTCCCCGGGGCAAGAGGAAAAATGTCCCCTTACCTCAAAGAGACCCCAAGAATGCAAAATTCCCTCTGGGATAGTGCGTAATCCGCACCGGCCCTGCTGTATTGGCACCCATCTGAGCAAAATGCTGGTATAAATTGATCCTTTGCATTACTGCTGAAGTCTCTATTTAGGGAGGCTGTATTTCCATGTGCTGCAAAGCTGTTGAGCACATGATTGCATGATCGCCTATATTAATTGGACTACTACAGCAAATGAGTGGTAATAATAGATTGCGTTTAGGGCGCAATGCTAACCAAATTTCCAGCCCCAGGGTAAGGGCCATGCAGCTCCGACGTAAAGGAACAAACCTTCTCTTACCTTGAGGAGGTCTTTGTGACTACTATTCCACTGCAGGATGCAGCACATTCCCCATTGGCACAGCTATGTCAATGCTGGGAAGTTGGTTAGGATTGTGCCCTTAATATCCTAGATTAACCTCTGCAGCCCTAGCAATTTAAAAAGCACACAGGATTGCCACAAGATTTTTTACAACAGTAAAAAAAGTCTATGAGGTCTATGAAAAATTAAGCCCTTTCACTTTGACCTAGACTAGCATGTACCTGGTAGATCTCTGGTAGATAACAGATTTGTTAAAAGTCTACTCAAGGAAGTGGAAGAGTCATCTCTATGAAGAGGCGAGCATGAGTATCAACTCTAAAATACCATATGGTGACATGAGAAGAGCTGCTCTTTGATCCATATTCATTGGTAGGTAATGAAAAACCAGATGTTTCCCAATGGTAACTTGGAGGAAAAGGGCATGGCTCTGTCCTGACTTTATTTGCTTGAGAACATTCCATTGGAACAATAGGACTTATTTCCAGCGGTGTTATGCTGCCGGAATGTTGGGCAGGACATCCGGGTGATCGACAGCCCGCCCGTCGCGTTCTGCAGCGTTATGCTGTTTGCGTAACGTATGCAAGCGGCGTAATTGGTTACGCAAACGGCGTAATGCTCCGGAACGCAATGGGTGGGCTGTCGATCACCCGGATGTTCCGCCCAGCGTTCCGGCAGCATAACACTGCTGCTTATTTCCAAATACATGTTAGCATCAGAGTGTTAGAGCAAAAGGTCTAACTGACCTTCACAGCAGTACACTGGTTAGTAGACCTCACCTGTATAGCCTCTTGTACAAATGAGTTAGGGGCATAAGAATGTTGGAATTAATTCCATAGTATCTTTCACAGACTAGAAGGTATTGTTATGCTGTGCTAATCAAAATGTTGCAAAGAGAACTCAGCAGCTGTTTACTGAAGAGATGCTGTATTTGCTTGTTCTTTTTCCGGATGATGCATCATTGTAATATTTTGATGCACAAGGAAGACTCAAACTAGTGTCACCATTTCTAATGTCACAATGAGCCATGGCCCATGAGATGTCTATTAGCATGAAAAACAAGGAAAGCCTCTCTTCAGTAAAGAAGAGACTGAACTGCTGATGCAGAAGATCAATTGCTGTGTGCCATTGAAGCCTTGGAGGCTAATCCTGAAAACAAGATAAAAGACATGTTGCAGTTCAATTCATCATTCTCTGGGCTCTTGTGACATAGCCATGAATACAAATAATGTCAGGTGGACAGTAAATACCTTTGAAAGTCGGGGACAATTCAAGAAGTGATACCCTTCACTAGAACCTGAAAGATATGTGAAAACTCAAATTGAACCAAGTGGGACAATCACTATGCTCTGTGTAATATATGAGTGCATAATTCCAAGCTGATACATCTACAAAAATGTAGCATTATTGACTGTTCCCATAGTCTGTGGTAGCCATGTATTCTCACTGTGCTCAACTTTATTGTTGTTGTCAGATTGTATGTGAATCATGTTAGGGATTTACTGTTACAAAATGGCTCATATTTTCAAGGATGAGTAGTTAAAGTTAGGCACCTACATAAAGTGGCTGACTCAGGGGGCTGTCGGGACCCCTTCCTGGAGTCTTCTCATTTCACTCATTTCCTCTTTTCTTTTGTCTTCTAGCTGTTCCTCTTTTAATCATCACTGTTTCACAATTACAGTCTCGAGGGTGTAATTATACTGTGTGCTTGTCCCTCTCTGGGCCCATCCATCTTTCTGTGCACTTCTTCCTTTACATATGTATCTCCTCTCTGGATACTACTCTGTCGCTTTGACCATTACTAGTTTTGCTCTGTCTAAAACAGAAAAAACCCTCCTGAGTCTCTCCCTGTTTCTGCTGTGTTTTTTCCTGGGTGAGGGACTGCATCCATTTGGGCTGACCTGTGTCTTATTAAACAGAAATATGGAGGAACAGCTGGCTTAAACATGGGACAGATGATGAATATCTTGGCCAAGTGCTGAGAACATCAGGTCATAAGGTTGGAGTTAAGTGTACTGTCCATTGCAATTCGGATTTTTGCAATTTCGGGAGTCACATCCCATGGCACCGTCAACATATGAAATGTGATATGGGATGGTGGGAAGGCTTAAATCTGAAAGCAAATATTCCTGGCTCTTGGCTGCCTGAGGGCTCGTGTCTGGACACTGCTCTCTGTTCTGTTAGGGTTATTCAGTGCCCGATCCCGTAGCCCTTATTGCTGGTGGTACGTTTGTATCACCAGCTCTGGGTGTCGAAAATGTGGATGAAGCACATTTATGGCACCCAGAGGGTAGGGAATGCCTGCATTGGGGGCAGGGCCAATAGGTGCTGCACATCAGTATGGGCAGAACAGCCTGGGAAGACCCTTCAGAGCAGAGGAAGGGAGGGCGCGGAACTGGGCAGAGGGAGGGGAGGAGCAGGCCCATGTGGGGGTGGGACTGGCGGTGGCTTCCACTACTGGATCTTACCTCCCACGTCAGGCTGGGAAGCCCGACATGGACCTATTTGATTCTGCACCTGCTCAAACACTGGTGCAGAGCTGAGAAGACCCATTGGGGCCATAGCAGCATTACTCAGGGTAAGGGAGGAAATGATCCCTTACCCCAAGGAGAGCCCAACGGTGGTCTTGGTGGCCCCAAGATGCAGCGGTGGCAATTTTGGCACCGCTGCTCCACAGGAACCGTCAACCGTAGGATCAGGCTGTCATTTTCAGAGAGGCAGGATGGAGACCTGATATACGGCTATATAGCTAGATGAGATTGGTGCAGCGGTTTTGGAATCGTAAAGTTCGGCACCTGGCATAAAAAGAGCATAGGATTTTGTGGTAACAGACGTTTGTGAGCATAGATGTACAAAATATATGGTATCCTTGATTTAAAAAAAGACAGACTGACAATTACTTTATGTCCTCTCATAATCAGAAAAATAAAGTGAACAACTGTTTAGTTTCAAGGC
Organism: Lerista edwardsae; assembly: GCA_029204185.1. NCBI lineage: Eukaryota > Metazoa > Chordata > Lepidosauria > Squamata > Scincidae > Lerista > Lerista edwardsae. Next base: position 15,672,534 of record JAJKFI010000009.1, read on the forward strand.
CCAAAGTTCAACTTGACTAGTTTTCTAGCAGCCCAGAAATGACAGTTTTGAAAGTCTTCTGTTGCATTTTAGGAATAGATGCACATGGTTTTTCTTTTTTTTAATGAATAAATTGCACATGCTCACTTTTGCCAGTTGCATTCTCTTATGAAATTAAAATCCCTTCATTTTGGCAGGATAAAAATTCATAGATAAATAAAATGTCCTACAATCAGCCTCTCCAAATCCAAAAGAACCCTTTTATTTATAGGCTAGAAGTCTTGACGGCCTGTAAGTGACAAGAAGTTAATGACCATCTGAAGTCCTCCTCCCCTAGTTTGCTTATAGTGTTAGGAGTCTGCATCAGTTTCCAGTTCAGGGCCGTTACTCTGTGGCAGATGTGCAGTCGTTCTGTCACTCCACATATCAGCTGCACACCCCCTTGACGCGTAGACATTGCCTTACTTTGCTCTGAGCAAATCAGTTGTCCTTCACCACATATCTGTCAGTGGTTATTACAGTAGTTGGCACCTGAGATTCCATAAGCTTTCCATCGGCACATCTTGAATCGCAAGATGACATATTATATCTACCATGGTAGGAATTAATGGGAAATATGGCATATCTGGCCTCAGCTGATTGCGAAGATTTTGCATTTGTACTTTATGTATATGATGCATATTTTTGGGGCACAGTTCTGGACCCCAAAGTTGCTTGAAGGATCGTGGCAGTTGCTGTGGCTTGCCATCAGGTTTGAGCATGGTGTGCAATCACAGCAAAGCCTCTGCATTTTCTTCAAAGCAATTACGCTGTGCGAAACGGAGGGCAGATGGTGGTTAATCTGCGGATCACTGATGTGGCAGATCACTCTCTCTTTATATCCTCAGCAGTGTGCAAAGTGTTAAGTTCACTGGTTTCAGGGGGATCATGCACATTTGGCATCTTGCTAGCGTGTCAACATACGTTGTCAATGCCACAGACACCCCTTGATTCAGACTGTGGAAGGGTGCACAGCCAGACTGCCTCGCAAGGCCTTTTATTGCATGTATCTTTGGGGAGCAGGAGGGTAACTTGACAAAAGACTGGGTGGTGTCAGTTACACTCCAGCTGTCAGAACGTCAGGTCTGGAGATGTCTGATGATGGTGAATCCTAATAAGGTGCCGCCGCGGGTACTCAGATGTTACTTCAGCACCATCTCAGGGAATACGTATCAATTTCCCAGCGGAATTTTAACAGAGTCCTAATGATGAAGAAATGTTTGTTGCAGTTTCACACCACACACTCCAGAACTGGTTGAAACTGGCAT
>JAJKFI010000009.1:15677348-15694830 GCA_029204185.1 Lerista edwardsae
AAAGGCTTAAGATGGTACTTGCCTGGAGGGAAAAGCCAAATGGTGCTAACACAATGACTTTTAAGTTGTTAAAAGTCATTGTGCCTCAAGCTTTGCTTGCTAGGGAGATCAAATATTTTAATTTTAATTTTTTTCCTGCACAGGCTATACTTGGCTAAAGGTCCTGGGCAGACCAATATAGTTAAAGAGTTTCATGTGGAGGGGTTATTACAAGATGCACAGACTACTGCAGTACTCGAAAAGTCTTCTCTTTTTCTCTTCCAAAAACAAAGGAAGCCCATTTCTTTTCAGACTCTGAAATGATTAATCTACAATAATTTTGGTTTAATCAGCTCTTTGATATTAATCACAGAACCCAACGTTTAGATGCTTAATCTGGAAAAATTCTACATTTTTGTTCCCTGAACTGAACTGCTTTTTGACAGATAGACTTTAAAAGTGCAGTTCATTTTTGCTGGGGATATACTTTTAGAAGGTTAAAAAATAAACTTGTGCTATTTCTATTCACCTTATATTAGAAGATGTATCAAACTACCCATGAACACTCATACTATATATCGTTGAACATGAATGGATCCAATGACCTGTAGAGGACAAGGTTATTGAGCAACCTATTAGACATGCTGACAAAAATACAATATTTGGGTCATATTATATACAACATAAAAACAATTACTTTGAACATGTTTCACAGGGACAATTTAAAGATACAGCTCACAAAAACAAATGAATGCAGAAGAGAAAACCTCTGTGTTCATTACATTTGGAGGTGACACGATTGGATATGAGCAACTTAACGGCAATAAACATAAGTAACTGAAAACTACCCTATATACTCATGTATAAGTCTAAAAATCTATGCCTGAAAATTGACCCTGAAAGCATGTATTGACTTATACACGGGTCAACGTAGCAGGTCAATAAAGCTTCTAACAAATGCTGGGGGTAGGTTGAGCTAAGAAGCAGAAAACAGGGGGGTAGGAAAAACAGAGCAATTTTACCAGTAATTGTTCTGAGGCAGCAATAGACAGCAAGTAAAAAAACGGTAGCCATTTTCCTTCTTCTCCAAACAGGCAGAAGAGTGAAGGTGCTTATAGGAATTATAGTCGTTATGAGGGCTGCTGCTATGGAAGTGCTGTACTGTATTCCTCACAAAGCCTACAGCTCCCATAAGCACCTTCATCTCTCTTTCTTCTTATTTGGAGAATAGCTCCATTTCTATGCTGCCTCAGAAGAAAGTGAAATGGCTGTGTTTTTTGGTTGGCTGTCTGTTGCTGCCTCAGAACAATTACTCAGAAGTCATTTTCAAAGAATTTCACACACACACACCCTAAGTTTTACCCTCGACCTATCCACGGGTCATAGCAAATTCTATTATTTTTTGGCTTAAACTGTGCCCTCGACTTATCCATGAGATCGACCCATACACAAATATGTATGGTGATTGGAAACATAGCATTCCTTTTTGTCTTTAAATAACTTAAGCTCACTAGAGCAGTGGTTCTTAACCTTTTTGGAGGTACTGAATCCCGCAAGTTTCATATGTGCATTCACCGAACCCTTCATAGTTGGAAAAATAAAATGTTTTTTTTTCAAATTCAAAACATAGAGATATATATTTTATAAGTGCACAAAATGAACCATTCATCAGTTGCTCATAAAATCACTGTGTTCAAAGAACAAAACCAACAAAACATGAATGTCACACAAAAACAAAAACATAACTCAATGAATATTTACTGCAAATCAATTGTACGTATTCGTCCCACCACTTTCTTATTTTGCTCGACATAGTAAATCTGTAAATCCAGCAGCAGCAATACTCAGAGAGAAACAGAAAGTAGAACAGAAGAGCTCTCTGATCAGGACAGGACTGAACACACACGCACTCACTGAGCTGAACAGACAAGCAACCAGTGTTCCTGGGATTGGCTAAATAACTTGCAACATTCCACCAGAGATCATATGGTCTTGTTACTGGGCAGAACCTAAGTCAGAACTACCCCACACCCTCTGCTGGTCTGCTAGGCCTCACTGATAAGCCTTACCATTCAGGCCTGCAAATTCCCAGGCCTTACTTTAATATCTCAACAACTACTGAGCACACCAAGTTCCCTGCAACACAGATATCAAGGCCAGCGAACAGAATGGACACACACACATCTCCGCCGAAGCCCTGAGACAGACTCACCAAACCCCTGGGGTTCGATCGAACCCAGGTTAAGAAACACTGCACTAGAGGAACACTAGAGGTCTTGATATACCACATTCATACATATTCACATAAATGGAGATATGACAGGGTCATACTATACGGTGGTCTCATGCCCATGCCGTGCTCAGCTTCATGGGTTTATTCCTGGATGCAATTCATGGGGCTGGTTCTTACCTTTAAAATTCTAAACATTTAGGACCAATGTTTCTTAAGCACCACCTTCCACCACACAATCTGCCCATCCTTTGCAGGATGGAGAGTTCCACTGCTTTCTGAGGTTCACTTGGTGGCAACTCTGGAGAGAATTTTCTAGGTGGTGGTCCCTACCCAGTGAGGTGCAACTGGTGTCTTCCCTTCCAAATCCTCCCTGTTGTGACTTGTTTTGTGCTGCTGTGGAAGGACATCTCATTTGATCTTCCAGTGCCTGCTTCTGTGTTGTTTATTTCATCACTGCTACTAATTGTCTGTGCTTAATTGTACAGTTGTCCCTCAGTATCCGTGCAGGATAGGTTCCTGCTGCTACTGCAGATACCCAAAACCACAAATTCAGGTCCAGAGCGATTATGACTCACCTCTCTTTGTCTGCAAATGCTTTGCAAAATGCTGCTTTTTCTTCATGTTGCTTTCAAACAGGAAGCAAACAGTGAGAACCTAGACCAGTGATGGCGAACCTTTTGGGCTTGGTGTGTCAAAACTTAGGAAAATGCTTAACTTGACTCTTTTGCTGTGTCAACCCCCTTCCCAAAAAAAGAGAAACAATTCTTTATATTCATTTATTTAAACAAAAAACACAGTCCAGTCATGTGTGGTGTTACGTATTATGATAAAGAAACATCAAAAAATTACAAAAATGAAAAATGAGTAAAACTCAGTTTTTGTCAAGTACTGGTGATTGCTAGTGTGTCACCCCAAACGTTGCGGTGTGTCACCTTTGACACGCCTGTCATAGGTTCTCCATCACTGACCTAGACTCACACTGCTAGAGAATGCTACAGGAGGCAATTGTGAGAATGCTAACAGGAATGGACCACAGAGACGTCCAAGCTCTTTGTTAGTGTCCACCACAACAGTCTCTAGTGCCCACAGAGGAAGCCTTACTGATGCTGTTCAAGCCTGGTCCAGATTTTTTTCTTGCCTTCACCTCTCCATGGTAAATTTGACTAATTGGTACAAATCAGTTGGTGAAATTCATCTCTCTCCCCAATTACTACTTGTTGTGCCTCATGACCTCCCTAAAGGTCTCCAAGCCCTGAAACTGACAGGGATCCTGCGTTTTTAAGAGTCTCATCGCAGATCAATCTTCACCAAGTCTGGCTTTTTTCATGCTAAGGAGTTGGAATTATAGAAGCTGCTTTCATATGGCAGAACATATTGACCTATGCACCTCTTCAGGTGCATAATGAGTGGCATTATAAATCTTTGGGACTGACTATTTCCAATATTGATTGCATGCTGTTCCCAGTCACTTCATAAAGGGATTTTTTTTCAATGCAGACTCAGTGGAAATGTTAATCATATTCAAAATAATTGGACTGTATGCAGAAATAAGTTTCTGTGCATGAACTATTTGCCATGCTGGGATTTTCAGCTCAGGGTGCAATCCTAACCTGGAGTTAGACCAGTTAGGTGAGAAAATTTTGGCTGGCAAAGGAACACCGTGAAGCATGTTTGGACCACTCTCGGAGTCAGGGAGGATGGTGCATATCTGTGTGCTGGCCTCCCTGGCTCCAAGAGTGGTCCAAACATGCTTTACAGTGGCCTTTGTACCAGCCAAACTTTGCTGGCCTAATTGTGCTGGCCTAACTCCAGGTTAGGATTGCGCCCTGAATTGTGGACCATAGTGGCAGCTCTGATGTCTCTTTTCATCTCTTGGTTGTATGGGAAAACTGATTCCAGGCCCTCCCTCCTCATAAACAGGTAACAGTGTTGACAATACAGAACAAATTAATCAGTGTTGGAAGGGAGGGGGTAGCAGAGTAATCAGCAAAGGCACCCCCTCCTGTGGCAAGATATTCCACCACCCAAGCTAGTTACTGTCCATGAAACATACACGGAAGTGTAGGTGTGGTTAATGGTTCAAAAGAAATACTTCATTCACAGTTGTGTGCTTGCATCTTCTGAAGTGATCAGAGGCTCTGCTACTTTGGAACAGAGAACCCTGGAGCTGTCCCCTTTATGTCCCTTTGTCCCATCTGGTGAAGATGGGTCTAGCGGGCTTGGAGTCCTGGCATACTACATCCTTCTCTTATGATGGTCTAGATCAGTGATTGCCAACCTGGGGAATGTATACCCCCAGAGATACCTGCCAGGACATTTAGGGGTGCTCCAAAAAAAAATTGAATGGCGGAAAAGGCAGGTCTGTATTAGAATTAACAGCAACTATATTAAATACAATTGGGACGTGGTGGCACTGAGGGTTAAACCGCTGAGCTGAGCTTGTTGACTGGAAGGTTGGGAGTTTGAGACTATGTGACGGAGTGAGCTCCTGTCACTTATCCCAGCTCCTGCCAACCTAGCAGTTCAAAAGCACCTAAAAATGCCAGTAGATAAATAGGGACCACTTCGGTGAGAAGGTAACAGCGTTCCGTGCGCCTTGGCGTATAGTCATGCTGGCCACATGACCACGGAAGCTTGTCCTCGGACAAATGCGGCTCTTCGGCGTAGAAACAGAAATGAGCACTGCCCCCTACAGTGTGTCACGACTAGACCATTCGGTCATGGGAAACCTTTACCTTTTTATATTAAATACAAACATTTTGCTAATATGGGGGTCCAAATGGAAATGGGCTGCCAAGGGGTTTGCAAATGAAAAAAAAATGTTGAGAAATACTGGTCTAGGGATAAGAGAGAATGTGAAAAGGAGGGGATGAAGAAAATAGTGTAAGGATCACACTTCCTGCAAGAACCATAGAGGGAGCAGATGAAGAGGTCTCTGGTACCTGGACAATACACTGCCCCCTAGTGTCCTGCAAGTGGCTTTGCATCCAAATTTCAACAATCAGAAGGGCTATGGGAAAAGTACTCCATACCTTTGATATCTGATTCCATTTTCCCACCATTGTGATTATGTAAGAGAAGATCATATTCACTGAAACTGAACTCTACTGTAAAATATCTTGGTTGTCTTAAAGATGAACCAAACCTATAAATAGAAAAAGGGGTAACAGGTACAAAATAAGAGGCAAAAACATTAAGAAGTCTGTTTGCAATTTTATAACTAATGTTATACTGATGAACATGAGCTAGAACGAAACACAAAAATTTTAATAGCTCACTACCCTGTTTTTAACCTATCCTGTTTGTGTACATAATTTTGCAAATGCAAATGCAAATGACACTATAATTTTCAAATTCTCTGTCCATAACTCTTTCCCCCTTTCCCCTCCCATTTATTTCCTTTCATGTTTTGCCTTCTATTCTCATTTTCTTGCAGAAACTTTAGACTTTAGTTAAGATAAGTTTTGTGGAAATGGTAGCAGTAATTAGCATGTACAAGAGCAAGTTCCCTGGGGGATTTTGGAATAAGAACTTTCCTGCCGAGATAAATAGCAGCAATGTGGAAATCAAAATGTTTTGGTAGCGCTTGATAGAGCCACAAAAGAATCTCCAGTGAATTTTATCACATGGCCAGGAACTCTTGTTCGAAGGGGGGAGGGCCTCTGCATAATCAAGAAATGTCTAATGTCAAAACAACTGCGGCAGAAACCTGACTCAGATAAGTCCTTTTGAAAAGTGTAAATTCCAACCACAAAAGAAAGACCTGCTGTTTCTCCAACTGCCTGAGCAAATTGAAACAGGCCAGTTTTAAAAATATAATCTCGCTCTTTCTCTCTGATAAGTTAATTTCTTAAATGGAGACCTAAATGTGTGATCTGGAACAACGGTGGAAAACAAGGAATGTCAGATAACACTCAGAGTATTTATTGTGTTGCACTGCTTTGCCTTTTTAACTATAACACTGTTCTATTTCTCTCTCCATCATTTTTGGGAACAGTTTAAGTACAGCTTGCCCTCCTCTCTCATGGCTGTGACCCTATTATTCTATTATATGAATGTGGTATGGGGTAATAAAAGAGACACCCACAATCATTAATGCATGCCAATAATTTCTCCCTTTAATCTTCTGGCATCTCTTTGCCTCCATATGCGTAATTAGTATACTGAGATAAACTGCTTTTCGGTTATGTTTGATTTATTCAGTGTGGTGTAATTATAAATAAATTGAATCAACGAATACGGAATAAATCAGTTTCTGCAGAGAGAAAATTGAAACCGGTGGCCTTTTGTACAACAGAATCACTCTCTTGTTTGTCCTTTGATAGCTGTTAAAATTTCACTTTGTAAATATTTCTTTATAAATTAGTTGACAATATGGTAATGTTCTTGCGTCGTCGTAAAATATACAGGAGTTGCTGTTCCCCTGCATGCTTGTGGTTAGCAGACCTTAATAACTGCACAACGTGCCTGGGGGGGGGAGGGGATTGTCGTAGTGCTATGTTGAATTTGCAGGTGGGCTTGCCAAAGTTTGCTGATAGTGAGTGAACAACACATTATAACTCATGTTGTCTTTCATAAGTACTATCCTGTGAGCTGTTGTGGAGCCAGCCAAGGCTTTGCCTGGAGCAAGGCCCAACGTGCCCCGCCCCTCCACTGCCTCTGCCACTTCCCCACGCCACGCCACGCCACGCCACGCCACGCCACGCCACGCCAGCCTTCGTTTTTGGAACCGTTCAAGAGCAAGGCGGACAGGAGTGCCAAACTCCATACCAGCAGCTCACTTTTGTGAAAGGTGAGCCACCGCATTGCCACCCCCCCCAAGTGCGGTGCTTGGGGCATTTGCCCCCTTCAACAACGGTAGGACCGCCACTGCCTGTGAACCAATATCCAGAGGAATTCTTACTTTTGCAGATGGTTTTGCACAAGCCTTTTTCCACTGTTGGAAGAGTGGCAGCCTGCTAGCAAGATTGGTACAGTCGTCATGGGTGTAGGTATATTAGTTAATCCCCACCAATAGGGGGAGCGCTTAGCTATTCAATTCTGAGTTTAAAAGTTTGTGGACTGCTCTCTCCTTTTTTGACTAGACTTCAGCCACTAGAATGCACAAAAGTGCATGGAACAGCACCAAGTCATCATTTCCCCTCTTCTGCTCACTGTTCTTTGAGTCCAAGTCAGGGGTGTCAAACTCATTTCATGTCGTGGACTGGATAGTATTCCTGACCCCTCCTAAGGGCCAGAAGTAACATCATTAAGTAGGAAGTGCAATCATTAAGCAGATGATGGCCAGGAAGCACTTTGTTCTCCCACAGAAACTTGCTAGCTGCAAATCACAGAAGAGAAAATGTGCAAATCTTTTTCATAATTTCAAGATATGAGAGAGCCCAATTATCATGCTGGGAGCCATTTTGGACAAGGATGAAAAACAGAGCATACATCTTTTCACTAACTAAATAAATTACAAACAAATTGGGCTAAGAGGTATGTTTTAAAATTGGTGTGTGTGTGTGTGTGTGTGTGTGTGTGTGTGTGTGCGTGTGCGTGTGCGTGTGTGTATGTAGCTGCCCCTATTTATCCCAGCATAGCATCTATCCCAGCAGCTGTTACTGGGATATTTTTTATTGTCCCTTTTAGGAGAGGAAATAATCTATTCATGCCTTTAGCCAGTGGCATTGCTAAAGGGGGCAGGGGGGATACATTGTCCCAGGGACACAGCTTGAGGGGGTGCCAACCCACACTACACCCCTCCCATGTTTGATCGGAGGCAAAACAGCAGCTTTCTGAGGTAAAACTGAGTGCGGCCTTCCTGAGCCTCAAACGTCCTTCTGGAGGCCTTAGAATGTTTTGGCAAAAACTGGAAGTACCTTTCTGAGGTACCCTTCTGAGGCCAAGGGACGGGGGTGTTAAAAATTTTGCCAGGTGGATTAGCTATGCCACTGCCTTTTGGTATGTAAATTGCTAAGCAAACGTTTTGCTGAAAACCTTTGTCGATCACAAACTTCTCTACCTGAGACACTTCCTCTCTCACACCCACCGACATTACTGATTGTACAGGAGGGCCTCCCTCTAGTTGGCTCAGTTCCTTATTTTCAGGAAGCAGTAAATTTCCTGGCAAGATGCCTCTGATTAACATCTAGAAAGGAGGACATTGATGTTCCAATTTAATGTAAATAGTGAGAAGAAAAACCTCTGGATTACCTGAAGGAAGCAAGCACTCTCCCTCTGGAGCTCTGCGAGCTGCAGCCAGCCAAAAGACAGATGACCCCACAATTCGTTAGAAGCGCCCTGCCTCGGTGACACACTGGCAGTGTCACCCTAAATCTGCTGGCTCACAAGGCACAGATGCAGAATAATTTAGAAAGGGAAAACAAGAACCCGGTATAATCATCTGTCATTGGAATGGGCCTGATGCTGGCTGTGTCAGAGCAGGTCACTCCTTGATGAGTGCTTCGTGGAGAATGTTGTGGACTCCCTCTCTCCCTCCCCTGTTTTTATCACAGCAGGACTCCAGTCATCTCAAGCCTGTTGTATCTTATCTCATTTGTGGCCTCCACTCCCTCCCCGCACCCCACCATCATTTCTATTACCTGTCCTGACATAAATCACCTGGCTCCAGACAGAGGCGTAAGGATGTACAGCCTCTTCCTCCTCAGGTAATCAATACCACTCCAAAGATAAGCTCGCCATCCAATGGGGGCAGGAAAGTGTCAGCTCTTCCTCTCCCCCAGCCCTTGCTGAGGAATTCCACGTACGTTTCTGCTGCCGCACGCTTCATTCCAATTTGCCCGGCCCAGGAGAAAGAAACGACGAAGGCCCTGCTGAAAGAGGGTTCAAGAGGTTACAAGTGAAGGTTGCTGAAGAAACCCTTCCACTCAAGAATTACTGCCTCCTTTTCAAGGCAGCGGTGTGCTCTGACGGAATGGTCTGCCTCCAGCACTGAAGCCTGATGGGAAAAGCTACGCTTCTTGCTGTAGCAAATACACGGACTCTGCCCACCCCTCTGCTGAGGAAAATGCCTGTAATTTAAGCCTCATGGGTCCAGTCAAACAGCACCCTTCATAATCAAACGAGGCTAATGGTGTATTTGTTTTCTTTGTTTTTTGCTTTTTTTATACTGCCCCACAGGCCTGCTGAAGCTCAATGACACCTAGCCAGAGGAGAGAACCATTCCGTAAAAGCTACATCTGGGACTAAGGATTTAGTGAATCACAGAATACTGTATATTTGTAAAAACCCCATTGAAAGGTTTAGACAAGCCTGCAAATGTAAGCCGCCTTGGGCATTTGCTGTGGCATGGGAAAGGTAGGATATAATTCAAATAAATAAAAATAACATAAAATGTTCTTTCTTCCTTTTGTCCTCGCAACATCCTGTGAGGTAGAAAGCAGTGGCGTTTCTACAGGGATGGCGAAGCTCTAAGTTTTGCAAGAAGCCTGACCTTGCAGTGGAAATCACTCCTCTCCTGCACCGTTTTAGCCAATCCTCACAGGGAACAGCAACATCTTGGTGTTGCTTACTGGCTACAGCAGCAAGGGAGAGGCGGGATTTACATGACAGGGTAAGGCTTCCTGCAAAACTTAGAGCTTTGCCATCCCTGTAGAAACGCCTCTGGTAGAAAGGTAACTAGTGAGGTGAGGTAACTAGGCCAAGGTCACCTCAGAAGCTTTGGGGCTGAGCAGGGATTTGAACCTGGATCTTCCAAGTCTAAATCCAACACCAAAACAACTACACCATCCTGGCACCAGGATTGCATGTGTGTTTCTAGAAGAACATTTGGAAAGTTGCTAAATATGTAAGCCTACCCTACACATGCAGCAAGGTGATAAAATGGACTGTTCCATTAGAAACTGCAGGGGGGACATTGCATTTTTTTTTTTAATGCTCCCTTATGCAAAAACAGACACACAAAAATAAGAACAATTGGCATTGATACTGAATCCTTAGGTTCACGTCCTCAATCCGAGGCCTACCATCTCATTAAACGTAGGCTGCTGGACACCCAAGCTAAGATTTTATTGAGCTCAGCGAACAAAACCTGCTCCCCGCTGAACCTTCAGATCACAATTATAATTGGTCAACCTGCAACTACCTATCAGAATGCCCCCAGGAAAGAAGGGCTCTTTCGCCTGCCAGAAGCAATGCCATGCCTTCCGCAGTGACACAAGGCAGATACAGGGGGATCCCTTATAACACATTGCTTATGTGCCCTTGGTGAGATAGAGACACTTGCTCACTTGATTCTCCACATTCTCTTCATTCCAAGGCCCGGAAGAAGTTCTTAGACCCAGAGTTGATGAGGAAGTATCAACTTCCGGAGTCTGAGATGTTAAAACACTTACTCTCTGCTAGTGAACCAAACCTATTGGGAAAGGTAGCTGCCTTTCTGCACCAAGCGGTGAAGAGTAGCCGCTCACGATGCGTCGGGGGGGGGGGGCTAAATTTCTATTTTAAGGTTAAAACTGTATTGTATGTAAGTATGTAAGTCTGTGTGTATATATGCCATCCTCATAAACCATCCTCATAAGGGTTAAAAAAAATTATAGGAGGAAATGGGCACTGAATCTATCTGTCACACTAATTTTTTTGGGCAGGTTTTGTACGAGGGGCATTCATGGAAGTTATCCCACTTGGAGCCTAAACCAACCTCATGCCAAACCTTATGCCAAATCTCATAAGAGTTAGGACATTACTTGATAGAAATACAATCAGTAGTAGTAGCTTACCCATAACAATGCCAAAATAAAAGAGCAAGGGGGAATGTGGATAACAGAGCTACACTGGTGTATGTGTGTGTGTTGGAAACAAAGTCCAGACAAGTTCAGGAAAACTAAGGATGAACTGGCATTTGCTTGCTTGCTTCAACACTTCTTATTTTGACAGGCCTTTGAGTCGAAACTGGAATGATTTTATCTGGTTTTACATTGTTTTAATTGACATCCTTTTCCTTGTAAGCTGCCTTGGGTGTGGATTGTCTTTCTAAGGAAGGCCAGTTGTGAAAAAATGCTTCATTAACTTTGCGTGCCAATGGAAAACATGAGCTTCAACTCCAACTTCATGACTTAACGACTCAAAACTTCATTGGCCTCCCCACAATAATTATATATATTTTCTCTCGCTCATTTTCACTGTCCCCTAGGCTTCTAAGGCTGCACCGTGAAGCATAAGGCCCAACAGCCAATCCTCCGCTGACCTCTCCCTCCCATGCCTTCTCTCCCTCCTGCTTGGCCCTACCCCTTCACCTTACCAGAAGGCTGCTTGCTCATCGCAGCATCTCTTGGCAGTGGTTCCAAGCAGCTTGCTCCATCCCTGGTGACTCCTGGTGGCAACCCGTGCACTTTGACAGCAGCTCCTGCAACAGTGGCTCCAGGCAGCGGTGTTCACCTTCCCAGTAGCACAGCTGGGGGGGGGGAAGGTAAGTACTGCAGGCACCACAACATGCTGTGTAAGAGGTCCCGTCCATATCCTATTGGAGCCATTCCAGGAGGGCTGCTTGGAATGGCTCTGATGGTGGGTGGGAGGGGCTGCTTACACAATGCATTGTGGCACCTGCAGTACTTACCATGCCACCCCCCCGTACCTATGCCACTGTACTTCCCTACTCTAGCAGCCGTTCTGAGCAGCACCGTGCTTCTGCTCCCCACTGGCCTGCCGCGGTGCAGGGCTTGGTGACCAGACAAAGGAACTGGCAACTCTTTCCACTTACTCTTCTTTCTCCCGCTCTGCTTTATCCAATGGAAGGTGGCATGACGAGGAATGGGGCCACAGCTCCAGTGGTGGCTGTGGCCCACAGTAAGGGGAGAGAAGGGAAGGGACCGGCTGCTGCCCCTAGTCTGCAACCCTAGACTGATAAACCCATTGTGAGCAATTATAGTGCCCTCTTTGTATGCTAAGATGGCACATCTCAATTGCCTGGCAACCCCATTTAATCTACACCACCACCAAACCCCCCCCCCCCGCTGCTCCAAATATATGTATGTCCACATTGCAGAAGGCATATGGGAATTCATCAGCTCTCACCCTTTAACAGTTTAGTACACAAGTCATTAAATCTATAGTGTTAATTAATTGATAAATACCATTAGGGAAATAGCTGGACATGCCCCTTGATGAGCTTGGATTTAAAGTGTCAGGAGATAAGGCTCTCAAATGAGAAGCTTTGCTAAAATTAGAAGTGGTTGTACCAGCAGCAGATAAAGGTCAGCTCTGGTTTTTTTTTTTTTGTTTGTTCGTATTGTAGATAAGGTGATGCTGTTTAAAAAGCAACTGGGATGCAAATCATAAGGGAACCCGTAAGTCAGAGTAGTTAAATTAATTTGTCTTTCTGATGGCTTTGCAGTCATGATGGGAAAATAAATGTCAAAATAGAGATTTTCTGAAAGCAACCGTCTATCATGCCTCTCCTGCAAGGCTGTAGAGATGGGTAGCAATGCATGGCAACCCAAAGTGCTAATTAAGGTATCCAGGCAACTCTTCATTGTCAGTCCTTTTAAACACATGGAGTTAACCATTTAATTTCTAGGACTAATCAGCATGAAGTGCAGTGACATTTCTATTTGTTACTCCGGTATGCAGGACTTCTGGATCTGTTCCAACACAGATGCAATTTACAGAAAAGCGTACAGCCAACCAAACAGCACTTCTGAATCAGAATATCCCCAGCCCATCGAATGCATATGAATGGGACATTACACCAAGACATCACTGAATTTGTGGGCATAGAGTAATGTTCAAAGCCAAAGAAACCAAGGATGGCACACTGAACCATATTTACCTACTGCAATTCTTCATAATAAACTGCAATATCCAATGAGGAGGAACAGGTTGCAGTTTTTTTATATACAAGCCTAATACTGCAATCTTTGGCATGTCTACTAAGAACTAAGTCCTATTAAGTTCAGTGGAATTTCCAGGTAAGGATGAATATATTTGCAGCCTAATTTTTGACCGCTTTTGAATCTTCTCTCTGACTGCCTTCTTGTAAACACGTGAATAATGCTCTGTGCTAATATTGTGTTTCATAATGTCTCCATATTATTTTTTTAGAAGTTGATCATTCTGTGAGCCATCAGAGAAACCTCTAGAACAGCATTTCTCTATCAGTGGTACTCATACCTCTGGTGTTTCTTGTGGTGGTGTCCGGTAGTACACATAGCAGCAGTTTGCGGATTGGGGGGCAGAAGGAGAGGGAGCGACACCCCACTGGGATTTTTTTTAAAGCACTGCAAACCTGTGAGTGTGCAAACTAACATGTTAGTTTGATAGTGTGCCAACCCAGATGTTGAGAGTGTGTGGATTGTATTTGCACACTCACAGGTTCACAGGTGTGTACACTAAACAGAGGCATAGAGCTGAGCGAGCCCATCTGGGCAGCTGGTGCCTACCCAAGGAAAGGGCATGAATGTGTCCTTGCCCCATGGAGGCTCCAGAGGCCACCTAACTTGTGCTGGATACAGCCCAAGTTAGGATTGTGGCCATAGTCAATATACTTAGTGAAAGTGTACTGGCAAACCCTGTCCCTGCACCCGTGTATTTCCAATCCAATGTACAGTCTTTTTTTTTTTTTATCTGCAATGTTGTACACCAGTGTTATTCAAACTGTGGGTTGGGACCCAATTGGCGGGTCGCGACATGATGTCAGGTGGATCACGAAAAGCTGGAAGCAGCCACCTTGGAAACTGCAGGCTTTACTCTTGCTAGATTTGTGTTAATAGTTTGAATTTTCAAGTATGAGTTTTTTAAATTTTGTTTTTAGTTCAGTGCTTTTACATCACATTTTGCCCTAATCTTGCTTTCTGTTAGGGATGTTTCATGGTTGTACAATTGCTGCAGTCCAGGAATGCCAATTTGCATTTCAGGAGTGTCATTTTATTATGTTACAATGACAGCACTTCCTGCTTGATGATGTCACTTCCTGCCACAACATCACTTCCAGGTGAATGACATCACTTCTGGTGGGTCCCTACATTAGTGCCATTTGAAAAAGTGGGTCCTGGTCTAAAAAGTTTGAATACCACTGTTATACTCATTGAGGAAGGGCTTTGGGAGCATGTCCGCATAGGGCTAGGGCTTCCACTGCCCTAGTGTGCTTTCACTGCCCTGGTTAGAAATGTGGTTAGAAAATTTGTGGTTAGAAAATTCATATCCATGAGTTAATGAACATACAAAGAAGGCTACAGTGATATGTTTAGAATCACTATGATCTAACCAGTTCCTACCTGTTAAATATGAAGCCATAGGAATCACCTGAGGCATAGTGAGATAAGTCTAAACATACAATGCTTCAGAAATTAAATATGCTATTCCAATTTTAATATGATATTGATATATTGTTTTAATATTATAGGCAGTAGTATGCAACTTAGCAAACCAATTACAATTTGTTTTCCATTGCTACTTTTGCCCTGCTCCCTTTATGCTATTAGTTAAATCCTCTAATATAAATTTATTCTCTTCTTCTGTTGCTTTTCTGCTTGCCATTTTTAATTTATTGTATTTTCTTATAAGTAGTTCCTTTCTCCAGTCGGTTTCTGAACACTTTTTTTCCTTCATTTTTCCCTCCTAAATGGTTGTTCCGCAGATGAAAGTGGAAAGAAAAATTATTCTCAAGGCAGAATTTCTCTGTCAGCAATTTGTGCAGTGAATCCTGCTTACAACTGCTTATGATTAATGTTAAATACAGGCACGGCAGTATAAAAAAAATAAAAGAGGGAGTAATTACCAGAAGCAGTCCTTGGAGACGCGAAAACTACATTTGTATTTCTGTGCATTTAACTGGCAGGACTGGGCATTTTATCACATTTAGTTCATATCCTTAAAATGATGTCAGAGTGAATCTATGTTAAGCCCAAACCTGTCATGAGAAGGGAGCCAATACAGAGGCAGAAACTAACACAGGCAATTTATTCACTTTATTTATTTTAATAATTTATTCATTTACTAACACAGGCAATTATTAGAGGATGGAACTCCTTGCCACAGGAGGTGGTGTTGGCATCTGGCCTAGATGCCTTTAAAAGGGGACTGGACAGATTTCTGGAGGAAAAGTCCATCGGGGGCTATAGGCCATGATGGGTTGGGCAACCTCCTTACATTAATAGTAGGCTACTTCAGAATGCCAAGTGCAAGGGCATGGCAACAGGATGTAAGCATCTTGCTGTCCACTGAGCAATCTTAGGCACCTGGTGGGCCACTGTGAAATGCAGGAAGCTGGACTAGATAGGCCTTTGGCCTGATCCAGTAGGGCTCTTCTTATGTTCTTAGGTTATTATTATTTTTTAAAGAAAATCAAAGCTCAACCTCAAATATGATTCATTTCTTCATAAGATACACACATATTAACTACAGTACAAGTTGAGTATCCCTTATCTGGACTGCTTGGGATGGGAAGGTGTCTGGATTTTGGAATAATTGCACATATAATAATATATATAATGAGAAATGCTTCCTCTTGCTTTTTCACCATTACCCATAAGGCATCTTTGACATTTTTCAACAATGACTGTACACGTACACACCACAGAGCAGAACTAACAGAACTAACAGCTTGCACCTGCTCTGTATGTGGGAATGAGCACAAGACCTTCTAGTGTATACACTACAGAAAGCAAGTCTAGAACAAAAGTGCCTGGATTTTGGAATAGTCTGGATTGTGGATGTCCGGATAAGAGGATATCTACCTGTATTTTCAAAGACTCCAAATGCCCTATAGAATCTGGATCACACCAAAGCCTAAAAAGTATGTCATGCTTAATAAGGATGAATTAGAATAAGGCATAGTTGGCATAATGGATAAAGGTCTCTATTTGCCCTGTATAATTACTGGTCAGCTTCAGAGCCTGTTTCTTGTGGCCCCTGCAACCTATGAAAATATAAAAGAATGTCTTCACTCATCCAGTGCCTTTTGCTCACTACTGAGTAACTACAACCATCCTCCACATATTTAGGATGAGGGATAAGAGTGGTTTTGATGAAATCTTTGTTTTGGGCATTTTTGTTTCACTGTTGGCACTTCCTGAGTCATCACACTTACTAAGTGGTCAACATGGATAGGTGCAGTAGCGTAGCGAGAGGGGGAAAAATAGTAAGTACTGCAGGTGATATAACGGGCTGTGTAAGTGGGCCCTCCCACTCAGCGTCAGAGCCATTCTGGGCTGTGACAACAGTGCACTGGTGTTCACCAAACCAAATGCATCTCCTGTCCATTGCTGTTGCTGCCCAGAATGGCTTTGATGGTGAGCGGGAGGGAATGAGCACTGACAGTATTTTATTTGTATTTATTTTGAAGAATTTATACCCCGCCTTTCCCATGCCGAAGCAAATGCCCAAGGCGGCTTACATGAGCAGGCTAGTCTAAACCACCATTTTTCAGTGAGGTTTTTTTTTTTTTTTTTTTACCAATATCCAGTATTCTGCGATTCACTGAATCCTCAGTCCCAGATGTAGCCTTCATAGTGTGGTTCTCTCCTCTGGCCGTGTGCCATGGAGCTTCAGCAGGTGATTGTAAGTCTAGCCTGGACAGGTCCTCAAGGTTGGACTCCATTCTTTTGCCGGCTGGCATTCTCACCACATTCTCGCAGTCTCCCATCCAAAAAAAGACCACAGATTCTCTTGTTTAGCTTCAGGCAGTACCAGCAGCTCAACCATCAGTCCACACCTCCTGCCCACACTACATGTTGTGGTGCCTGCAGTAGTTATAGTTTGCCCATCCTCCAGCTATGCAACTGTTTAGATAACCAATGGGACAGAAAAAATAGCATGGGAGCACACACCTTCCAAGGGCTCAAGTGGCATAATCTCATAATTCAAGACAAGACTGTGGAAGCAATCCTAACCTGGAGTTAGGCCAGCACAGTTAGGCGTGCAAGGTTTGGCTGGCACAAGGGACACCGTTTGGACCACTCTTGGAGTCAGGGATGCACGTCTGTGTGCTGGCCTCTCTGACACTGAGAGTGGTCCAAACATACTTTACATTGTCCCTTGTGCCAGCCAAACTGTGCTGGCTTAACTTCAGGTTAGGATTAAGCTCTGAAAAAGGGGAGAGAAATAACTTGTGGATATGCATATAATAATAGTAGTCTAGCTCATGACTAGCTCATGACTCAGGTAAAACAACATAGGCCCTGACCACTGTGCTACCTGAGCAAGATTAGAACTGAAAGCTCATGGTAGCTTGCTTATGGGCAAAATAATAATAATAATAATAATAATAATAATAATAATAATAATAATGATGATGATGATGATGATGATGATGATGATGATGATGATGATGAT
>JAJKFI010000009.1:15694840-15715511 GCA_029204185.1 Lerista edwardsae
ATGATGATGATGATGATGATGATGATGATGATGATGATGATGATGATGATGCATGCTTACGGGCAAAAATCCCAGGATGGAAAGATGATTTGTGACCTATTTAAAAGCAGCTGTCCACACCTTTCAATTATCCCTTTTTAACAAGTAGTGTACAAGGTTTATTTTCTGTGTGGAGAGACTGACACATCTTCCCACTTGTTGAGATCCATTTTGGACAAATGAAAAATAAAATACACCACACATTTTGATGGTTCCATCATCCATCCTTTTGGTACTGATGGTGGAGAGGACATTCTCTGTAGTGGCTCTTAAATTATGAAATTGCCGGCCGACATGGCCAGATTCAGTAGCTTGACGCATTCAAATGATCTGCAAAGACTTGGCTTTTCCATCAAGACTTTTGCAATGAATGCAGCCTTTCTTGATTTTATTGGGTTTTCTCTTCTGCTGGATAGTTTTCTGATTACCATTTTCTCTTATGATGTATTGACATTTTGGATTGCATTTTTGTGGTTTTAATTGTGGATCCCCATCTCGAGAATGATTGCCCTGAAAAGGGGGTTATACATCTTTCCAATAAGTCCCTAAAAATGTTACATCTCTACTTAATACCAAAAGTTCTCTGGCACTTAAAAAAACCCTCATTCATTTGTAGGCTGCAGAAGTGAATGAATTAATACACTCATTAGTCTTTTAACTTGCAGTGGGATCCTTTGGTCATTCTGACTCAATTCTTACCCATCAATATGTTATGCTAATTGGCTAGTTACAAAGTAGTAATATATCTTTCATTTCGTTAGTTATACTAAAATTTAATCCAAATTCTAGAATTTTCAGTGTGTGTTGCATTACAACATAGGAAAACTGAATGTTAATAAGAACACAAGAACATAAGAAGAGCCCTGCTGGATCAGGCCAAAGGCCCATCTAGTCCAGCTTCCTGTATCTCACAGCAGCCCACCAGGTGCCCCAGGGAGGCATGAGACAACAAGATGCGTGGATCCTTTTGCCACTCCCTTGCACCCGGTACTCTGAAGTAGCCTACTATTAATGTAAGGAGGTTGCACAACCCATCATTGCCTACAGCCCACGATGGACTTTTCTTCCATCAAATGTTAAGTTGGTATAACTTAATAAGCATCTTTTTTTTCTGCTGAGATATGTTGGGGGAATATGCTATTCAGTTCAGCTCTTTGTGAGGTGATGTTAAGATGGGAGTGTCATTTTCCCCTGCTAACTGGACAAGAGGCACTTTTGCCAGTGGTGTTCCTCTTATATTTAGCAGGGGGAGAGTAACTGTCCCTCTTCACCCCTGTGCAGTCTTTCTAGTGGCTGTTGCTGGCGGTCTGCCTTTTTTTAGATTGTGAGCCCTTTTGGGACAGGGAGCCATTTAACTTTATTATTACTATTTGCCTGTAAACCGCTTTGTGAACTTCGTGTTGAAAAGCGGTATATAAGTACCTGTTGATTGATTGATTGATTGATTGATTGATTGATTAAACATCAGAATGCATGTTTCAATGAAGGGGGAAAAAAAGATCAAAATCCAAACTACTATGATTGGGAAAGTATTAATTCAGAATTATTTTTAAATGTGGCAACAACAAATAGCCCAGCTCATTCTGATGAACAGTTTCAGATAATAATACTTGCTGGCAGTAAGAGAGGTGCCCACATCTCTTCAGTTCGCTTGGAGTAAGAGTTCCAAGCGAACTGAAAAACAGAGGGCACGTTTCCTTCCTGGGAAGTTAGATTATTCGCACTGCTCCATTAAGCTAACAATAGGAGAAAGAACAGTCATCTGTGGGAGGGCAATTCGATGTTTTTTTTGTCCAGCTAATATGAAGAACAGATAATTAAAAGCATATAGGGATGGAAAGTTACTTAAGGCATTACTTAATCAAATTTGAGTGTATGCCATTCTAATATGTGAATGTTACTTATCCAACAACTAGCTCCAAGAGTCGCAATGAGGAGCAACAGCACACTGCAGGAATGCTGTTGTTCCCAATGACTTGTTTCATCTGGATAGGCAGTGTCAGAATTTTTAAATCCCAGTCCTCATTTGTATCCAGAAGGCACATAGTCATATGTGGAGACACAGCCCCTTGGACTCTAACAAGAAAGGAACATGGTGGTGGAAGCTATTAATTATGGCTTCCAAGTGACTTCCAACCGTCCGTTGGGGAGTGGATTTGATTGCTCTTTCAAAGTCCATCAGCTAACATGTGAGAATTGCACTTATATTAATTTACCACGTCCAAGGATGCGCTGGAGAAAGGACAGAAAAAGAATTCCCTATTCAGCACTCGCAGGTTGTCAAAGCTAGAAGGTACAAAATAATGGACTGGTGCTAATCCATGTGCAAGTTGCTGAAAGTGATTTTGGTAATATTTTCAAGATACGAGAGAGCCCAATTGTCACACAGGAAACCCTATTAGCAGTGCCGCTTTCTGCTAGTCTGATTATAGCATGGACCGGATAAAGAGCTTCTGAGAGCTGCATCAGGCTCGTGGGCCTTACGTTTGACACTATGTTCTCATAATTGTGCTTTCATGTCATTCTAAGTATGTTGCACTCGCAGTTATACAAAATGCTGCCTTGGGCATTGGCAGAGGAACGGCAGGGTCTAAATCTTATAAAGTAGCTGAATGAAGACGGAAAAGGAAGACAAAAGGTAGCACCTTTGCGTTCATGTACATTTTTCAGCCACTTGGCGCATGGCTTTCAGCAGCCATTGCACATAGGTTATCAACACCTGCATATTTTCTGTCATTTACATCTAATGAGTTTCTATGTGAGAACAAAATGTTTATTTCTGGCCATCTTTTGCTTACTGACATCATTTCTTGCTGAACGATGTCACTTCCGGCCATCAGCATGCACCAGGAATGCTATGTGGTCCACTATATGAAATGAGTTTGACACCTCTAGATTAGAATGACGTAGACCAATGCAATTGTGGGGCATGCCAATAGAACTGCTCTTATTGTGTTGCAATAAACTGATATATGCCAAGTGCTTTCTTCATTGACTCATTGCATATTTATTATGATGATTTGAAGTAACTGCAATGAAAGAAAAACAGGGCAGAACTAGATTAAGCATTAAACCTATTGAACTTCTTACTGAATTGTGTAGCCTTTTATATATGATACTTATAGGGCATCTTTACAAGAAAATCCAACTGTTTAGTATTCTGGAAGTGTAAATAGGAGTTTTAAACTAAGTATCAAACATGAACCTTTTCAGACATTATGTGGTGATAGCTGTGTTATTATGAGCCTAATGATATCTACTGCACACAAGAATACATAGGTATCATGCTGAGAAACCAATGATCTGGCTCTCATTTTGACTGCAGGCAAAGAATATCTCATCAAAGCTATAAATTTCATGAGTCTGTTCCAAATTTAAAACCCTTAAGGAAATGGCTTTTATGGTTCAATGGTTTTAAAGGGTTGTTCATACTTGGCTTTGTAACAAGGAAATTAATCGTTCTAAAACAAATCAGAATTATACCATAGTTGCATGCTTTCTCATGCTGATGCCTTGAGCATTAGGTCTCCTTTCCCAGAGAACATCTCTGTAGATCCCACACTGAATTCGCCAAGGGAAAATATTTATTACCTGCTACGATAGCACAGCAGAGCTATTTGGGAAGGCAACAGAACTTGCTTGCTCATTGGTATGTAAAATTGTTTTCTTTAGGTCATGCGAAAGAGAGTCAGTTTCTAATCAACCTTCACGTTTCATAGTGTGAAACCTATTCAAGCTAGTGTCAAAGCTACTCTTCTTCAGCCTGATGCAAAAAAAAAACTACGGCAGTAGGACTAGAGTATGGATTTGTCAAGGACTCCAAATAAAGATGAAAATCACAGTGAACAATGCAGCTAGTTCCTTCTGTCTTGGGTGATTGCTATTCCAAAGTAAACTCAAATTTGCTGGGAAAGATATTGGGGCCAATTTTGGTTTCATTGATGTTCTAAAAACCACAAATAAGCCAACACCTAAATATCCATTCCAGGGAGTGTTAAAGCTATTATCTGAAATCCTAAAACAAATCTTATTCCAAGGACTTTTTCTGATAATATTAAAAGTCATACCCCATTGATAACGGACACTTAATAGTAACGCCTGCTATATATTTGGGCATATCCATGGGGATTGGTTCTGGGACTCTCTGTGGATACCCAAATCCACATATGCTTAAGTCCTGGGAGATAGAAGCAAGAACGGGGTCCTGTCCTGTCCTGGCTTACGGCATAGACGGCAGCATTCTCAGCAGCATTGCCTGTCTTTGCCACTGATCAGGAGCCTCAACCTGATCTCGGTGTGCAAAGCGGGAACTGTGGGCAGGGGCATATTTGCAACAGTGGCGTGGGGCTGGTTGGCTTGAAACGAGGAACAGCACCAGCTTTCTTGACAGGAAAGGGAAGAAAGCACAACAGGAAGAGGCTTGGCTGGGTGATAGATTGAAAGCTACATGTACTAAAACTACCTCTTTGGAAAGCACTGCTCTAAAATCTAATATCAACTGTTGCTTGAGAATTCACCTATTCTTTAGTTATGATCTTTGCAAATAATCTCAAAAAAGATTTGCTTTTTTGAACTTTCTCTGCCCTCCAATATTGTACTGAAAACCTAAAGTGGCATTTTTATGGCCTCAGAAAACATGTCCCTTTAAACTGTGCAAGTATGGTGCAAAGCAAGTGGTAGTGAAGTGCTCCTTCCTCGTGCATTTAACATTTAAAGCATTCTAACATTTAAAAGGCATAATCACATTCCCTTTAAACTCTAAACCCCATTCGAGAATGAGATGGGGTGGGATGATCTAATTCCTGCTTGCATTTAGTAAGCAGTACTGCCTGCCATGTGCCAATTTTTTCCCCGCATCCCATAGGTTTGCAACCCTTCCTCTAGGTATCCCAGGTTACTTTTGAAATGGGGCTAAAATCACAAAGCAGAGTGCTCTACATAGGAAAATAGTGGCAAGGCTGGATCAAATAAGACATTTTCAAGTTAAGGGTCAAATAAATGCTAGGTAAAATTTGGAAAAAAAATAGGGAACCTATAACATCCCATATGGGATTGATCACACAACAGAAGTTCTTGTTTATGCCATGAAAATGCAAGAAATTTCTCAAGGAGATTTTGCAGAGAAAGGTTTCTTGCATAAGCAAGAGAGCCTGGTTGCCCTCCCTAATCATTACTTTTATTTCAGACAACTCTTGATATTGTATCATTACATATTTATTCAAATTCAGATTCATAAGTATCAAAGACAATCAGCCATGCATCAATGCTGAGGATCTGGAGGAGATTCTGAGTGGCCTTTTAGGATTCATATTAAAACGATGCAACGAAGAATTTCAACAACTTTGCATCGCAAAAATTAGTAGTAATGAGGACCACATTGCCCTTCTGCCCACACCTCTAAAGCTTTATACAACGGATAATTTTTCTCTGGAGTGCTGAAAATTCATGTTTTCATATCATCATCAATGTCACTGAGAGCCAATTAAACAATTCCCCAATGCAACATACATTTTAATTTCTAGTGTCTTTTATTGACAATGTTCTGTAATTTTTACAATGAGACACATCAATCACTGTGACAGTACTTGAAAATATTTCC
Source organism: Lerista edwardsae (assembly GCA_029204185.1). Lineage (NCBI taxonomy): Eukaryota > Metazoa > Chordata > Lepidosauria > Squamata > Scincidae > Lerista > Lerista edwardsae. Next base: position 15,700,479 of record JAJKFI010000009.1, read on the forward strand.
AAGAGGACATTAATTTCTTTTTCTTTTCTTTTTTAATTTTTCTGTTCCATGGTTTGCTCTTAAGGTGGATTTTTCCCTTCTTCATTTTCATCCTCCTGTAAAACAAATATGTGAAATGTTTAAGAGCTCTTGAAAAGAAATGCGCATTTTGCTTTTCCTGACTGTGTGCACAGTTCTGAGCTGTTGTTTGTTATGATCTATTTATTTCAATAGCACCATCAATGAACAAGACATTTTACACCGAGTAAAAAGACAGGTTCTTGCCCTAAGGGGCTTACAATAGATATTGACACAAAGGAGATGAGGTGCGGGCAGAGGCGTTATTCACCCAGTACGCTGGGCAGGACTTACCTTTGAGCGGCAGTCCGCCCGTTGCGTCACGCCGCGTTCCGCCGCGTTCCCGCCCGCCCTGGCAGGCGGGAAAGCGGCAGAACGCGCCATGACGCAACGGGCGGACTGCCGCTCAAAGGTAAGTCCTGCCCAGCGTACTGGGTGAATAACGCCTCTGGGTGGGGGGGAGAAGATAAAGTCAGGGATGACAGGGAAAGTGCTGCAACTGAGTCAGTCACACATAGTGAAGCTTTGTCACAATCAAAAATTTCTTATTTTAATTTATAGGTAACTTTTCAGCTTTAGTTTCCAAAGCAGCATACAAAAAAAAAAACTTAAAAGAATAAAATAAATATAGCAATAAAACAAGCACAACAAAACTGTATGGGATATAGCATTACGTATGTACATTTTTAAAAAATCATGAGCATTAGGGGTCCAGGACAATGGTATTTTTCAAAATGCACTTTAGAAAAAATACAGATTTGTGGGGTAGCCTTTGGGAGGGAGCCCCACAGAACAGAATCCACAATCGAGAATGCATAATTCCTAATGGGACTACTCCACATCAGTAATAGAGGCTCATCACTAGATTTTAATTTTCTGGGAAGGGTTCATGTAAGAAAGGAGATCCTTTAACCTGGACCAAGGCCCTTTTGGCCTTTAAAAGTTAGAATCCTTAAATGCAGTCAATGGCCATGGACAACTGGCAATCACATTCTTTGGCCACTATACATTTCCTAATAGGCTTCAAGGGCAGTCCCACGTAGATTGCACTCCAGTAGTCAAGTGAAAACGTTTCTAGGACACGTAATACACAAAGGACATAGCCGGCACATCCCCGCCAACACTAGTGAAACAAGCTCCTCACTACAGCCACTGCATGAGCACCCAGTAGCACTCACAACTTGGAACTTTGTCTTTCAGGAGGAATGTTATCCAGATAGGTAAGATTTGCCACCTCCTAAAAGACTCTGCAGGAACTCTGTCAGAATATCAAACAGTCATTCCCCAGCATCTACTGCCAAAAACTACAACTAAACACGTCCTCCTACTCCAGGAGAATATCATGATTAATGCTTGAAGGCTGCTGAGAGAGCCAGAAGAGGCAATGGACTCACACTCCCATGGCTTTCCCTACTGAAGATTATCCATCAAGAATTCAAACACACGGGCAGCGCAATCCTAAACCCTGCGCAGCGTCACAACGGGGTTGTGCTGACACAGGAGCACCGATTGGCACCCCCGTGTTGGCACTAAGGCAACAGGACCGGTGCTGCAGGTCTGCGCGAGGCTCCGTGCCGAGGTGGCATGGGGATTGGAGGGAGGGAGGCGGGGCATGACTTGGGCGTGACATGGGCGGGCTTGGGAGATGGCCATATGGCCACATCCTAAGCCCGTCAGGGAGGCTGCGTGGCCCCGATTTGGGCCAACCGGTCTCCTTGGACCTGCACCCGCTCTTTAGCAGGAGCACACAGGGGAGGCTGGAGCCTCCCCTACGGTAAGGGGGCGCATGCTTACAGCGCTGGATAGGGCGCTGGCTGGCCGGCACTTCTACCCCAGCACTGGGTAGGATTGCGCCCTCAGACTTGTAACCTAGTTGAAAGGATGGAAATGGATCCAGAAGATCTATATGACCTTAGAGATCCTAAAGCTACCACGCAACTATTTGTTCCATCACATTCTCTTTCTTGGAAGAAAATGTAAGTGCTAACATTTCAGATGGGCTTGCCCATTTCTGATATATATCCAGTTGCTTTGTTTAAAGGGAACTAAATTTACACTGATGATAGACTCATTTGTAGCTGCCTTAGGAAGTTCCATGGTTTGGGGGGGGGAGAAATTGGTAAAACATTTAATGAAAAAGGCAACATTTGGCATCTCTCTTCAGATCTTGGCTTGAGGCTTACAGTGAATAGCTTTTAAAATGCAACAACTACTCTGGTACTTAAAAATTATTTTTGAACAGCACCTGCCACTGGGAAAGAAGTGTTTCATTTTTTGGAGACCAGATATGTTTTCTTCACCATTTGATAAAAGACAATAAATTTAACTTCACAGACACTTTATGTGCTGCGGCATCGTATTTTTGTCCCATCTAGCAAGGCTTCTTGACAGGTCTGCCAATTTTCCAATTACTTGTACCGCCATATGTTATCTGAAGATCAGTCAGGTCTAAAATAGGAAACATGAGCATGTCAGGCAACAGCATGCTTACAATATTCTACAGCTTCAGCTCTAGGAGTTGGGCTCATAATTCATGGCAAGCTTCTTTGGAGCACCCTGAATAGATGAAGTGACATCACAATGCCAGCATCCACAGGAATAAATGTGCCCAATGCTCAGTGGTGACCTCCAAAGAATTAATTATGGAAACGAGAACACAAAATCCAGGCGGAGTCTCATTAACCATTTTTATCACGAAGAGCCGTTAGTGGCATTAATTGTGCACATAGTCCTAGTTTAATTTTTAAATATCATTGCAGGCTATTTAAACTACAGATTTCAGTGCTACAGGCAGATCTAGATGCAAACTGGTTGTGACGAATGAAGACACATTACGTAGTAAATCAAGTTGTTGTAGAGTATCACCGCACAATACCACATGGTAGCACAACACTGCATTAACATATTTGCAAAACAGTACCTATCTAATCAAAGACAGTGGTACTCAAAGTCTAAAAGTTAATATTTTCTCCTGAGAATCACAGAAGCTAGCAAAATTTGTATGCCATGCATTTGTAATTGATCCCTTACCTACAATCCATTGTACACTTTCCCAAATGTACATCCTTCTGAAATAAATGTGATACATCTGCAATTGGCTGTACAGGATTGCAACCACAACTATCTCAGTGAACATTGTTCATTGTAGTTTAGCAAGCATTGATTCTTTATAGAAGAAATATTTAACTGGAGCTGCTTCTAAAGTCATTAGCAATGTTTGAACTTTCAGCTAAATGGACTATTTAGGCTAATTATCAAGGAATGATGCTGAACAGACTGAAGATTAAACATGTTTAATGTATTTGCTTTACTAATTACTATCTACATTCAATATAGCTTTGCATTCTAAAAGAACCCACATGATCAAAAGTTAATGTGTAGGATTTGTTCCCTCACACACTTGTGTTTGATGCCAGATTCTCCCATGATAGGAACACTACTGTTTACACTTAAGGAATTGAAACAGGAAGCTTGAAAGGGAAAGCATTAATAGGAGAAAAAGAACCTATTCACTGAAGTCATTTGAATTAAAATCAAATTCAGATGAGGCTGACTCTAACTTGATGACATTTTGATCACAGCTTAGCTTGCAGATACCCAGTTCAGCCATATCTCTCTTTACTGGAAAAGTCTACACAGACAGAAAGTTTACAGACATACACCCAAACACCACCAAAATGAATGCATGACTCAGCAAATTGCTGCTGTTTTCAACAGTAATTTCTGCAACTGTGATTCAAAAGAGTTCTAATTGTAGTAGTGACAATTGTTGTATCTGATCTGCTGGTTCAGGCATTCTGTTCCCCACCCCCATGCAACTGCAGAGCTGAAGAAGGTAAACAGTGCTCTCTCAGATGAAAAATGTGTGTGTCACCCAGCCCTGATTGTATGCGTCTCCTTACCCTTACTAACCCAGACTCTGGCAGGAACAGATTGAAGCTACTGACAACCCCGTACATGGAATCCTAAGGTCTGTTTCGAAGGCTGGGAGCTGTGTCAACTGTGAATCTTCTTTTCTTTTGTAGTACAGAATTCTTTGGCAAGGAAGCCATAGATGGACAGCTTTGCTCTACTTGACAGATAAGGTTCTGTTTTAGCTACTGAAACATGGATGTCCGCTAAAAGGAGTTTTTATAGCAGGGCTATGACACCAGAAAGTGACAAGCCCATGAACATGATGGGCTGGACACACACCTGTACTACCTTGCCTTCTATGTTTTTAGGAAAAGACATGCGCTGATGAAGAGGTATTTTTGAATGTCCTTTGAATTTAGGTATTACACCACCCATTGCACCACCCATTGGTGGTGCAACGGGTGAAAGACTGCAGTGTTTGGGGCTGAAAGAAGAAAGACTGCAGTGTTTGGGGCTGAAAGAAGAAAGACTGCAGTGTTTGGGGCTCTTCAGTCTAGAAAAAAGGTGCCTGGGGGGCATGATTGAGACATACAAAATTATGCATGGGAGGGATAGAGTCAATAGAGGCAGTAGTGTCAGCCTACCGGTACGCTGGGCGTGTCTTCCGGGTGAGCGGCAGCATGATCGCTGCATTCTGTTGCCTAATGGCTGCAGCGGGCGGGCTTTCGCCATTACGCAACAGAACGCAGCGATCGCGCTGCTGCTCACCCGGAAGACACATCCAGCGTACCGGTAGGCTGACACTACTGAATAGAGGGATGTTCTTTTCCCTCTCTCACAACACCAGAACCAGGGGACATCCACTGAAATTGAGTGTTGGGAGAGTTGGAACAGATAAAAGGACATACTTTTTTACCCAGCAGGTTATTAACCTGTGGAACTTCTTGCCACTGGAGATGGTGATAGCATCTGGCTCAGGTGCATTTAAAAGGGGGATTGGACAGATTTCTGGAAGAAAAGTCTATTGTGGGATATGAGCCATAGTGGGTGGTGCACGTCCAATGGGTGGCAACCAATAGGTGGTTCAGTCCAGTCCTGCCAGGTGCTGCATGCTACGGTGGGAGTGAGTAGATCATTGACCAGAAGGTGAATGAGAGGTAAATAAAACACTTTTTTAGAAAGTAAAACTTTAGACCTTACTCTATTCTTTCTGGCCCCCTACAGCTCTCCTCTGACTTACACAGCTGTGTAACCGAGGAGAGGAAAGCGGGCGACTGGGTTGGAAAATGGGGGATAGGATCCAATGCGTGCTTTTGTAGCTGAGATCCACCCCCTGCAGCCTGACCTTCTCCTGCCGCTGACTGACCTTTGTAGGTGGGGTCTGGGCTCCGTGGTGGTGGGGGTGCAGAGCCTCTGCCCATTTGCACCATCAGCTCTCAAGTACATAATGGCACTGCACCTTTCACACCACTGTAACTGGACTTACCGCAGTGGATTGTGAGATCCGCAGTCCTAAGTGGCAAAGAGGGCTGGGGTATAATTTATCTTATCCCGGTTGCTGACCAGAACCAATATACATGCTCCGCTGTTCTGGCTTGCACTTGTAGACTTTTATTTGGAAAGATGGCTATAATGGTGGCACACGGGTGGCATTTTTTTTCAAAAATAACACTTCTCTTACATAGTACCTGGGGCAATGTACCCCCTGCCCCCCTTCTCTACACCACTGCACTTAGTGTGTTCACAGCAGAGGGAAGTCCTGCTATACTACCTGCTACACTAGTTTTAAAAAGAGCCCAGGAGATGCAGATGGAGATACCACATCTTACCAGGAAAGAAACCAACAAAAACTGCAACACAGAAAGCTGCAAGAGGAACAAACTGAACAGGTGCCAATTCTGAAGTTAATTAGAATTTCTCTGTAAACAATTGGAATTCAAGGGAAGCAAAGTATCAGGCAATGCCACTTCATGGAAGATTTATGGAACTGGAGAAGGAAAATTCCATCCAACTTATTAGTGAAATAGAACATTGCTTTATTTTGATGTGTGCTACAAACCTGTCTGACAAGTACAATTTTATGGCTATAAAGCTATTTTCGAAGTTGTCGAAACTTATGCTTGAAATACTGCCATACAGCTAAATACGTTATTTTAGCTTTCCTGTAGATATAACAAGAATTAGAATTTCATTTCCAGATTTCTTTCCTGCATAAACCTTAAAGAAAGCTTAAATAATATTTGGAAATTAAAAGGAATATTTTTAGAATACAATTACTCTGTGTCCCCATGCTGAGAAAACTCAGAGGGTGGGGAGCAGAAAGATAAGAATGATTGACCTGAGCCAAAGAGACAGTGAATGTTCACTTTCAACTTCCTATTGTAAAGCAGAAGACAAATTTCTCCCTTTATACTGGATGACTACATGTAGTCATGGAGAAAGAAGTGTCAGACAATTATTATCTCCACAGGAACTAAGAGAGAATTCTATACATAGATCATCCATCATCCATCAATTCATAATGCTAGTAAGAACCCAACTGAAGAGATATGTGCAATAAACCATACCTATAATTTGCCCTTCTGTGTAACTCAGGTATAAGAGACATATCACAGATTTCACAAGACCAAGAATAATAGGCAAAAGTATCTTGGGTAGATATGCAGTAGAAAAAAAAGTGAGAATTCTACATCAGTTGCAAGCATAAAGCTATTTTGGAGCTTAAGGGAGTCAAAAATATAGGGTTAGCCAACAGAGTGGAAAGGGACGTGGTGGCGCAGCGAGTTAATCTGCTGTTGCTGGGCTTTCGACCGCAAGGTTGGGAGTTTGAGACTGCGTGACGGAGTGAGCTCCCATTGCTTGTCCCAGCTCCTGCCAACCTAGCAGTTCGAAAGCACCTAAAATGCAAGTAGATAAATAGGGACCACTTCGGTGGGAAGGTAACGGTGTTCCATGCGCTACGGCGTAGAGTCATGCTGGCCACATGATTGGACAAAAAAAACGCCGGCTCTACAGGCTTTGAAACGGAGATGAGCACCGCCCCCTACAGTCGGTCACGACTAGACCATTTGGTCATGGGTTGGTCATGGGCCACTGGGTCATGGGGCCACTGGGGCGGGCGGGAAAGCAGCGGAACGGACTGCCGCTCAAAGATTAGTCCCGCCCAGCATACCGGGTGAATGACGCTGCTGATGTGTATCATATCTCAAGATCTAAAGTTCTACATTCTCAGTCAAAATTTCACAACATGTAAGGTCCAATACCTGTTCTATGGTTCTCCTGGGGTAGGGGAAGGACTGCTTACTGACTCTTGTCCACTTTTTCTGCGTTTATTGATCAAAGGACAGTCACTTATTGCCATAACAGATAAAGCCCCATTTGCACCTCATTCTGGTGCTTTGTGACTTAATCCAAGAGAGAAACCCATCGCTCCATTTGAAAACGGAGGGTTGTGTGTGGTTTTTTTTTTTGCAAATTTTGGGATTTGAAAGGCAGAAAGCAGTGCTATGAGTTTTTATTCTAAGTTCTCCTTCTTAGTAATTTTAAATGCTTTTAAAGTGTACTAGGTGGGTGATGTATAGGTGATATAGTGTCAGCAGTTGCAGACACAGTATTATTTCTAGTTGGAAAAGTAACCTTTTTTCAATTTCTGGAAAATATCTTAAACACCAAAATGCAGTGCTTTGTGTTTTTAGTCAGATATTTTTAGGTGTTTTGTGTTTTTATGTGTGTGTGTGTGTGTGTTTTTAAGAAAAATAAAACCCCTACCCATCACTTACTGACCATTTCTTGGGACAACTGATTTACCAATTAATGCAGCAATCTATGGCTTATCTTAAAACTATCTATAATCTATGGCTTATCTTAAAACTGTGAACAGAAACAACTGGACACCTAGGTGTCTGAAGGACTTCCTGCACTCATCAAAGGAAGCATAAAACAAGTGTGTTGTAAGTGTGTGTGAGATACTCCCACAAATTATTTTTGGGACAAGGGCGCAGTATCACATCGGCACACAATAAACTGAGGCAGGAGATTTGATATGTGGATATGTTTAAGAGAAGAAAGGCGGCTGGGAGTACAGCCTTGCTGCATGGGATGGATGTCCTACTGTTTGCCACTCAGACTAGGCAAGTAAAACAGAAATTTAAAAATGAACAAGTTGTTGGAGTTGGCACAACTCCGTCTGCTGTCTAGAGGGGGCAGTCTAATGTCCGAAGGGGACACAATGTGATGTCCTATGACCCAGACCCTTCTTAACTGTCCTCTCTGTGATTCCTGCGGGGGTATGGCCTTGAACTTTTTTCCTTCCCTTCTCCTCTTTTGTCCTCTGACCACCAAGCTGATAAGATGTGCATACCAAGGGCATACCAAGGGCTCTGATGCCCCTGCCATCTTAAGCACACCTCCATGCTTGGCGATGCAGCTATAGGGCATTGCCTTCTACGTGTTAGTTGTACCTCTGATCCTAATCAGACGCTGTAGGTATGCACTAGATGGAACTATGAGTAAACCTTTCTTTTTGCATCTTTACCAAGCCTCTGCCTCATGTGGCTTTTGTTAATAGCAGTCAGCCTGGGTGAGGGAGGTTCCTGTGAGGTGATGCCCTCGGGGGAAAATCTGCTGCTTACTCTCCTCTGCTTTCCCCCATCACCAATAAGAAATTTCCAATACAAGTCTCATGAAACAGTGCAAGCATTACTCTGTGGGGAAGTATTGCTGCTGTTAGTTGCATTAAAATAATATATGGCTAGATAATTGTTTCCATTCAGGAATTATCAAGCAAGGAAGGTTCAGTCTGTAGGGAATCATTTTTTAAAAAAGAAGTCCTCAACAGAATCTGTAAGATACACAGTGTGGTTGGAAACTTGGGCGTGGAATTGGTGTCACTGGACAATAAACATATCACAAGTAATTGTGCCTATGACAGTTGTCTGTATAAACATATACAAAAGAACTGCAACACGCACACAAAACGCATGTTTCAGACATTTCCCAGTCTCTAAGATAAAAATATCCACTTTGAATCTTTGGAAAATGTAATCTCTTTTCAGCAAGAGCAACTCCGCTTGGAACATGACATGTGGACTATGAACAAGTAAGAAACAAGTGGCAAAACAACCCCAGGTAGCTATCAAAATGTTCCCAGTTAGCAGAGGAGTGACAAAGGTAGTAATGTTTACATTTTCTGTGAACAGTACAAAGTGTAGAAAATTACACTGTATTTTTTACAATGATTACAATGATCATTTTAAAACATGTATGTATACTGCTGTCAAAGGCCCCAGTCTGAAGAGAAATTAAACAGTGGCAAAACTTCCTTAAAAATGCAAACATAGGAACTGAAAAGAAGCTGTTTCCTGCCCCTTCCTTTCATCTCAAAGAGAAAGATGCAGGTAGCTGACTGGGTATTCCTAAGAAACAGGCGCACCATTATTTGAGCGATATATAACATGTACCACTGCACTTTTGCATGCATTTCAATAGTAGCTCCACAGTCACCTCTGATTAAAATTTTCAGTGGTTTCCAACAGAGGGCTCGGACATTGCATTCAGCTTTCTCTTTTGCATCTGCTGATTTTCTTACCTGTTTAATGTTAACATGCCAAGTTTGACGGAAAATATGCTCAAAGGGCAACAGACTCAGACAGATCAATCTAGCAGCCAAATCAGCGCAGAGCGCACACTGAACTCTCAAGTGCGTAAGGGTCTGTTCCCATTTCATGTTCTCTCCTTCAATGAGCCACTGACAAACCTCTTAATGAAGCACAGTAGAAAAATATGGCGTATGACTGGAACCGTTTTTGGCATTGGATTTTACAAGCAAATATAAATTTCTTATGATATATGGCAGGTTCCTGTCACTGCATCTATTTAGCGATAAGGCAGCTGTTTGTTTCCCAGGGAAAAGAGACCCTCGCTACATGGATCATTTTCATAGTGACAAACTTGACAAGTCTGGCATTTGCTTCATGAAATATTCTGAACCAGCCATCAAGAAAATGCACCCTCTGGGGCCACAGGGAAGCTGACAATCTTAGCTTTCAATGCGCATCTCCATTAATTCTCACTGTCAAAACCCAACTGATTTCGTAATGACACTTTTGCAGACCTGGTTTCAAAATTGAGACTATGAGCAAAATAACCTTTTAAGGCAAGTTGGAACTGACCTCAATTAACGGACTGCAGCCACACACCCTTCTTTTCTCAGCACAAAGAGCTAGCGAGCTGGCTGAAACAGAGCCACCAAAACGAGGGTGAACAATATGTAGTACTGACACAGCACTCTAGATGGCAATGCAAGACCACGTTTGATTATTAGTATTTGTTCTCACTATTTAAAAACCAACAAAGAACCTGTTTGGGGGTCTATAAACACCTGCATGTTTATCTCAAAACAAACTTCTTTAATTTGTACTGATATGAAATCTCCAAGGATTAAAAAACAGGCCTGCCAGATTCTGCGTTTTCCATTTCCTGGTTTCTAATTCGGATGAAAGGGATGTCTGTACCATTTGCAGGATCCTCAAAGCCAAAATTCATTTACTGCTGCTCAGTACAGTGCTAGGATTTTATGCCAGCTCTTGAAGTCTCCATCTGTTTCTCCTCCTACTGTGCTTAGGAGGAAGCCTCTCTACAGAGTGGCCCTTTTGGCTGGCTTCCACGGCAGTTGTGATTTTTCAGCTGGGCAGGTGGTGCTGGGAACCACGCAATGTCTTATGAGGACAGCCAATTCTGCTCCAAAGAAAGGAAGAAGGTGCTTTTGTTTTCAGAAGGCCTTCTAAAGGCATTACACAGGCATATTTGGAAAAAAAGAAAATCACTACAAGGCTGGGAAGCTCTTAACAGTCCCATCTGGGTTACTCCTCCTGTATTGAGGCAGGAGGAGGGATTAAGGCACACCTTGACAGACTTATCCACATATGTAAAGGAATACATCTGTTCAATGTAAGCTGCATTCGGATGGAACAATGCATTAGAGACACCTAAATACACTTATGAAACATGCATTAAACAGAAAACATAAGCCCTGTCCCATAAAGGAACATGTGCATAAAGGCTATGATAATTTTTAACAGGAAACAAAGCCCACCAATGTGGTTCCAGTCACACGTATTGTTTCAAAATTTTATGCCTCTTAAATTTTCCTTTGGCACATATAGAAATATTCCCAATTTCCACAATTTATTTTTTATCCTGTTTTTTCTTTACAAAAAGATGTATATAGTTACCTCCCCCCCCCACACACAGAGTGTTTTACATCATAAGATTGCTGTGATGATGTTATGCTGAGTAAACATGCAGAATGGCTTGTGATTATTGATGCATTCCAAATACAGCAAAGACCACGAAACGTGAGGAGGAACTCCCCCTTGGTAAATCTGATTGTTCATCAAGGTTTTCCCAGACTAACAGCCTGTTCCTATTGTTGGACAGCTCCGGCGCTGGGTGTCGTCAAAGCGCCATAAAGTGCTTTCCGACACCCAGTGAGTAAAGGGTGCCGACGGAAAGGTGTGTGCCGTCCTGCAGGTGCTGCATGCTGCCTGATAGCCACTGGCAGTTTGTGCTGAATGGCAGAGAGGGGGGTGTTTCAGTGTGTGTGTGGGGGGTTTCAGGTCCCAGAGGGGCGCAAGGATGTAGGAGCAGGCCTTCGCTGCATCCTAACCCCTATCCCAGGCCTGCTGACAATACAATCAAGTTTCTAGGAGACTAGGGCCTAGAGGAAACATGGAAGCTTCCAGGAAAGAAGTCTTGCTGCATAGGTATCTTTGCAAATTCCTCTGACCCTGCTGGAGTCAGAGGGGCAGCAACAGAAAAAGCAAAATGACTGGTTAGAGCACTGCCATGTAAAAGAGTACATGGCATTTAACTAATTTTTGTCCTTTGGTAGAAAAGCCCCCACTTGAGTAAGGGAATGAGAACTAGGGTTGGAGGGATAGTGAGAGCTCTAGCTGCAAATGAGAAAAAGGAATAGTCCCCCTGCTGGAGATTAGGGGCTTGAGACTGATGCTGCAAATCACCTCAAAAATCAGGAGTAGATCTAAGAACCCTCAACCCTCTTTCAAACTATGCCCCAGTCTTTGAGACCCAGGCAACCTTAGAGGTTAAGAATGCCCTTTCTGAAACTGTCTTGGAATACTAGATTTCACGCATTGTCACTTGGCTTCTCCCTAGCCAGCATTAGATGAATGATGCTACATTTCCCTAGATGCTGTCTAAGATGTCATATACCTTTAACGTGTGAAAAGAACTCTCTTACAGTCAGCCTCCCACTGAAACTTTCATTGCAAGCTATAAGATGCTAGCATTGCATGACAAGGATGCATTCATCTCAATTACTGAAAACACTAGCCTTACTTGGGGGGCTAAAATGGGATGACCACCCATTTTAGGTAAAATGTGCACAATGCATGGTTCTGACCAAAATTAATTAGAATTTTAATGTTTTACAATTCCATCATAATTCTTGAAATGGTGCATTTGTTTCATAGTAATAAACACTCAGATCATTAAGTAAAGTTCAAAATCTGTGTTATACGCTACATTTAGCAACCTTTGGCCGCTTTCCTCTGTCTTCTTTCATTCAGTTTTCCAATGCATTGGATAAGCAATTGAGGGACACAATTAAATTTCCTGATGCTGCATATTTGGAATTCTTATTTCATTTAGTATAAAGGGCAATTAATTTACAATTCTACATTGAATTCCCACTTTGGTGGGCAATGATAGATATAGAAATGAACTTAACAGAAAATGCTTCATTAAATTTACTGTAAAAAAGAACTGAAGGGTTTTTTCCTCTCTCCCTGTAACAGGAAAAATTCATTTTTAATGAGATAAAGGTGAAAACTATACAGTAAATTTAAAGCAACTAAAGGATTCTTAACAAATCCATGCATCCCAAAGCATATGAACTAATCATAAAAACTAATCAGCAGTGCTATAGCAAGGCTCAGGCTGTAGTACATACGGGGATTCAAATATCTCATTCTACTAAAAAAATATTGATGTCAGCATTTCAAAACAGTAATAGTCTCAACCCTCTGTGAAATTAGCATTGATTTCAAAAACAGTACCCATATAGTTAAGTCTTCAAAAATGAACACAAACATTCCCTTTGAGTATACTGAATCATACCATTGCGTCATCATTTAGTATTGTCTATACCAGTGGTACATGTCGCGACCCACCTGGTCCCTTTAAGGGGAATGGCCCAGAAATCGGCAGCAGCATGATCTTCCCTGCTGGGGAGGGAAGGGGTTTGCAACTCACCGGGGTTGCTATGGCTTTCCGAAGGGGGGGATCTCCACTTCTGTTTTTGTGTTGAAAACAGGAAGTGGACTTTCCCCCCTTTGATAGCAATTTGAAGCTGCCAGTGGGGTTGCAGAGGCAGTCACAGGCTCCCTAGACCCTCCACAGAGACATAGTGACCCACAGATGAATGGAAAAAACATCTTCCCTGCCCAGGGATCGTGGACATTGTGCTGCTGCCCTTCCTCTCACCCCCCCCTCCCCACAAAGACATACAGGTCTATACTGATGGTGATAGGGGAGTAGTTGAAAGGCTGTGTCCCGGCATTTCAAAATTTACCACTGCTTGGTTCAATAGATCAGGGGTTTTTTTTTTAAACCCTTTCCAACTGTGTGATAAACAACTAGTTTATTGTTTCCTGTTTTACATAATCACTGCATGGTAGCAAAAATAACTTGCATTTAGGTTTCATCAACGTATTGCACATTCTCTTTTGTGTCCCCCCAACATCATCTAAGCTTTCTCGTAAACCTCTCACTACTGAGGTTGGCAGAATATAATTAGCCCCAGAAAATGAAAAATGCTATACACTGCTAAATATTTTCCGTTAACTTTCAGCAGAATCTATCAAACCTTTATATTTGCTTTCACCTGGAAAACAAGACTCCCGCTGAAGTGTCAGCCTCAAAGCCAAAGAGCAGACATGGGTCTAACCATTGGCTGCGATTCAACAAGTGAGCACTGCCAAGCACGGCCAGGACTTTCCCACCGATTCCCAGTTTCCCGCTGTTATTCAACAGCTTGCACAAGCAGTTCTTGGCTTTCCACAGTAACCAGTCAAGACCTGGCTACGTATAACGTTCTCTGGCTTGCAGCAGTTGCGATGAGCGAAGTTACTTGTGGATGCTTTTGTACAGTTTTGAATCAACGTGCGCAGGTACACCCAAAATACTCATCCGAATTAAATAATGTGGTGGCTGTATATGCAAAGGAAAATTTGCCCTGTTGTAAAAGTTACATATCTTTGCAATTGCAAGAGTACATTGTAACTTTTACGTCTACGTTTCTACTGACAGTAATCCCCCGTTATACCATCAATATTACCCACAAGGTGGCTTACCGCAACAATATAAAAGACCGTTAACTAGCATCATCGCATCAGTAAGAACCATAACAAAACCACAGGGCACAGAGTCCACTAATTAACTAGTGGCCCAATTACCCTCTGAAACAGTATACTGTCAATCTGCCACTTGCAGATCAGCTCCAGCAATGATGAAGCCATATGGGCCTTTCTTTGTTCCCTTACACTGGGTGAAGCCCCGGCCTGCCAAATGGAATTTCTTGGATATGTCCCAACAATATTGATGGTGCATATCTGGGAAGTCCCATGTAAGGCTGGCAGACCCAAGAAGGGGATTGGGCTACTGCAAAGGCCTCCTCCATAGATCTTGCCCTCTCCTGTGCCTGTCCCACTCCATTCCACCCTCTCCATCCCCATTACAGCCCTTCCCTACCTCCATTCCACTCTCTTGCTGCCCTCCCTCTGTGGCTTTGCCTCTCGGCACACCTCCTTCCGGTGGACAACTAGCTGGTTAGAGTGCTGGAAGGGTGGCCCAGGCCTTCCCGCCAGCGCCGCCTGATCTAGAATAGTCACTTTAGGTCAGTGCATTGGCTGCTGTGTGAAGTGCTCCAATAGGACTGCACTCTCAAACGGTTCTGTTTCATACAGCAAACTTTTTGGTACATCAGGCCAAAAGGAAAAATTAAGAGTCCAACCCTTCTTCTTCTGCCATTCAGTTATGAGCACTTCTTCTGCCATTCAGTTATGCCAAAAAGGCATGTGCTGTATCCGGGGGGGGGGGGGG
>JAJKFI010000009.1:15715521-15747974 GCA_029204185.1 Lerista edwardsae
CCCCCCCCCCACTGCTGATACAGCCTCACCAAAAAAAGCACATGCTTTATTCAGCTGGCGGGGGGGAGGGGAGGGACAGATCAGGAGATTTCAGAGGAGTCACAGTCCAATTTTTGGCGGTTCGTTGATAGGGTAAATTAGGTTATGTGCATCAAGGGTTCAACAACTTGTTACTTGGGGGAGCACTGCTGCCCAAATTACCATTTCATTTGCTGCACAAAGGCTTGAGTAGCTAGTAAAATGAAACTTTTTTTTTAGGTGAGTCTCAAAGCTAAAATGTTTGAGAACCACTGAATCAGAGCAGACCTGAGCCTTCCTCCACATGATTACAGAAACTAACTGAATCATAAGAAACAGGGGGGCCAGGATGTGAGCACACACATATGTAAACACATGAGCCACTTCAGTGAGGAAAAAAATATGCAGACTGGTTCATTTCTAACCTCTGTGCAAGAAACAGCAGAGGAACACCTGCAGAAAGACAAATATGCTGCAGATAATCTTTTCCAAGACCTTTTCTGATACCATAAAGCCCAACACAGACTTTAAAAGAATATTGCAAAGATTCTCTGGATTTCAGCAGAGATTGACGAGATTTCAGGTAATTGACTAGGTTCTGAATGCAATTTATTGAGCCAGTATCAAGCTAATAGCAGGCATACAGACATTTTGCTTGATGTTTTTTTTTCTTTCATTTTACAAAATCACTACAATCTGCTAATGATAATTGCCAATGATAGCTCTTAAGAAATGAGTTTATTGAAAATAACACAATGAGCATAGACGTTAATCGTTAAAATAATTTGTTAGCCGCCTTTCAGGCACTCAAGACGGATTATAACAATTAAAACTAGCCATGGGCAGAATCTAAAGGTTTCCTTCCTCCAACAGAATGAGCATTCTTCCAGAAGAAAGAGACTTTTCTCCAGAAGGAAGATCTTCCTCCAGAAGAAACAACTTCCTTCAGAGGAAATAATCCTTTGAGTTGAAGCCTACTAAAAACAATTCAACAGACGAAGGTCAAAAGAACAGAACTGGCAAAACCACCAAACTGGCTGAAATAAAGGCCAAAGATAAACTGGGCAAGTAGACCATAGAAGTAGAATACATGGCACTGCTATAGAGAGAGGCTGTGTATGCTGCATAGATGCACCCTCCTGTAAGGACCCTACTCAGTAAGATTACATGGCTTACTGTCAGAGTTGGAAGAAAGGCTTTAATGTCATTACAACAGTAATCATAAGAAATTCAAAGGCACATCAAGAATTCCTTGCTGAGCCCAAACTGATATGACATACAAAACAAAACCCTTGGGGTGGGAGAACGCTGAGATTCAGGTCCTCACAATTGCAGGCTTATTCTCTTATAAAAAACAATGCATTAGTAAGTAGTACAATGCATTTACAATATTCTTACCAGTAACTGTTTTTAGTCTTCCTTGGCATCCTTGAAAGTGGAGGGTCCAGACATCCAAGATGATAATGGAGTTTACAAGTATCACACAGCAAAAGCAGGTGTTGATCATGGTTCTTCTTGCAAATCCCACAACTTGGAAATGCAGGAGAAAAGTTTCATTTGAGATAATGCATATACTTTTCTGAATCATCTCAATGTTTACATGGGGCAGAATACAGACAGCCTCTTTCCTGAGCAGAAGACACTTCCGCTCATGCAAAAGGGGTCCCCAAATTCCATATTTGCCCCTCCAGCTGCAGTCCTTCACACAGCTTAGCATGCTTTTCTGGAAAGTCCCAATCCTCAGGAGCAGCTCTAGGGATCGGGACACAGAAGGCTGTAGCAGGGAGAGGATGGTGGGAAAGTTCTGTTGCATTTCTTTGGTTCCGAGACATGATTAAGAGTGCAATCCTAACCTGGAGTTAGGCCGGCACAGTTAGGCCAGCAAAAATTGACTTGCACATGGGCCACCATAAAGCATGTTTGGGCCACTCTTGGAGTCAGGGAGGATGGCGCACGTCTGTGTGCTGACCTCTCTGACTCCGAGAGTGATCCAAACGTCGTCCCTTGTGCCAGCCAAACTTTGCTGGCCTAACAATGCCGACTTAACTCCAGGTTAGGACTGTGCTCTAACCCATTTCCCTATATGGTCACTGAGCATCAACTTCATCTAATGTTTTCTTTACATTCCCATTAAACCTAGTTTGGTTCTAAAGACAAAATGTTGACTGGAAACATGAGAGACCCAAATTTAAATCATGAGCTGCCGTTATGCACTCACAGAGTGCTGTGGACAAAATTTCTCAAACTCAGGTTCTTATCTGTAAACTAGTTAGTCTTTATTTACTATGTATCTTTACTAGTTGCTACGAAGATGTATGTAATTTAATTTGTAAAGATCTTTTCTTATTACCAGGAATGTAATATGATGAATCCTATCACTAATTTCAGTTAGTGAGGGACTGCAAATAAACTTCATGCCGCATTAAAAAAAACACACTGTAACCAAGCAAAATACATGAAAAAACAAAAAAACAAAACAGTGGTGATGGAATAGATGCTCATTCTTAGACACAGCCATCATATAAAATGTTCAATAGCAGCATTTTAGATCACTGATATAGCAAGAATGGACAAAAGGTCATCTCATTATGCAACTCCTGTTTTATAGGCACTGTATCAGAACTATTGGTAATTTATAAAACTGAGCACGGCAACAGTTGAACCCAGATCATATTTTGAAACTAATTAGTAGAATTTGTACTAGACTAACAAATGGAAGTATTCCTTCACATCATGCATAATTAACATGAGGAATTTATTACCACCAGTCACAGTGAAAGCCATTGCGCTAGATACTTTTATAAAAAGATTAGACAAATCTATGGGGGATAGCTGCATCAATTTTTATCAGCCACAATAACTAGATAGCATCACCATGTCCAGCAACAACATAGTTCTCATAACCGAATGGTGGGAACAAACAACAAGAGATGGCTATCACTACCATACACTGTTAAAGAGTTTTCCAGAAGTTTCAGATATGTCAATGTTCCAGAATACTGAAAGATGACCTTTGGTCTAAATCAAGCAAGGATATTCTTATGTTATTAAAAATGGTTTGTGGTTGATAGCAATAACGACAAACAGTAAAAGAATCATGTAAGTACACAACCAACACTTGATAAGAGATTAATCTGAGTTCTGAAAAAGGAAGATTAAAGATAAAATATTCTATATATTAGGCCCCAATATGCAAAACACAAATCCATAGTAATTTTGTTTAGCTCTTTTTTTTTTTTTTTGAACAATCCAAAATACAAAACTTTGATGGTCAAAGGATTTCAGCATTTTATTGGGAAAAAAAAGAACTTTTAGGATAAAAGAACTCCCTCCGGAAGGGCTGCCAACTGAAGGGATTAAAACCCCAGTATTAATGTCCTCACTGAAGATAATTATAATATTACAAAATGTTAGGTAGCACACTGCAGTTATTTCTAGGAGCAAAGAGGAACAAATGAAGAAATTTTATGCAGTTCGTTCAACTAAGATTTCAAATTGTATAGACATTTTATTCACAATCAATGTCTACTGCAGCGTGTTGCTGCTACTTGCCTATAAAGAACTGCTGGCAGGGTTGTAGCCTTCTGGGTTCCACCTTCTTTTTTACTTGGCTTTCTTTCCTTGGGTGCTCGCAAAATTGCTGGTATATTCAATTTCTATTGGGTTTGAAGAAATACAGAATAATTTGCAAGAGACATACGTAATGTAACATTCCCCCTCATTTACTGCTTGATAGTCATGAAATATGGCTGTGCCTAATATGCTAAAAATTGTGAGTGAAAAACTGCTTAGTCAGGTCGCAAAAATGACTACACTGTATATTCTGTCCTCAAGCTTGTCCTATGAGAAATGAAACTGCATTCACATATTTTTCAATGCAAAAAAAAAAAAAAAAAGAAGGCAAAGACATTAAAACCCTGGGTTTTTAACATTTTCCCCCTTTAACAGAAGAAGCTTTAACAGAGACAGACAAGGACAAGCTGGTTTAGAAGGTTAAAAGAAAAAAGAAAAATCCACTACACTTCACAAGAAAATACTGAGGCAGTTTATTTTCCTCAGCATCCCTTCTACAGTGGTGCTCCATAGGTTAATTAGAAAAATTATCTTATTGGACCAAACTCTCCACAAAGCAGGAGAGATTCTCTTCGGGTTTCTACTAATCTGCAGTATGCTAGCTTCACAGACAGCAACCATCTATCAAAGTCATTTCTCAGTGGCCCTGTGGACCTGCAGCTGTTCAACCAACTGGAAAAAAGTGTCATGCAAGCTGTGCAAATGAAACTTCTACTTTTTTATTATTATTTATTATTAAACGATTGCACCAGAACACACATTTGTAAATTTTGAAATCAGTTTCTTTTAAAGGTAGGAACTTAGCATTAACCAGCTTCTACTCACAAAGACAGATTCTCATATATATACACAATAGATTTATGAATTATGCCAGCAGAACTATCAAGTCCTTATAATCCAATTGCTCACAGAACCTAAAAGATATTTACCATAGTTGGCCTACAGTCCAATTTCTTTAACAGGACATTTTTACTTTTTATCGTATTAAAAACATTAACTGTGTATTGTGTCCTAATGCTATGAACTGCTTTGTACTGAGAATGACACAAAGTACAGCCATGTTCCTGAGAAACCTGCTAGTAACAGAATGCCTGATATAAGCCTTTTCGTGAAGGTTGAGATGAAAAGTGCTACAAGAAAAAGGCCAGTGAAATTCATCAATGATTCAGACACAGCAGCTACATACTGGCATACATAGCTCCCACAACTGGATGGGGGCCAGCATAAAACTGGGGAAATTGTTCAATGCCCTCTTCAAATATAGGTGAAATAAAAGCCAAATAAAAATATTAGGTTCCACCAATTTATGAATGAAAAACTCTTTAAAAATGAATAATTGGAAGGTTGCAGAATTCACTGATCACAACTGCAAAAATACTAATTACTGTTATCAAGAAATAACCAGAATTACTGTATCAAAGTATACTTAGTTTCCTAAAAGGAGAGCCCTAATAATAGGCATCATTAATTTAAAATTATAGCAAATGACGTATGCTTTCAGACACATGCAAATTCAGGAAAGGGGGCTTAAGGAAGCACTACATCCCCCAATACAATTTGCTGTTTGAGAGCTACAATTGCTAGAGAAAAAAATGGCCACGAATGAGGTTAGATTAACTCATGCTTCAGGTTTAGCTTCATCACAAATGACAGGTCAATCAGTTACAGCAAATGAAAGAATTTTGCAAACAAGATAGCTAATACAAAAACAAAATTAAGCTACAGGTTCCCAGTAGGTAGCCTGCAGAGCCCTAGATATATTTCAATCAGAAATCATTATCCCCAGAGTAAGACCAGGACTTTATCAAATATATCTTTTCAGCCACAAAAAAAGTGACAGTAACAAACAGAAGAAAACCTATTCTTAGGAATCATATGGCCAGCAAGACATAAATGGGGGGTGGGTGGAAATTAATGGGAAAAACCAACCTGCCCAATTATTCTACCCAGTACAGCCCATATTCCTTGCCCTTCATTTCTTAGTTTTGCATTCATATTCTGAAGCTCTTCTAAAGACTCGCATAACTGGGAAAAGAGGAAAAAAAATAGTGAAAAACATTACTGAAGTTATTTAACACCTTTTATCCAGAAGGAGGCATTCTTTACTTAACAATGCCTTTTATAAAATACGTAATTAAATAACAAAATTGTTCACTCATGTCAGTGCAACTGAAATCAGTAAAGTTAATCAGCCATTCAATAACACCAGCAAGAAAACATGGGCATCCATCTGCTTAGTAAGAGAGAACCTAAACTAATTTTGTCTGACAATAAGGCTATGATGGCAGTCAAGAAACATCACAACAGTTCCACTCTGTTATTTCCATCTGTAAAGATGTGCCAAGTATCTCTACTCAGGGAATCAAGATTTCAACACTACACACCTGCACATTTGAAATAAGATGAGAAAATATAAATGCAGGTTACATTTTGCAAGTTTAACAGGGAATGACACTGTCTCCTTCTGACTGCTCCTTATTCTTTGACAATTTTAACAGCTAGGTCACCTTTGGGTTTTGTGTGTCTGTCTACTTGAAAGAATGTGAGAATATAATCTATAGGGGTTAAATCTTCACAATACTGCTTCCTATTCATCATTATCAGTTACCCATATGCTTATGTCTTACCAAAGCAGTTATAAAATCACCTGAGTCCCAAGAAACACCCCAAAAGGAGGATATTTGAGCAAGGAACATACTTTCAATCCAAGGCAGCTGGCAAAGTGGTTCATCAAGCGAAAATGCTGGCACATTTACTTGGCAAGTGGGATGGGAGGGAAATTCTGGAGTTTACCTTTAAGCATCAGGTGTGGGAGTGGAGGCAAGGGGCACTTCAGTCAACATTGTGCAAGTGCACTGCTGCTGACTAAATAGTTGTGTGTGAGATGCTGATGTTATCAGAGGCAATTATCAACAACGATGCACTTGCACAGGGGTGACTGAGGTGCCCCCATCTCTCATAACCTACTCTTCCTCCGCAAGAGCTAGCCAGTAGACAGTAGTGGTCTGACCTACCAAACAACTCACTGACCACCTATGCCAGCCCCCATCCACACACAAACACACAAGCAGCAAGTATAATGAAAGCAAGCCTCAAGTTCTGATACCAGATTGAAGGCACAATCCTAATCAACGTTCCAGCACTGGTGTAAGGGCAATGCAGCTCCGAGGTAAGGGAACGAACATTCCCTTACAGTGAGGAAGCCCCTGTGACTATTACTCCACTGCAGGATGCAGCACATGCTCCATTGGCACGGCTATGTCAGTGCTGGAAAGTTGGTTAGGACTGCCCCCAAAGAGACTGCAAGGACAACATCTCTGCAACATGTTAACCCCCTATTGGGATTTGGGAGACCAAGGCTTAAATTTACTTTTGCTACATTTGAAAGTTCAAGGCCTACATTTGATGTTAAGTATTTAACTTGAGGTCGATTTTTGGGGATGAGAAGGGTAAGTGATCTTGTATGTAATTACACTTTAGTTTTATTAAATAATTTTGCACAGCATAAAGTTTGTACATGGTTCACCTTGTTGTATTCCACATGCAGCTTTTCTTGTTCATTCTCCAGTTTATCCTTAATTTTCTTCTGTTCTGCCATATTCTCTTGGATCTGGATCATGCGCATGTTTCTCTCTGAATTAAAAAGCAGTGTATTTCTATATTTTTAGAGTATGTGAAGTAATCATCTGAAGTCAGGATGGCTAGCAACATATATACAATATAAGCTTATATATAAACAAACATTTATGTGTATTCAGTTGCACATACTGAGAATTCTCAGTCTGCTTTAGTCACCTTCGAGCTGAAGAAAATGTATAGTCACAAGGCATTCTGGGCCAAGTTGCACTTTAGAATGCATTGCAGTTTCTGGGTAGCGCTGGTGCATAACCCACTTCATTGGCTGTGGTAACACCCCAGAATACCTTGTGGTGACACCCCAGAATGCCTTGTGGCTTTGTCTTGGTGTGATGCAATCGCCAAAGCCAACAAAGTGGGTTGTGGCAGTAAAACATTTGAGAACGGCTAACCTAAGCCAAACAGGTTAAGATGAAAAGTTCAGACAATAGGCAAATAAATATAACAATTTTTGTAGAGCAGAAAATGATGACTGGCAAAACAGAACAGTCCCTGGTAAAATCACAACAGGGTTTTAAGGTTCTGTGCTTTCAACTATCCTGAGGATCAAGATGTAGTGGAAAAATAATGCCATAATGATCTAAGAAGTTAGTAAGAACACACTCCCAACACTCATCATGAAATATTTCAACAGAAACATTTTAATGTCTCGCTCTTTAGGTGCGACATGTGAGAATTTTTACTTAATTAATTCATATTACTCTGTCTTTAAAACTGGCACTGGGGAATTATGCAGCTTCTACATATGAGTACATGGATGATATTAAAACAATTCCAGTCTCTCTATAGGGATTTTTTTATTATTATTTTTTAATCGTCCACAAAGAGTTAAACTGAATGATTACATCTCTACTGACAAGATACTCAGCACTGGCACTCCACAAGGTTGTGTCCTTAGTCCACTACTGTTCTCCATTTATTCATCGGATTGCACCAATAACCATCCCAATAATAGGATTATCAAATTTGCGGACGATACTACATTAGTAGGACTTATTTCCGGGGATGAGGTATTACAGCTATCCCGCTGGTGCAAAGAAAATAATCTTCTATTTAATATCCAAAAAACCAAGGAGTTTATAGTGGACTATAGGAAAAAAAGAGCAGACATTCAGCCACTGTATATAGCCACTGTATATAGATGGAGTTTGTGTGGAACAGGTGGTTGAATGTAAGTTTCTTGGGACCATCATAACTAATGACCTGACTTGGAGTGCGAACACCGCTGCTTTAATTAGGAAGGCGCAACAACGGTTGTATTTTCTAAGGATTCTTAGAAAGCAACAATTGGCTGAGAGTTTGCTAATCACCTTCTATCGGAGTTCAATCGAGAGCATATTATCCTACTGTCTCTGTGTATGGTACACGAGCTGCACAGTGGCAGAGAAAAAGGCAATTCAAAGGGTGATCAAGACGGCCCAAAACATCATTGGCTGTTTACTCCCCTCTTTGGAAGAACTGTATAAAAATAGATGCAAGAGGAAGATATCTAATATATTGAAGGACTCCTCTCATCCGGGACATCAGCTCTTTGAACTATTACCATCGAGAAGGAGATTTAGGGTATTGAAAGCAAGGACGAGCAGATTCAGAAACAGTTTTTACCCAAGTGCAGTACTGAGTTTAAATGCGGGGTCATAAGTTTTTGTAGAATTTAAATTGCTGGGAGCCATGGGGTATTTATATTTGTATAAGTGATTGTTGTATGGTTGATTGTGCATATTTTAGTTTTGGTGTTGTCCAGTTTTACCTTGGGGAAGAGCACCTCATTTCGTTGCACCCAGTTGTGAGTGTAATGACAAATAAATTTCTTATGTCTTATGTCTTATTACTACACATGTACTTGTGTATATAAATAGAACAATATTCTAATTCCAATAATTCCAGATTTAGAAAAAATATCCATTAGGTGACTGCCTAAAACTTTTTATTAACCACATATTTCCACTCTTACCAAGATAATAATTCACAAAATCAGCGGTCAGAGCTGGCTGCTTATGTTTTCGTCTTCCATCCACACTGGAACTTGTATCAGAAGTATCCACTGGAAAGATGTCCGTGCTAATTCCCATTAATTCAGCTTTACGCATTAGCTTACGTATTGCTGAAGCACTGCTAGTGAGTGGTCGCGGCAGTTTCTCCCTCGGTACCCATGCCTGAGGCCTGGTGGTACGAGCTAGTTCTGCTTTGGCACGATATTGTTGCAGCCTGGCATTAATTCGAGCCTATAAACATTAAAAAGCATACAAGAAAATCACATGGAAAGCCAAATATGTTTGCCGATAAATATGATTTCCATTTCTAATACTGCACACACAAGTGTTTTTATGGGAAAATTTTTCTTTTGATAGTGTAAAATAATTGTTGTTTAAAGTATTCTGATACAGTGACCAACAATTTCCATGACTAGAAAATGTTAAGTGAGATACAATCCTTAGACACGTTCCAGGTCGAGACCTTGTACCTGGGCAAAGGCACACAAAGAAAACCTGGTAACGGGATCTGCTCTCCTATCATCCTGGTTTTCTATGATGGCATTCCAAAATCCTCATAAATCCACAACGTTTATAAAGGTAAAGGTTGCCCCACGACCGAATGGTCTAGTTGTGACTGACTGTAGGGGGCGGTGCTCATCTCCATTTCAAAGCCTGTAGAGCCGGTGTTTTGTCCGAAGACAAGCTTCCGTGGTCATGTGGCCGGCATTACTCTACGCCATAGCGCATGGAACACTGTTACCTTCCCACCAAAGTATCTACTCGCATTTAGGGGCTTTGGAACTGTTAGGTTGGCAGGAGCTGGGACAAGCAACGGGAGCTCACTCCGTCGCGCAGTCTTGAACTCCCAACCTTCCAGTCGGAAAGCCAAGCAGCAGCGGTTTAACCCACTGCGCCACCACGTCCCTACAACGTTTATAGGGAACACATATTTCAATTACTTCCTCCCCACACAAGCAATTTCTTCCAGCTGCCTGTCTATGTTCAACTAGAGTTAGTTGAGGGGAACAGGGCATGGGGACACATTGAACTGCAATACACAAGGGATTGATGCAGTGATAAGCAGGAACAATCAAGGTGGGAAAGTACTGAATTGGCTACAAGTTGGATCTATGGAGATGGTAGAAGAGTGGGGTCATGGAGAAGATCATGGAGCGAAGTGCATATGCTCAGAACCATTGATGGTGCATGCTAAGTTACAGGGCCTGGAAGCAGATAAATAGGCTAAAATGTTTCAGGAGCAACATATTGTGGCTTCATTAGCAACCACCAGATTCCAGTCTTTCTTCTCTGCCCCAATCATCCTCATTTAATATGCTGCAATAAACATGGCACAAGGGCAGTACCTGAGCTTCGGGAGAGAGCTGTTTCTCCCTCTCCTGCAAAGACATTTTGCAATAAGATTGCAAAGCCAAATAGTTCTTCCGCTTCCACTTTCTATCCATCCTGTCTGCGTGTTGCTTACAATAAGCAAAAAAAGGATCTGCAATATCCTGTTTCAATGAAAAAGAAAAATGAAGAATTCAAAGCTTTGTAGAGGAAAACAGTCCTAGACATTAAGAAAAAGCAAACTGTTTATAGGTATTCTGAAACAGATTCCACAAATTCATACACAGATTTTGAAAAAGGATAATCCTGAAAACTTTTATATTTTAATTTATATCATAATGACATCCATTATTACCAAATATGAAACCCTTACGTTTTGCCAGCTTTTCCAAATTTGCTAAAGAGTTGACAAATTAACAGCGCCATCCTAAGGTGAAGCTGAGCTGGTGCGGCTGTCTCTGCACCGCTCAGAGTGTTGCAAACATGCCATAAGGCATGTATGTCCCTACTTGAGGCTGGCTGGGCCGGCGCAGAGGCCCATGCCGGCTTGACACCTTGCATCCTGATCCTGTGTGGGGTTCTGAGAGAGTGGTGGGAGGGTACTTGGGAGTAGGAAGGGTGGAGAGAGACCTACTCCACCATTTCCCAACCCCCATTCCCGCAGCCCTACATGAGCATCCCAGATTTATGCCAGCTGTATAGAGACCCCTACCCCGAAGAGACTTCCAGCTGCCTCCTAAACTGCACTGGATACAGTGCAGGCCATGCAGCCTGGCTGAGCCAGTGCAGCTTAAGATTGGCTGCCCGTCATTCTAAGTTACATTCAAAACATTTCACAGTGTTTTATACCTGGCACACACTGGTTTTATTGTCTTGGCTTCTCAAAAAGCCAGACTTTGCTACAATCAACATAAAAGTATCAAACTTTCACATTTAATCTTATATCCAAAGGGGCTGTTAAACTGAATACCAAGCAGTTATTTCTGTGTACCATTTTCCAAAGGAATAAATGCTATTACATATGAATACAATATATAGTGGAGATAAAAATACTGACTTTCTGCGCATGTCAAAATGCATAATTGCATCCCTCCATCAGCTTCTAAACAACACAGCTGAACAAGTGCTGTGCTGCTTACAACTTCCTTTGGCTCTCCATTGTCATACTATATTCAAGACAATGCAACATATACACAATGTTTCATTGTGCAACAGCAATGCTTAGCAGATGAAACCCTCAAAAAATGATGGGACAAAATTGGTGGTGGATCTGAGTAATGGGTTCATTATTATTCTGAATAATAATTATTCAGTGAATAATGGGTCTCTTGAGCAGCAAATCATGGAGAAGGAAGGAAGCTGAAGATCCTAACCACTTTACCTCCTCCCTCTCTGCATCATTTGTTGTTGCTGCATTGGGCACGCGCACATGCACACACACACGCGCACATGCACCTTTCTACTACAGAATGGATGCAAACAAGATATTTTCTGGCAGAGATGCCCACAGTTTTTACAAAGTAAAAAAGCAAAAAGGGTCAGATAAACAACCCTATCTGTCCTGGCATGGGAAAGTTTCCCAATCAACATTAAATAGGGCAATCAACTAGACCCTAATAAAGCACAGCTCACCTACAGAGCCCTTTTTGTACCAAGGACATTCCTCCGTGATCCTGGTACCCAACTTCAAGTGGTCCATATGAATACCGAAATGTAAGTTGCAATGTAAATATAAATAATGGCAACAAGCATTACATGAACAAACTTTCAATATTTTAAAATGTGAAATACATTTTGAGTGGTAGCACATACCTGCAATATAGTCAACCAAAGTCTGCTTTGGATACCATTGTTACATCAGTCGCTATTATTATTTTTTAAATTAACAACTCTTAGATAGTTACCTCCTCTGCTGCTGCTTCTGACAACAGGCCTTCCTTCTGAGCGCAGGTCACATGGAAATAAGCTCGGCACATTCCAGCATCGCAGCTAATGCAAACACCAGTCCTGGCAAAGCGAGGATCTTCACAGAAACTGCATTCCTATACCAAATGAATGGAAGAGATAGCTAGAAATTAACCAACTCGAAGTACTTACATTAAAAACACACTAGATATTCATAGAAGGTAACAACAATGGCCCTTGCCCAAAGCATCTTAAATCTAGAAGACCAAAATGGGTCATAACTTAGTGGCAGAGCACATGCGCTGAATGAGAAACACAACAAAAATCAGATTTGTTAGCTATTTATTTCTTTAGAACAGCCGTTCCCCAAGTCTTACTTGGATGCTGGGACTGCAGTAAGTCTTGGTGGGGACTGGGGCAGGACGGTGCCCTGATGGTGTAGCAGTGATCACAGCACTGTGGGGATCTAGGGGCTTTTAACCTTACCAAGGGGGTTGTGCTGGCCTCAGGAAGAGTCTGGGAAGTTAACAGCCAAGGTAGCTAGAAAGCAGGTATGCAAGACGACAGATATTGGGAAGAATATGTATTTAAATGGATGGGAATTTGATACACCATTTAAAAGTTCCGTATCAAGGCAAGAATGAAAAGTTTGACAGAGGAGGTTTTGCAGTGAGTCACAAGTGAGAAAACTCTGGTTAACTGGCTGAGGAAATGTTCCTCATGGAATTCACCCACGGATCAAATTGGCATTGTTTTGGTCTACAGGCCAAATACTTTACCATGAAATAGTAACTGATTTGCTTTGTTTTCAATTAAGACTGCAGTGTTATGATTAGCTTTACATGTAACACCCCGTATAGAAACATAAGCTAAGCCCTCATTGAGCATGTAGAATTAAACAGATTAGTTTCTTTTAGCCCATCCAAAGAAGGTTTATAGGAAAGGTAAGTTGTTCATTTCTACCTTTTTGACTTTTTAGTTGCAATGATTACAAAAGAAATAAACAATGCAAACAACAATCAAAAACCATTATAAAATATATAACTTCATTCTTTTAATCTTACCTTAGCTCCATACTTGGAATAGTTCATCTCTGTAAGAGTTACTGGTCGCAGTTTGTCAATATCTCCAAAGGCTACTCCTGGAACATAGAGGGCACAAACAATGTGGACCCATCTGTAACGAAAGAGGAAAATATTTACTGTACTCTCAGCAGAATAAGAATACAAAGCACGAAATATCATTGCCCTGTTTAACAAAAAGGATACCGACATATCAGATAGGAGTATCTTGCTTACATTTGAACTTTAAGAGGAAAAAAGAAAGAGCAGAATGTGACCCAATAGTTGATGCTGTTTCATCAGTAATTAAAAAAATGAGAAAGATTCAGAAGGTGGTTTTAAAAATAACGAAAAGAAACATCTAGAAAGATCCTCCACATAAACCATAGGAATGTGACGTAAAGATGTTTAATTTTAATCAATATGAATTTATAACATGAGTCTCACATCATCTCTGAACAACCTAGATCAATATAAAAGGGGTAGGATAACAATCTCAACATTTTAATCAACTTAGAATATAGTGGAGAAATCCTATACAGGATGGCTCTGATCTTTCTGAGGCACTTTACACAGGGAAGCCAGGTTCCACATATGTACCTCCAACTGGATGGGAAACTGTGTCTTCCCAATGCACCTGTGCAGCCCTTTAGCAACAGTAAAGACGATGGTTTGGAAGTCGCAGTTAGTGCAGATTGTGGTGGTTGGTTTGTTCACTGTGGCTCGGTGAAGAATCTGCTATGCTGTTGCTCCAGTGGCTACATTGGCTGCCATTCTTTTCCGAGCCCAATTCAAAGTGTTGGTAATGACCTATAAAGCCCTATACAGCATAGGATGGTGATACACAAGAACAGATCACATCCATAACCTCACTCTGGTCGTATTTCTAGAATTCTAGAGTTCCTATTTTCCAAGAAATACCACCAATGTGTCACACTGAGAATGATTTTACCAGAGAAGCGGGGGAAAAGAGTTGCCCATCTTCACATTATCTTCTGTATTTTCTTTTTAAAAGCCAAGGTTTTGGCTGGAGATTTTTGATAGTAAGTCTTCATACATCCTCCCCATTGCACCCCGCAGAGTTCAATATAAAGATACACATCTTCAACAAGCAGCTGCTCCTCAATTTAATTTGCACAGTTTTTTCATGCTCCACTGGTGTATTAAATGCTGCTGCACTCTGTAGGAGTTTATCTATGATAAACCCAACAGCTGGCTGCTTGCTTCATACTGACCTTCTCAAAATGTTTTAGTACATGTCACACAAGTACTGTAGTATTACACATTTAAACTGCCATTTCAGTATGATTGGCATACAAGTGTCTCATTTCCTTAACCACCTATGTGCGAACTCCATCCTGAATCTTT
This sequence comes from Lerista edwardsae, assembly GCA_029204185.1. Taxonomy (NCBI): domain Eukaryota; kingdom Metazoa; phylum Chordata; class Lepidosauria; order Squamata; family Scincidae; genus Lerista; species Lerista edwardsae. Next base: position 15,730,406 of record JAJKFI010000009.1, read on the forward strand.
ATTAAAATACACAGAAGTCAGTCAAGTTCACAGCTGAGGCAGCTTCAGCTGCTTTTAATACCAGCGCCTAAATGTTTTCCTGCTCATTTGTTTAGCTGCACATGTTTGAGAACCTTGTAATTAAGACAAATTGGGTAATCAAAGAAGAATAATCTTTCTTGTTACTTTCCCATCCATTTTGCTTCGAGCAAAGATGACAGATGGTAGTGGTGGGAAGGAGGGGAAAAAAATCAAACCAAAATAGAGACCATAGCCTTATTCTGTAGCAATGCAGAATCTTTCATTATACCCACACTGGTGTTCATAAAACTAACTAAAAATATATATGCAAAAAGTGTGTTTGATCCAGATTAATTTCTTACCTATTTAGGCTGCAATCGTAAATACTTATCCATGAGTAATCCCTATTGAATACCATGGGACTTACTTCTGAGTAAGTACGTATACAATTGTGTTATTACAGAGGGAAATTTTTTATTACAGAGGGAAACCGATTTTCAGTGCCACATAATCATAGTTACTTGGAAGTAAGCGCCACTGTTTTCAGCTGGGCTTATTCCCAAGGTGTGCATAAGATTTCAGCCTGCTTAATATTCAGACTCTGTAAATCAGGTAAGAAAGATATGTAAATTTGTTTGTAGGACATAGTTTGGTGTTCACAGCTTGACAGGATTTTACAATTCCAATATATTGATGGTGCAATATAAATCTAAGTGGGAACCCAACATCCAAACAAGAATGTTTAGGATTCCTACCATTCTAGAACCAGAGCTTTGTTGCATAGTCTGTGAAGGCAGAGGGTGTAGAAAAGGGCCTATCCTATTATGCAAAAGAGTTCAGTTTTTTATTGCTATGTAGGGGAATAAGATACATGGGAGATTGTTCTTTTTCTTCTTCTTCTTCTTCTTCCTTTATACCAGCGGTGTCCAAACGTTTTAGCCAGAGTGACTAAAATTGTGGCAATTGTGGTTTTTAGGAATAAGAATATCATTATATGTCATTCCGTGTGCAATTTAAGGCAGAATGTAATGAAAGAAACCGTATTGAATTATCTGTGTAGTATCAAAAGTTATAGCCAAATAAACAGAAAAAAACCACAACTGCATTATAGAACAAAGAGTTGATTTCCTTAACTCAAAACTGACCAATGAAACTGAGAGCTAACAAGGTGTTGTTATGATACAGCCTGGAACCAGTAAGTTACTCTATCAGCTCCCTTTTCCATGTATCAGAGCTAATACTGGAACTCTTATTCAGTTATGTGAGTGTCATCAAATTGGCCACAGCTTTTTTTTGTCGGTTACTGATTTACTGGGTGACCTTTACTGTCCAAACAGTTAAATACATCAATATAATTAATGGGAGTGATACCATATGTTAGCTCACTGAGGGCGCAATACTATATTGCGCCAGCCTTGTAAGGCCGACATAGCAGGGCAATATCCTAAGGCCCATTAGGAGGCGGCAGCAGTGAAGTGCAGGACAAGGGGAGGTTTTTCCCTTACACCTGCATAAGCCCCAGTCACTCCTATGAGCCTGATCAGATCTGCGCCTGCTGTTTTGCAGGAGCAGAGGAATGTGGACAGGAGCGGCCCGAATCGGGGCCGCCATGGCCGGGGACAGGGTTTAGGATTTGGCACTACGGCTATCCTGCATCACAACCGCATCATAACCACGGTCTCTGCCCACTGCGCCGCCTAGTAACGCCCCCGGAACACCCTCGCAGAGGCCCTGCGCCAACTGAGTGGCGCCGATGCTCGCCTGGTGCACGGTCGGTGCTGTCGTGGCGCCCGAGCATTGGCGCTGCCGTGAGCGCCTTAGCACCAACTCAGATGCGCTTTAAGGCACATTCGCGACAGCATCTGGCCGGCGCAAGAGCACAGCGCCGGCACTAAGGGGGGTATAGGATTGCGCTGCCCAAGACACCAACCCTACTGACACCAACCCACTTCACTGGTGGGAGGTTTGGGTGGTGTTGGCCATTGGCTTAGATTACTGATTCTAAATATTTAGGGTGGACTATAGTCTATCAGTGGTTATTACCCATTATAGCTACATTGAACCTCCAGATGCAGGTGCAGTATGTAACTGACTACTATGTGCAGGGGAGCAATAGCAGGGGAGGGTGCTGACGTTCAGCCATGGCTTGTGGGTAAATAGTCACTGCATTTATTTTCTGGCCATTAATTATTATTATTAATATTAATATTCATTTGATATCATGACTATTACACTCTCTTAGCCTCACCTCCCATACAGGGTTTATGAAACATAAAAAATGGAGGAACCACCACACCACCCTGAGCTCCTTGGAGGAAGGAGAAAAATATAAATACATAATTTTGTCATGGGTATCAAAAATTTATGGGCCCCAGGTGTCAAATGACCTAATTACGCCATTGGGGGAAGAAATGTTATGTCCAATTCTCCATAATGGGCTCAAGTAAGTGAAGAAAACCCACAACTGAAATTTATTGATGGGTGACTTGCAGAGATTTAACCCACAGAATGCAGCTCCCTTAACGTACCTGCCAGCATCTGTCTCTTTGAAGATTCCATCTTGGTTGGGGCAAAGCTCACAACTTGGTGAGACACCACATTTGCAGGCATCACAGAACCACGGTTCAGTGGAATTTTCGGAAGCAGAGCTCATAATTGAATCACTCTCACCATCAACACCATAACAACCTACCGAGAAATGCAAACCGACTAAATCAAAGAAAGGTTGCATCAAGAGATATATTCAGGCACCATGCTGAGCAAGGTGAAAAATGCAAAACGGAAGTGATTAATCACAGTTCCCGGGATGAGGGAGGAGGTTGTATTTCAGAGCTAATGAGATTGGCTGCAGATCTATGGTAAGAAAAGCTTTTTAAAAAATGCTTTTTTAAAATGCTTAATTAATGGCACATGTTTGTTTTACAAAGAGCTCTTCTCTTCTGAAGTCTTGACTCTCTCCCAGCACCCGCAGCACACCCGGAGACCATTCACGGCACACCAACGTGCCACGGCACAGTGGTTGAAAATGGCTGCTCTTTAGCCTGGTTCTGACATGTATGTTATTTCATCACTCCTGGTACCTAAGGATGATCAATGTTGCTATTTCAAAAGGTACATATCTTCTCAGTCAAAAACTTGAAATTGTAAATTTCAAATATTTTTGGGACATGCATGCCTTTAAAAAAACCACAATTGATTTCATCTGCCTTCATTTCCAAGCTTTCAGAGCAGTCATCACTTACAATTGTACGCAGCACTCATGGCTTCATGCCAAACAGCTGCTCTGGAATCTTTTGAGTGTTTCCTTTTGAGTGACAGGTCTCAGTGCCATATCACAAACGTCTTTTTCAAACACTGAGGAAAGTTTGAATAGCAAGTTGTGATATGGCATGAAGATCTGTCTCTCAAAATGACGACAGAGATCTTATTGGGCATGCTCAAGCAACTCTCTAAATCCAAGCTACTGAATGTTTGTTTTGAAATAAACAGTTCCTTTAAAAAAAGACCTTTCTAAAGCAGGGCCATTTGAGACAACTCGCTGCTCCTTGCCCCATGGATGGGTCATCACTGTCTGCAATATCACTTATGAATAAACTTATCTGAAGGCTCACATAACATAGCCTTGCAAATAGCCAAACCTGTCTATCTTAGCTGGGTCTCATAATGGTTTATAAGGCATTAAAAACATTACTTCTTGATTTTGCAAAAACGGGAAGTGACTTTTTTTGGCCATTCTGAGGTCCACTGAGGCCAGGGGAGGACTGGTGTGGCCTTGGCAGGCCTCAGAAGCTTTCCAGAGCTGACCAAAGCATAGGTCTGGTCAGGTTCAGGGTGGAAGCGTGGTCTAAATCCAGTTTAATTAGCCACATATTATTTTTATCCGCGAGGGTTCTGGGAACAGAACCCTCGCGGATAAAAAGATTCCACCTTATGCCCACCCAGTGCAGTTGCAAGCGGCTGGAAGCGGGGAGGGAGGGCTTTACACATGCAAAAATCACTATACAAACAACATAATCGTCATCATCTGCCATTTCTTGACTTAACAATAACTGGGGTTGTGGCAAGCTTTAAAGCAATGATATATTTCTGCTTCAATGAGGCTTCCATGTATGAAGGATTTCTGACTAGCATACAGAGCCCTGCAGTAAGAGCAAGATGGAATTTGCAAATATGGGGACCTGAAATTCTGCATTTCTGAAATACTGCAAATACGGGGTCCTGAATTACAAAGATTATGAAGATTCCAGCTCAAGCAACTTCTAAGAGCATAAATACACAAGTGCACAATGAGGGTACCAACGTCAAAAAAGAAATATCAGCATATTTTAGGAAAACGGTAGTATGTCATTAATTTATGCAAAAAATCCAAGGGCAAGTGCTGGCAAATGAATTACCTACATCCATGGCACATGCTACAATATGTACCAGACATTTTTCTTCAGACATACTGCAATCAGTAGATCAGAAGAACTGACACCACAGTTGGGGGTGCACTGCTATTACAAAACAGTTAAGGGTTTTGTTTTTTAATGGGATTTATCTACAGAAGGACATGTCTATTCACAGAGGAAATTTTTTTTAAAAAAGTATTCTTTTTTTCCAAATTTGGTGAATAATATCCTTCTCAAATAATATCACTCAGCCAAATCTTAAAGATTAAAATACTTCAGATATCTAACTAGCAAAATAGCTGATATTATTTGGGATGGGGGGAGAAAGAGGGTCCAAATACAGCAAAGAACAAAGAGCAGCACACTCTGTGAAAGTTGGCTTATCCAGTATAAAGGGAAGACGGCAGATTTTCCACCCACCACAATGGTGTCCCCAAGTTCAGTCTTCATGTCCCACACAAAAGAGCTTCATTTCATTACTACATGTAAGTTGAGACAATATAACTCACAATTATTATTTGTTTACATTTTAATTAATTGAACTATAATCTGGATGCCATTATTCCTTAAGGCAGCCGGCTAGTCTAGGGGACCTTAAAATAGATTGAATAGACTGAAATCATTATTCTGCATGTTAGCGCTGGATGGATAACTGCACAAACCACAAAAACCAGTCAGCTCTAATAAAACGTCATAAATGCTCTCAAAGGGTGGCGGGGAGCTTTTCAGGGCAGGCGGAAGGCAGAACTGGGCAGAGGGAGAGCAGACTGAAGAGAGGATTGGGCCTGGGAGAGGGGCGGAGATGATGGCAGAGACTGCCAAATCCTATGCCCCCTCCCAAGTCACACCACCCGAAACAGGAGTCCACAGTTCTGTGCCTCAGAGCTGGCGCTGATCCGAGGAGACCCATTGGGACAAGTGGAGTGCTACAGAGGGTAATGGAACAAATGTTCCCTTACTCCAAGGATCCTCTGTCAACTGCTCTGGCCTTGCAAGATACAGCAGCAGCCATTTTTTGGCACTGCAGTATCTTATGGATTGGGCTATAAAACACTTGAGTTTAAAGAAAAAAAATTATCTGCTAAAGCTGAGAGTATCTCTATAGAATAGCCACCAGACTGGCTCAGAATAAGACATCTCTTTGTAACCTGACCTATATTATTTTTATTAAAACACACCACACACGTACACAGTACACATATGCCACTATTGTGCAATATTAGCTGATATTTATAAAATGCAACCATTTTAATTATTTACAAATTAATCCAATTTTGTTAAGGGAAAAGTACAATGTCATCACATCTTTAAAGTGCAACAAACAATATTACCTTCATGCACTGTTATTCCGCAATTGTCACACTGGATTATTTCATCAGCATCTTCGCTATTATCCCCAAGACACACACAGCAAATCATAATATGGTCCATTTTCTGGGAGCTCCAGTTTTGAGACTTCTCAAGGATCAGCGAGTCCTATCATTGAAAATTGAAAATGCACTCGTTATACTGGAAGAAGTATTGCAATGAACTTATATTTGTTTTGCTTATTATAAATACAATAAACCTATATTGTATTTATAAATGGATATATAGCATATGTACAAGATTAGTTAACCAAGATTCTTCTTATAGTTGTCCTTTCTATAAAGCAGAGAGCATTATAAAAGTAATGTATTTTTACAAATGTTAATGAAACAAATTTTCATTCTGCCATTGTAAATTAATCTGTTTAGAACACAATCCTGAGGTGTTCTTCAGCCAGTGTAAGTTTCTTGTGCTGGCCAGGGAGTTTAAGGCATGTTTGTGCCAACTCCAAAGTCAAGGGGGCTAGCGCAAGGCAGCCCCATGCAGATTCCTGGATCTGAGCCGTGAAGGTAAAACCAGTTGAGAGAAGTGGGTGAAGAGGGTGGGTTGAATGAGGGTGCATTGGGGTGGGGGAAGGTGGGGAGAAGGGCAGACCGGACCAGACCAGGGAGGGATGTTGGACTGGACCGTTGACATAGGCCTGATCCAAATCCCTGTCCCCAGCCTGGTCGGTCTTCCCCAGGCCCCTTGGATTTTCTGGCACAGATCCGAGAAGCTCTATTGGGATGGCAGTGGCATGACACAGGGAAAGGGAGTTAATTCACCTTACCCTGTATTGCACTGCAGCCAGCCTCCCTGTTTCAGTGTACCCGTTCACTGATTTTCTCTCCACCAAGTCCTTCTAGGTCTCTTCCCCTGAATACCTACCCCCACCAAACAATAACCCCATATATCTTTCATTTGAGTCATAAGACCTCAAAGCCCTACCTACCTGAATGTTCAGTACTGGTGAACCATTCAGGAAATCACTTTAGTGATCTTCTAACCAACACAAGAGAAAACAAGACGCAATGGAAAGTGGCAGATGGTGTTCTTCTAAAATGTTCACCCCATTCAGGGTTGGCCTTAAGCCAATGTGACCAGTGTTGTCACATTGGGCCCCGTACTTGGGGACCCGGCACCAGCACAGCGAGCAGATAACCTGCTGCTGCAGCTGGGATTTCTATGAACTGTAAGACAGTGGGGTGAGTAGAGCAGCTTTACTTTGGGCCCTCCCACCTGCCCCCACTCAATTGCCCAAAATGGACTTCCTGGAAGCAGTTGATGGTGACATCATCATGTCACCACCAACTATTTCCAGGTGCCGTGCATGGCACCACAAGTACTGTTCTTGGTGACTGGGAGGGTGGGGGACCCTGAGGGGGTGCCCCGCATTGGGCCTCACCACCCCTGGAGCTGGCCCTGACCCCATTCACATATAAGGGGATGAGAATAAAGTGTTCTCTCAATAATAAGAGGAGGAGGACAGGCACTGACCTCTTCCACCCTTGCTCAACTTATCTCCCCTCAGCCTATTGCTCTTGTGCATTTTCTAGCTTAGTGCGTTTGGAGAAACTGACTGAAATGAAAAAAAGATAAAGGTGGAAGAGGATTCAATGCTTCTCTTCCACACATTCCATTTATTGGTTGTTGTTGTTTTTAAACCCTCCAACCCCTAGTTTATTTGTGAACAGGGCCAACATGTTAATGATGACTCCATCTGATTTGGCCCTAACATCTCACAATATTGTGGTATTCCCAGACTTGTTGTCATCTCCACCCCCAACTCTAGCTCCTTATCCCTAACGCTGTGTTTCTCTTCTCTACTGGATCTCCTATCTCCTGAAGATACCCAAATATCTTCTGCCACACCTCCAAGTTGATGTGCAGCAAATAACCCTTTTCAGTCCCCACATCCATCAGCCTCCAATTTAAGAACATAAAAAGAACCCTGCTGGATTGGCCAGCAAGCATCATTTGTTCCACACTGTGGCCTACCAGATGAAGGCATAAACCTCTCTCACCAGTTTCCCTGCAACTGATTTTCAGGAGCACACTACCGCTAAGCAGACCTCTGTTTCTATACCAGCAATAACTGGGTTAGACTCATCACAGTTGCCTTCATTGTATATATATTTTTTGCCATTTTTTTCTAATGTTCATATTAGAATTCACTGGGGAGCCCTGGCCATGTCACACATCTCAGCCCACTCTCCCCCCCCCCCGGAGATGGCGAGACATGGAAATACCACTATGAACTCCTTGGCAACAGGACAGAATACAAATGCAACCTCCATCATATGATTTTGCGAAGTATTTAAAAAACACCAAAAAGTTATGACACCACACTGTTGAAGATTTTGAAAGGTTCAAGGCACACGCATATTTGTTACAGCAGAACATCTAGCAATGCATTGATTCCAAATACTATAGCCAGGATTCAGAGGACTGTGGGAATATAGCTAACAAGCCAACTGGGACTTTAAACTTCTTACACACACCCCAAAAACTGCTGTCCCTAAGCTGCATGGTGCATTACTTTGAAGCTGAGGGAAGTTTCAAATATAGTTTGAAATAAGACAAAAATTCCACAGGGAATGCCCAATATTTTGGGCAATCCTCAAAATAGCTCTTTGGATCCCAGCCTATGCTATCTGATACATGAATTAAAGTTCTGTAACTAAGACTATCTTCATGTGTCCAGCTTTCGGCTGCATATATCTTGACATTTCCAAGCTTGGTTCCATGACAACAACATTCAGGTTTCCCCACATTTCACCTACTGCAAGTTCTTATTAACAATGCTAATCAAAATATTCCATTCTGTTTCCCTAGGGCTTATCTTAGGAATGTCTGTGATGGTTCCTCACAAACATCAGCAGAATCATGTTGCTGTCACCAATATACACACTATGATATGATATGATATGCTGGGACAGAAATGGAAATATGTTTGCATTATGGGAGAAAAATCATTTTTTTCTAGCTGCAAGATCATGTAATAATTCCAACACTAACATTTATAATTTAAGGTTTTTACAGTAACTTAGTTTAACTTAGCTAACCTCTTATTGTACATTATAGCATTAGTCCACATATAACCACTAAACAAGGAATATGATTATGTACATTTACATTTCAGTAAATAGAAAACAAAAGGAGGGAATGTTTTTAGTAACTTAATTTTTCTCTTTGACAGTTTATAAGAAGGTATTTCATTAACTTTGGTAATCATTATTCATCCTATTGTATACCAATATATCTTAGCCTAGGAGGAAAAGAACTGATCTAAATACCTCCTTCCCCACTTCCAAAAAAACTAATACCAATTACATATACTTGAAAAGTCTTTATAGATCTCTTAAAGGTAGATCAACACAGCTGTGCTATTTGTGTTTGCAATTATCAAGTAACAAACGGATTATACCACCATGTGTTGGCCTTTTTATCACATACACATTTGAATATGGTGGTTTATTACCATGTGAATGGCTATATTGTTAATGGGTCATCTAAATACATGCTTAGTTTGATACTGCTGGGCGTAAAAATATTCCACAGCCTACTGAAAGAATCAATATTGCTGGCAGAGATCTAGTGGCTTTCCTTGACTTGCTAAACTGTTGGTTTGGAGTGATGAAAAAACACAGCTTTGGTAAGGGCTGCTTGTAATGGCTGGAATGAAGGGATTCACAGTTATTAAAGAGTGGGAAATTTAGGCTGCAATCCTATACACACTTACCTATGAGTAAGCTCCACTGACTATAATAGGACTTACTTCTGAGTAGACATTTACAGGATTGGGCTCTGAGTTGTCATTTTCTAAAAAAACTGGCATAAGTGGAGAGTAAGCTGCAACAAATGCAAATCCATTCAAGGTTTGTTAAGGGTTGAAACTGTAAAAACACTAAAACTGAGGTATAATTATGAAGGAAAATAGAATCACATGGGCTACAGAAATAAAAGTTGTTGAGAAAGGCAAGAGCGACCAGGACAATACAGAAGATGCAACTACCAAGCTCTACAGTTGAATAAGTAGTTTATAGCATGTTCAAAGACAACAAATAAAAGTCAAAAATGCCACTGTGTGTCTAATGCAGGAAGTGTCAGGCATAAGCGTAAGAGATTTGTCTAACAAAAGCTCCAAGGACCATCCATGTTTAGATAACATGGGGCAAAGTTTCAGCTTCAGCAATTTGTTTTAACTTAAATCCTTCACATTTTAATAGCTTAGGAGTTAAGGAATACAAACAGTAGTATATTGCAGAGAAACGTGGATCAGATGAAGCACTCTACTGTGGAAAGAAAGGAAGATGATCTGTGACAGATGATCAAGACTGAGAATCTGAAGAACTGAATTGCAATGTTGGATCTACCCCACATGGTGTCCACTGAAGAATGAACTTTCAGGATTCAGCACTGATTGTAATTAGCAGAGCAAAAGTACTGTGATGAATTCAGTGCAATTAATTTATCTGGCTTTGGCTTTCCTCATTCCTTAAAGCAGATGTAGTTTACAATCCAAAGAACCTGTCTGCGGGTACATGACTCTCACTCTCAGCCAGAGTAGTCTTTGAAGGTTTCATCGCAGCAGCTCTCATGAAGATAGATAAAGGCTGCGGATCCATTTTAAAACCAACTTGCAAGCTCAGTAGCAAGGAACGTAGCAGCAGTGAAAACTACAAAGCCAACTTCAGCTGTAGTTCTCAACTGCCTGCATATACTGTATATATACTGTATATATTTATATATTTATTTATATACTGTATAATATATATACTGTATATATTTATTGGATTGTGGCCAGAATACCTGACCATCAAGTTAGGACCAAACTTTGTAATGTTCAGCCTATTAATATCTGTATTGCGATACTTAGCTAGGAGATTTGCCTAAAGGCAAAGGAGCTTTATAAAAATTGTGCTGAAGAAAGATCAAAGGATTCAAGTGAAAGAGAATGAGCTCACATCATGCGTGATCAGGTTATAAAATATGTTAAGAATGCACTGTGCATGCCAGAATATTCAGCAGTGAATCAGGTCTCACTGCAGACCTGAAATCATTTTTGTGGAAGTAATTCCCACAGATAACCAGTAAGGGCACTGTTCATTTTAGCCTTCATCTTTTTTATATACAACTCTACTTTCAATTTTTGCCTACCATCAGAATCTCCACAGTATATATACCACTGGTCCCTTGATCCTGAATGCCTGCAAGAGCTTCTCCAAAGGGAATACTGCTATCTGCGCAATGCCAGCACATCATCTTCATGCACTCAAAATCTGGTGCTGCACTAAAGTACCATTTATTAAGCTCAATTCGACAAACTAATCTACTAGCACAGTAAGCTTTTAGAATCGTATGTTTATCATAGCCATTATTGCCCCTGTAACATTGTAAACACTGCTAAACTGTCACATTCTGAACAGAGGTGTGTGTTAATTGAAAGATCAAAAGCCAAACATTTCAGGTTAAAATCTGGTGTTTCGTAAAGTAGCAACGATTCAACTAATACTATGGGGAATGATCATTCACATTAAATTTAAAGGCACATTAAACATCAAACAGATTAATCAAACTGATTACATTTTAAATGCTTCTCACTGAACTATAGCATAAAAGTGTCTCCTTATTCAGAAATATGGTATACTGAGAACATCCTACATGCCAAAACATGCCAAAACAAGTTGCCAAACCATCCTACAAACACACTTGCTACTGACCACAAAAAACATACTGTGTTTCTGCCCTTTACAACTATTAGTACTCAATGCAAAGATTGTGTAACTAAGAAGATTCATAGTCAAGTCTCTTTTTAATTTGACTTGTGTTAGTTCACAACTTTAAAAAGAATATACATATTATGTTGTAACACACACAAGAAATCCAAATGTCCTAAGAGAGCCTGACTGCCTTTAACAGCTTCTAAACAAGAAAGCACACTAGTCAAAGCCTTAGCCTGCAAAGTCATAACCCCTTACCTTTCATTAGCCTTTTCATTTAATACTTACAGAAATGCATCCTCACTATAATCCTGATTTTTGCTAAATGTGGTGAATCCTATTATCAAAAGTTTATTTCTAGAAAGTGTTTGCAATATGGTCGAATATCCCAATCCAAAATACACTGAAGACAACAGAAGAGTCCCACTGGTCTTCAGTGGGTGTTGGATTCAGACAAAAGGCTGATGCAAATTAATCTTAATGCACACCCAGCCAAACTCTGTAGCACAGTAATCCAAGAACTGTCCACTAACTCTGCCTAAGAGAATTTTTTTTCCAAAAACAATCATACTGTAGAGTATTTTCCATTTTTCATCAGAGGTATTATAGAAAGTTGGCTGTTCTACCTCATTGCTCTTGCTTTGTGAAAGGGCCAGGCTATCATTTGTCAGCTCTTCATCATCAGCACTATTCCTGCTAAGGGATTTTGCTTTTTTCTTCTTGGATCCACCATCACTAGCCGTGCTGCTGTTGTCATCATCATCATTGCCTTCCTCTTCATTGTCATCCTCGTCACTTCCACTCCCATCATCTTCGTCATCCTCATTATCGCCATCACTCCCCTCTCTCCGCAATGTGTTTTTCCCCTTCTTCTTCCCAGCAGTCGGACGCCAGTCATTGTCATCCTCACTGTCATAATCATCTATATCATTTAGCTCTTCCATGGATACAAAATCAAGCAGAGGGCGATTTCTCCGCAAGTTCCACTTTTTAGGTTCGTTCGTTTGCTCATCAATGCCAGCATCTGCTTCGGGAGGTTTCTCTCTCTCTTTTTCCTTATCCTTTTTCTTCCTTGGCTTCTCTTCTCCTTCCCCATCTTCATCATCATCCTGTTTTTCAGTTTTGATCACTTTCTCCATAATTGGCTGCTCTTCTCCACCTGAGCTTTTGGGTTGTTCTTCCTCTGTTTTTCTTTCATCTGCCAATTCTTCCTCCAAGACATTTTCTTCTGATTCACTACCGGATCCTTCTCCGCTATCCTTTGATCCATCTTCACTGCCATGTCCACTGCCTTCAGAATCTGTTGAGTATATGAAAATTTAAAAGAGGTGTTCCAAAACAAAATGAACCAAAAAAAAAAAAAAAAGAATTTTAAAAGGCTTGAGGCAACCAACTTAGGCAAAATAAATATTCTTCCCTTAATGGCTACTTAATCTATTTTCAACTGGCCCAATTTTTTTTCAATCAACACAGCTATTTCAGTATTGTAAACCTACTGATGAAGAATGATTTTTTTCTCCTAATTTAATAGAACAGTGAGAAGCTCTCTATAGCACTTCACAGTACAAATAGGAGGGAATAATTTTAGATATACAATATAGCTCAGCCCTCAAAATGCTCCATTGAAGAATGAAACACTAAACTGGTGAGCTGATTTAAGCAAATGAACAAGTTATTAAACATACAGCCCTTTCCCAACAAAGTAGGTATTTCAGAATTATACAAAACTGTGTTTTAATATATAAGACAGCAATGTTACCCAGGTGCCTAAAAGTTGGATTCTGATGCTTTAAAAAATGAATATTAATACAGTTTTACATGGACCATCAATTAAAAATCAAAGTTTGAACACAGGGCATTGACATTTTTCCCAAAAGCTGGTACTGAATAAGTCCTATAGAAACCTGTAATGAACACCTTTAGGTAAACATTGAAATAAATATTAAATCTGAGCGGTCATTTCTACAATATTCTCTCTCATAATAAAACTGGCATCATACACACAATAATTAAAGAAGTTCTGAAGATTAAAAATTGTGCCAGGACCTCATCAATATGGGTCATTCCATGTCAATTCAACCACAAAAATGGGGTTTGTACACCCATGAACTCCGATTTTGATGAAACTTGGTGTATTCAACAAACATATGGTATCAAATAATCCCCTAATTTTTTTATCTCTAACTTCAATACTTTTTTATTTACAGCCATTCAAATTTTTTTCAAATTCACACTTTTGCATGTATTCGAGAACCATTAAAAGAGCTGTACTTGGTTACAAAAAAAATCCTATCGGGCTGCCAAATCTTTTAATTATTTTCAAAATTTACTCACTTACCAACAAAAGTATGACAAACACAGAAAAAAATACTAGAGAGCTGAAAATATTTATTGTGGCCCCCTAAAAAATTGTTAATCTTTATGTTTGTTAGGAAAAAACATGATTTTCTAAAAATGCAATATCAGGGTGAGGGACAGGTAAAATCTTGACACTTTTTTTTTTAAATGAGCCTAAATATATGTTCTAACTTATTCTGGAATAAAATTAGTGGTTTTTTAAATTCCTTCTGAAGAAAAAAAAGAAAGAAAGAGAAATCGGCCATTGCTATAAAAGAAAATGGAAACCATCAAAATTTTATTTTTACATATAACTATAGTATAATTTTGGAATGTAATTTAATAATTAAACATCTATTTAAATTAAATATCCAATTTCCTTAGTAATTTATTTTATATATATTTTGTTTCTTATTTATATAGGTTAAAATGGCATACTCTTGATAGCCATATTTTTCTAAATTTCCATGTATTTGTTAAATAGGCTTTGTTAATGATTAATATTATTCTTCTTTGCATGCAATACAGTTTTAATGTTATTGTAAAATAATTCAACAATGATAAATTTAAACATTTTACTTACATCTGAATATAAACATAGAGTAGGATATTACAGAAGATATCAGATATACATTCACATAAATCAGCTCTTTTTTCGCTGCATTTGTTCCAATTGCACCATCTTTGTTCCCACAATTTCCATGCAGTTTTTTGAAAAGTGATATGTCCTTCCACTAGTAGTATGGGGTGGATCAACTATTGCAAGTACATGAGGAATTGGCACTGAGCAAGTATCTTCATGTCTTGGCCAGTAGAAAGAAGGTGATGGTCCATTGGGATGTAAAAATTTTACTATAGCATCCCCATGATCTTTTTCTACAGAAGACACCATACCAAAATACCACAAATGATCATATTTACATGCAATGTATCATGCAGGGTACAGTTCCTCTACTGATACTAATGAAGGAAAAGATTTTTTTAGGTTGAATGTGATAGAAGGTTCTTCATCTGAACTGATTCTTCTTGACTCAATGGTGCCCAAAGCATCAAGAGGTTTAAAGTTGTGGAAACTTCTGGTACCCGGAAGTCCAAGTACATCTTTAAAACGATTTTCGAGTGATTGACGAGTTACGTTTACTTGTTCTCTGCTTAAAAAATGAAATCTAATGTTTCTGATATTTGAACAGCAAAAGTCAAAAAAATGCAGCTGGTGTTGTTATCTGTCCTTCTAGTGGTCTTTGGAGGCTTTCTTTACGAGCAATCCGTTTTGCAGTTCCTCCAACACCATCACACTCTGATTTTCCATGACTTGTTGCTGAAAAAGACCACTGCGCTTTCAACTTGAAATCTTCCTCGTGTAAACACAAATTCATTAAGTTATATCTGTTTTTATATTGTGCGGCACAGCCATCACTAACATAATGCAGTTCTTCTATGTGAGGAAAGTTTTCTTTAAGATAAAGTACTATTGTCTCTTGAACTTTATAAACCATGTTAACATCATGTTTGAGGTCATCAGATATAATACAATGTGAAGATATAATTTTTTCTTGGTTAGAATTATGACAATAAATAACAACAGGGTGAACTGTGCATGCTTCGGATGTCCAGTGGTATCCCTGGGCCTCATCCTGGATGACAAATGAATAATTTTCACTAAAATCCATTAAAACAACAGCTACATTGAAGGGTACATTATTTTTAAGAGTTTTTATAAAGGTTGACTGCGATTTAGCGATGAATGAATGAGGAATGAGCTTCTCTATTTTCCCTACTAAGTTTTCGATGAACTCGTCGATTGTAGATACATATTTATTCATTTGTGTTCTATCAGTTGAAACCCATTGATAAAATTCAATTGTGTCACATTCTTCAGGTTCTTCAAAACATGAGTGTAAATAGGCAATCAAATTTTCTTTAGTTGGACATTCACTGCAGTGCCTAAGCATGCACGCTCTTTTTGGTTCTTCACATACAACAAGCTTGATGAGATCTTTGTAATTTTTGTCAGTATGTACTGCATGAAGTAGCAGTATAACATTCTGATGAATTGTACAGACACATACTGAGTGTGTGCCACTAGCACCAGGAAGAATACACCATTTTGGGCGCAGACTACAAAATTTTGAGAAACCCACCTTAGCATTTGGAAACTCTTGCTTGAAATTATTATACAATTCACGCAAATTCCCTAAAATTAATCGTTTTCTAATGTGCACTTTCCCTCCTAAGCTCACAACATCTTTCATTCCTGGCATAATTCTTGAATTATCATCGTTTTCATAAAATTTTTTAATCATGTCAAGGACATCAGGCTTCAACTGCTTTCCTCTTTTTCACCAAAAAATTATAATAAAGTACCATGTAGGTAATTAAACAACACATTTCAGTAATGTTTTTAGCTCAGTTACATTATAAAATAACTTTCTTAAATTAGCAGAAATACGGTATTAAAATTATATTTATGATGGTTTCCATTTTCTTTTATAGCAATGGCCGATTTCTCTTTCTTTTTTTTTTTCTTCAGAAGGAATTTAAAAAACCACTAATTTTATTCCAGAATAAGTTAGAACATATATTTAGGCTCATTTAAAAAAAAAGTGTCAAGATTTTACCTGTCCCTCACCCTGATATTGCATTTTTAGAAAATCATGTTTTTTCCTAACAAACATAAAGATTAACAATTTTTTAGGGGGCCACAATAAATATTTTCAGCTCTCTAGTATTTTTTTCTGTGTTTGTCATACTTTTGTTGGTAAGTGAGTAAATTTTGAAAATAATTAAAAGATTTGGCAGCCCGATAGGATTTTTTTTGTAACCAAGTACAGCTCTTTTAATGGTTCTCGAATACATGCAAAAGTGTGAATTTGAAAAAAATTTGAATGGCTGTAAATAAAAAAGTATTGAAGTTAGAGATAAAAAAAATTAGGGGATTATTTGATACCATATGTTTGTTGAATACACCAAGTTTCATCAAAATCGGAGTTCATGGGTGTACCAGTGTGGTTGAATTGACATGGAATGACCCATATGCAAACTATTAGGGAACATTAATGCATTACCATTTAGAGTACTTGATGCAACTGGCATACTTATCATGAGCCTATATTTTGCTTTCTTGAAAAATCAGTACTAATGTTTACTATGTTTTCTTTTAAAACATTTAATGGTACATTCCTGTGTGCATTTACCAAGAAGTCTCACTCGCTGTGCACATTTACCAAGAAGTCTCATTCATTCCTATAACCAGCAACACGGTTTTCATAGGGTGCTCAACATTGGCTGAAATAGCATTGGTCCTTCAAGACCAATGCTCTTGGAAATATTAACGTTTTTTAAATCAAGATGTTATATGTTGCCTTGATTTAACCAGCAGCAGAAATGAGGCATAGCATTGTTTAGCTGAAATTCCTGTAGTTCTCCCAACATACAAATTCAACTGCATTTTATTCTCTTACATAAGCTGTTCGGGATCCTTCTGGGTCAAAAAAAAAAAAAAAAAAAAAAGATGGGACAAACATCGCAATTCCCTTGCTATGTTCTCGGCCACCCCTTTGGTTTCAGTACTCATTATAAGAAGCACTTGTTTACTTTTAAACTCCACTTCTGCCCCCGCAGTGTAGGTCAGTTCAGACTTCACAGCATCCTCCAAACAATGAAACTAAACCATCCTGGAGCTTCATTCCTGTAGAGTACCCAAACTATGACATAACAACTCCACAGATGCAGCCATACCCACCTAGAAGCAACTCCTGTGCTGGACTAGTT
>JAJKFI010000009.1:15747984-15775814 GCA_029204185.1 Lerista edwardsae
AATTGTTAAGGGTAAAGGAGCCCTAACGTTGAAGGTTGGCCACGCCTGTACTAAATTTTCCACATAAATGTATCCTTAGGGAATGTTGAGGCTCATGGCCTGGAGAAAACTAATCACTTCTAAGCATATGAGCTGCCTCTCATTTGTGCAACAGAAAAAAATATATTCAGAAGTATTTAGATGTATATCAAGTCTAGTAAAACAACAGCATTACAGAGCAATCCTATGCATGTCTACTGAGAAATAAGTGCCATTGTTACCAATGTACAGGATTCCAACCTGTGTCGCTATCAGTTAACAAAGGGGTAGATAGCCTTTGATAGCCAAAGGGTAGATAAGAGAAAATATTGTTCTTGCCTGTTAGATGGCATGACAGTACCCATCTGTAAGATAAATAAATATTTGTCAAGTGCCTAGAAATTCACCCTATCCTAACTGTCATAAATGGAAGTCATCTATATATGGAAATTTGGATGGAACATGGAAGTTTTCAAATTACCTGAATCAGAAGTAGAATATTAAGTTCTGCACTATCTTCCTTCATCTTAGTTCTCTGGCAGGAACAAAAAGCTGGGGGATGTGGTATCTCGTGCTACCTTTATGTAGGAAGCAGTATGAGAGAACATACTCATACTGCCTGATCCAAAGTTTCACACTAAAGTGGGGGAGGGGGTGGAACAGCAGGGGACGTTCAGTGAGGTAGGAATCCACTCTAAGCAGATGAAAAAATAAACTGAATGTTTCTAACCTGCCACAGGAATTGAAGGTAAAGAAACCATTAAGTCAGCAATTCTCAAAGTGGTGGGTCATGACCCACCGTAAGGAACTGAAACTGGGCCTTTCGCCTTTAAGGGGAGTGGCCCACTAATGGGTGTCTTGATAGTGTCACAATGATTGTGGCACTATAGAAATTCAGAGGCTTTTTCACATACCTGGGGGGTCGTGCTGGCCCGGGGGGGGGGGTCTGGGAGGCCCGTAGTCCCCTCTGTGGGCCTCCCCAGTGATTAAACATATAGAACTGTAGCCTTAATGAGGAACCATGGCGAATGGGACAGTAAGTCAAGGGAGCTGCCAATCAAAAATCACTGGGCTAAGAAATGACACTCAGCTGAAGAAGAGATGTTGTCTTTCCTTGCCAAACTGGTATCACACCACTGGTCTAGCTTTCTATCTGTTGTCTAATAGCTCAAACCTAGACATGTCTACTCAAAAATAGGTTTCACTGTGTATAAATGGGCTTACTCCCAATAAAGTGTGTGTAAGATTGCAGACTAACTGATATAGCACTTAATCCCAGCTGGCTGGAACCATATCTGCTGCCTGTACCTCTTCAACTACAGATAGCTAGATATAGTAGATCACATTCTAAAAATCACCTATGAAACACGGAAGCTGAAAAACTGAGTATCAGGTGACATTTTGGGACTTTTTTTAGCAGACAGCACATATAGGACAATATTCAGTTGCCATCTCTCTTAAACTGAGGAGACATCAGCAACTGCCCAACCAACGTAGGATGCAGTATGCACTCAATTAGTGCTCCTGCATCATTGGGGGGCGAGGAGTTAGGTCGAATTGGGCTGTAAGTTCCCATAAGGTTGCATCCCTAGCAACACTTCTGTAAATGGAAGAACACTCAATAGATGCAAGCTCCCTCCAAAAATGGAAGAAGGGTTCCACCTATGAAAACACAACTTTCATTTTCGGGAACATGCTTGAGTTCACAGTGTGTGCTGCTATTCATGAAATGTTACTTCAGATAGGACCCAACGGCTGCAGAGAAAAACTAAAAATTCAGTCTTCAGACGTATTCACATTTATAAAAATGAATAGCTTTTTGGGGTCTTGATTTGCTTATCACTCATGAGAGATGATCATATGAACAGAAACAGGGTTGTTCTCATCAATATTCAAGGGACAGTAATATACACAGTTTTCTACAGTCATATAAAAACAACATGGGTTCAAGAGAAGGCCTGGAGTGCCTGGGAACATAATTCACGGAAACTCTCTAAAATCATCTCAAATATATGTGATTGCATAAACAGCTTCTAAATATTGGCACCTATTGCGATCAATCTCATTTCAAGACTTCAGCAGAAAACAAATGAAGGCTTCATGTCATAACCTACAAGAACTTTTGTCACAAAATTGCACGCTTTAGCATTTTTCACTCCAATAGAAGAATTAAAATACTAAATGAACTTCAGTGGTTTGAAGCAACAAAATTTGCAAAAGTCAACATTGATTATCTTTGTACATTATGACAATCCCATTATTTTTCAAACTGCAAGGAGCAAAAAAAAAGAGAGGCAATGTTACATTTCAATTATTTTTTAAAATTATTTGCAACATCAGACAATATATGAAGAGAAATCTATAAATAGCACTTAACACGTAACAAGAGATGAGATGTTTGTTAAAAGAAGAGAAAAATGTTGTTTTAAGATCTTGCATCAAAAACTTGGATCATTTCAACAAATGTTCTATTGCTATGTCATTTACCACACAAAAAATTCTACGAAGTAAACTGGATTGATAGCGACTCGCCTAGGATAAATCAACAAGCTTCATGTGAACATTGATTGGGTATCCATATTGAAACCCAACATTCTATCCACAAGCAAATGTGTTGATTCAACATTAATAAAATAATTCAGGCAGTGTACATCTTTAAAAAGGTTTTGTTGAACTCAAGAGGTGAATCAGGTTATATCGCTGTCGTAAGATGAATGCTTAAAATGTCCCATCAGGTAAAAGGAAGGAAGGGGGTGGGATCCTCAGCTCTTAAAAGTTCTTAAAATGAACTTTGAAGCAACCCACCACATCACCATCACAAACAAGCACACACAGCTGGATTTGCAAAGTGGAAGCAGCTGAGAAGGTAAGGCAGCTTGCTTCAATGGCTTGCAACCAGCGGCGTCATCCTCAAATTAAGTTCTGGAACGCTAGGCGGGACTTACCGCTTGATTGACAGGCTGTCCATGACGTGTCGCTGCCTGCCCGCCTGCTGTGCCGGCTCCCTCCGGTTGGCGCGCCCCTCCACTGCTTGCCCAGGCACCCGGCGTGCCCCCCAGGCAAGCGGGCACCCCCTCCGAAGCCAGGGGTGCCTGTGCGGCGGGCGGGCAGGCAGCGACGCGTCACGGACGGGCAGCCAATCAGGCGGTAAGTCCCGCCTAGCGTTCTGGAACATCGTTTGAGGATGACACCACTGCTTGCAACATGAGGCAGCCAGGAGCCCATTTAGCCAACAACCATGAAGTGACTGTTCATCTGTCAGCTGACAAATGAACATCTCATGTCAGCTGATAATGTGATAAATTATTGTAGACAAAGCTACAACTGGTTTTAAAGTTTTTACCAATACTTACCCTCTCAGCGCTTCACAAAAACCAACCCTGAGTAGCTGTCTCAGAAAAATTGAGAATATGCCTGGATGTTTGGCAACATTCTGGTTCGTGAAGACAACATTTCTCCTACCACCAGAAGACCTCTATGTTCTTTTGCCTACAAAGACTTTTCCCTGAGAATAGAAGAACCAGCCAACTTGTCAATACACACCTGACCATTTTCCACCATTCTGAAAGGCTTTAGCAATATACGGAAAGATCAAGCAGCTAAAACTAAGCCCTCAGGATAAGACTCTTTTAGTTCATTATGCATAGAGACCAAAGCCCACCACCACAAAAAAAAAAAAAATCAGTGGCACTGCCCAAGCAACCTTTCCACTCCTCCAACAGAAACAAAAGCCGAGCTTGTAGGAGCATCACTTCCCCCAGGTTTTCAATATTTAGGGTTGGGGAGTAGCTGCAGGTCTACTGTGTACATGTGTACATGTACATGTACATGTACTGTGTACATGTGTACAGCATATGCTTTACACATGAAGGTTCCAGGTTCAAGCCATGGCATCACCAAGTAGCGCTGGGAAACATAAGAACATAAGAAGTGCCCTGCTGGATCAGGCCAAAGGCCCATCTAGTCCAGCTTCCTGTATCTCACAGTGGCCCACCAGGTCTATCCGAAACCCTGTAGAGCTGTAGCAGGAAAATATAGCAAAATACTCACCTAGATGCATCAATGGGCTAACAATATAAGGCAGTTTCATGTGTGTTCCAGTCTTTTCCAGAATAGGCCATGTAAAATTAGCTTGTTTTAACATAAGAATTACAGATTGCTGATTTCAAATAATAAATTTGAGTCTTATTTGCTATGTGTTCGCTTTTTTCTTTGAGAAGATGCATCAATTGTTTGAACATAATGATTGAGTTATTTCCAGTATCACACAATCAACGAACTAGAGTTGGTTATTTCTTTATGCTAATTGGGTCTCATATGCACAGTTCAGCTGTAACTCCTTTTTAAATTTTAGAAAAATTATCAGCAACTGATTCACTGTAAAAGATTGTAATAGCATGCATCTACTGACTGAGCACAAGCATGGTAACAGATGTGTTTTCACTCAAACCTAAAAGAAAGTAAGGGCCCTATCCTAAGCGGTCCAGTGCTGGCGTTACCACCGGTGCTGGTGTTGCAAAAGTGCCATAAGGCACCTAGCGCCAGGGGTAAGGGTTTTCCACCAATGCTGGCCAGTGCCTGGAGGACCTGCCACTGGTGATGAGCTCTTTCAGGGCAGAAAGGAGGGCTGGGAGGGTGGAACTGGGCAGGAGAAAGGATGTGGGGATGGGACCAGCGGTGGCCTCCAATGTCGGATCCTATCCTTCACGTCGGGCCATACAGCCCGACATAGGGCCCGCAAGTATGCATCAGCTAAACAGATAGCACAAACTTGAGGAGGCTCATGATTGGTGGGTCAGCACCCTTACCCAGGGGAAGGGGATAAACATCCCCCTTCCCCCAAGGTGCCCCCTATGGCTGCCGCAGCACCTGTAAGACACAGCAGTGGCTGTTTTGGCACCGCTGCTCCTACTGGGACCCAGCACCATAGGATTGGGCTATAGATCCGCCCCCACTCACAGCATTTATTGAACATTATAAAAAAATTTTCCTTTCAATAAAACTAATCTCATTATATAACCACGAATGCATATACACAGCTGTTTGTCAGAAGATTGTGAGCCAGTTCGAACAACCAACTGAAGCCACAGCCTGCCTAGCCCATGTGCTTCCTCTTCCCATTGTCTTCTCAGCTCGCATACCCATTAAATCATGGTTTATTTTAAGCCGCAGTTCTGCAGCTCACTCAAAGCCAGGAGGTATGGTTCAAAAATGGTTCCAAAATCAGAATTTGAAATTCAGATCTAACTCAGCTTCTGTGGTTTAAACAAACCAAGACTGAAATGTCACTGCCAAGCTGCCCTTATTGATGTGCAATGATGTGCAATGTAATGAGGGAGTTGAGGAGCTAAGGCTGTGGTTCCCAAACTGTGGCTCCTTGGGAAGCCACAGAAACCAGCCAGGGGAGCCGTGACATCCTCACGGAACACCTGCAGCCCAATACAATTCATATAGGATTGTACCCCTAATGGCCCACAGCAAATGGCCTAGTAAAGGGAGCCATCAGCAGGGGCGGAGGAAGGGTGCAGCCAGGGGTGGCGGGAGCCATGGGCGCCGTCGCACCGGCAGCAGCAAGGTGCCATTGTGTGGAAGAACCCGCGCAGCTTTTGGCCCACCCGCCCTCCCCTGCGTCTGTATTGCTCCGTTATGGAGCTATTCTGGGCGCAGGGAGGCGTGGCAGGGTGACGCACGGGGGCACGGTGATATGAGGGGCGCGGTTTTGTCACCCTGCCATGGGCGCACTCGGGGCTCCGTTCATCTCTGGCCATCAGTCAAAAAGGTTTGGGAATCACTGATGTAAGGGGAAGCATACAGGTTCAGCAGACTTTGGGTTTCCTTCATGATCCAACGAACTATGGTTGCTGGGTCACCTGAACTCTTCCTTTCTCTTCAAACTGAAAATGTACAGAGTTGCTTAACAGAAAAACAGCTTCAGGCATGTCAGCATCTGCTTTTCAGAAAAATGAATAGTGGTCTCCACCATATATACAAAGGCATACACAAAACAATATTTCCTCTCATTTCCAAGACTGCCATTTTCCGAAGGCACATTTCAGTGCTGTCTAACCTGCTACTAGAAATCTGGAAACACATGCCGACATGTATAGTGGAGTACATGACTTATTCACAAAAACAGATCCTGTCATAGTAAATTGCCATGCAAAGCTATCCTTGTTTGGAGACAAAAGCTGTGCTGCCAAGAGTGTATCAAGTTCAATATACTACATATATGCTGCAATATAGACTTTACTCATATATACTGCAGTATATACTTTATTCAGACAATCTAAAATATAAGTCTGAAATAGGATTCAGAGCACAATCCTAAACTGGAGTTAGGCCAGCACAGTTAGGCCAGCAAAGTTTGGCTGGCACAAGGGCCACTGTAAGGGCCACGCGTTTGGACCACTCTCAGTCCAGGCCGGCACTCCCTGACTCAGAGTGGTCCAAACATACTTTATGGTTCGACTAGGAATACACTGGTGCCATTTAACTTTCAGTTGAATTCTGAATGACCCAAGACTGAGCTCTAGGCCCCTATTCAGTCCTGCTGAACTATTATGAACTGCCTCATGCCCTACCCCTTCCAGCTATCATTCCTTGTATTGTTGCCTGGATCTGTCTGAAACTTTAGCCAAGTGTCAGTAGCTAGGAAGGTTGGTGGAGGCTGAGATTGAAGGCTGGGGATAAGAAAACAAATTGGAAATGATGAAAAATGCATAAACTGGGGCTTAGAAGGGAGAGAAGGAAAGGGGCTGAAATAGTGATGAGTCAGTATGATCTCGGCAGCTGGTGGCTCATAGAGAACAGCTAAAGCTAAATGGGCAAAATGGGATAGAAGAAGTTTGTAGTGGAAGAGATGGCCAAGAGTATTTAGCTGTATGAAATGAGGCATAAGATTCAGGAGTGGCAAGCCAATCAAACATGTGATAAATACATCATGGAGTTAATGAGATCTCTTTGGCTGACCACTTTTGTCTAGATC
This sequence comes from Lerista edwardsae, assembly GCA_029204185.1. Lineage (NCBI taxonomy): Eukaryota > Metazoa > Chordata > Lepidosauria > Squamata > Scincidae > Lerista > Lerista edwardsae. Next base: position 15,754,988 of record JAJKFI010000009.1, read on the forward strand.
TCCCTACATTCACCCACTCAAGAGCTTGCTGCCCAACCCCATCAAACTGGTCATTCCTTCCCCCAATTCTCTCCCATTATTTCAGTGGGAAATAATGCTGGGCTTGACTATGGATGAGTCAACTTCTAAGAAAGAAAAATGCTTGTGCCATCAATACACCTAGCTTCTTGCCCTTTCAATGTACAGGAAATCACGAAGTAATACCTTAAAAAATTTAAAAGAATTTAAAAGTGAGCATAGCAAAACCCTAAAGTTTTCCAAGTAGGAGGTGAGGGGGAAAACATTTACCTGAAGCATCTCCAACCTTAAAGTCACTGTCATCTGAACTGTCATAATCTAAAGCTTCCAGCAGGGAAGCTGCCAAAGGTTTCACCTGCCTCCTCTTGGAACTACGATCCACTGCGGAAAAGAAGAGAAAGAGAGAGAGAGAGAGACATGCGTTTCTTTGTGACCATTTGAGATGCAAAGGGGGTGGGAGCAGGGAGCAAATATATAAATACAGGGGGGGGAAGAAGCTTCAATTTACAAACGCCACCCCAATTTATTAATTTTGAAATTTGCAAGAGAAAAAAAAGGTGGGGAAAGATAGGGTGCGTCCCCTTGTGTGGACTGGGCTCTTGGGGATGGGGGGGGGCAGGTCGATCATTAAGAGTCCAGTCCCCCCCCGATATGACTTCCCGCAACGCCCCCCGGGCACAGGATGAGGGGAGAAAAGGCAGCCGCACAATTCACACGAACGAGGCTGGAGGTGGCTGTGTGCGCGGCGGCGGAGCGGGTCGGCGGCCCAGGGAAGATTCTCCCGCCCGCCTCTAGCAGGCTGCGCGCTGGGAACGAAGCAGCCGAAGCGTGAAGGAGGGGCAGGGATGCGGGTGCCGTCCAGTCCCCTCACCCGCCCTCCCGCCCTCCCTCCTTCTGGGCTGCGGCTGCGGCTGCTGCTGGACTTACTCAGTGGATCCCAGCAGCCGCTCCCGGGCACATAGAAAAGCCTGCCTGAGCCCGCCAGGGAGCCGCGCTCCCTTTCAGCACCACTCAAGGGGCTGCACAAGGAGCCTGCGGCGTCCCTCAGGCGAGCCCCGCGTAACCCAGACAATAGGCAACGCCACGCTCCGGATGCACTTCCCTTCTCCCGAAAGGAGAATAAAGGCAGCACAGGAACCACACAGGAACCGACTCGCCGCGGCTCCTCGGAAGCTTCCGCTCGGTGGGTCGGCTGCGCATGTGCACGGGCTCCGCGCAGGCGCGCTGGGTCAAAGCGAAGGCTTTGCCCGGCCTCGCCTGGGCTCTGAGTGGGACTGGCAATGGAGAGGCGCTTTCCTCTTCAGCACCAAAGGAGGGGAACGAGCAAAAGAGACTGTGGGAGCATGCAACACCTAAGCGTTTTGCTCTTTGCATATTCTTTCGCGTCCACTCTCGCCTCTGAATCGGCATATTTTTTTGATCACATAGTTTTCCTATTACCGGAAGTGTTGATAATATCTGAATGCTCTTGCTTTAGAAAACTAGAATCCGTTTAGCAGGCAGACTGGTCTGCAATGGAATCGTATTCTACAATTGTAGAATAAAAGCAGGAGGAGGAGGAGAAAGAGAGTTTTGCTTCATTAAAGATATTTTAATCTTTAATGTGAAAAATAATACATAATAGCAGTTCAGCAAAGCGCTTAGCAACATGATAGTTAAATGGAGCCTTGAAGGTTTGATGCATTGCCCCCTGAGTACAGTACTAGACAGAGGTGTAGCTAAAGAAGTGCAGAAGCATGCAATTGCACCAGGCAACAAGCTTTAGGAGGGTAACAAGCTGAGCTTGACACTAGTGGCCAAAATCATGAAAACTTTCGTATGTATAAATAATAAAGATAAAGGTTTCCCCACGACCGAATGGTCTAGTCATGACCGACTATAAGGGGCGGTGTTCATCTCCATTTCTAAGACTGTAGAGCCAGCGTTTGTCTGAGGACAAGCTTCCGTGGACATATGGCCAGCATGACTCTATGCCATAGCGCACGGAAAGCTGTTACCTTCCCACCAAAGTGGTACCTATTTATCTACTTGCATTTTTAGGTGCTTTCGAACTGCTAGGTTGGCAGGAGCTGGGACAAGTGACGGGAGCTCACGCAATCGCGTGGTCTTAAACTGCCAACCTTCCGGTCAGCATGTTCAGCAACAGCGCCATCATGTCCCATACAAGATAGTAGTACAGCTCCTTAAAGACTCATACATTTATTTCAGAAAAAGCTCTTTATGGTACATCCCAATTCTCAGATGCATGAAGTGGACTGTAGCCGACAAAATCTCAAGTTGAAATAAATGTATGTAATGAGACTTTAAGGTGCTACAAGATCGTTGGAAAAAAAAAACAATTCAACTGCAGAATTCTCTCAGGCTGTTGTTGGTCTCTTCAAGGCAGAGGCATAACTTGGGTTTGCATCACCTGGTGCTAGAGCTCATAGTGTCACCCCCATGATGGACCTCCTCCCATACCAGACCATACAGAATGCGTTATAATATCATATGCACAGCCTAAATGCAATGGCATCACTAGGATTGGCGTAACCCCCCATTAACTGTATTCATTTGCATATTTTAATATATAACATTACATATCACCCAACAAATCACTTACCAACAAAAAAAACAGTGACCAACTTGATGTCACTCACACAACTGAAAAAGAGTTCTAGTGTTACCTCTGATACATGAAACATCCTATTAACATTTTTTTTTGGTTCCCTGCTGTGTTTTAATTCCTCACTGGCTCTTGGAACAGTCAGTCTCATTAGTTATTTTTGAGTTAAGGACATTCAAAATTTTGGCCAATAGTGGTGTCACCTCTGAAGGTGTCACCCAGTGCTGTCTGCAGCCTCTAGTGACATCAGTGCTTCAAAGGTTGATAGCTTGAGCTCTCTGACCTGGGATTTAGCTCCCATTCTTGTCTCAAGGTCCACGTCCTTAGGAAGCCCCTATGAGAACATGAAGCAAGGGGCATCCTAACTGAATTTGTTCATGCCATAGGTAGTCTTCTCAGAGCTGTTGGCCTGAGCTCCCTGACCTAGATTGCTCCTCAGGTTTGTAATTCTAATACACAGCCAATATAAACAGCCAATATACACAGCCAATCCTAGCTTCGCTGTTCCTAGACAGGAAGGAGCAGCAGTTTAGTGGTAGAGTTAGGCGCCTACTACCTGGTGAGCTGTTGCTGATTGGTGACAATTATGCTAGGCTACTTTCCTATGTTTCCTTTGTCACAGGCTCTTCTTAAAGCTGTCTATGAAGAGTTTTCAGAGGCTTCAGGTCGTTTAGAACATGCTGGTCCCTCTTCTTGTGACGGCAGTTCAACAGATAACCCCTGTCTTACATGAACTACATTGTTCATGTAATGCAGCCAACTGGCTTCTAGGCCCATTACATGTTGATGTTGGTTTTAACCTTTAAACACTGTTGCTCCTCTTTATTTCAGGGTGCAATCCTAGCCTGGAGTTAAGGCTGGCGCAGTTAGCAGCCAGGTTTGGCTGGCACAAGGGACACTGTAAAGTATGTTTGGACCACTCTCGGAGAAGCCAGCACACAGATGTGCGCCATCCTCCCTGACTCCAAGAATGGTCCAAACGCGCTTTATGGTGGACCTTGTGCCAGTCAAATTGTGCCAGCCTAACTCCAGGTTAGTATTGTGCTGTCAGGGAGTGTCTCTTGCTTTATGACCATTTTTGTCTTTTGATGAGTATGTGGAAGCTATATCCCTGAACTATATAGCTTTAGACCATGTTGTTGCTTTCTGACAGTTGCAATACAAATAGAAAATATGTCCTGTCTAGGTTTTGCCTTTCTGAAACAAATTGTGCTGCGGTTTAGCTAAACAACATACTTGGTGAGACCAACAATTGTTTAAAATGGTAGCGATGTGGGAGGGTGCAATTAGTATTTGTCGTGTACTCCTTGTTGAAAAATGCCATGTAGGAATAACATTGATGTTGATCAAAGAGAACTTTCAGTGGTGGGAGGGAGGGAGGGTGTTTTGATCATATCTCAGTGAAAAGAGAATGGCAGCCTGGGGGAGATGTTTCTTAAGGGCCAAGTCCCAGAGAGGAAGAACAGATGGGGAGAGACAGCATCAGTGGAGCAACACACAGGTTGGTGAGCTGTTCAGACAAATAGGTTTTGTGCAAGACAGGCAGTCTCTTGCCTTCAACTTCAAGGCTGAAAAGACTCTGAATCAAGTAAACAATCTGTTTTCTTTCTTCCTCCCAATTTTGTTTTTGCCGCAAAGCATACATCTATTATTTCACACAGTAACACCTAACTATTTTATTAACCCAATTGTTTTCCCTCTTTTCTTCTTGTAGTCTACTGGTTTGTGTGATGAGCCCTTGCTCAAAGGCACTTTTTAATGTCTCTGTTCCGTGCAGGAAAATGCAGAATCAAAATATGCTGTATTGGCTTTATCACATAATTTTCACCTCAATCTAAGCTCTGCTGATCAAATAAAGGGAGATAAGAATTTCTATCTCTGAAGTCTTATCACAGCGATATATTACACACCATCATACAATGTGATTTTTGCAGACATATTGTATATATGCTTCAAAGGAGGAAGACAGGCCTCAGTGCTCACATCAAAACATCTCATTATCTGTCCTTCAGAAATGTACTAATGCAGCCTTCCATATTTAAATGGAAATGTCTTTAAGAACAAAGATATTATGCTAAGAAAAAGGAATTATTTCCCTACAGTAATTGGCAGAGCCCACAGAAGGCTCCAAAAAGCTCCAATCCAAAATGAAGATTGTAACCTTGGCAATTTTGTTCAGATTCCCCCCTCCCGCCCTGGCCCCCCCCCCCACAGGTTCTTTATCAGCTGCTAAACCATAAAACTATCAGATTGTACAAACCTGCTACCTGCCTTTGTATACATTATTAAATCTAGCTGTAGCAGTGAATAGTTTTGGCACACTGAAGCTGTGATCCTGAAACACGCATTTATTCATATGCAAATTCCTTTCATTTTTAACGGAGGCCCCTCACAATATGCTTAGCATCAGAGGCATGGCTATTCACATGAGTCACTGCGTCTACAAGCATGCAGTGGACTCAATGCTGCTGCCAGGTTTTTGTGGGTTCTATGGAAAGCACTCACTGGGCTCTCCTTAGCACTTCCACCTGTCCTGCACCCACTGGATTCTACCATTGGCACCAAGGGTTCCAAGATCTGCCTGGTCACAACCTCTGAATAAACTCTGTGTTTAGTGGAAAATGCCCTCAGGAGGGTTGCAACTCATGACATGAAGTACTAAAGAAACAGTGACAGCCACAGTAGTTTGCAGTGGCATGCCTTGTGGGAGATCCAGGAGAGTCACAGGGGCCACAGCGGCAGTGTAGCCGCTGCCACTGCTCGCTGGCCCACCCGCCTGCCCTTGCGCTCAGAGTATTTCGGAATGGAGTATGGTGTGTGCATGCTGTGGGCAGTGCTGGGGGGGCAGCAAGCTATTGTCAAGGGTGGCGAGCATCTACCTGGCTGGGGCGGAGCTTCAGCTGGGTCTGCCATTGGTAGTTTGTTAGGGCTCAATCCTATCGGGCTTACTGTGGACAGTATGAGTGTACCACCCGCATCTCTGTTGTGAAAGCTCTGTAAAGCGCCTTCACTGCCAGTAGGGCACAGAGGCAAGGAGACCCATCGCCTGCCCTGCGTCCTTACCTGGGGGAAGGGGAGGAATGTTCCCTTCCTTCGAGGAGCCTCCAGTACCTGCCTAGCACCAGTAGAATGTAGCAATAGCCACTTGGCTACCAGTGTTCGTACAGGGCATGGGCAGCTCAGGATTGGGCTGCCCATCTTTATTAAGCTGTTGCTTCCATGTGAAGGGAAATTTTGTGCCAATATGAAGAACTCAGAACCAGTTGCATAGGGATATCAGTATCTTAGGGGGTACAGGCTGCTCAGGCAGTCCAAAGTCCTCACAATGTCACAGAGGGTGCTGATGCACATCCCTTGCATCATGCATCCACACAAAGCTCTTCCTACCACGGTAGTCCTTCCAATAAACTATGAGAGCTTGTGGGAGGCTAAGCAGAACCTCTAGAAGTGCTATACATCTGAACACCAGGTATGAAAAGGAGGAGAACCAGGAGACTTAGAGAAGCTTAGGCACCTGGTTAACCACTGTAAGAAACTGAAGTGGCAACCCTATACACCCCTTCCTGGGAGTAAGCTCTATTGAATACAATGGGACTTACTTTTGAGTAGACAGACATAGGTTTGGGCTGTGAGCCTGCAATTTTATACACACTTTTCCTGGGGGTAGATCCCATTGAATAAAATGGGACTTATTGTTGCTTGAGGCTTCAGGCCACTTCATTACAACCGGGTCTGTTTTTTGGTCTGTTTTTGCTTCTTGGGAGCCACCTTGAAAAAAAAGATGAAAAAAGCTAGGGGCCCAATGCTATCCAACTCCAGCAGCTATGCCAATGGGGTATGTGCTGCATCCTGCAGTGGGGGAAGAGTCATGGAGGTCTCCTCAAGGTAAGGAAATGTTTAGTCTCTTGGGGCTGCATTGTGGTTGCCTCCCTGCTTGAAAGTTGGATAGGATTGGGCTCTAAAGCACTAGCTTGACTATCCCCATTCTGTATCCAGATAGTAAATCTTGCTGAATGCGTTTGAGTTTTACCTATTTTATAGGTGCATCCAGATCCATTGTGAGATTAAATTTATACGCTGTTAAAAAAGAAAAAAATTCTGAAGTTTTACGAAAGGAAACTATTATGGGCAGTTTATTAACACAGCTGCTTTAGAAATCCAGGACAGTCTTTGCCGTGTCAATGATTACAGCCTAAAGCAAACGGAGAAGACCCTTAGAAGAACGCTTTAAGACAGCGATTCTTGCTGTAGCACTGCAGGTGTAGCACCAGCCCAAAATTGGAGGGGATCCACACAACAACACAACAACACAACAACCCTTTCATGGATCACTGCCTTGTCGTGGCGAAGGGGCTTGAGTAGCTCAATGAAGCTGTGAGCTATGCCATGTAGGGCTACCCAAGATGGACAGGTCACAGCAGAGAGTTCTGACTAAACGTGGTCCGCTGGAGAAGGAAGTGGCAACCCACTCCAGTACTCTTGCCAAGAAAACCCCATGGATTACAGAACAAAAAGGCTAAACGATATGACACTGGAAGATGAGACCCTCAGGTCGGAAGGTGTCCATTATGCTACTGGGGAAGAGCAGAACACGAGTACTAGTAGCTCCAGAAAGAGTGAAGTAGCTGGGCCAAAACTGAAAGGAAGCTCAGCTGTGGATGTATCTGGAAGTGAAAGGAAAGTGCGATGCTGCAAAGAACAATACTACATAGGAACCTGGAACGTCAGATCTATGAATCAAGGCAAGCTAGATGTGGTCAAACGTGAGATGTCAAGGCTGAACATCGACATCCTGGGAGTTAGTGAACTAAAGTGGACAGGAATGGGAGAATTTAATTCAGATGACCATTATATCTGCTACTGTGGGCAGGAATCCCTTAGAAGAAATGGAGTAGCCTTCATAGTGAACAAGAGAGTGAGAACAGCAGTACTGGGGTATAATCTCAAAAGTGATAGAATGATTTCCATTCGGATCCAAGGCAAACCTTTCAACATCACAGTAATCCAAGTCTACGCCCCAACCACTGGTGCTGAAGAGGAAGAAGTTGACCGCTTCTATGAAGACCTAGAACAGCTTCTAGAATTGACACCCAAAAAAGATGTCCTTCTCATCATAGGGGATTGGAATGCTAAAGTAGGCAGTCAAGAGGTAAGAGGAATAACAGGCAAGTTTGGTCTTGGAGTACAAAATGAAGCAGGGCAAAGACTGATAGAGTTCTGTCAGGAGAACACATTAGTCATAGCAAACACCCTTTTCCAGCAACACAAACGGCGACTGTACACATGGACTTCACCAGATGGTCTACATCGAAATCAGATTGATTACATTCTTTGCAGCCAAAGATGGAAAAGTTCCATACAGGCAGTCAAAACAAGACCTGGAGCTGACTGTGGCTCAGATCATCAGCTTCTTCTTGCCAAATTCAGGCTTAAACTGAAAAAGTAGGGAAAACTGCTAGGCCCTCCACGTATGACCTAAATCAGATCCCCTACGAATATACAGTGGAGGTGACAAATAGATTTAGGGGCTTAGATTTGGTAGACAGAGTGCCTGAAGAACTTTGGACGGAGGTCTGTAACATTGTACAGGAGGCAGCAACTAAAACCATCCCAAAGAGGAAGAAATGCAAGAAGGCAAAGTGGCTGTCTGACAAGGCTTTACAAATAGCTGAGGAAAGGAGAGAAGCCAAAAGCAAGGGAGAAAGGAAAAGATATACCCAACTGAATGCAGATTTCCAGAGAACAGCAAGGAGAGATAGGAAGGCCTTTCTAAATGAGCAATGCAAAGAAATAGAGGAAAACAACAGAATGGGGAGGACTAGAGATCTTTTCAAGAAAATTGGAGATGTCAAAGGACAATTTCATGCTAAGGTAGGCACAATAAAGGACAAAAATGGCAAGGACCTAACAGAAGCAGATGAGATTCAGAAGAGGTGGCAAGAATACACAGAGGAACTCTATAAGGCCGATCTAAATGTTCCTGATAACCACAGTGGTACAGTCACTGAGCTCGAACCTGACATCCTGGAGAGTGAAGTCAAGTGGGCTTTAGAAAGCCTCACTAACAACAAAGCTAGTGGAGGTGACAGCATTCCAGCGGAATTACTCAAAATCTTAAAAGATGATGCTGTCCAAGTGCTGCTCTCCATATGCCAGCAAATTTGGAAAACCCAACAGTGGCCACAAGATTGGAAAAGATCAGTCTACATTCCAATCCCAAAGAAGGGCAATGCCAAAGATTGCTCGAATTACCGCACCATTGCACTCATTTCACATGCTAGCAAGGTCATGCTCAAAATCCTACAAGCTCGGCTTCAGCAGTATGTGAATCGAGAACTACCAGATGTACAAGCTGGTTTCCGAAGAGGCAGAGGAACTAGAGATCAAATTGCCAACCTTCGCTGGATCATGGAGAAAGCAAGAGAGTTCCAGAAAAACATCTACCTCTGCTTCATTGATTATGCTAAAGCCTTTGACTGTGTGGATCACAACAAACTGTGGCAAGTTCTTGAAGAGATGGGAGTTCCAGACCACCTGATCTGCCTTCTGAGAAACCTTTATGCGGGTCAGGAAGCAACAGTTAGAACTGGACATGGAACAACCGACTGGTTTAAAATTGGGAAAGGAGTACGACAAGGCTGTATATTGTCACCCTGCTTATTTAACTTATATGCAGAGTACATCATGAGGAAGGCAGGGCTGGATGATTCACAAGCTGGAATCAAGATTGCTGGGAGAAACATCAACAACCTCAGATATGCAGACGATACCACTCTACTGGCAGAAAGTGAGGAAGACCTAAAGAACCTTTTGATGAGGGTGAAAGAGGAAAGTGCCAAAATTGGTTTGAAGCTCAACATTAAAAAGACTAAGATCATGGCAACCACTCCCATCACTTCCTGGCAAATAGGAGGGGAAGAAATGGAAGCAGTGACAGACTTTATTTTCCTGGGCTCCAAGATCACCGCAGATGGTGACTGCAGCCATGAAATTAAAAGACGTTTACTTCTTGGGAAGAAAGCTATGGTGAACCTAGATAGCTTAATCAAAAGCCGAGACATCACCCTGCCAACAAAGGTTCGCATAGTCAAAGCGATGGTTTTCCCAGTAGCCATGTATGGCTGTGAGAGCTGGACCATAAGAAAGGCAGAGCGTCGAAGAATCGATGCTTTTGAATTATGGTGTTGGAGAAGACTCTTGAGAGTCCCCTGGACTGCAAAGAGATCCAATCGGTCAATTCTCCAGGAAGTCAAGCCTGATTGCTCCCTGGAAGGACAAATGCTGAAGCTGAAGCTCCAATACTTTGGCCACCTGATGAGAAGAGAGGACTCTTTAGAAAAGACCCTCATGCTGGGAAAGATTGAAGGCAAAAGGAGAAGGGGGCGACAGAGGATGAGATGGTTAGATAGTGTCACCGAAGCAATGAATATGAAATTGGGTGAACTCAGGAAGCTAGTGGAGGACAGGGAGGCCTGGCGTGCTGTGGTCCATGGGGTCGCGAAGAGTCGGACACGACTTAGCGACTGAACAACAAACACAACAACAACCTGTCCCTAGCAAACTTCCACTTCCCTACCGAAGGATGCAAAAATATGCGTTGGCATCTCAACAGAAACAAATGCAAGGGGGCGTGGCTAGGGCGGGAGGGGGAGAGGAATACCAATCCCTGCCACGCCCCCTTGCATTTGTCTGCTTTCTTCAAGCTCGCGCGTGCGCTAAACTTAAACGCGCTGAACCGCCTTCGCTTTACGTCACTGCCCTCCTATGCAGTTGTCTAAATGAGTGCCTGTTTCGTTCGTTCCGGAAATTGCATTTATTTCGACTCGGAGATTCACGTCGAATCTTTCCGTGCGCGCGTTGGCGCTTTCTCTGCCTCTGCTTCGCGGGTCAGGGCGGTGAGCGTTTTCTGAACGCTGACCGCAAATAAGGCGCTCTCAGGGCAGCCCCGGGAGGGCCTCGCAAGAGAAAGGGGTCCTCAGATGACATTGGGCTTCCGTCAAGTGGCTGCGGAGACGACTGAAGGTAGAAAAAGAAGCGGAGGCTGTTAGTGCGCGTTGGGCTTTCCCCCGTTGCTCTGTTTACGCCGCCGCCATGTTTCGCCTCATGATGAGCCAGGCTAAAAAGCATCCAAGCGTGAGTGTTCGGGGCCTGACGGCAGCCCGGGCCGAATCTCCGGCCGCCCTTTAATTCGCTTTCCTCCCATCGCCGCCGTTTTTTCCTAGGGGCAGGGAAAAAAGTAGAGGTCACGTGCGCCCCTCTACTTCAGGTCCCCATTGGAAGGCAGAGGACGGTGCTAAATGCGAGGATGACGCCAGCCTTGTTTGGCTACGGGGAGATCTTCGATGATTTGCCTTTGGGGGGGGGGGGAGAGGCGGTTTTTTTTAACATGATCATGTTTTGGCAGCACGCCTACCATCGCCGCCTTCCCTACGTAGCCTCTAGCAAAACACAACGGTGACAGCAGCAGCAGCAGCAGCAACAACGGACCTTTCTGGCACTTCTAACGAACGGCCCACAGGTTCAATTGAAGTACTGTACGCAGTGATTGTTTTTAGAAGGCTGCGAGCTCTTTGGCACAGAGGCCCATCTTGGTATTAAGCGTGCCGATATATAGGGTTTTTTTTCTTTTTTTGTTCTTAATAAAACATTATTTCCCTTTTTCAAATAATGGTTTTATATATGGTGCATTTTTAATCCTCCCTTGTGAGCTGCCGAGCATTTGTATCCTGGCAAATGATTCAAAACTTTTAAATAAATAACTAATTAAGAATGGGGCGGGGGTGATAGACACGCCTTTATCAGATGTATGAGTTCTTATTGCTGGAGAGATTGTATACAGGTGCGTGTTGAGAGGCACTGCAAATAAAAATCACAATGACTGTGTTAAAACAGAAACACACACACACACACAGGCTTTTTTATTCAGACTGCTATCTTATATAAATAAAATCTGGAAATGAGCAGAAAAAGTGTTGGCTCAGTGTTACCTTGGTAACAGAGCATACTGTATATCCTTTCTTTCTCCCTTGTCCTGGGGAATAGTTGCGACTATGTCTAGAATTTTACTCAGTTTGGCCATTTCAGTTTTTGTAAGCCTCTTCTACATACTTTCTTAGGAAGATCTGCTGGTGCTTTGGCCTTTCTGCATTGTCTTGAATTGGTCTCTTGGATCTCATGGAAGGAAAAGCTGAACTCTCATTTCTTGTTTAGTTCTGTTTTCTCTATGGTAGTGGTTGTTTAACCCTTGATGCACATAGTCTGATTGTCCTTACCTCTTGGACATGACCGGAAGCGTCTTCTGGTCACATCCAGGAGGCCCTCTGAGGCGTGGGCAGGCTGCGTGCATCCACCCTGCTACTCAGACCACCTACCAGACATGCCAGGAAGACTGTTTTCAGTCCTTCCGGGAGTTACATCGAGTCCCGCTTGACGGGGCCCACTATATTTCCAAGGCTTTATTTTCTCAAATCTGCAGGGGGGAAAAAAACCTTAGTTGTATATCTGAGCTTTTACATACATGATGTGGTAGTCATGGTTTCTAGGGATGTGTTTTGATGTCAAAATATTTTTTTTCCCATAGTTGATTCCTCTCTTCATTTTTATCGGAGCTGGAGGAACTGGTGCAGCTCTGTATACCATGCGTCTTGCTCTTCGCAATCCTGATGTCTGGTAAGCACCACCATTTAATCATATTGCTACTTAATAATGCCTCCTGAATAAGAGGTGACCTGTGATGATACAAAGTTTTATTTGGTGTAAAACTATGCAGAGGGAATGACAACGTAAAGCATGATACTGTTAGGAAGATCTTAAGGGCTCTATCCTATCCAACTTTCCAGCATTGATGCAGCCGCAATGCAGCAACAAGCTAAGGGAACAAATGTTCCCTTACCTTGAGGAGGCCTCCATGACTTCACCACCACCACAGAATGCAGCACACACACCCATTGGGATGGCTATATCAGAGCTGGAAAATTGGTTAGGATTTGGCCCTAAGTTTTGTGAGTGAGCGTACTGTTTAAAATGGATTAATTTAGCATAGAAAGTGCAATCTTAAAGAGGAACTTGAAGCAGATTTGCTAGTTACAGAAGCAGTGCAGCATTGAGCTGCAAGCATCACTTTTCATCCAGTGAAGTGCCACCATGAATACTAAAAGGCAATACAAATAAACACTAGCATTTATGAAGTATTAAGAGTATGTACAGTATATACTGTTTTTCAACAAAAAAGTTTGCAAAGCTGTTTACAGACAAGAAATTAAATGGCTTCCTGTCCCAAAAGGGCTCACATTTTAAAAAGATGCAGGACGCTAGCAAATGGACACTAGAAAAGACACTGTGCTGGGGTGAAGAGGGACAGGTACTCTTTCCCTGTTAACAAGTACCACTTGAAAGTGTCTCTTTGTCCAGTTAGCAAGGTATAATTCTTTCAAAAGGCCTTTAAAAATAGGCTATTAAGATGAATTAGCCTTCATAAGCAGGGTGCCACTGATCTGTATATTATAAGCTTAAGATATGGTATTGGGCATTGTGTAGTTGATAAGAACCTTGAGGGGTCTCGTACAACTATTGCGATGATACAATACAGTAATTTTTCTTTCTTTCCAAAGTTGTAGTGATGTACTGTACACTTAGTTTGTCAAACTTCTTTGTATAGCTGGGACAGAAAGAATAACCCGGAACCTTGGAACAAACTGGGACCCAATGATCAGTACAAGGTATGATCCAAAACGCTTATAAAGCTGGTTATCATACAGGCTTTTGACAAACTGTGGACTGGCTGTTGAAGGAAAAGATAGTTTTAGCACCACTACCTGCTGCCCTTGGCCTTTAGTATATGTAAGGAACACAGCTGAGGTGTAGGGGCTACTGTGTCTTTCCTCTACGGTACAGAAATTATGGGATCTTGTTTTTTCTGCCCTTTGGTACCCTGTGGTTCCTATAATGTGCATATCTACTAATGGGTTTTTCATTTCATTCTATATGGGACCAGTTATCTTAGTTCATTGCAGTAATCTATCTTGAATCTTAGCAGAGGAATCCATGAACATAGCAAGAACTGGTACTCTAATGAAGCACATTGCTGTAATTAATCGTGGCATCCCTAGCTACCATTATCACCTGCTTCTCTGATACCTTCCCCAGGCAGTGTACCTGTTCTGACAGAATAAACCCAGTCCATCACTACTAGCATTCCCCACTAACAATCTGAATTAAGCTTAAGCTTATTCACCACATCTTCTTGGCACCTTTTCAAAAGTTTGTCCAGGTTACAAGTAGTAAAACCTAACTGCTGGGATTTGGGTTACCAAATCTGGTTTGTGTGTGTGTGTGTGTGGGGGGGGGATTGTCAGTTAAATTCCATCTGGTCTCATTAAAACAATAAGAGTAGTTCAAAATATGCCTGGCCACAGTGGGATTTTGTTTCAATTAATATGATTTGGATAAGATTTTTGGACTGGTGTAAGTGATGAAAGTACACAACAGTGTATTCAGTGGGAGAGAAAATACTATTCTGTAGTATTCCAAGCATGAGCTTTAGTAAGAACTAAAATACCCCCCCCCCCCATTTTTTAAATTAGAGCTTCTAGGCCCTTAACATGTTCATTGGCAGTCTTATTCCTTTGAACATGCTCATGTTCTGCTTGTTGAAAAGGGTAATTCCCAGATATGCTGAAACTGCTTCCAAGACTCATAGTATATTCCAGCTTCTCTTGCATAATAGCTCACTGTTTAAGGCGTTCCTAGCTTGACTGCCAAAGAAACTCTGTTTCTCCCATATTTGGTTTTGTGTAAAGATGTTGTCCGGCTGTGTTATTAAAAGACTCTACAGGCATGTGAAAACAAGAAATATTTAGAGCTGGTGACTTAAATAACATCAGATGGTTAGTAATACATTCCAGACAGACATATGGTCTTGCTGCATAAACATTCAAAGGTCCATAGAAGGCAAATATTTTCCAAACTGCTAAAATTCACTATAGTAATGTTACTATGCATTCTGAATGGGGCTGCAATGTTTGTTTGATCTAGAAATATGTTCATAATCCATTATATCAGTATTTCTCAAACTGTGGGTTGCAGCTGCAGTTTCCATTAATGGGTATCTCCCCATCTCTATTGAAGTGAAAATCTAATTATATGTAGATGATTAGCTTTAAAGAAAATTACTATTAAACTAGGGACATGGTGGTGCTGCAGGTTAACCTGCTGAGCTGCTGACTGGGAGAATGAGCTCCTGTTGTTTGTCCCAACTCCTGCCAACCTAGCAGTTTGAAAGCACCTAAAAATGCGAGTAGATAAATAGGTACCACTTCAGTGGGAAGGTAACGGCATTCCGTGCGCCTTGGCGTATAGTCATTCTGGCCACATGACCGTGGAAGCTTGTCCTAGGACAAACCCTGGCTCTTCAGCTTAGAAATTGAGATGAGCACCGCCCCCTACAGTTGGTCACGACTAGGACCTTTCAGTCATGGGGAAACCTTTACCCTTACTATTAAACTGCTGGTGACAAGTGCATCTAGGAGGCATTCCCTTCAGTAAGAAAGACAAGGAATGCCTCTTCAAAGATTGATCTTTGTTGCAAGCATATTCACCTTACAGTGTGCTTGAAGAAAAAAACACCTATTTATATGTGGATTTGAATAATAATGGATTGGTGTAAATTTTAAATTAGGATTTCTTGGGAGGCTGATCTAATTAACTAAAATTGCAACTTGTAGCTTCTCTACCTGAAATTGTCTTACTTTGATCAAAAAGTTCTGAAATGCAGAAAACAGAGCCACCTCTTGTATGTACAGTACCTACTCATGCACCTGCTTTTCCCTAGTTTTATGCAAGCATGGTTATCATTCTAATAACTTTTTCTCTCTTAGTTCTATTCGGTTAATGTGGACTACAGTAAGCTGAAAAAGGAAGGCCCCGACTACTAAAGAACTGGTTTTCTCTCCTTGCAAGCTGCACAAAATGAAGGTCTTTAGGTCTTCCAGAAGCCGTCCGCACAACTCATGCTTAATCATCCAGGAAATCCTAAATTTTGTTGCACATTGCACTTAAATCATGTCTTGGTAAAAAGCTTGTTGGGACGTAATAAAAATCAGAAGCTTGAATCTTAATACTTTCTCCTTTGTGAAACTTGTTCTTTGCAGGGGCAGCTACATAAATTAAATGATATGACACACTCAAAATACAATGCACCTGTGCCTTATTAGGTACACTGTCAGTTATGTGAGTTTTTTCAGCCTGAGAAAAAGATGAGAAAAAATATCATGCACTTTAAGTGTATTACACCTCTACTTCAACCCTCAAATACTCCACAAACCCATGTTCTTGTGGAATACACTGTTTCCTTAAGTTAGACAGCTGTGTTGATGCTTTGTGGTGCTTTCACACTGGTATAATAGTGTTTGGCCAGCGAACAGAAGCTATTTGTGTTGCAACGTTTGTGAGACCTCTGACACTGCATTAGTACATATGGTGCTGTATACGGTTTGGCTCAAATGTGGTGGTGGATTTCTTCGTGATAATAAAAACACAACACTGTTTTCTGTACTTACCATATTTGTGAAAAAATAAACTCTGGTTATTTTGCTGGCATAGAGATAAGGGTCTCCATGTCGGGCTGTGCAGCCCAACATGGTTGCTGCCAGTCGCCGCCGCCCCCCCCCCCCCGCTGTTCCCCTGCCCAGGAACGCCCTCCCACTCTGCCGAGAAGGATCGCAATGCTGGCTGCAGTTGCACTTACTGCTCGCTGCCTTGCGTTGTCACCTCATGATGGTGCCAGTCCGGTGCTGTCCTGGGAAAGCAGAAAGGCCTTCCCATGGCAGTGAAGGTGCTTTATGGCACCTTCACAACAGTAATGCTGGTGGTACTGCCCATGCTGTGCGAATAGGATCAGGCCCCTAGTATCTAAAGAAAGAATTGCTCAGGCCCTCTGTAGTCAGTTTTTAATAACCTATTCAGATTCTCTGTTGCCAAGAAATGGGACTAGAGTAGTAGCAATAACAGTGAGGATGTTAATGGTCCCAAGATTCGGATCCTTGGCAAATAGAAGTCAAACAGCCTTGCATTCAGTCTTGATAGCTGGTAGAACTAATGATGGTGTTACATTTGCTAAAAGGAAGACGAATGGCAGACTCTGTACCCTGGATCTATTAGGAGCCAACTCCCAACCTTATCAATGTTCAGACATAGCTTGCATTGGATGTGACTTAAATTTTATCCTTCCACTGAGCATACACCCTCAGGCCATGTGGCAGCCAATATTATTAATTCATATTAATATGTGAATTAAAATACTCAGAATTAATATTCTGGGTATTTAGGAACGCACTGCTAGGGTTGGATGAAGTTTCAAGATTTTAGCTGCCACCTGCAGAGGGTCTCCAAGAGAAGTATTAAATTTCAATGTCAGGAACAAAAATGTTGAGGGTAGCATGCGACCCTTGGCTTGGCTTTCTGCTTTACTTGGCTTGACAGCTTTTTGTCTTGACAATCAGACTCCAGCCCCAGCCAGCAGAAGCATCAAAACTACCCTCTGATCTTCCAGATTCCACTCATGCCTCCGCAAGGTGGCTTTATGCTCAGTCCCTTATCTGCCTGGCACCTCCCCAACCCCAGCACCAGCCCAAATCCTCCTGGCACTTGCAGCTAGCCAAAAACTGACTCCACCCGTATCTGCCTCTGTTCCAGGGGAGGCGTGTGGGGGTGGGCAGAGGGCATGTTCCCTGCCAATCTGCTGCCTGAGAAAACTGTATCAGTTGGCTCATGGAAGGGAGGGTCCTGCCTTATCTCCCAAGGCTCCCCCCCCCTACACTCAGCAAGGCTCCTGACACCTTGCAAATCACTAAAAGTGGGAACTGAGATTTTCAATTTCTTCAGACTCATTGGGCCAGGAACAACTACATATTGCTATGCACTTTACAGAATGTTCAAGAACCTCCATTGATGCTGAAGAACAGTGGCTGACTGAAAGATCTAGAGCAGTGGTTCCCAAACTGCATGTCAGGGTCCACCGGTGGGTCACAATCTGATTTTTGGTGGGTCGCAAAACTGACAAGCTGAGAGCCGACAAGAAAAATGTATTGAGCCCAATAGAAATCAAAAGGAGCAGCATGTGCATATTTAGTTGTGAGTAGGCAAAATACCTCAATTCTTGTCAAAGACCTGGTGAAGGGGAATGCACGGCCACCAGAATGGTCCTGATCCAATGAACACAGAGCTTAACAAATGCGCCAGAAGATGGAACATTCCACCTCCCCCCACCATATTAAAAGGATAAAAACAGAGGCTGGTAAAGTGAAACTTTTTTCAGTCTTGTAATTCTAGGTGAGAGTCCCCTGGACTGCAAAGAGATCCAATCGGTCAATCCTCCAGGAAGTCAAGCCTGGTTGCTCCCTGGAAGGACAAATCCTGAAGCTGAAGCTCAAGTACTTTGGCCACCTCATGAGAAGAGAAGACTCTTTAGAAAAGACCCTCATGCTGGGAAAGATTGAAGGCAAAAGGAGAAGGGGGCGGCAGAGGATGAAATGGTTAGACAGTGTCACTGAAGCGATGAACATGAAATTGGGCGAACTCCGGAAGCTAGTGGAGGACAGGGAGGCCTGGCGTGCTGTGGTTCATGGGGTCGCGAAGAGTCGGACACGACTTAGCAACTGAACAACAACCCAATACAGACTTGTTTTAAAAAGTGGGTCCTGGTGCTAAAAAGTTTGGGAATCACCGATGTAGAGTCCTACGGCATCCTTGCATCTGCTAATGTAGCTCCTTGCCTAGGGAGCCTTGGTATCACCCTTATTTATTTAATGAAGATTTTAAACTGGACGATTGCTAGTCACTGTTATACATTCTTGAATTTTGTTATCTTTGCATTTGTTATTGCTCTTGTTTTTACTGACTGTAAAAAAATTGAACTGATCAGAGAACTTTTGCTACAGAAGCATGTACAAGTTGAAAGTGAATAATCTTTTTAGAATGGTGGGTTGTAAATTTTGCCTTTAGGAATTGCTAACAAACAGCAGAGATGATCTGTTATTCTTCAAGCAAAAAGCATGATAAATGGGAGTCTTTATGCTCACTCTCATGGATCTTAAAAGAAGCAAGTGTAAGCTTAATTCTGTTGATTTAGAATTGGACCAATTCATCCTTTCTAAGAAATCACATCTGAAACAATTAGCAAATTGCATGCTATAACGTCCTGCGTATTTATAGTACAGCACAAAAGAAATGGGTATAAAACTCTATCATGAATGTCAGACAGTAGGACGTTAGCATGAATTAAATTGCTCTAAGTATTGAAGAAAATTACTTTAATATTGCATAGGTTCTTTTGTCAAATATGATCTGCGAAGTCATACTGCAGATATGTTTCCTAACTCTATCTTGTTTTAAAAGGTGACTTGGAAGAATGGCTATATAATGACCTATAAAACTGACTAATCGCCCTATTGAGGTTGGATTGAACTCTCATATTTCTCAAAAGTCAAAGGTGAAGGGTTTCAAAGGCGGGCAACGTACTTCAACAAGTGATGAATAATTTCAAATGGGCAGAGAAGTCAAAGCAGTTTATCCTCTTCAATATTCCAACCATTACTTTGAATTCCACTGATTGAGACAGAGACACTTCCGCTCGAGACAATGAAAACGAATGGATATTACTTGAAGGATAATTTGAAAAAGGAAGGCCATTAATGTTTCTGTAGTGCAGTAGGCCATGAGGTGTTCATCCCCTCATCTTTATTTGCTTATCTCCTTCTCTGCTCTTATATTTATTTCCCTGCCCACAATGGTGTATATTTTGCAATCTAAATAAGTTTTGGCATTTGCATAAAGCTAGTTAATTTTCCTTTTTTTTTTTCTTTTACAAGAAAAGTATTCTCATTAGTAGTTCTTCCATATCCTCCCCAGTGTGATACATGGGAACAGAGACACGATCTTCTGTACTTGTAGCATTTCTGATCTCACAATGGAGCTGGTTGGTCTGTTTTCGGAATAGCTTCAACTCACTCAGCAACATTTGGAATTGAGAAAGCCAGTTTCTGGGGGATGGCGGGGAAGTTGTGCGCTCACAAAGCCTCTTCAGAAGTTCTCTCCCTACGTTCACTGAAATGCTGGGAGGAGGTAGCAGGAGCACGCTCACTAACCATGTCCCCCTACCAGCACACTCCCTGGCCATGCCCCCCGAATGCTGCCACATTTAACTTTGGTTGCACAGGTGAACAACAGAGGTGTCTGTTTACAAAGAGGTAAGTACCTTTTTACCCAGCGGGTAATTAATCTGTGGAACTCCTTGCCACAGGAGGTGGCGATGGCATGTGGCCTAGGTTCCATTAAAAAGGGATTGGACAGATTTCTGGAGGAAAAGTCCATCATGGGCTATAGGCCATGATGGGCGGTGCAACCTCCTAATGTTAGAAGTAGGCTACTTCAGAATGCCAGGTGCAAGGGAGTGGCAACACAATGTAGGAATCTTGTCTCGTGTGCTCCCTGAGGCATCTGGTGGGCCACTGTGAGATACAGGAAATTGAACTAGAGGGACTTTGGCCTGATCCAGCAAGGTTTTTCTTATGTTCTTAACCACTGAGCATAGATATACTTGGAGAGGTTTTCACAGAGGGCTTAGCTAAATGACAGGCTCCTGCTGCCCTTCTTCCTTTCCTCAAAGAGCACAAGAAAAGGAGAGTATTTACCTGTGAGGTAGGTAAAGCTAAGAGAGAGTGACTGGTCCAAGGTCACCCA
The DNA here is from genome assembly GCA_029204185.1 of Lerista edwardsae. Lineage (NCBI taxonomy): Eukaryota > Metazoa > Chordata > Lepidosauria > Squamata > Scincidae > Lerista > Lerista edwardsae. The sequence continues at coordinate 15,775,347 of JAJKFI010000009.1, forward strand.
TGAAGCATCATGGCTGAGCAGAGATTGAAATCTTCCAGTTTAGATCCAACTCCTGAACTGCAATACCATCCTGGCTCATCATTTCTATGGTTAATATACCCCACCATGGTTCAATAATTCCCTCACCGTCCCAGCAGTTAGGAGCTGAGTACATCCCTTTCACTTTTGCCTCAGTTCATAAAGGTTCAGCAGCAAACCTATGCCAGTTGGAGTTCTTCCTCCGTTTTCCATATTTTCATGAATTTATTGAAAAGGGGGCAAGGGAACAAGATGAAAACATCTATTTCTAAGCTATGTATGCAGTTGTGTAGTTTTTTATTCTTTCTAACTCCATTGCCAGAAGGAATATAACCCACCTGTATTCAAGGAATATAGAAGGCCACCCTGCCATTTTCAGAGTTTTTGCATATAATAATAATAATAATAATAATAATAATAATAATAATAATAATAATAATAATAATAATA
>JAJKFI010000009.1:15797931-15820453 GCA_029204185.1 Lerista edwardsae
TCTCTCTCTCTCTCTCTCTCTCTCTCTCTCTCTCTCTCTCTCTCTCTTTCTTTCTCTCCGTCTCCCCATCCTGTCTTGTCATGTCTATAGTTCCATGATGTTTTACGGCCAGGGAACTCATTTCATATTCCATCAGTTTCTTTGAAAATGATAGAGTGGAATCATTTGCCTAGTTCTTGTTAATGGGCTGGGCTTGTTTTATTCGTACTTCACAGAATGAGAGAATAGCATAGCAAATTCATATCCATTACTCCAGCCGATGTACTGCAGTGATACTAGCCAAGGCCTGTTTAATAGATCTGCTAATAAAGCAAAACATTTTGTCACTTGACAAATAACAAAATTTGAAGATAGAACACCTACAACTCTCTGACCAATTATTTCCAGCCTGTTGGAATCCTGTGAGGTAAGGACTTGAAGACTATGGGGCAAGAAGACAGTGATTCCTGTTTTTAAAGTTCATTCAAATCAAATCACAAATTTTGGGTTCTAAAGTAGATAGCCATGTTAGTCCATTGGAAGAAAATTTGCAGGACAGGGCAAACGATTCCTTCCTTTGGTTCAGCTGGAGCTTACAATACGTGGTGCAAGCTGTTGAGTAAGAAAGGAAAGGCAGGTCAGGTGTTGGCCAAGGTTTCATGACCATCTGAAGGCCCACCAGGCTGGGTCAGCCCCCTGAAACCTTCAGTCCTGGTGGCTCCGTCAGCAACCATTTTGGGGAATGCTGCTGCAAGAGGTGGCGGCTCTCCCAGAATGTCGGCAGATCATAAGAGCATAAGAAGAGCCCTGCTGGATCAGGCAAAAGGCCCATCTATTCCAGCTTCCTGTATCTCACAGTGGCCTACCAGATGCCTCAGAGAGCACATGAGACAATAAGATGCCTGCATCCTGTTACCATTCCCCTGCACTTAGCATTCTGAAATAGCCTACTACTAACGTAAGGAGGTTGCACTACCAATCACGGTCTATCTCCTATAATAGACTTTTCCTCCAGAAATCTGTCCAAACCCCTTTTAAAGGCATCTAGGCCATATGCGATCACCACCTCCTGTGGCAAGGAGTTCCACAGATTAATTACCCGCAGGGTTAAAAAGTATTTCCTTTTATTCGTTCTAACTCTCCCAACGTTCAATATTAGTGGATGTCCTTGACGTCCAGATCACCCTGGACATGCTGAAGCAGGTAAGATTTTGTTTGTTTCTGTTTTAAGGGGTACATTTCACTAAAAAGCCAGAATTGCAGCAACATTTTGGCAAGCAGCCATAAAGCAAGAACCAAGTCCCACTTTCCTGTTTCAATCCATCAGGAAGCTTTCAAGGATTCCTCTTGTCTAAAATATTCATAGACAGCAAAGTGTCCTGAATGCCCTACAGAATTTATGTACAGCCAGGTGGAAGATTGATATAGAGGTTCTGTTCAGAGTCACTCACAGTATCAAATTCTATTTCTCTTGCCAAACACCAAGGAACAAGTAACTCGTAAAATGCAACGGTAATAGGCCTCCTATTTTCCAATGTTTCTTAAAAAATAATAATTGGGTGTCTCTACTTCCTTGAGAATAATATTTAATAAATGAGAACGGTGTCATGTTTCTGAAGCGAAAAGCTATATTATGGAAGCATCACACTGCACTGTATACGTTTGCAGAAGGATCCTCTGTAACACAGCTAATACTAAATATTAAATTTAATATTAAATTAATTTCATAGACCTTTTCTTTACATGAAATAATATGACATAAGGAGGCACGTTTTCCAAGCCTTTCTATTCATCCTATGCCCAAAACATCTTGAGAAGAACCGCACTGAATCATCACTTTCTATGCTCAAATAATAAATACAGTATACAGTCAATAATGTTTTATGTTATCCATATGTAATCGATAAATACATATGTTTGCATATATACATATGCGTAGCATGTAAAGCGTATGTGCTTTGCGGCACGTTTGCGACATCAGCGCCTGCAGTACGCTTCTACTAACAGCACTAACAGCCCAATTCTAAGCTTCCCCAGCACCCAGCAGTGCCAAAATGGCCGCCACTGTATTCTGTGGGGCCAAAGAAACTGCCGGAGGCTTCCTCAGGATACAGAAATATCGGTTCCCTTATCCCATGTTGAGCCTTGGCAGCCCCAATGAGTCCACTTGGATCTGTGCCTGCTCTGTAGCTGGCCAGAACTGAGGAGACCTGTGTCAGCAGCCTGGTTGGTCTGCTGCCCCCTCTCTCTTCCCCTTCCTCTTGTCCCCTTGTTCCACCCAGTTCTGACCCCTCCCCTCCTTCCTCCACCCTGAAAAGTCTTCCTTGGTTGGGCTCTCAGAATACAACTGACAATGCTTCTTTACCTGCATTTTATTGTAATTATCTGGAGTAAATCAGTTGAAGTTACAAAGAGAAAGACTCACTTCTTCTCTTTATGAGGGCACAATCTTAAACTGAGTTAGGCCAGCATAAACTAAGCCAGCAAAGTTTGGCCAGCACAAGGGACACCGTAAAGTATGTTTGGACCACCCTTGGAGTCAGAGAGGCCAGCACACAGATGTGCACCATCCTCCCTGACTCTGAGAGTGGTCCAAACACGCTTTATGGTGGCCCTTGTGCTGGCCAAACTTTGCTGGCTTAGTTTATGCTAGCCTAACTCCAGTTTAGGATTGTGCTCTGAATTTCTTTTCTCAGCCTGGTAGTAAAGAAGACAGTGGGAAAAGTAAGGGAGGAATATCACTGAGGATCTTTCTCAACAATATCTATCATTTTACCGTTTTTGCTCTCAGTACTTCAAAGGTCAGAAATTTGGTATGATTTAATACTTTTCATCTCATCAAAGGAAAAAAAAGAGGGTAGAAAAAGAAACATGGGGTTAAAAGCCTAGGAACAGAACAGGGTTACGGAATCTATGGCTGTTCCAACAGATATTGCTACATTTCTCTTCAAAAGAATTCTACCTTCTGCCCCTTGTCCACTGAAAGAAGATAAATGGGAACAAAAATGGACGAAGGAAACAATTACTCAGAAGAATGGAACTTTTCAGACTGTCAAGAGACTATCCAAATAAGCACTGTAATTCTGGGTTGTAATATTCCATTTTTAAATGTAACAGGAGGATGTTATTGCAGATGATTTATGAGCAATTTGGTTAATCCATCTGTGAATGGAAAAGGGCTCTCAAATACTCTTGCAGAATAGAAGGAAGTTCATATCCAATGTTATTGAAATAATCCAAATCTAAGGGCGCAATCCTAACTTGTGCTGGAACGGGAAGGCCGGCGGGCCTGCACCAAATCCAGTGCAAGTTGGAGCACGCAGGAGCCTCCGTGGGGCAAGGGCATGTTTGTGCCCTTACCCAGGAGTAGGTGCCAGCCGCGCCTATGGGCTGCTCGGATCTGTGCCTGCTGTTTAGTGGGCGCAGAACCAAGGATGCTGCTCAAATCTGGGCCGCACGGCCTAGGGATATGTTCAAAAACAATGGAATATAAACAGATTAACAATGGAATATAAAACTATATTCTTTCAAAGACAGAATCAAAATTATGACCACAAGTATGCTTTCTTTTGCTCTCCAAGCAATTTCCATACCTCAGTGTGTCCCTCAGACCCATCCCTGTTCTAAACCCAGTTCCTTGCATCCTTTTTGCATTCCTTGTAACCAGCAGAAACCATTTTTAAGCTCAGCAAATGTTGATATCTTTTGGCTTATAAGTATATACTTAGCGTATCCTTTTCTTCCATGCTGCTTCTGATGTTTTGCTTCCAACCCAGTGCAACCTAAACATTTCTGAATGCACACTCACCTCCTGCCTAAGAGTCGTCGTTCTTTCCAAGCGTTGGTCTGTTGTGTAATCTGGCAGAAGAAAGTTTAACTGCATGTCTCATTTGATGTTGATCCCGGTTTCCAGCCTCACACTAGAGGTCCTATCATAGGAACATCAAAGGAGGACTTCACAATGTCCAGAGATTTTGTTTCAAAAAAAGAACATGTTCACAACAAGAGAGAATGGGACATTGTATCTTTTTAACATACCTATGCAATGGCTCCTAAATGAGTCAGGGCACAATCCTAACTGGCACAGAGGCTGGCTGAAAGGACTTTAATTAGCATGAGGGGTATCAGGGTACATTTGTAAGGCCCAGGAAAGATGGTGATACCAGCCCAGCTGGAGGTGGAGTCTACATAGGTTTCCATAGAACCTACAGATAGGGGTGGGTTTTGCTGCTGTTGTTGAAAAATGCCTTTTGAGCATTAACAACTGTTTTGTGGTGGTTAAAATGTCTGAATAAAAATACAGAACATCGTATTTTGGTGTTTAAGATATTTTCCAGAAATTAAAATATACTACTTTTCCAATGAGAAATAATACTGTGGCTGCATCTGCAGACACTATATCACCTGTATCATTTACCTAGTACACTTTTAAAGCATTGAAAATGCATAAAAATGAGAACTTGGAATGAGAATGTAGAATAAAAACACATAACACTGCAATTTGCTATTTTAATCAAGAAATTTTGGAAAAAATATTACCCCAAAACACAAACCCTTACCTATAGAAAATGCTCTTTTAACAGGTATCGGTTAACAGGTTCCCTCTCTTTGTCCTACTGAAGTTGACCTTCAGTAAGAGGACAACTTTGCTCAGAGCATAATCCTAACTCAAGGTTAGGCTTGCGCCCTCTGGCTGGTGGAGGAAGAAGAAGTAGATGTGAGGAGAGCTCTTTTAGAAAAAGCCAGTAGCCAGGTGCCTCTATCCACCTTTGAATGTCATAGTTAACTCACCATGTTGGGCCATATGTTTGAAAAAGATAAGCCCTAGCTGAAATTGGAAGATGTACCCTCATTCATCATGGGTATCAGATCACATGATGTGCCTGCCCACACTGACACTGACATATAGTTCAGTGGATCTGTTTTTCCAGCTATTGCAGGTTACTTATTCACTTTGCATATGCATCCCATAGATACATATGCGCAAAATGTACAGACATCTGTATCTGTCCTTTTCTCCTTGCACATAGCATTCCATATGAGGCTGCCTTGCATGTGCAAGGCATGCTCCAAGATGAATAAGAGCGCTCCACATTATTCTCATTACAGGTCTATGGGGACCCCTTGCGCATAAAACATCAGTGCACAACTGAGCGCATATGGAAGTCCCCAGACTTTTTTGTGATGCTAGTCTTTAAGGAAAACAACATAATAGTCTGAATGCCTCTGATTATGATGATAATCTTTTAAAAGGGCATTTTATAACAAATGTGAATTTAAATACTGCTTTCAACAACATTCAACCAGCTTTGTGATTTATTTAATTTCATTTTTGGCCAGGTGTGCTTTCAACTGTTTATGTGAACTCCACAACAGTGACCCAAAAAAGGAGTTAGAAACGCCCCCCCCCCCACTAAAACACATTTGTAGCCCAATGCCAGAGAGCTTTCTGTGCGTGTTGGCAGACACACAAAGGCATTGTTTTGCAGATATTATTGTTGATAGCTTTGATGTACAGCATTGCTTGTTGGAGCCAATGGGATATTGTCTTCTTAACAAATCTCATCATTCCAGCAGTGTGGTTTCTATAGGATGGCTTATCAGCTCCAACCAGAGCCTGCCACACTTTCACTTGCCTCTATAGCCTGAGAGGAAAATAAATTGTACCCAAGCAGTTAATAAGAAAGAATTATTGTGAGTGAGATGCATGACATTATGAGAAACCACAGTGTTTTACAGACTAAATAGTGCTCCCTTAGAAAATCCCCCCAGCTTTGGCGGTAAAAATCACACTTCCAACTGTTTCTAGTGAGATGCTGCTCTGTTTCCAGAAGTATTTTTGTATTTTCCCCTTGCAATGTAATATAGCATTCGGAAGCCACTCTAAAAGAATTGTCAGACAGCATTTATAAGAACCGTACACTTGCAGCCTGTTTCAGTAGCATCCCGAGAGGGGGCGCTATGTTTTGCAAGGCACATTACCTGGCCACATACGCTGCACCTCTCCCTCACTGTCATAGCCCTTCTGGGTAGCAGAAGCAATGCAGAGGCATCTCCTTCTTGTCGCTTCCGCCAGTCGCGGTCCTACCATTTTGTGGGAGGGGCAAAAGCCCTGGGCGCAGCACTGCTGGAGAGGGAGGAAGGCGGCAACAAAGCAGCTCGCCTCTCAGAGAGGCAAGTGGTGTTTGGCCAGCCCTCCCTCCCCTGCTAGTGGCAGAGGGGCGTCAAACCAGGGCGGGGAAACAGCAGAGGGGGCGGACCTCCTCCTCCTCCTCTGTCCCTGGGCAGCCAACTGGCTTCTGCCACCCAGAATGGCTATGATAGTGAAGGAGAGAGGCAGTTTACATGGCAAGGTTCCTTGCAAAACGTAGCACCCTGCCCCCTCTAGGGATGCTACTGGCCTGGTTCAGATTAATGGCCCAATCCTATTGGGCTGCCCCACTGATTTATTTATTTATTTACTGGATTTCTACCCCCCTTTCTGAATGAGGTAGATATGACACTGGTTCTAGTGGGTCAGCCTAGTGATCCATACAATTCCTTTTCACCTGCACGGAGGCAATGACTCCTGTCCAAAGCTTCAGGTGTGATCTTCATAGGTCTACCTGGGAGATCACAGGGAGCTGAACCCAGAACTGTCAGGGAATGGGCAGAAGGTTCAGGGTTCAGCTCATTCACCTTCTGCATATTCCCTGACGCTCCATTGCTGAAGGCATTGCGGAAAAGAAATAGTTTTGATTTTTCATTTTTTAAAAATTGCATGTCCAGATTTGTGGATATGTATATTATTCACCATGGGATGTGGTGGCACAGCGGGTTAAACTGCTGCTGCTGGGCTTTCCGACTGGAAGGTTGGGAGTTCAAGACTGTGTGACGGAGTGAGCTCCCATTGCTTGTCCCAGCTCCTGCCAACCTAGCAGTTCAAAAGCACCTAAATGCAAGTAGATAAATAGGGACCACTTCAGTTGGAAGGTAACAGCAGTCCGTGTGCTACGGCGTAGAGTCATGCCGGCCACATGACCACGGAAGCTTGTCCTCGGACAAAACGCCGGCTCTACAGGCTTTGAAATGGAGATGAGCACTGCCCCCTACAGTCGGTCACGACTAGATCATTCGGTCATGGGGAAACCTTAACCTTTACCTATATTATTCACCTGTTTGCATCCTCAATAAAATAACATTTTAAAACACTGAACAAGTTCCAAAACTAGTCTGGGGCTAGGAGATAGGGGAGCGGGTTTTTTTCATCATGGACACTATCCAATAGGTGCCTGAGGGAGGTAGAGCACAACGTGCTCGCATCGATTGTGACTGTGCTTGGGAACTTGTGTTGGCTTTTCCCAGATGCTGCTTGACATGTGATAGAACTCTGCAAAACCAGTTGATGCAAATAACAAGGTTTGATAGGGGAAAAAAAAAGGATGTGGGCATTTCAGATAACAGCAACTCTGCAATTCGATCAAAAGGCATGATCCACGTTTTTGGCAACGGTGCTCTTATTTCAAAAAGCATGATCCATATTTTGGGTGACAGTGCTCTTATTCATACACACATGTGCAAATATACCTAACCTCAGGTCCAGTTTTGCCTGGCCTAGAATTAAGCACGTTTGTGGAATTTGCAGCATATGGCTGTTTTGGCAGCAGTTGCCTGGATAGCAGAGTGAACAACCTCCAAATGCCTCTAATTAGGCTAACAGGAACAAGGAGACAGTTTCCTAAAACAATATAGATGTTATTAAGAGATATGGGAAAACAGAAAAGGGCATGGTTTGCATGGAAGGCAACTGCATAGAGCACTGATTCCCAAACTTTTTAGCATTGGAACCCACTGGGAAAATATTTTTCACTTTACCTCACTTTACCACTCAAGCCTCTGTGGCTATAATGCTGAATAGGCAGCAGCACTCACCCCAAGTAGCAGATTGTTTAACCTTTGATGCACATACCCTAATCAGCCTTGTCAGTTTTGCGACCCACCAAAAATTGACGCACAGTTTGGGAACTGCTGGCACAGAGGTTCAAGTTGTTGTGGGTGAAAGAACACTTGTAAAGAGCTTTGTTTGGACAGGCACAGGTTAAAGTGAAGTAGGGCAGTGTTCTTCAACCTGTGGGTCGGGACCCCACTGGGGTTGTGAAGCCTTATTTTGGGGGTCGCGGCAAACTCTCAAAACCTGTGCAAGAGGGGGTTTGGATTCTATGGTACTGCCTTATCAAAACTGAGTTCTTGCTATAACCCTCCTGCACAGCTTCGTCTCAATGTCTTGCCCTGCGGCGTCTAAGGCCAGGCTTGCTTAGGCTGCTACCTCGCAAGGTTGTTGTGAAGATGCGAAAAGTAGAGGGAAATGGGACAGGGGGTGGGCAGTGATGGGGCAGATCAGGTCCCGGGAGAGGATTGGCGGTGGGTCCCCCAGTCCCATATTTATTTATTTATTTATTTATTTATTTATTTATTTATTGGGGGTCACGGCATGAAAAAGGTTGAAGACCACTGAAGTAGGGAAAAAAGAAAGATTTAGCATGATCTTGATTAGAGGGTGCCATGACTCACTGCTTTCACGGCGTATTCCTGACTAACGCTCAGGAATGTCAGCTAAGGAACCACGATGGAATCAGGATGGAGTTAGGAGAGACGGTGCACATTTTGGATGGTGAGGTCATTGGCAACAATACACAGCCAAGGTATGAATTGCATACAATATTACAAGGAGTCTGAATCAATAGGTATGTTCGTACTGCTAGAGGGATGAGGAGAAGAATGAAAAGGAATCGGCGTTCTTAGGCCATTTTGTCCAATCAGTGCAACCGATCGGTCATGTCTGATTTTTGCATATGTGAAAAAAACACAAATCTGTTTCTTGTGCTGGTATTTTGTAGAGGAAATCATATTGATTCTATATGTTTGGCATGTTTATTAACACTTCAGAACTGTGCTGAGCAGGGTTCCACTCTAATTCCCATTTAAAACAGAAAAAAAAGAATGGTGATTCTTTTTGTGTCTGTATAAAATCCTATAAATACAGAGAACAAATATGCAGAACAGAAGGAAAGATCCTGATCACATTTCTTTGCATTGCTGATAACACGAAGAGCGCACTGCTAACCTGGAGTTATGCCAGCACAAGTTAGACCAACAAAGTTTGGCCAGCACAAGCGCCACTGTAAAGTATGTTTGGACCACTCTCTGAGTCAGAGAGGCCAGCACACAGACGTGCACCATCCTCCCTGACTTGGAGAGTGGTCCAAATGCACTTTATGTGGCTCTTGTGCCAGCCAAACTTTACTGGCCTACTGTGCCGGCCTAACTCCAGGTTAGGATTGTGCTGTCAGAGGTAAAATCCTCCATTTTGAAGTGACCAAAAGGAGAACCTCATGAGCACCCTGGGAACCAGGAGTATGCCATGATTAACTGGGGTTATCCAAACAACTCTCTTGTTGAGTGGATGAAAAGAGCAGTGAAATAAAAGGCATTGTATGTCACTTTCTATGTCCCTCTAACTATCCTTTGTTTGGTGGTGCTATAAAAAAATAAAAGGATGGTCTCGGAACAGTAAAGGAAATCAAGTAACCAACCATTGCATCAAAAGGCAGAAACAAAGGAAAAAGAGATAGCTCAATACTGGCAACCAGAAGGGAAATTAAAAATAAGAAAATCGACAAGACTGTCAGAAGATCATAACAAAACAGCTTCCAGCATGCCAATTCTTCTGCAGTTCAGTTGGTGTGGGCCTGGATTTGCTCACAACATCATATATGGTTTTGAAGAAAAGGTTTTATGTCAAGAATGAATGGATTTGGGGGCAGTTAATGCAGAAAACTGAGGATCGTGCCTCACTGATTCACTGATCAACACAGTTCAATTATCACAAATGTGACAAAGGCCACATTTCCGAAATAGGGCTGCCTGCTCTTTTTCTGGCAGGCATTCTCTGCCACAAGCAAAAATTCAGCAAGTGACATTTATCTTTGCATTCCTATATAGTGATGATAGCAGTCAGTGGTGGGATTAAAATAAATTAACAACCGGTTCTATGACGTCATAGCCGGAGACAAAAAAAACCCAAAGCCAGCCGAGGTAAGCGAGTGGGGGGGGGGGGCCCCCGGCCATTTAACAACCGGTTCTATAGAACCTGGGCAAACTCCCTGAATCCCACCACTGTTAGCAGTATGTATTGCAGGCTCTGCAATGTAAATGGTCCTTCACACTTGCCGTCTGAGCCATTCTGGGCAGTGACTGCAACTGTTTAGCTATCGCTGCCCAGAATGGCTCTGACAGAGAGTGGGAAGGACGGCTTAAGCGGCATGTTCTGGCGCCTGCAATGCTTGCCACACCTTCCCCCTATAACTATGCTACTGTTAGGTGTAGTGCAGACTTTATGGAAACAGATTCATGCTATGAAGATTTACATTGATCTTTGAGTTGTAAATGTTGATTGTGTTTCTGGTTGTGAACTGCCTTCGGTTATTCTTAGGAAAAGAAAGGTGGCAGAGGAGTCAAGAAAAGAATGTAATTTTTAAAAGCATCACATGCTGCAATTGGAAGGTGGGTTATCTATCCATGAACGAACACAGTAACAGGGATGGATTGGAGTCCAGTGGTGTCACTAGGTATGGGTGACCCGGTTTTGTGTCACCCGGTATGGGTGGTCAGCATGTCACCCCTCTCATGATTGACCTCCTCCGGTACCAAACCATACAGAATAAATTATAGTATCATATATACAACCTAAATGCAGTGTTATCACTAGGACATTACAAAATAAAAGTGAAACCACTCATATATATGGATTTTGGGGCGTCTTGTCTTTTAATGCAACCCAACGAATGAGGGAACACAGGACAAACACACAAGCAAATCATGCAGGCAGCCCCTTTTGACGCTGGCACTCCTGGGATGTCTTGACATGTACTGTAGAACCTTCTCAAATTTACTCAGGACAGAAGGTGAGAATGTAGGACATGTCCTGGAAAAAGAGGACATCTGGTCACCCTGGTGGTGGGTGTCGTCAGAGTTGTCGTTTTACACTCCCTTGGTGTTCCCATCCCTTCTGCAGTCAGCAATGTGCAGAAGTCCTTCATTTCCTTCAACCACCATTTCATTTATGTAAACATAAGCCATGCGTTTGTTGTTTTAGCGAGTGTAGCACTGCAGTGCAGAAAAAAAATGATGGATTCCATATGAACCCCGGAGACGGACACCCCCCCCATTCAAATCACGACACTTGATTCCACCTTCAGAAGGAGTGCCATGCTATGGCATGGACCAATAGGGACAGGGAGGTGTCTGAGCTTGGCAAGGCAGGAGGGGGGCGAGGCAGAGAGCGGTAGGGAACAGAAGCAGCAAGTAGGCAGAAGATTTAGCCGAGAGGGTTAATGCCTCCGTTTGCCCGAAGATAACAGATGAAGATCTGAAGGTCGTGAGCTCGAGACTACCGGAAGTCTCTGTGAGTGGCAGACCTTGCAAACTGTGGCCGATTAAAAGCTGAGTTCCAGCTGCCTCGTGGGAGGAGGAGTGTGCTGAAGTCAGCTGCATCTCTGGTGGGAGCAGGGAAGCCTCTTATCAGCCAGCAGAAGACAGATGGGTGGCTAAGAAAGAAGGCTAAATCCAGAAAGAAAGATCTGTATGAGTGTTGTTCTTGAAAGATAGAACATTTCTGTAAATTGTAAAAACCTTCGGGTTTGTGAATAAAAGTCTGCCTATGTAAACCGCCTTGAGTTACAGTCATTAGAGAAATCTAGTGATCTTAAGAAAGGCGGTATATAAATACATGTATTAATTTTTTTTTTTTTAAGGAAGGTTACGTGCTGCTAGATCACCTTCAGGATCTTTTATCCATCAAATTCCTTGATCCTACCCCTAGCAGCCACTTCCTTCAATGAACGACTTATGTGAACTTCTTGTGGGTTAATGGGATTTGGGTGGCTTTTGAAACACGCAATAATTATCTGTAAGAAAATCTATCTTGGTTTCATGCACTCTGAATATGAAGCCACTGCTTTCTTTCTTTTTCAGTAGACAAACACTGCTGTAAATGATTATGTTTCATGGCAATTTCAAATGAAACAAGGATCCTCGGTGCACATCCATAAGCTTCAACACCTGAAAGAAAGAACAGTGCCAGAAATCGATCTCCAATGGCACAAAATCTACAATTAATTTATCAGCCTGAGCAGATGAAGCTTTATTTTTCTCCCATAACCTGACTTCCCCTTTACACCACGCTATGGGTAAGATGTTGTAATGGCCGGTGCCAGCCCCCCCCCCATCATCTGGGTGTCTCCTGGCCTCTGGGAGTCCTAGTGGAGGTTTTCCCAGGGGAAACATCCAGGAGAATCTGGACGCAGACCAAGAGCTCCAGCTGTTGCTAATCTTACGGCACAAATTATCCTCAGCAGTGTAGTTCAACAAGCAAGTCTCTGTGTGGGATTGGCCAGCTAATCAACTCCTGGCCATTCAGCTGGTATTTTGGCCAATAAAAGCCTGGCTTTGGGGCCTTTACTTGTGCACCTTGTGGGCGCTAGCAGGCTGCGTTGTCCGGAGGGTCACCTGAACACTCCCCCAGATTCTGCTGGGATGCCTGATTGTAAGCATGAGTGCCTGGAGACAACTCTGGGGTTCAGAGGTGCTCCTGTGTTCTATGTTTGTGGTTGTTTTGTAATAAAGTCTTGTCATTTATGTGTTAACTAGCCTTGAACATCATTTATTCCTTCCTCTGACCAAAAGAGCCTGCAGCCTCTGGCAGGAGCCGTGGCTGTGGCAAAACAGATGTGTGGCAGTTTGATCACAGTTTGATCACTCATTCTGGAAGCATTGGTGTTTCCTGGAAATATCTGGGAATACGGATCAAATAATTGAATCTGAACTTGCTAATGAATTGCATTGTCTTACCAGTTGGCATATTATGGTTTATTGCTTCTCACTTGAAGGAAGCACAGGCACATGCTAAATGGCAGTACAGTGGTTCTCAAACATTTTACACTGGGACCCACTTTTTAGACTGACAATCTGCCTGGGACCCACTGGAAGAGATGCCATGGCCGGATATGCTGCCACCGTGACACCAGAGCCTGCTGCTTTCCTGAGAATGCAGCAATAATGCAATGGTTATTTCTCAGCCATTTCCCAACGACAATCAGACAGGAAAAAGCCTATTTACAACCTCGACACAAGCAAAACAAACACACAGCTCTCCCTTTTTCCAGCCTCCCATCTTCCCCAAAATTTCAATATGGCTGCTCTAGGTGCCTTGTGAGCCACCTGAAATTGGGTTGCGACCGGTGGTGGGATTCAGGGGGTTCGCCCAGGTTCTATAGAGCCGGTTGTTAAATGGCTGGGCCCCGCCCACTCGCTTACCTCAGCTGGCTTTGGGTTTTTTTTTTTGGCTCCGGCTATGACGTCATAGAACCGGTTGTTAATTCATTTGAATTGCACCACTGGTTGCGACCCACTGGTGGGGTCCCAACTCACAGTTTGGGAGCCACTGCTATATGGAGTCTTCAATGAAAAAGGCATTCAGGAGGGATCAATTGGATTAATCTGGGGCCACAGGGCTTGAATCAAACAGGATGGGGTAGAGGCCATATAATAGTTTACTATTCCTGCTGTTTCTCTCTTTCTTCTTTCTCTCGCTTTCTTACACACACAACTGCCCCCCCCCACCAGCTAGACAGATGCTACTTCCTCTGAACTCTGATAGGTGTATCATTCAAAAATCACCGAGAGATCTCCGGCTACTAGGAAACCATTTCCTAACCATTAGCTTCCATTGATTAAATATCAACTGACCACTAACCAGCAACCAGCCTCACACAGGAACAGCCAGCCAGCCAGTTGCAATAGTATGGTAGGTTTTAAAGGACCGCTTTCTTCCACACTCCATCATGTAAAAAAAATAATTCACACGGGTGCAGAAATAGTGCAAGTAAGGATTAGACGGTCTTGTAGATAGTATCATGTGCAGTGTGCAGCTAAGGGACTGATGGCTAATCCGATGGGCCAGTGGTGTAGCTAATAGAAGTGTAGCCTGGTGCCAAGGGCAAAATGATGCCCTGGAAGTGACATCATGACCAGAAGTGACATCACAAACCACAATTTTTACATGATAGTTGTACTTTTGTGGTTTTTTGGCCATAACTTTTGATAGAGTAAAGATATTACACTCCAGTTTTGTTGCATTCTGCATTGAATTGCCTTTCCAATGATATGTAACATGAAGGTATTATTCAAACGTACCAAGGTTTTCACCATTTTGGCCACTAGTGTCAAGCTCAACATTGCCCCCCCTAAAGCTTGTTGCCCGGTGCAATTGCACCCCCTGCACCTCTTTAGCTACGCCCCTGCGATGGGAAATTGATGATGGTGTAACCTGCATTCTGCCATTGTAAATACCCCAGTGCTGCTGTAATTGGGACGCTGCTGTCAAGTAAGTTAGAGCCATAAGCAGACCTGGCCAGAGCAGGTAAGGTGGCAGCAGTGGCAGGTTGCGCATGGTTTGTGGGGGAGCTTTGGTGTAGGGAAAGGGTGGGTCAGGGGATGGTTTAGGAGCTGGAGGCGGCGGACCTTGGCAGCATGCAGCGGGATTGTATCCCCATTTTTCCTGGCCAACCTGCAGAGGCGGAGGAAGGGTATAGCCTGGGGTGGCATGAGCCATGGGTGCTGGCAGCGGCGGGGCACCATTGTGCGGAGTCCGCAGACAAACCCGCATGCTGTTTGGCCCACCCGCCCTCCCTTGTGTCTGTTCCGCTCCAAAATGGAGCTATTCTGGGAGCAGGAAGGCGTGGCTGGGTGATGCACAGGGGCGGGGCGACATGCTGGGGGCGCAGTTTCGTCGCCCTGCCCTGGGCACACTCGGGGCTCCGTTCGTCCCTGCCAACCTGACCCCTTCCCTTCCTTGGTGTAATGCCAACAAAATACCTAGATGGGTCCAAGGAGATCCATTGGTTATCAGAGAGTGTATTGGGAGATATTTTACTGATGGTCTGATGTTTTCCCCACCATAATATGCAGTGTGCTCTCTATTGGAGCAGCTGCATACTATGGTAGGGGTAGGAGTTGCAAATCACGACATCCCTGGTTTAATCTCACGTCTGCCACTATTTCACTAGGTGGCCTGGTGCAATCCGCTTCCTCTCAGCCTCAGCTCCTGAGCTGCAAGCAGTGGAGAATAATACTTACTGTCAAGGGGTGTTGTCAGGACATCAACATAGTACATGCAAAGTGTTTTGCGTGCCCCCAAAGAGCTGCATTGATGCTAAGAGGACAATTACTATGTGCTGAATTCATTCACCATGTGAGTTTGGCAGAATCCCAGAATAAATAAATGCAGCCCAGCACATCTTCTACTGTGTCTAGGATGCAGGGCTGTTGATATGGGTTTTTGTTTCTAAAAAAAATATTAAAGAATTCAGAAAGGAGGTTGACAAAACAAGATGTTCTTTTCTTGCTGACCCTCCTAGCTTTTTAGTTTCAACATCACTCTGCCTAGTAACAGTTGCTAGGCAGAAGAAGTTTTCCACACTAATGACTGGCAAACATTCAAGTTACCCCTTGGTATACTCCACCCCAGTTACCCTCTGGATTATTATAGATGTCAAAAGACGGTGCTAAAAATAAAAAAAACCCGACAAATTTTAGTGAGCAATTTCATTTTGAATGTTTTTTTTTAGGGTGATAAATGTCATTAATGCAGCTGAGAAATGCGGGGCGGGGGGAATCTTGCCTCTTGCATCTGGGAAGTTTCTCCTCAGGAAATCCTTCTTGCTTGCTGTTCCTGTCAGGCAAGGCAATGTGCCTTCAAAGCTTCTCTGACAGGAGAACCAGAAAGTGACAAAAACAACCACAGTGTGGAAGAGTGGCTGCCAAGCATCTGAAAGAGCACTCCGACAAGCCAGCAAGGAAGCAGATTTTATACAAGAAATAAATCCTAATCTGTGAAGAACCTGGAAGGCCATGGAATGGGTAAACAACAACAACAACAACAACAACAACAACAACCCTGAAGCTTCTAAAGAATTTGGTGTTGGAGAGAGAAAGCAACAAAACTGCTTGTTTGGTTTGCTGTTTAAGTAGCAGGTGGAAACAGAGCCGGAACGGGCTCTGATGGCACCTGAGGTGGAGTGACATTGTGACTTCACCCCCTGCATCACTCTGTGCCATCCTGCCACACCTAGACTTGCCAGGTGTCCCTTATTATAAGGGACTTCCTATATTTAAGGTTTAAAAATTGTGTCCCGTATCAATGTCGAATCCCATTCTAAAATTCTGCTGCTGTTGCTGCTTGCTGCTGCCTTGCCACGGCTAACTGCATAATTTTTATATTATTTCTGGTAACCATGGAGTGGTTTGATAGAAAGCAGTATCCCGATACCTGTGTGTCCCGTATTGTCATTTTGAAAACCTGGCAAGTCTAGCCACACCCCAGCATCTGTAATCGTTCCATTTTGGAGCAAACCGGATGCAGGGGAGTGCAGGTGGGTGACGGCGAACATAGGCTTGGGTTTATGGCAGCTTGGGCATCCATATGCAAACAGCGCCCCAGGCAAGCGCCATGTGTCACCCCACAGATGCTCTGCCTCAGGTTGGAAAGGAGGCACGGAGGAAAATGTGAGTGGATTATTTTCTGTGTGGATCAAACGGAGAGTGTTTACTAGTACAGGTAGATTATCTCTTACCAGGACATCAAAAATCCAGACTATTCCAAAATCAAGACATTTTTGTCCACACAACCTGAAGACAGGAGCCTACTGATTGTGCAATGCCACTGAGGGCAGACATGTCATGTAGCGGGTACATGGGGGTACGTGAGTACCTGTTCCTAGGATTAGGGCTGGCCCTGCCCATTTGCCCGCCCACTCGTCGACTCCATCGGCGCTCTGCACCGCCCCCTGCAACGTTTGAATTGCCTGCACGTTTGAGTTGCCTGCACTTTCTCAGAGCCAGGCAGGCAGGCAAGCAGGCAGCAAAGCGAGGGAGACCGACGGCAGCAGCAGCATGAGGGGGGGGAATTGGTAGCCCACGCAGCAGCCCCGGGGAAGGCCTGGGACTCCTGGGCCTTCTCCCAGGCCGCCGTGCAGCCTATCGAGGAGGCGTGGCGGTTCCTGGGGGCGGTTCCTGGGTTCCGGCTATGACCTCACTTCCGGTGGGCGGGCCCCGACACAAGTGCCAATCAAAAGTGAGTACCTGTTGCTAAATCATTTAGATGTCATTACTGACTGAGGGTGCAGTCCTAACCTGGAGTTTGGCTGGCACAAGGGATACCATAAAGTATGTTTCAATCACTCTTGGAGTCAGAGAGACCAGCACACAGACGTGCGCCATCCTCCCTGACTCCAAGAGTGGTCTAAACATGCTTTACAGTAACGCTTGTTCCAGCCAAACTTTGCTGGCCCAACTGAGCCAGCCTAATTCCAGATTTGGATTGTGAAGCATATTGTTGGGGCCCTGCATAAATCCACCAAGTTCCTTCAACTGTAATCCAACAAACCATAAGCAAACCTTGT
This sequence comes from Lerista edwardsae, assembly GCA_029204185.1. NCBI lineage: Eukaryota > Metazoa > Chordata > Lepidosauria > Squamata > Scincidae > Lerista > Lerista edwardsae. The sequence continues at coordinate 15,815,409 of JAJKFI010000009.1, forward strand.
GGTCTTTCTATTCTGAGCTCTCAAGTCCAAGATGAATCTACTCCCCCTCTTTCTAAGCTGTATCTGTACAACTGGGTTTTACTGCCGCATCACTGGTCTAGTCATTGGCCTGGCACCAAAGCAGAGATCTGAACACCTGGGAGAGAAGATTGGGGGAGTTTTGCTTGCTGTTCTCCTCCAACAATTCCCATTGGCAAAGACCCTTGCAGGCAACCTGCTTGGCAGGTGCATGAGGGCCGCCAACACCTGCATAAAGTGATGGATGGCATGGGTCAAAGAGATTAACAGTGCAATCCTACCTGCCCTCTTGCGTCGATGCAATGTCATTGCGTCGACGCAAGAGGTGGAGCACCAACGCAACGTCATTGTGTCGATGCAAAAAGCGGAGCGCCAACACAACGTCATTGCATCGTCGCAAGAGGCGGAGCGCTGACGCAGGGGCGCCGATCGCCACCCCCATGTTGGCGCTCCCGGTGTCAGGCCAACAGCGCCAATGGCGAGCTTCTCCTGTGTCGGCCGAATGCGGCTGGCACAGGGGAAGCTCTGTGCTGAAATGGCACAGGGATTGGGTGAGGGTGGGAGAGGATGGCGGGACGTAGGTGGGATGTGGGCGGGCTTGGGAGGTGGCCATACAGCCACATCCTAAGCCTGTTCCGGAGGCTGCGCAGCCCTGATTTGGGCCGTGCGGTCTCCTTGGATCTGCTCCAGCTCTTTAGTGGGCACAGACTCAAGGAGCGCATAGGGGAGATGGAGCCTCCCCTACGGTAAGGGAGCGTATGCTCCCTTGCCGTGGGAGGTTTCAGCCTCCTCCCACCCACTGTTGGATATGGCGCTGGCTGGCCGGCTGGCCTTGCCATTCCGGTGCTGGGTAGGATTGCGCCCTAAATTGCACCAAATCATTGACTAGATTAAAGACACCTGCTTTTAAAGACATGTATGAAAATGTGATGGTTTGTGAGCTCCAGATTATTAACAGGCATTTCTGAAAAATCCAAAATATTCATAATAAAACATTATTGGTAAAAAACAATACTCTATCTTTCTCTCTTTAGGTACTGTACAGAAACAGAGGTACAGACTTCCAGTCAGGAAGTAACAGGAGAGGGAGGGAAAAGCAGAAGAAACAAGCAGATTACTCAGCAAAAAGATCTTTAAATACTTCTTAAACCAGGTGTTCAAGAAAGCTTGCTAGATGTCAGGTGCAATTAAAAACAAAAAACAAACCGTGATGAATGTATCTATTAAGAACAGTGGTTCTCAACTTTTTAGACCGGGACATACTTTTTAGAATGGCACTTGTGTTGGGACCGACCAGAAGTGATGTCATTAACCTAGAAGTGATGTCATCGTCAGAAGTGACATCATCAAGCAGGAAGTGCCATCATATGACATAATCAAATGACTCTCCCGGAACACAAATTGGCACTCTTGGACTGCAGCAATTGCACAACTATGAATCATCCCTGACAGAAAGCAAAATGAATCTAGCCAAGGTAAGGTCTGAAGCTTCCAAGGTGGCTGCTCCCAGCTTTCTGCGACCCACCTGGCATCAGGTTGCGACCCACCAAGCCTGCCCCCACCCACAGTTTGAAGAACATTGACTTAGAATATCAATTAACTGAAATCTCTAGTGAAAATATTCAAGTGGGGGAAGTTTTTATCCAGATACTCTACCAATGTAGTTTCAGCAAGCTGTTGATCACTGCAGTAAATGTTGCAAAAGGCTGACAGTTTGATTTCCAATTAGCCGCCCCCCCTAACGAACCACCAGCTGTGCAACATCAATTCCCTTATGGACCTCAAAAGTAAATGTGTAAGTAGAAACGGATAAGTGCAAAATATGTTTGTAGGCCCTCCATGTTTGTCAAAAATCTGAGCAATGCCAGTCATAGATTATTATTACTATTATGCATCATCATTGTCCTGCTAAAATTGATGATGTCATTACTGTTTGAATCCTTTCATGTTACATTTCTCTTTGGCGCCTAATGGTTGTCCATGCATTTGATATGTAGTTCCAAATTCTGATGCATTGCATCCACTAGAAAAGATTCCCTTGTGCCTTTTATTCACCCTCCATCCCCTTTGTGCACTGGAGGCATTCAAAGAGTTCTTAGGGAAATATCACTTTATACAGGTAACATTACATCAATATATCAAATTGCATCCAATCATTGTCCTAACAGCATCAGGATGCAGCTCTTCTTCTGTGCTTTCAAATCTTACTCGGTCTGCCTCTGCCGGACCCGTCTTGCAAGACTGTTAAACTGTGTAACCAAAAGATGGCAGCACTCCATGCTGTATGTGCTTTCATTGTCCCATCCATTTCTAATCATACAGCTCTTAGAAGGGGAAAAAATCCATTTTAATGCTGCCTTTTAATGTTCCTCCTGAGTAGAGAGCCACTGTGTAGGAAACTTAAATTTAAGATCATATCAAACAGCGAAAAACCAAAATGTGATAGTTTCAGTCTAGTAACTCAGTTTGCAAAAGGGCAAGCATCAAAACGGGAATCAGTACTTGGGGAAAAATACATTTCTCCTCCGCCGAAAGGTTAGGCATAAGAAACCACATGGCTCCGTTTCCTTATTTTCTCCCCTTTGACCCACCTCCCACCATTTTGAGTTTCATTGCCATTATGTCCCCCCCTTTTTTGACTATGTGCAGTTTCTTTTCTGGCTGTCTTCATGCTGTAAACTTTAAACTAGAGGTTGAGTATCCCTTATCCAGATTGCTTGGGATGGGAAGGTCTCTGGATTTCAAAATAATTGCATAAATATAATGAAAAATGCTTCCTCTTTCTCTTTTCACTGTTACCGTTTGGCTGTCTTCCAGAGATGGGGAAAAAAGAGTCATGTCAATGGCTCTGAGGGTGCAATCATAACCTGGAGTTAGGCCGGCACAGTTTGGCTGGCACAAGGGCACCATAAAGTGTGTTTGGACCACTCTCGGAGTCAGGGAGGATGGCACATGTGTGTGTGCTGGCCTCTCTGACTCCCAGAGTGGTCCAAACATTTCATGGTGTCCCTTGTGCCAACCAAACTTTGGGGGCCTAACTGTGCCAGCCTAACTCCAGGTTAGGATTGCACCCTCAGAGTCATTGACATGACTCTTTTTCCCCATCTGAAGATCTTCCCATTTTCACAGAATTGGTAGCACAAGAATCCTGTTGGATAAAATGGAGTAATGAAGTCAATGCAAACTGGCCGGCTTGGGTCTACGGAGCACAAGACAGCTGAGCGCAAGGTCCCGCCTATTGTTAAAAGAAAAACTCTTTAAGCAAGATTGGAACTGCCTCCTAGTGGAGGCAAAGTAGAAGTGCTCCCCACTCTTCTTAGAAATCAGATTTCCGGCCAAATTTACAATACCTTCCTATTTTTATATATTGACCATCCCTAAACTGAGATGCGCATATATGGCTGCTCGCTGCAATGCGCTACCTACTGCACAGATGAAAAGCCGTTTCTTGAAAATACCACCAGAACAACGCTATTGCAACTGCTCACTGGCAGAGCTAGACACCCTATTGCACATCTACTTTTGGTGCCCAAAATATGCCGCAGCCAGAGAAAGACATTTGAAGAAGTGGTTGCAAAAATTTTCAAAATTTCCAGACTCTTCAAAACTAAAGTTGATCTTGAGCAGTCTCCAAAAAGAGTGTGTAGTAGATGTGGCTAATTTCTGCTTTGTTGTGTTTTTAATTTCAAATCAATAGGTGTATGGCTTTTGGGCTAAAAAAAAAAAAACCTAATAAAATTTTACCTTTTACCTTTTCCCCATCTCTGGCAAAAACTTTGGGCTGTGTATAAGCCGGTTTTATATGTTGAATGGAACAGGGTCAAGAAATATTAACAATGCATTAAATGAAACGTTTAACAAGATTTTGATAAGGTGCTAGTTATAGCATAGCACTCTGCAACCAAGAAATTGTATTAACGTTGATAAAAATTGGAGTCAGCCATGGTTCCACAGTCATAACCAGTGACAACATCCACAAATTGAACAGAGCAAGGATTGCATTTATGGGAGCTGATCATCAATATCAAAGGAAAGAAATATTCCTTTGTCGGAAAATGCATCATTACATTTTCACTCCATTAGGATGACAGCAGAACAGGATCTCTTCTGCATAAATTAGATGGCTTTGATTGTGTTTTTTTGCAAATATTACACTAAATGGCAGCAAATGTTGTGCATAATTTAAATTTGCACTTGCACTAAGAAAATGCTCCGCCAAATGCAAAGAACCGTGGCCTATTGATTACCTTATTAATATTTGCCAAAAAGGGGGATGATATCTAAGTGGCAATTAATTGAAGTTCATTTTAATTCATTATTAGCAGGCACCTGGGCATGTCAGCATCTAATCCAGTCTTTTAAATGACATTCTTCTGTGAGCTTGCCTCATTCGTCATGATAGCCTCATAAATGTCAGTCACAGCAATTATTAATGTGTGGGGCATCAGGCAATTTAATCCCCAATTGAACCCAGGACTGGATGCAACAGTAAACTCTATCACACCCTGTCTAATCAATGAATTTGTTGCAAACTGAGTTGCAAACTGAGCTCAGTGGGCTCAGAGATGGCAAAGTAATGTAGCTTTTCTCGTCTTTTAGTCTGCATGCATAATAGCAAATATGAGATTTTATAAACAAACAAAACCATGCTGTAGCGTGTGCTCGTTCTTCCAATGTGCAGATTTATATGTTCCCATTTCACAGTGGTTCCCAAGAAAAAACACAATATTCTAAAAATCCATCTGAAAATAAAACTAGATCACATACAGTATATATATATGACAATACGCCAAGGCGCATGGAACGCTGCTACCTTCCCACGGAAGTGGTACCTATTTATCTACTTGCATTTTTACATGCTTTCAAATTGGTAGGTTGGCAGGAGCTGGGACAAGCAACAGGAGCTTGCTCCGTCATGCAGTCTCAAACAGCCAACAAGCTCAGCTCAGCGGTTTAACCCGCAGCGCCACCATGTCCCTTACACACACACACACACACACACACACACACACACACACACACACACA
>JAJKFI010000009.1:15832834-15850606 GCA_029204185.1 Lerista edwardsae
TAGTAGTAGTAGTAGTAGTAGTAGTAGTAGTAGTAGTAGTAGTAGTAGTAGTATTTTACAGTGAGCCCAAATAATGAAAGAGATGAAGTTTCCAAGAAGACCAAGACCCAATAAAACAAATGAAACTATGTTCTGTATCTGGAGCACAATTAGCAGTAAATTGTTAAGCAACGGCAGCGCTAGTATATCCCTAAAACTGCATCCATACAATTCACGCTGTAACTATTGACAAGGCATATAAAGCAGATGAGAAGAAAATAGTTTAATGCAGAAGCCCAATTTATATTAAACCTTTTGCGACTAGCATGCTCTCTTGCAATCTGAAATTTACATCCTCTTCCTTCCTGCAGGTCTTTTTTTTTTCTTTTTTCTTTTTGCCCTGAAAAAGAAAAAACCTTGATTTTGAGAAGCAAAGAAATAATGACAGAAAAAGTGGATTTTTATTTGTTCTTTGGTGTGAATTGGTGCAGGCATTATGATGAAGTTAAAACACAGAGGTTAATTGAAAAATGAGATAAACAAAGCCCTTGAAGGTCTCCGAATAATTTCGCCTGGCAGCACAGACAGCCTACCACCATCAGGCACTAAAACCTACTCCGAACCACTGCAGATTAGAAAAAAAAAAATACAGAATAATAACAAAAAAAAAAAAAAAGAACCCTACAGTTAATTGTCTTTCTGTTCCTTCCACCTCATTTCAGCCCAATTATAACTTGGGAAAGTCATTCTGTCTAATTTGCATTAATGCACCTCCATGGAAAAATAGCTTAGACAGTGAATTTAATCTTTTTTGTAGTTTGTTATAGACATACTGTATTAGAGCACACTCTCTTGGAAAACTTGTGGATCAAAATCTCTGCCATTCTTGTTCAGCTGCCACTGGAATGTCTACAAGAATATCCTTTTTTAAGAGGTTGCCAAGCTGATCTTTGGAAAGCATGTTCGGCTTGCCATGGCTTCTGACGACAGCAAAGCTGGTAAGCATTCCGCGTGTATGGACTGTAAGAGCCACTGTACTTTCATCGCAAATACACAGTGTGCCGTAATATTAGGGATACCATAAATGGTGTTTTCTGCTGCTCTATTAGAAATGTTTGGTCTCAACTACATGTACTAATTATGTAACAGAATTTTTAAAAAAGAATTAAAAAACCAGCATTTAACTGCTAACTTCGTTGAGTTCGACAATAAATACAATTTAGCATTTCTGTTGTGCTTCCCGAGTGTACAAAGCATTCCATATTATCTTGATGTTCTCTTTGCAATGACCCTGTAACTATTATTATGAAGTAGGTATATAATAACTGTTATTATTCCCAAAGCAGCAGCTAAAAGGGACTGCCTTACCTATTGACAATCTAGAATATTCATAGTACAGTAGAAGCAAAATTCAAACCAGGGAAGTCATGATTTGTTGCAAAGCCTCTTTAACCTACATCAGATTTACTTACAACTTTACACTACATCAGCTTTTAAAGTTGGTTGGCCACAGTGGGGTCGGTGGTTGTGATAGTTGTTAAGGGGCATTAACTACACTTGCAGCTGCAGTTTTGCTTTTACATTTTGTGGCTGAAATGCCCATTGCACACACATCCTTTTGTTAGATCCCATTCATTGATTGCATTGCCAAAGACTGGGACTGCATGCGGATTTTCTCTTCAGTAGAAAGGAAAAACTATATAACCTGTTAGTCCAATGGTTCCCAAACTGTGGCTCAGGATCCACCAGTGGGCAAAGCACCTAGAGAAGCCATATTGAAAATATGGGAAGATGGGATGCAGGAAAGGAGAAGGGCTATGTAGTGGTTTTGCTTATGTCAAGGTTGTAAATAGGCTTTTTCCCCCTTTTCTGATTCACTTTGCTATTGGAAAACGGCTGAGAAATAACCCAAGTGATTGCTGTATTCTCAGGAAAGCAGCAAGTTGTGGAGCCACAATGATGGCACTTCATGACATCACTTCCGGTGGGTCCTGGACTGACATTTTAAAACATCAGTCCGGTTGCTAAAACATTTGAGAACCACTGTGTTAGTCTACTGAGGATCAACTTGGTAAAGCGGTGAAGGGGCAGGGGGAATGAAACTCATTGGTGCGAAATAAATTCCTCTGTATTGCCATGGAGGGGGTGGGTTGTCCCCAAAAGTCTTGAGTTAATTGACTACATGAAGATCTTGCCTACACTGATCTTGGATTTGAACCTAATTTCAGCAACAATTTAGCTTTCACCCAAACGTCTATCATGCTGTTGGTCTTCTTGTCTTGAGCACCACATACGAAAGAAACACAGTGTCACTGTGCTGAAATATTGATTAAAATCTTAATTAAAACATTCAGAGGCTTCGGTTGTCATTGAACCATTACGCACCTCATTTCCTAGTGATGCAGTCAAGAAAAATAGTATGAAATCTTGTCAGCGCTCAGGTTCAGGTTCACTCTGCTCGGAGTAATTTATCTTAATAGGCATGATTATGCATGTCGACTTTGTTTTTGACATAATGGATTGGATCTTAAGGAGTGCAAGCGGAAGGAAGCTCACACAAACTCACACACCTCCTCCTTGCAGGGACGAACGGAGCCCCGAGTGCGCCCATGGCAGGGCGACGAAACCGCGCCCCCAGCACGTTGCCCCACCCCCATGCATTGCCCAGCCACGCCTCCCTGCTCCTGGAATAGCTCCATTTTGGAGCGGAACGGACGGGAGGGAGGGCGGGTGGGCCAGACAGCATGCAGGTTGGTCCACGGACTCGGCGCAATGGCGCCCCGCTGCCCTGCCACTGCCAGTGCCCATGGCTCGTGCCACCCCGGGCTACACCCTTCCTCTGCCTCTGCCTCCTCGTCCTCACAGTAGCACTTGATCCCTAAAATCTTCCTGAACAGTGATGTATGGGTGTGGAGGGTTGAAGGAGGAATTGGAAAAAATTGTATCCTCCTGCCTGAAGGACCTCCTGTTCATCCAAGATTGACTCCAACCCAGGACCATAGCCGGTCCAATTTTCCACCACCGATGCAGCCATGCCCACAGGGCATGTGCTGCATCCTGCAGTGGAGGTGAAGTCAAGGAGGCCTCCTCAAGATTAGGGAATGTTTGTTCCCTTTCCTTGGGGATGCATTGTGGCTGCATCAGCACTGGAAAGTTGGATAGGATTGGGCCTGAAATCTGTCTAAATGGTCTCTGTGTGTGCTGTTCTAGCTTGGATGTCCACGGCGCAGATCCGAGGAACCCACAAGGGAGGCTCCTGAGTGCTCCAAAGCTGTGCTGGATGCAGCAAAGACCCACCAGCCTCACTACTCCAGTGCAGTTTAGGATTGAGCCCTTAGTTTTGTTTATGAGTTTAATACTGTTTTATTGAAGTGTGTAAGTGCCTTGAATCCCTTTCAGTGGGGAAGATAGTGTCTTTATGAGATCCATCAGCAGTTTTCCAGTCTCCCTTCCAAGATGAGAACTCAGACTGCTTAGGTTCACCTGCTTAGCGTCTTCAAGCAGGGCGCTTGCTCTGCCACTAGACCTCCTTTTCAGTAGAGTATAATTACAATTGGGCAAACTACAGTTTGCCTGGTTTGGGTGTAATGATAAAACACTATCCTTTTCATATGTTGTCTGGATAAGCAGCATGAGGAATGTCCTCTGCATATACAGTTTTATGCATGGAGACTTCTCTAAAATCGCACCAAAAGCATGGTGACTGAGTACATGGGATCTTGTCCTTCCCTGCATTTTAGGTAGAAGATTTGCTGTGAACCAGGAATTCTAGGACAGAATTAGAGCACACAAGAGGACGAGGCAAAAGAGGGAAAGGAGATGACAGGCACCAATGTCCCAATGATCAACTTGAAATCAAGTCAAGCTTTTGCACATATTCTAATTGAATGTACACAGGAGCCTGAGCCTTAATGAACCCTCGGCTAGATCTCTTGCAAAAGTTCAAATATGCCCACAAAAGGTTGAAACATTGTGAGCATCAATGGTACAATGAAAAGAAATATTGCAAGCTTCATAAGCATTGACTGCTCATGAACGATCAAATGAAAAGAAGCTTTCTGAATGGCAGATCCACCGGCAGAAGTTCAAATTTTTGACGGTCTCTTTGTGCTCATTTTGATTCTGCTCAGAAACATTTGAGCAGGAACGTCCAATTCATTTGGACATCCAATTAGGAGCTCAATCCTAACCTGGAGTTAGGCTGGCACAGTTAGGCTAGCAAAGTTTGGCCGGCACAAGGGACACAATAAAGTATGTTTGGGCCACACTCGGACTCAGAGAGGCCAGCACACCGACTTGCACCATCCTCCCTGACTTAGAGAGTGGTCCAAACATGCTTTACGGTGTCCCTTGTGCTGGCCAAACCTTGCTGACCTAACTGTGTTAGCCTAATTCCAGGTTAGGATTGCGGCCTTAAACTCCAGGTTAGGATTGCGGCCAGTTGAAAACTTGCAACATCAGAGCAAATGGCCAAGTCATTGTTTGCCTATTATATATGGACCAGCTCTGCATGCTAAATGAATGTAATGATAGTGAGATTCCATCTAAACATTCCATCTAAACGTTGTTCCTACTCCAGTCCTCTGTTATCACCTGTTCCTCTTTTGTATGCCTAGGTACCATTAGCTACACCATTGTGTCCCATATTTTACTGCAGTCCAGAGTTTGCAATGACCAAAATGGACCAGAACATCATGATATTGACATACTATGAAGCCTAATGCAGGTCAATTAACAAAAGAGGTGCTATGAAACACTTGTATGTTTGCTTCCAATTCATGCAATTTTCCCAGTGATGCAGAAACCATATATGATTTTCTCTAGCCTGAACTGACTTGTTTTAGCAATTCATCTCTTTAAAGGCCTGTAAAAAGGCATATTGAAATGAGGAACGAACATTCTGAAGATGAAAGGAAAATAGCATTAATGGCAATCAGGAGCAATTAGTGACTAAAAATATGTCCTATTATGTAGAAGCCTGCTTCTGAAGCTGCCATTGATTCAGAATATAGCATCCCATGCTATTCAGTATTATCTGGCCATGAGAGATTGGCAGTTTCCAGATGGAGAGTCAGGTGTTCGCTTGGACTTATACATCCTGAAAAGATGAGATCAGATATGTGGAGATATATATATATTTACTACTTATTTAGGATGCAATCCATCCCTCTGTGGGTGCAGCTGTGAATGAAGGGGGGCTGTGAAATGACCCATGGGGTTTGTCACTGCAAATGCCAGGGTGCATGGAGGCATGCTACAAACTGGGTACAATCTTGCTTCTCCAGCATGCCATCATGCACAGAACTGAGTGTGTTCAAAATGCTGAAAGACACGAGTGTGTGCAATGGGTTCAGACTGCAAGAGATGAGTTTCTGGTTGGATGTAAGGAAAAAATTCCTGATGATCAAGGCAGTTTGGCAGTGGAACAGATGGCTGAGGGAGGTGGTGGATTCTCCCTCACTGGAGATCTTCAAGTGGAGGCTTGACAACCACCTGCTGAAGATGCTCTAGGATAGTGGTTTTCAAATGTTTTAGCACCGGGACCCACTTTCAGAATGACTATCTGGGACCGACCGGCAGTGATGTCATGGCCAGAAGTAGCATCATTATGATGCCAGAGCCTGTGGCTTTCCTAAGAATGCAGCAATAAATTGGATTATTTCTCAGTCATTTTCCAATAGCAAAATGAATCAGAAAGACAAAAGCCTATTTACAACCTTGACACAAGCAAATCAACCACACAGCCCTTCCCCTTTCCAGCATCCCATCTCCCCTTATTTTCAATGTGGCTACTGTATGTGCTTTGCAACCCACTTGAAATTGGTCACAACCCACTGGTGTGTCCCAACACACAGTTTGGGAATCACTGCTGTAGGAGGGTTTCCTTCTACTGGCAGGGGGTTTGACCAGATGACCTTGTAGATCCCTTCCAACTCTATGATTTTATGATTTTGCATGCTAGGATCCCAATCTGAATACAAAATGTCAAATGAGAATTGACCCTAAGATTCTTGGCAGGATGGAGGCCTTGATATCACCCAGCATGACAATCACCAGTGGCTTTTTTTTACCGTGGCTGATGGCGCATACATCTACCTCTCGTGGCAAGCTGCAGCCCATTGATAGAGCTCCAGGCTAAGGCAACATTTAGGCTTCTCCTGCCTAATGAGGCTGTGCCAAAGCTGATCCATCTTCTTAAGCAGCCTCATTAAACAACACACCACTGGCAGCTGTTCATACCCTCGGTGAGCTGTTCAGCTCCTACTGCCTAATGGGGCTGCACAAGGGATTGGTGCAAATTAGTGCTTGAGGAGATTTCAGGCTTGAACCAAGCACAGAGGAAGTCAGGAGTACACACGACAAGGGTTCAGTCCCCCTCATGCACCCCTCACAGGACAAGGGTTCAGTCCCCTTCATGCACCCCTCATGCACAGGGGAGGGGGGAAAGGCCAGGAAGGCTCCAACCCACCTTTGTGAAGTGATACAGCTTCCACCAGTTTTGCTCATTTATCATCGTCAACATGTTTTGCAGTAACTGGGAGCAGCATGTGTATGAAGACAAAGCAATTAGAAAAACGAAGGGTGGAGGACGAATGCAAAATAACATCAACAGAGCTGAAGGCGGTACGATTGGAAAAAGCAAAAGCGCTAGTTAGCCTTTGGTTTCTGCTTCCATAGAGGGGTAAAAGGAATCACACTTGCCTAAGTCCACTGGCCCCGGGCCTATGTACATTTGCTGTAATGTCTGAAAGAATCTACAGATTTGCAAACTGTGCTTGTGCAGGTTCCGTGGACTGTGTGATTTGGCAACCCTGCCTGTCCATGGCTCCACAGATATATGGCCATAGAGTAGATATGGACAATATATACAGGTTTCGGCCCTTTCAGACATTGTACTAGGAGTGCAATCCTAACCTGAAGTTAGGCCGACACAGTTAGGCCAGCAGAGTTTGGCTGGCACAAGAACCACTGTAAAGTACATTTGGACCCCTCTCAGAGTCAGAGAGGATGGCAGACATCTGTGTACTATCTTCTCTGGCTTCGAGAGTGGTCAAAAATACTTTACAGTGTCCTTTGTGCCAACCAAACTGTGTTGGCCTAACTGTGCTGGTTTAACTCCAGGTTTGGATTGCACCTAGGACAATGGTTCTCAAAGCTTTTGCACTGGGACCCACTTTTTACGCTCAAGTTGGGACCCATATGTGAAGGGTTAACATTACGGCTTTTATGATGCCGCGTTGATGTTGTGTATGCTGCCTTGGAACCCACATTAGTGGGGGGGGGAAGGCAGGGTTAAAATATGTAAAATAAATAAATGCAATGTGAACACACACGTCTGAACTGTCCGTGCTTTTATTTGTCCAACCAGTTCTTATCAGGACGTACTTTTTAGCAATGGCTAAGGGTAAATTCAGCCCTATGCATCCCAGCAAAGTGTCTTCTCTGTGCCCTGTGGCTATTGCTGGTGTCCTCCTTGTGCCACTTTGAGGAGGCACAAGGAGGCAGAGGCGTTTCTACAGGGAGGGCAAAGCCCTAAGTTTTGCAAGAAGCCTTACCCTGTCATGTAAATCCCTCCTCTCCCTTGCTGCTGTAGCCAGTAAGCAATGCCAAGATGTTGCTGTTCCCTGTGAGGATTGGCTAAAACAGTGCAGGAGAGGAGTGATTTCCACTGCAAGGTAAGGTTTCTTGCAAAACTTAGAGCTTTGCCCTCCCTGTAGAAATGCCACTGCAAGGAGGACTTTGAGGGCCCGATCCTATCTAACTTTCCAATGCTGGTGCAGCTGTGGGGCATGCGCTGCATCCTGCAGTTTGGGGGGCAGTCACAGAGGCCTCCTCAAAATAAGGTAACATTTATTCCCTTACCTTGGGGCTACACTGCAGCTGCACCAGTATTGGAAATTTGAATAGGATTGGGCTCTGAGTCCAGTTGGGAAAGGCAATTATCTTCATATTTCTTTGCTATTAAAAAAAAAAGCCATTTTGAAAATGTTGTGTTGAAAAGCAGTATCTCAATGTTTGTGATGATGATGACGACGACGACGACAATGATGACGACGATGATGATATAATGGCAATCCACAGAATGAGTAAAGGTACTCCAGCTTAGTAAAGTCTGGCTACATACCCAAAGTTGTAGCGCAACATGAAAGCATTAGGCTTGACATTACAATTACAAGGCTGCTTCCACAAGTAAAGTTTCTCAGGCATAGCCATTTGTGATTTCATTACTCTTGAAGCAAATGCATTAAGCATCTTGACAGATAAGGGGATTATTGGCCCAAGCAAGGCATCATTAAATGCACATCATGTCACTACGGAAAATGTGATGTTTGTGGTGACCTTAAGGTGTAAAGGGAAGCAGCATTTCCATGTGCAATGCGGAAATTATTGACATCACATTCCGCAAACACATAATCTGGCATTCTGTATGCAGTAAATAGAGGCCAATTTTAGGCAAGCAGTTATAAAAATGCATCCATGTATGACTGAAGAAAAGGTGTGCAAAATTAATGCAGGAGGAAAGGAATTTGTATTGGAAATTTAGAACGTCTAATCTAATAAAGATCAGCTCCTTTCATTCTCTCTTCCATCCAATCTTTCAGTCTAAGAAGTAGCTTGGAAAAACTATGGATTCTCTAATTATCTTATGGAATAATTACTGATTCTCTTATTGTCTTTTCCATTGGCTTTCAACTAGTGTGTGCTTGGGATCCCATAAGCGGGTTGAAATCTGACCTAGGGTGGGTTGCATCCAGAGGAACTTCTCTTTAAGGGCTAAACGTAGTTGGGGGGGGGGGGTGAATTTCATTGGAACTCTGGTGAATGTAAAGGGTTAAATTGTATCACCCCACATGCTGTGGTCTTGATTGGTTTGTACTGCAGCAGCTTTTTTCATTAAGGGGGAAAAAATAGAAGGCGAAAATACGCATTTATCACTGCATCTGGTTTGATGCTCCCACACAATTTATCAAGCACTTTACACAGACATCAGCTTTGCCAGTGAATTGACTATTGCAGTGGTTCTCAAACCTTTTGCACCGGAACCCACCTTGCAAACAGAAGGGTGTGAAGCAGGATGAGGTGCATTTCGTTCCTGGTAAGTTAAGGGAAGAGAAGATGGGGGGGGGGCTCCAGTTTGTTTTTATCTGACTAGTTGGGGCAGGGGGTGTTGGATGGCCTGCTACAAAGCTGCACTGGATACTGCGGAGGCCATGCAGCCTACCTGCACCAGTACAGTTTAGGATGGGGCAGCCCATTTTGTAACTTTATTATTGTTAGGTATGCTGTTAGAAAGGGCCGATGAGAGGCGGGTAAAGGGGGTAATTTATTCCTGGGCCCAGTGTCAAAAAGGGAGCCAAAAAAGGGGGCCCAGAAGCAGAGGCAGATCTAAGGGAGGGCAAAGCTCTAAGTTTTGCAAGAAGCCTTACCTTGCAGTGGAAATCACTCCTCTCCTGCACCGTTTTAGCCAATCCTCACAGGGAACAGCAACATCTTGGCGTTGCTTACTGGCTACAGCAGCAAGGGAGAGGAGGGATTTACATGACAGGGTAAGGCTTCTTGCAATACCTAGAGCTTTGCCCTCCCTGTAGATCCGCCTCTGCCGAGAAGTTTCCTGGGATCTTATATTTTCCGGCCTCACCCAGACTGGCTGCCTGTGCTGGATAAGCACGGGGCCCAGGAATGCAGACATGGCACTTCTTAACACAGGATCCAATTTGGGATGAAATTGGACGGCTACCATAGCTCTTCGGCTTGTGGGTCTCCTTCCCATGAAGGAGCGTATAGGGGCTCAGGGACAAGGGGGTGGGACTGCAGCCGGCGCCGAAGGAAGTTTTGGTGCACACAGGACACTTTCCATTCTAGTGCCAGCCTAAATACAATGATGCTAATTTTCTGCTATGATCAAAAAGGTTAGATGGCAGGAGACGACATGACGTCATTTTCTTGAAGCCATGGGTATACAAATATGGCTGACTCAGATCTTTCCCGCCAAGGAGGAGGATTGCTGCGAATTCACGAATAAAAATCTCCCTGAACGTGTGTAAAAGTTAATCTCAACCTTTTTAATCATGCCTGCGTGTTCTGCATACGGGTGTGCGAATCGCTGTACGAAAAATGGGATTTAATTTCCACGGAAAGATTCATGTATTCACATTACATCGGTTCAATAAACTACAATTCACTGAAATAGTGCATTTTTTTGAAGCTGTGTAATTTCTTGTTGTTCCTTGCAGTCTTATTCACCATTTTCTGATACCCACTGTTAATGGTCTAGGAGGAAAAAAAAAATATTTTCCCCCTCCTTTTTTCCCCCTTCCCGTTTACACTTTTTTCCCACCTTCCATTTTCTACTGTAATATTTTCGAAATTCTGAACATTAACAGAATTTGTTTTGTTGGGGGGGTGAGTGTAGAAGTTTTTAAAAAAAAACTCTTAATAGTCTAGAAGTAAAAAAGAATTCCTCTCATATTGACAACTACTTGTGTTATGAAGAGATTTTAATGTAATGTTCCTACTGTAATACTTATGAAATTCTGAACATTAACAGACATTTTTTTTATGGGGCATGACCGTTTTATTTTTGCTTGTGTAGATTTCAAAAAATAAGTCTGTCAAAACAGTGCAATCTGAGTTTAAATAGACAGCAAGTAGCATTTCGTCAGGTATGTTCAGTAATATAATTATGAGGAATTTAACCTTGTAATTGCATATTAAATCATAATAAGGTTACCAATAATGTTTCTACACGATCACGTTTTTATTTTCGTAGGTTTTTATTTTTATTCAACCCTAAACAGTACGAGCAAAGCAATCTGAAATGCTTGGAATGAGGAATGTTTTGAGTATGCCAACATGGCTGCTAAGCCCGCCCCCGGCTTCATTTTGCTCCTATTTCTTCTTAAGGCATGTCGTCTCCTGTAATCTAACCTTCGTGGCTATGATCTATATTTAGAAGATTTTAGAGAAACTTAGGAGTGTGTTCGGTTTTCTGTAGTACTGTAGCTGCAGACGCTACGTGGGCAGGTAGACGTGGGTTCCGCATGGTAGACCTGGGCTCCGAAGACTATTCTGGGTGTGCCACCCCCGCCATTCTGTTTCGCAAAAGAAACCTGTGTACCCCCTGCTTAAATTCCTCCCAGAGGTCGTGTTCGTGCTTACCAAATCAGAACTGACTCCACGTCCACTTTCCTGAAAGGTTCAGCTGTCGACGTTTTAACAGCATCGCTCTCAGGTGCAGATAATTTACAACAGGTTGCAGCGATACTAGGCACAGAAGATGCTTTCTCCGCAAGCTGAATGTTTGAAAGATGACAAGCTGTCACACCGCAAAGCTTTGATGGCTTGGAACAAGGTGAAAACACAAATTGTAGGGGAGCCGCCTGCCCTCTTGGTACCCAAAGACTGAAGGAGAACGAAACGGCTTCCAATTAATGATTTTGCTGGCTTGCTCCATGTTCTTTTAAGCGAAAATGGAATGTTTGCTATTCCCCCTGCATAATATGAATGTTAGGCCCACAGCATTAAGAGCTCAAGGACGTCATTTCAAGTAGATTTGATTGATCTGCCAAAAACAAATACACGTTTCTGACAAAGTGTTAATAAACCTCTCTCTGGCAGTAACTGAGTGTTCCTTTCAAGATCTTACCGTTTGTGTTTGAAGTGATGAAGTTTATGGAGAACTGTTATAAGATTCTAATTGAATTTCACAGAAGTAGCCCCGGTGTGACCCAAAATTGGAAGGAAGAAGAAAAAACCCTCAAAGCCATTCTCGGTGGAATAAGTGATTAAATATGTTAAATATGGAGGAGCAGTCCGAGTCTGAAATAATCAACAACCCCAGTTAATGAAGACTTTTGAGATAAGTTAATGTCGATAACGTCTATAGAACAGGGTGGGAGATGAAAAAGATTCACGCTAACAGAAAAGATGTGTTTATTAGTGCAGGTTTCTTTCAGAAAACCTTGGGAAATAACAAAAGGCAGCTTTAAAAATTCCATTAAAATAAAGCCTTGATAAACAGATAAATTTTGCCACCTGCAATTTTAACAGAACTTCTTCCTCTTCCTGCAACTCTTGAAGAAAGCTTTGGAAAAACTTTAGACACGTACAGCCCAATCTTATACTTACCTTATACTTACCATGGGGAACCGGTCGATGCCATAAGGCAGTCATTGCAAGTCGCAAAATGTGCTCAGACAGCGCTTGTGTATTTGTTAAAAAAACATTACATCTAGATGAGAGTGGACTGAACACGTATCTGAGCCCAGCAGCATGTAAGCCTCCCCTCCCCATTGCCATTGGAGGCTTCTGGGGCATGGATGGCAATGCACTGCACCTTGATGTAACTGCCCTGAGCTGCTCTGATAGTGAGGGGGGGCTGCTTATACAGTGTATTGTGGCATATGCCGTACTTATCATGTCGCTCCCCTCTTGCTATGCTTCTGGAGCCTAGAAGCGCAGTCCTAATCTGGAGTTAGGCCAGCAAAGTTTGGCGAGCACAAGGGCCACCATAAGGTGCATGTCACACGCCGATGGCAGCGGACTCGAGATGCTCGGCCAGAAGGAGTGGGCGAGGCCACGGTGCGCCCGCCTGGGAGAGGGGGCCAGGTGCAGCTGATCTGCCAGAGCCAGCTGCAGTGGATCAAGCAGCCGGGGAGGGAGTAAAAGGAGAGGCGGGGAGGGAGGAAGGGGGCTTACTTTGGAGACTGACGGCAGGGCGAGGGACGACAACAACGCACGGACGTGGGCTGTGCCCCACCGACTCCAGACCGAGACGGGTGCCCAGCCAGAGAGTGCTGCCGGAGCAACCCGTGGCCATGAACGCCCGTGAGACGGAGACCCCTGCTGCCCAGGAAGGGGTCATGAGTAGGCGGTCACCCTGGTTTTGTTGGACCCTTTGTAGAGCAGATCGGTTGGGCAGACCTTTCCTTTTGGCGTTGGGCCCGAGGGGGCAAAGACTTCTGTTGAACTGTTGGCATTGGCCCGGGTGGGCGAAGACCTTTGTTGAACTTTACGTTGGCCTGAGTGGGCGAAGGCTCCGTTGGGACGAAGGAGGGGGGAGAGGACAAGAAGGGAAGCTGTTTGGTTGTTAGACAATAAAAGGCGGTTGCCAAAGTGTTCCTCTGTCTCCTGATTGTGTTTCCTTGCACCCACCAAGGATGTTGTCCGTGGATCCCTTTGCCACCCCCCTCTCCAACTGGGGAGATGCTAGCGGCAGGGACTGCAATGTGACAGTGCATTTGGAACACTCTCAGGGCACAATCTTAACTAACTTTCCAGCACCAGGGTAAGGGCAATGCAGCTCTGAGATAAGGGAACAAACATTCCCTTACCTTGAAGGGGCGTCCGTGGCTGCTACTCCACTGCAGGATGCAGCACATGCCGCATTGGCACAGCTATGTCAGTGCTGGAAAGCTGGCTAGGAATGAGCCCGCAGAGTGCAATTCTAACCTGGAGTTAGGTCGGCGCAAATTAGGCCAGCAAAGTTTGGCCAGCACAAGGGGCACAGTAAAGTGTGTTTGGACCACTCTTGGAGTCAGAATGGCCTCTCTGACTCAAAGAGTGGCCCAAACGCACTGTACAGTGTCCCTTGTGCTGGCCAAACTTTGATGGCCTAATTTGCGCCGGCCTAACTCCAGGTTAGGATTGTGCCCTAGGTTTCTACAGTCTAAGTCCAAACTGGTAGCAATTATACCACCCAGGCGCTCTCTCAGCATATGTTGCCAAAACTAGGAAACCATCCCTAGATAATTTTATGGCTGCTCTCTGTTCTTGCACAATTCATTCCCATGGAGCCTTTTACACACTTCATGAGTGTGCAAACACATGTATCATACATGAACGCTAAAACAGGCTGCAGTCCTGGACACATCTACCTGGGAATAAATCAACTGACCTCAACAGGGCTTTCTTCTGAGCAGACATGCAGTGGACTGTGCTGTTAGTCATTTCATTGACATGCAGCAATACAGCATCCGGGCATCAGACTGGAATTACTTCTTGAAAGACTAAATTAATTAAAGCATGTATTGACATTTCAGGAGACTGCGCGCTGAAAGCTAATTTCCTCTGTATATCATGTCCCGTGTCAATTTGGTACCCAAATGGCACTGCTAATAATATATTAATTTTCCCATTGATTGTTTATGCCATTTTTGAGAGTGGCGCGATTGGCGCTGGGCTTTCTTCTGGATGGATGGAATCATAGAAAGGGTGCTTGTAGCAGTCAAGGATGCTTGTAGAGTCTCAGTGTACAATAAAACGCCTTTCAACTGAAGTGCAAATTAAATACTTATTTGCAACGCCTAATACAAAGCCTTCACTCTGAAGAAGAAAGACGGAGGCAAAAAGGGAAGGGCCTGCGATGCCAAGTCCCAACATCAAACTCAAAGCAAGCAGTTCCTAGTGCATGCAAAAGCTTGGCCAGCTGTGAAAATAAGATAGGGGAAAGAGTTGACTCTTCTGCAATTATCTGATAAGGGCTTGTGGCTAGCAGCGAGTGCGCATGGCTGTACGACATGCACCCTCGCCAGCTTCCGCACATCTATTTCCTCACCTTGTACTAAGCATCATAGCTGCATTGAAAGAAATGAAGCGACGTACTTTTACCTTAACCTATAACGCATCTAAGAATCCAGCCCGGCTTCATATATATATACATCGCGAAGCTCTAAGAAGTGACTTGAAGGCATAATTCACCAGCGGGTTGTTGTTTTTTTTCCCCCAATTTGATGCCAATGTAATTCCACCCAAATCCATATATATCAGCATAAAAGCACAAATCAGCTTTGCCTGAATTCAAGCCCATTCTTTTTGAGCGCTCCCAAAGAAATTGGAGCCTGGAAGTGTGCCATTTTCTGGTGTGCGCTGTAGCTACTCGCGCAGCTCAATTAACTATATGTAAGTACGCACATCCCTCTTCCCCTGGTATTTAAAAGCTAACACTCAAAATGATAAGTCCTCATCTGTCAAGGATATTTCAACAGAGGGTTTCTAGAATATGAGTGTCATGTAGTTCAGTGGTTCTCAAATGTTTTAGCACTGAGACCAGTGGTGTCAGCCTACCGGTTCGCTGGGCGGAGTTTTCGCGGTCGCTGGGCGGGTTTCCACGGTGATCGGCAGCGTGCTCGCTGCGTCCCGTTGTGTTATGGCGAAAGCTCGCCCGCTGCAGCGGGAGGGCTTTCGCCATTACGCAACGGGACACAGCGAGCACGCTGCCGATCACCATGGAAACCCACCCAGCGACCGCGAAAACTCCGCCCAGCGAACCGGTAGGCTGACACCACTGACTGAGACCCACTTTTTAGAATGACTAACTGTCTCGGACCCACCGGAAGTATGACTAACTGTCTCGGACCCACTCGGACCCATGGCTGGGAGTGCTGCCATCCTCAGTGTCGCCTTACCTGCCTCAGTGCAGGCTGGGTGAGCCACTGAACTGCAGGAGAGACCTCCAGCCATTTGTGCTGGCAGTCAGGCAGTGCATGACAGTCTCATGGCTTTTACGATGCTGGCTCCAGATTTATGACAGCCAGAGGCAGATCTAAGGGAGGGCAAATCTCTAAGTGTTGCAAGGAGCCTTACCCTGTCATGTAAATCCCTCCTCTCCCTTGCTGCTGTAGCCAGTAAGCAACGCCAAGATGTTGCTTTTTCCTGTGAGGATTGGCTAGAACAGTGCAGGAGAGGAGTGATTTCCACTGCAAGGTAAGGCTTCTTGCAAAACCTAGAGCTTTGCCCTGCCTTAGATCTGCCTCTGATGACAGCAGATTGTGAGCGGCCCTCAATAGGATCTGGCCAATAGGGTCATATAACTAGAAAATGAATTCAGCTGGCACAAGGTTTTCTCTCTGCCTGCACTCCCAGGCTGGCGCTACAGCTAGTGTCGGCTTGGGAGCTGTAGCGCTGACGAGGAGTGCCAGTCAACACCCCTGCATCAGTGCTACGGATGTAGCGTTGATGCAATGATGTTACATGGGCGCTACTTCTAGGACTGCACCCTTAATGGGGTTGCATGGGGAATGACTGTTGCTTCATCCACCGACACTGTAACCGGCATCACCTACCTTCTTCTACCCACTTCCGGATCTCCTATCCCTTTCAGGTTGCAATCCAAAGTGCCTATTGGGCCGACGCACATGCCTTGCGTCAGCCCAAGGCTGTCACAAATGTGCCATAAAGCACATCTGTGACAGCCCGAGAGGCTCTGTGCTCACACAAGCATTTGCATCACCAGAAGTGCCTGTGGAGCCTGCAGGTAAGCCACTCCTGTGCTGGCTGAGTTTGTGCAGTGCAGGGGCTTTTCTGGGTGGGGGGAAGGTGGGTCAAGGTGGAACAGGGGCAGGGAAGGGCGTTCTGACAAGTGGGATGGCCTGGGGAAGGGGGTAGAGTTTGGATGCAACCGTTAGGCTATATCCAAAGCCCCATCCACAGCCCGCTTTGCCCCGATTCAGGCCGCTGCAGGAGGCTTGCACTTGCGTCTGCAATTTTGTGGGCGCAGATCCGAGCAGCCTTATTGGGCTGCCTGTGGCTTACCCTGGGGCAAGGGACGTTGCCCTGCACTAAGCTGCTATTGCCTTCTCACTTGGTTAAGATGCAGCCCTGGCCAATCAGCCCGCCTGTGCCTGCCCAAGTTAGGATTGCGCTCGTAAAGTGATTATAATTTATAATTATTATGCAAAGTTCGAATAAAACACCTCTCCCTGCTCTCTGCACCTCTCCCTTTGGAAAACACCAACATTTGTGAAAAAATAAAACCATTTCCTCCCATCTCTACTTACAGGCACACATACACACAACACCATGTATCCTTAAAATGTTTTATGAGCACATGCAAAAAGCTAATGTGTGCATGCAATAAACATGTGTGCAAGCACAGGTATTATACATAAGCCAGATTATTCTTGGATTCTCTTTATATGTTATCTGCTCCCAAAATTCTACAAAAAATCAAACAAAGAGTCCTGGACATCGAACAACAAAATCTTCACAGCGCGGCTAACAAGACCTGCTCACCAGTGAACTTGACTCTTCCTTGCAAATTTGGACATATAGCTTCATATCTCTCTGCACTAAGTAATTCTCAGCATCGGAGGGCATTTTCTCTAGCCCGGTTCAATGTGATGCCATCTGCAGTCTTGACTGGCAGATTTCTGAAGGTCCCCTATGCTGACAGGCTCTGCCCTTGCAACCTAAATTGTATTGATTCAATTACCCATATTCTTTTAAGTTGTCCCACGTACACCGCTCCTTGTACTCAATTCTTAGAACCAATTTTAAAAAACAAATCAGGCAGTGATGTCATCCGGGCGCGCCAGGAACCGGAAAGCCCGGATGATTGACAGCCCTCCGCCCCTATGGCGGAGGGCTGCCACGCCTCCCTAAGCCTCACAGCGCCTGAATCGCTCCATTTCAGAGCGATTCAGACATGCGGGAGGGCGGGAGGGCCCAGCAGCAGCTCACCTGTCCTCCGGAGAGGCGGTGCGGCCCGGGCCCTCCGTAGAACTAGCGGAATGGCGTACCGGGCTGTTCCGCCTGGATGACGCCTCTGAAATCAGGCCTTTCTGAAGCTGATAAAGTTTATTTTATGCTGAGCGACTCCTTACAGGATGTATCTGCGAGTGTGGCATCCTTTTTATACTGTGTTATAGTTTCGCATAACAAAGTAAATTGTATTTTTTTCTTTTTTCTTTTAACTCCCCTTTTATATGTTGTATTGTCTATGCCAATAAAGGTCTGATTGATTGATTGATTGATTGATTGATTGATTGATTGATTGATTGATTGATTGATTGA
>JAJKFI010000009.1:15850616-15863844 GCA_029204185.1 Lerista edwardsae
TGATTGATTGATTGATTGATTGATTGATTGATTGATTGATTGATTGACATAAGCCTGAGAAACACGGTTACGGCCCCAGAAGGCATCTCATGGCCCCCAGTTACAGGGAAAGTTTCCAGGAGGTGCAGCAAGTAGAGTGGAAGGCCTGGTCTGGTTTCCCAGCATATGATAAAGAAGCATTAAGTGTTGATTTTAAATACGCCGGATGTCAGTGATCCCTACCCATCCTTTGCTTTCCCTTTCTCGGCTGTGAAACCAATGGGGTGGGAAATTGGAAGATACTGCAGATGCTTTGCTTGGAAAAGCAGCAAAGAACACAGTCCTTCCTGTTCTGCAACAACTCTGCCCTTGCTTGGAGAAACATTTTTTAACCTTGCCAAGCTAAAATGACCTTGAACACTGATAGTAGAAAAGTGCTTCCTAATTGTAGAGGTGTTGGCTTCCTGCTTCTCCTGTGCACGAAGAACTTGGCACAAGCACAAAATATATGCTCAGGCCTACTGACTCACTAGATAGCTAAAAAGTGAACCCGTTATTATGAACTAGTGGTAGTTCCCTGGCATGGGTATTGATGTGACCCCAAAGCCCTGCTGAGTAATCAGAAAGGAGGTAACAGCTTCCAGAAAACCAGAAGGAAAGGGGCAGAATGAATCTTCTCCAGGAAGGAGATGTAAAGCTGGAGGCAGTCACCAATAAGGCCCTGCCTTATGACCATCAAGCGTCAGTAGGGAGCAAATGCTCTTTAAGATCTTACATGGAGGGGGGTGTAGAATCATTTAGCAGCAGCCAGTGGTCTTTGAGGGCCCAGTTCACTTGGAATTCAAAGTGAACAGCTATCCTGTTCCCTGTCCGCACAACTGATATAGAACTGGCATAGGCCAGCATGGGCCACATGGTTCACTTTTTCCACCACTGCTTATTGTCAGGAATCTCCTGGGTCAAACAGGATCATAAGAACATCTGGATCAGGCCAAAGGCCCATCTAGTCCAGCTTCTTGTACCTCACAGTGGCCCACCAGGTGCCTTAGGGAGTTCAGTAGACAACAAGATGCTTGCATCCTGTTGCCTCTCCCTTGCACCTGGCATTCTGAAGTAGCCTACTATTAATGTGTTATACAACCCATCATGGCCTATAGCCCACGATGGACTTTTCTTCCAGAAATCCATCCAGTCCCATCCATCCAATCCATCCAGCATGTGGCCCATGCTGGCCTAGGCCAGATGCCATCACCACCCTGTGGCAAGGAGTTCCATAGCTTAATTACCCGCTAGGTAAAAAGGTATTTCCTTATATCTGTTTTAACTCTCGCAATACTCAATTTCAGTGGATGCCCCCTGGTTCTGGTATTGTGAGAGAGGGAAAAGAACATCCCTCTATTGATTCTATCCCGCTGGGCGGGACATCCGGGTGATTGACAGCCCGGCTGTCGTGTTCTGCAGCATTACGCCATTTGCGTAACGTACGCAAGCGGCATAATTGGTTACGCAAACAGCGTAACGCTCTGGAACGCGACGGGCGGGCTATCGATCACCCGGATGTCCCGCCCAGCATTCCGGCAGCATAACACCGCTGACTCTATCCCTTCCATGCATAATTTTATATGTCTCAATTATGTCCCCCCTCAGGTGCCTTTTTTCCAGACTGAAGAGCCCCAAATGCTGCAGTCTTTCTTCATAAGGTGCCTGAGCCCCGTAATCATTTTTATCACCCTCTTCTGTACCTTTTCCAGCTCCACTATGTCTTTTTTGAGATGTGGTGACCAGAACTGTACGCAATACTCTAGATGTGTCCTTACCATTAATTTGTACAATGATATAATAATTTTGGCTGTTTTATTTTCAACCCCTTTTTTAATTACCCCAAGCATGGAATTGGCCTTCTTAATTGCTGCCACATACTGGGTCGACACCTTCATTGAGTTGTCCACCAGCACCCCAAGATCTCTCTCCTGAGCTGTCACAGACAGCTCAGAACCCATAAGCCTATAGGTGAAGTTTTGGTTTTTTGCCCCAATATGCATCACTTTACACTTGTCTATGTTGAAACACATCTGTCATTTTGCTGCCCATTCCCTCAACTTGGAGAGGTCCTTCTGGAGCTCTTCACAATCCCTTCTGGTCTTCACTACCCGGAAAAGTTTTGTGTCTTCTGCAAACTTGACCACCTCAATACTTATGCCAGTCTCCAAGTCATTTATGAAAAGCACCGGCCCTAAGACAGATCCCTGGGGCACTCCACTTTTCACCTCTCTCCATTGTGAAAATTGCCCATTGACCCCCACTCTCTGTTTCCTGGCCCTCAACCAATTCTGAATCCATAAGAGAACCTGCCTTCTTATTCCCTGTTTCCTCAGCAGCCTCTGATGGGGAACTGTGTCAAACGCCTTCTGCAAATTCAGATATATGATATCCACAGGTTCACCCATATCCACGTGCCTGTTGACCTTTTCAAAGAATTCTAAAAGGTTTGTGAGGCAAGATGTACCCTTACAGAAGCCATGCTGACGTTCTTGTTCCTCTGTGTCCAGGATTTTAGGATTTTGTGTTTTAGGATTTTATCTTTGATGAGGCTTTCCACCATCTTACCTGGAACAGACGTTAGTTTCCAGGGTCCCCCCTTCTCCCCTTTTTAAAGATTGGTGTGACATTGGCTATCCTCCAATCCTCTGGCACCGTGGCTGTTTGAAGGGACAAGTTGCATACTCTAGTTAAGAGGTCGGCAACTTCATTCTTTAATTTCTTGATAACTCTTGGGTGGATGCCATCTGGGCCTGGTGACTAATTTACATTTTATTTATCAATTTGATCTAAAACATCTTGTTTATTAATTATCTGACTTAAATCCTTAGTTAGGAGATGATGTTCGGGCAGTGGTATCTGCCCAAGGTCTTCTGCCGTGAAGATGGATGCAAAGAATTCATTTAATTTCTCTGCAATTTCCAGGTCCCCTTTTATCTCCTCCCTCCCTCACTGTCCAGCAGGCTGACCGCCTCTCTAGCAGGTTTCCTGCTTCTAACATATTTGAAGAAGCTTTTATTGTTCCCCTTTATGTTTCTGGCCGTGCATTTCTCAAAGTCTTTCTTGGCCTCCCGTATCACCCTCTTACATGTCTTTTGCCAGAGTTTTTGTTGTTTTTTATTCTCCTTACTGGGGCAAGACTTCCATTTCCAGAAAGAAGCTTCCTTGCTCTTTACGGCCTCTCTGTTCATCAGCCATGCAGGCACCCTCCTGGACCTTGTTGAGCCCTTCTTTCTTTGTGGTATACACTTCCGCTGGGCCTCTATTACTGTCATTTTAAACAGCCTCCACACAGCCTGGATTCTTTTTACCTTCCCAACGCATGAGTGTTTGTGAGAAAGGGGATACCACAAATGCCAGAGGCCCTGCCTCTAGTCTACAAGGTCACTGCTATAAACACAGGAGGATAAGTGGTGGCTCATTTTTATGTAAACATATTTCCATGAAGCTTGTGTCTCTTGTTGGTTTTGTTGAAACTGACAGCACAGGGAATCTCTTTTCAGCACTTTTTCTGGACATGATTGTGTGCAATCTGTACATGAAAATCCGGGGATAAGGGCCATTTTTGTTTTCCTCACTTGTAGGATTTGAGGCCATTGTGTTCTCCATTTTTTTTTAATGAGGCCATTTTATTTTCCCAATGTGTTCATGGGCATTAATTTGCTGTTTGTTTCTTAAACTAAAAAAAAAAAGTTTCACCCCAGCTTTTCAGCATATTTGGGTAAATGCATTTCAATCAATATTTCAAATGCATTTTAAAAAGCCTTTGTGTTAGCAGCTAATTCTGTGCCATATGCTGTTTTGCAGGTGAGTGATGCAATAATTGCATTTTGATTAGCATTTGCATAAACATTTTCGCCTACCTCAAGATACATCGCTGTGAAGTTCGGGGAAAGGTAAACGTGTTTCCTTCATCACTTTGAATTGCACAGCCGTGTGCAAATTAGTTCTCCCCCCCCCCATTCTACAAGCATAAAAAGAAAGTGCTGGTTGGATATCAGTTGCAGATTTAACAGGAGCTAATCGTACGCACAAGGTTATCAGGTACTGGGTGATCCTATTTAAATCACCTTTGGTATCGCAGCAGGCATTATGAAGCATATGTTGTATCTTTCCCTTCAAGCAAAAAAAAAAAAACCCAGAAGATATTGTTCATTCTTATCAGAATGCTTGCAAAAACAATACCATCGTCTTCAGGCACATATGATATTATGCAGGCCACAGTGTCCTCTTACATTTCAATAAATGCTAAATATCTGAGGGCACAGTCCTAACCAACTTTCCAGCACTGACCTAGTTATGCCAATGGGAGATGTGCTGCATCCTGCAGTTGGGGGGGCAGTCAAGGAGTTCCTCCTCAAGGTTAGGGAGTGTATGTTCCCTTAACTCGGAGCTGCATTGCCCTTACCTCGGTGCTGGAAAGTTGGTGAAGATTGCACCCTGAGTCTGAGATACCTCATACAGGAATGGAAAAATGTGATGGGCATCCCAATCCTAACCTGCATTGGAGCTGGCCTGTGCTGCATCTAACACAGGCTAGGAGGCAGCTTGGGGCAAGGGGACGTTTGTCCCCTTAGCCCAGGGTAAGCCCCAGCCAGCCCTATGGGGCTGCTCAGATCTGCGCCAGTGAAATCGCTAGCACAAATCCGAGCAGCCAGATTGGGCCCACCCGGCCAGGGGATGAGGGTTAGGGTTAGGCTTAAGGGCTTGATCTACCCTCTACCTCTCCCTGGCCCAGCCCACCCACAGACCATTTCGGGCCAGCAACGGCCAGCACCATATCCTAACACTGCTTAGGAGAGGCTGCAGCCTTCCCCTGGCAAGGGAGTGTTTGCTCCCTTACCGTAGGGGAGGCTCCAGCCTCCCCTATGTGCTCCTCAGATCTGCGCCTGCTAAATAGCAGATCACTACGCAGCCTGAATCGGGGCTGTGCGGCCTCCTCGACGGGCTTAGGAAGCGACCATATGGCCGCCTCTCAAGCCCGCCCACATCAATGCCCTCGTCCCACCCAGTCTCCCTCCTGCCGCCAATCCCGCTGCCGCCTCTGCGCGGAGCCTCCCTCCTGCCGGTTGGCTTCAGCCAACGCAAGAGAGGCTCAGTGCGGGTGCAACAGGATTGGCGCTGCCTGCAGTGCTGGTCTTGTTGCTCGATTGGCGCCCCTGCGTCAGTGCTCCTCCCCTTGCATCAATGCTATGACGTAGTGTTGGCGCAACAGGTGCAATAGGATTGCGCTGTCATTTCTCGAAATGACTTGGGATTTGAGTCAAAATGACTTGAACATTCTGTGGGTCAAGTCACGATGGTGCATGTGATGACTCATGAGTTGAGACATGGTATTGCTGACTCATGACTTGATTCATGACTCAGAGACTGGAATTCATCCCTGGTTAATACATTTTACCCAAATTTAAACTCAAAATTCACTGCTTAAGAACAGAATTTCCAGGCCATGTAAATCGTTCTCAAGAATACGTTCTTGAGCCTATGGCTTCTCTGAATGTTTCGTATCAACTAAGTCTTAATCCACATTAATAAAATTTTGAACAATTAATGAATCCTATTAAATGAATGACTGAATAGAGGAGATCATTAATAGATTTCCATTACAAAGCATCAAAAAGTAAGCCTCTCTCAGAATTAAAAGGACACACATAAAAACACTTAAGTATAACAGCTTGATGAAACACACCGACAACCAATAATCTGCCCATTGTCGCTAAGGTTCCGAATGACATGGAGCCCGTTGATATTTTGTAAGCTAGGCAGCAAACGTTGCAAACAATGATATGGATTAAATGACAATACTGATACTGCTGAGCTTTTTCCAAAAGGCAGCTTTATAACTGGCTTTGTAATGAGTCAGACCACTACTCCATTTAGCTCAGTGTTGTCTACATTGGGGTCCCCAAACTCCTGGGTCACATCACACCATTTTGTTTTTATGATGGTACAAAGTGGGTTGCTTAAAAGAAAATACTATATACAACATCTCCAACTTATGTGCTGGTTCCATTCCAGAGGTTTGTCCAAAGGTCGGAATGGACATAAGCTGGAATAGCGTTATTGTGCCAGCGCAAAGCTACACCAGACAGACTATGCTCGTGCAAAAGCACTGAAGCGGCCATTCATTAACAGCCCAATCCGAAGTAGCGCCAGCCTAGCAAGGCCAGCTCAGCAGGGCTGTATCCTAAAGCTGTTAGGAGGCAGCAGCAACACAGCCCAGGGCAAGGGGAGGTTTTCCTCTTGCACCCCGGTAAGCCCCCAGCCAGCCCTATGGGACTGCTTGGATCTGTGCCTACAGATTTGCAGGCGCAGGTGCAAGTGCACAGCAGCAGCCTGGATCCTCATGGCCAGGGACGGGGCTTAGGATTTGGCACAATGGCTGTTGACCATCGCGGCCGCCCCCTTACTCCCCTGGCACGCCTCTGAAACGCCCTCTGTGAAGTCCTGTGTTGACCGAGCGCCACTGGCGCTTGACCAGTGCATGGCTGGCACAGCTGACGGGTGTATCGGTTCCTGAGCACCGGCACTGCTACTTGCACTGGTCCAGCCCCTGACTTGCTGTCACAGATGCGCCTGAGCCCAGATGGCACATTTGCGACAGCGCCGGACCGGCGCAAGACCGCAGCGCTGGCGCAACACCAGTATAGGATTGCGCTCTGGGGGCACAATTCTAATCTCGAGTTAGGCTGACACAGTTAGGCCAGCAAAGTTTGGCCGGTACAAGGGCCACTGTAAAGTATGTTTGGACCACTCTCTGAGTCAGACAGGCCAGCACACAGACGTGCCCCATCCTCCCTGACTCCGAGAGTGGTCTAAATGAGCTTTACAGTGGCCCTTGTGCCGGCCAAACTTCGCTGGCCTAACTGTGCCGGCCAAACTCCAGGTTAGGATTGCGCCCAAAGTCAGGAAATCTATACGTAGTGATAGGAAACTCTCTCTCTCTCTCTCTCTCTCTCTCTCTCTCTCTCTCTCTCTCTCTGAGTTCTTAGCAAGAGTGACCAACCCCCCTCAGTCACATCATCCAGCAGGAGGCAGAATTTACATTGTGGTAGGGAGAGGAGGAGGGACCATATATGATGATAATCCTACTGACTGTGTTGAATGGGCTTGGTGTGGCTTACGAAGTGTAGTTTTGGGCACCCTGCTATATACTAAGAGCGCAAACCTAACATGGAGTTAGGCTAGCAAAGTGTGGCTGGCACAAGGGGCACCATAAAGTATGTTTGGATCACTCTCAGGGCGCAACCCTAAACAGCACCGGACTGGCGAGGCTGACGGGCCAGCGCCATATCTGACGCTGTTTAGGAGAGGCTGGAGTAAGGGAGCGTTCCCTTACAGTAGGGGAGGCTGGAGCTCCTCCAATCTGCACCCGCTAAAGAGTGGGCGCAGATTCCAGGAGACCATGCGGCTCGTATCAGGGCTGCGCAGCCTCGCTGATGGGCTTAGGATGTGGCCATATGGCCACCTCCCAAGTCCGCCCAGCTCCCGCCCCTGCCTCCCTCCCCCCACCAGTCCCCACTCCGCTTCCGCGCAGAGTCTCCCTCGCGCCGACTGGCTTTGGTTGGCGCAAGAAAGGCTCAGCATGGGCATAGCAGGTCCGGTGCTGCCTGCAGCACCAGTCCTGCTGCTTTAGCGCCAATGCGGGAGTGCCGATCGGCGCTCCCACATCAATGCTAGGGCTGTCATGCAGACGCTATGACGTAGCATCAGTGCGACGGGCAGTGCAGGATTGCATTGTCAGAGGCAGAGAGGCAAGTACAGAGACATGCAACATCCCCTCTGACTCAGAGAGTGGTCCATACGTGCTTTTGGGTGGCCCTGGTGTCAGCCTAACACCAGGTTAAGATTGCACCCTCCGGCTCCTGAACACCAGTGTAAAGCTGCCCCTCCCTCTCACTTTCAGAGCCATTCACGTCTGATAAGGATTGGGCCCAAAGTAAAAGAAAAAGTAGATTGGAAGGAGTGACAATTCAGTTTTGTTCCTATAATATAACAAAGGCTCCGTAAATGATGTTCTCGCTGCACTATGCTGCAGTCTTGACAAAACCCACTTTCTAATGGCTGGAGGATACTTTCATGGAAGAAGAAGACCAATATGTCTACAGTAATTCTTTTAGTAATCTGTGCAGGATTTTATATGCAAAGAAAGGATAAGCATAGTATATCTTGAGTGTGCACACCAAATTAAATACCACTAAACTGTACACAGTAATTAATTAAACATTTGGGAAATTGAATTTATCAATGGATCACTGGTTTTAAACTGCAGGCTTCTACCTTGGGCTAAATTAAAAAGTAACTACTTGGTGTTTTGACATCTCATTAGTAAAACTTCCTTTGCCACATATTGCTCTGGCTGAGTGCTGGGAGAAAGGATTGTAGAAACAATTCAAACCTGAGCCACACACCAACTGAGTCAGTGGGAGGGTCAGTTTCATCTTACGTGCTGTAGCAAATTCTGATACAACAGCTAAAGTGACTATCTACATATGTAAGGTAAGTCGTATACCATTATCTTACTCAGCGGCGTCATGCAGCCGGAATGCTGGGTGGGAGGAACGGGTGAATGGCAGCCCGCCCATTGCGTTCCGGTCCGTTTCGCCATCTTCCCCGCCCCCGTGGGGGCGGGGAAGACGGCAAAACGGACCGGAATGCAACAGGCGGGCTACCGCTCACCCGTTCCTCCTGCCCAGCGCTCCGGCTGCATGACGCCTCTGATCTTACTTGCCTTTTACAAGACCCTCCAACTAGTTTCAGGCACCAGGCAGGGGCAAAATCCTGCAAAGCGCCGATAATGGGGCCCTTGCTTACCCCCCCCCAATAGCGCACTGGGCATTTCTACTACTACAACCCCATCCTACCAGGGCTGGAATAGGTAGGTTGACTGGCCTGCACCATATCCAGCCCCAGTTAGGAGGCATCTGTGGCACATCTTGAAGTAAGGGGAAGTTTGTCCCCTTACCCTGGGTAAAACCTCAGCCACCCCTATGGGACTACTTGGATCTGTGCCAGGAAAATTGCTGGCATAAATCAGCCGTCTATGTAGGGCCGACCAGGCCAGGGAAAGTTCTGGCCTAAGTGCCGGATCCTGGTTTCACCCCTTCCCCGGGCTGGACCTACATGGGCCCTACATAGGCTCGACACGTCCCCACAGTTTCCTTGCAAGGAAGCCACTTGAACCATTCATTACCGAGTCTATCTCTGGACCTACAGTAGATGTGACAGAGAAGAACTGAGGCAGTACCCAACATATAACCAGGAACAGGTCTAACTTTTAAGATAGCAAAATGTGTTATCAGAGATACAAGGCAAAAAATAAGACAAAGTGTTTGGGGTTTTCGTTATAAAGCTCAGTGACTTGGTCATGCCATTTATGAATTTGGCACTCCAAATTCATATAAAACCACCATAAATATTGAAAAAAAGTTATTCTGACCCTCAGTTTTGCAGGCCTGTGAATGTGATTGGGTATTTTACCAGCACAGTGACATATCACCTGCTGCAGCAGCTGGGATTTCTATGAACTATAAGTCAGTGGGGCAAGCAGAGCAGCTTTACCTTGGGACCTCCCACCTGCCCCTGTCTCCAAATGGCCCAAAATGGGCCTCCTGGAAGCAGTTGGCAGTGATGTCATCAAGTCACCACCAACTATTTCCAGGTGCTGCATTTTGCCCGTTGCACCACTAGGTCTTCTTGGCTGGGGGGGGGGGCGCCTGCGGGTAGAATGGGGCCCCTCGCAGGAATGCCACGCATTGAGCCCCACCACTCTTGGAGTTGACCCTGTTTCCACCCCAGTCCCAAACAGATTTATGTGGAAGCAAGTCCCACAGAATCCACCAGCCCCATCTCCAAGTAGGTATACACATTATAATTCATAAATTATATACTCAAGAGGACAGGTATCGGACTTCATGTTGCATGGCAGCTGTCCCAATAGGGTTGTGAAATGGCTGGTGCAACTTTGAGGGGCCCAGGGAAGACTGACTGAGCTGGGAACGGAGGTTTGGATCCGGCCTAGGTTGGCAAGGCCGGTCACACACCCTTCCTGGGCTGGTTTGCCCATACTCCTCCCACAACACACCCACCCCACTCCCTCCCCACTCCTCATACCGCCTTCCCCTGCCCTCCAACCCCCAACCCCTGGTCTCACCTTTCCAGCACAGGTCTGGGAAGCAGGAGGTGTGGGCTGATGGATTTGCTGCTGGTGCTGCCTGAAGCTAAGCAGGAGAATCTGCGGTTTGCTTTTGGATGGGAGACGGATGCCAGGCTGTGACAAGCTGCAGTACCTGCAGTGGCAGAACAGAGTCGCTGTAGAGCTGATTAACTCACCGCAAGTGAGAGTTGCGGGGAAGTGTGTGAGAAGGCCAGCCGGCAAAAGAACAGAATATGACCTTGATGACCTGTCCAGGCTTGACTTGCGATTGCCTGCTGAGGCTTGATGGCCGGCAGCCAAAGGAGAGAACCACACTGGGAAGGCAACATCTGGGCCTGAGGATTGGCGGATCACAAGAATGCTGTATATTTGTAAAAAAAACATGGTGGTTTAGACTAGCCTGCTCATGTAAGCCGCCTTGGGCATTTGCTTCGGCATGGGAAAGGCAGGGTATAAATTCTTCAAAATAAAATAAATACATCGATTTGGGGAGGATGGCAAACACCTTTGCGCTGTCCTCTCCGACTCCTGAGTCATCACAAACATGCTTTATGGTGCATTTGCCACACTCCTGGGCCGGTACAAGAGAACAGCCCAAAGAACACTTAAGGACTGCGCTCTAAAAGGATGCAGGCTTGAGAAAGGGAGCTTGTAGCTTTAGCAGAATTTTTCACTGATTTGTCATCTTTAGCTGTACATTGGATATCTACTTTTCTCTATATTGCTTTTTCTTACTTTAGTTTGAGTACTCTTTTGCGTATAGCTCTAGTACATTTTTAAAAAACTTGATTCTTTTATTGCTCCCATTTTTAGCTTAGGCATATTTCCGTTGGTTAGTTTATTTTCCAATTTGGCCATATACACCTGAACGTTATGGTGAGGGGCTAGAAATACTAACCACAAACTTTGCCTTTTATCATTTTGTACAGAAATGATAGTTCAAATATGCTTCTCTACTGACTGCTAACTTAATGGCAAGCTGATTCACTCCTATAGATAAAATTCCAGTCTTTGGTTATATGCGCTGTAAAATATTCAGGATCCAATAGACACGTATTATTATGAAGCCTGCAGCTTTTAAGGTGGATTTAGCAGTAATTTTAATTAAATCTTTATCTACCAACTGGCGAAAGCTGGGGAAAGCAAAGGTAAACTTTTAATTGTGCTGAGTAAGAGCAATTAATATTGGTCCATCAAGAAAGACTCTAAATCAGCGGTGATTGGAATGACAGGCAAGACTCTGTTCCAACACTTCATTAAACTTATATTTTTTATGGGGATTTCTTTCATTTCTGCTGGAATGAACAAGTCAGTATGCATGACTTATTCCGCAATGAACTTTGATGAATTTTTCTAAGTACATTAAAATGAATTGCATCCTCTGGTAATCTGAAGAAAGCCCCTTGTACATAGGGCAATAAACCCACTGAGGCACATGTAAGATGGCCAGATAGCTGCAATCTGTGTATGTGTGTGTGTGTGCGCGCACACGCATGTGTGTGTGAATGATATAAATATATATATTTTTTCCTCGTCAGTAATAACTGTGAATTGCCTACAGCATTCACGGTGTCTCTTAAAAGTCAGGTATTGTGTTCAATTTAAAATTCTCCTGTGCTGAGCAGGGAGGGGTGGGGGAATCAAACATTTCTGAATTGGGCCCAAATATCCAAGGTTAATTTTCTGAGAAAGCTGCAGCAGCTAGATAAGGCCATCCCCTGCAAATTAGTTTTGCCTGCCTGGATTACAGCTAAATTTATGCAGCTTGCCTTATCCTTTCAGAAGCGCCTCTGAAGTGTCGTAATTAACTGGCACACATAAAGTGAACAAATTTTCTGCTTGGTGGCAGCCATTCCTCATTTCATCTCAGTTCTAACCCAAATGGAAAAGGTACTTTTCTTATTTTATTTTTTGCACTGTGAAAAGAGCCCTCCAATATTTTACCAGACGCCTTTGAAAACAAACATAAAACAGGCTCCAGAAAGAGCACTGGACTTTTAAAGAAGCAGCTGAAGGAATCGGGAGATAATTTTGTGGACTTCGTTAAAAAGAAGAAAATCAAGTGTTTTTTATTTGGTTCCCAAAATAGCAATGTTTACTCAAAATATTGGGCAGAAATCACTAGGACGTTGCCTTCATCACAACTCCTCTTGAAATGAACGGAAGCAGCACTAGAGACTGGTCCATTCTCTTCATCTTTTTTACCCCTTCTTTTTCGAGTTCATTCAGGCACTTGTAGTGTCGCCGAAAAAGTCTTGTTTCACTTGCTGGGAGCACACTCCTCATGACACCACATCAATGTGCTCGAATGCACCAATAAAAGATCCAAGTAGCCACTAAAAGACCGGGCCTAATAATATTTTTGTATGGTGCTTTGTGGCCAGGGACGACCAGAGGCCCGAGTGCGCCCATGGCAGGGCGACGAAACCACGCCCCCAGCACGTCACCCTGCCATCCAGCCAAGTGCGCCATCCAGCCACGCCTTCCTGTGCCCGGAATAGCTCCATTTTGGAACGAAACAGAGGTGAGGGAGGGCGAGCAGGCCAAACAGCGCGTGGGTTCATCTGTGGACTCCGCGCAATGGCGCCCCACCGCTGCCTGGTGCCCATGGCTCGTGCCACCCCGGGCTACACCCTTCCTCCACCTCTGTTTGTGGCCCACCTAGTCCAGCTTCCTGTATCTCACAGTGGCTCACCAGATGTCTTGGGGAGTACTCAAGACAACAAGACACCTGCATCCTGTTGCCTCTTCCTTGCATCTGGGCATTCAGAGACAGGTCTCCTCTAAAACTCAGAGGTTGCACACAGTTACACACTGCCTGAAATGTAGCCCAATCCTAAGGAAATCCTGCCTCCGATGCAACTGGACTACCAGAGCACATATGAGTGGACAGTCATGAAGGGTCTTGAATCATGAATCATACCAGAGGGTATGATTTTGTCAAGGTCTGAAGTATGGGAGAGGGGAAAACCAGGAAGAGGAGATCAGCCCAAGTCACTGCCACTGATATTATTATTATTATTATTATTATTATTATTATTATTATTATTATTA
>JAJKFI010000009.1:15863854-15881612 GCA_029204185.1 Lerista edwardsae
TATTATTATTATTATTATTATTATTATTATTATTATTATTATTATTATTATTATTATTATTATTATTATTAAAATTTACACCCCGCCTTTCTGCCCATAGGCACGCAAGGCAGCTTACAACAATAGAAATAAAATACAATAAAAATTACAATTTTACATTAAAAACAATAATTTAAAAACTACATTAAAACAACTACAATTTTAAAAACAGTAAGCCCCGTGGATCATAAAATATAAGCAATAATATCAAAAACCAGCCAGCCTGTCAACAATTAAAAGCTTTTTAAAATAAAAAGGGCTTCAGCCCGCACCAGAATGTTGCCAAAGAGGGAGCAGTTCTTAATTCTAAGGGGAGGGTATTCCAAAGTTGGGGGAAGGCCCTCTTCCTGGCCGCCGTCCCTCTGACCTCTCCTGGTGGTGGCACAGTCAAAAGGGCCGCCCTACTTCCCCCATTCCATCCCTCCCATCCTGGACACTCCCCCCACCCCCCCCCCCCCCCCCCACTCTGTTCTGCGGACACCTGAGTTATCAGCGCTGGTGGGAACAGGCAGTTCCAGCAGTAAGGTTGCAGCACCACTGCCTTTTGTGACACCCTTCTCAAAATGGCCACTTGTGGTGCTCTGCGCGTACTATTAGCATCCATTTTACAACAGCGGAGCAGGAAGGGGTACAATAGACAACAGTTCATCCTAATTAGGATTGAGCGGTGAGGGAACAGGACAGAATACAGCCCTCATTTTCCACTTCACTGTTATGTTCCGGCCTTCAGCTTTGCTGCAGCAACACTGTACAGCACATGCCTAAAATGGAGAAGTTCTGAGGTTCCGTCAGTATCTCATCTCTGGGTAGATCTAGGAAAGACTTTTTTTTTTTTAAAAGGTTAATCTTTTTTCCTGGTGAGCGGCTGCCAGTCAGTGGAGACCATCCTGAGCTCCATGGGCCACTTGTCTTATTCAAAATGAAGCATTTCATATCTGTTTCTGTCACCCTCATTCCAATCTAGCTCCCAGGAAATCTCAGACTTCGGCCAAACGTTTTGCTTTCTGTAGAACGACGATCGTGTTCATTGATGCACATTTTTGTGAGACCTGAAGAATGCCTTAACGATCACAAAGGAGATGATGAAGTTAAGCAACCTCCCATTCAGGTATTTAAAATATTTCATTAAACACAGCATGACCTTGATGAGGTTTCTTAATAGCACGTGAAAAACAAACCCCAGCCAGTTCACTGGCATTTCAAGGCATTTCAGCAAAGCCGTTCTCAGTCTGCAGTGCACCTGGGGCAGGGTAAGGTCACCATGCCCCCAGCGCAGGTGCCCCACTCCAATGTATCGCCTGGCCACACCTCCCTGGGCCTGGAATCCCCTCCTTTAAGGAGAGATCTCAGTGGGAGGGAGGGTGGGGGCCAAAAAGCGCATGGGTTTTTCTGACCTGCTGCGCCTTGCCACACCCGGCACCCTCTGTGCTTGCCTCCCCCACGCCACCCTCCCTCTGTCTCTGCGTTTCAGAGCGCAATCCTAAACTGGAGTCAAGCCAGCATAAACTAAGGCAGCAAAGTTTGGCCAGCACAAGGGCCACCACTACCAAAATGTGGGTGGAGCCTGAGGGGCACCTGCTCCAGGCGCTGGGATAATGGGGGCGCAGGATTGCCCCCAGGCTCCACCCTCATTACGGAGGTGACTGCCTTCACACTGTAAGCAGCAGGAAGGCAGCCACCTTTGGGCTGTCCCTCAAGGAGGCAGTGTGGGCAACTGCCCATGCCCCACCTCCGAGGAGATGTGGGGGGGGGGAGATTGCTTTCATGCTTGGAGCATGGAAGCAGCCTTTCCCGTTCCTGAAGGAGGAGGCACGGGTGATCGCACGCCCCCCCCCAGGGAGATGCTAGGGGAGAGCCAGTCTCCTCAAAGTTCTCCCTGAGGAAGGAGGAGCTGGCTGCCTCCTGCATCCACCCTTCCTCAGGGAGAACCTGTGATGTCACTGCCCTGGGGGCGCAAATGTGCAGAGTCATGATATCACTGCCCCAGGTGCTGGGGTAGAGCGTTACAGCTCTGAGGGTCACCATAAAGCATGTTTGGACCACTCTCTAAGTCAGGGAGGATGGCTCACATCTCTGTGCTGGCCTCTCTGACTCCAAGAGTGGTCCAAACTTACTTTACAGTGGCCCTTGTGCTGGCTGAACGTCGCTGACTTAGCTCATGCCGGCCGTCACTCAGTTTAGGATTGCGCCCTCAGTTACAGCTGTTTCACTCTAGAAGGTGCTGCGTTTGGTTGTGATGCATGACAGTAGCTCCCCCCCCCCAAAGAACTGTTGCGACAATATTTTTCTTGTTGTTTGCACAGCTTACGTCGCATCTGAAATATGATGCTTATGTTTCTCAAGTAGTTTGTTCAACAGAATGAACTCTTTTCAGGGGGAATGAGATATATTTACAGAAGATATGTGGTGGGGGGATACCAAGGAGTATGATCCTACATTTTCACGCCTACTTCTTAATGAAATGCTGTGTCTCTGGTGCTGAGACACCTTTAATGTTCAAAATCAGAGCATCAGGCTTGTTTTACAGCGGGCCAGATCGTATTCATGGAGCCTGCCGAGGGCCAGGGGGTGACATCATTAAGCAGGAAGTGATGACATTTAGCAGGAAGTGACATCATTAAGCAGATGATGGCCAGGAATAAGCACTTTGTTCCCAAGGAGGAACTCAACAGCTGCAAATGACAGGTCATATTTTCAAGACATGGGAGAATGTGGCCATCTTTTCAGCAGTGCTGCTTCTGCTGTCACTTCTCAGGTCAGCATATGAGAGCGATGCTCTGCAAACTGATGCCTCGGCAGAAGTAGCACTGCTGAAAAGGTGGCTCTGGGAGAGACCAATTATAATGGGGCTGGATAGAAAGCTTCTGGGGATTACATCTGGCCCATAGGCCTGATGTTTAACACTCCTAAATCAGAAGTTCTCAAACTTTTTAGTACCGGGACCCACTTTTTATAATGACAATCTGTCAAGGACCCGCCAGAAGTGCCTTCACTGTGATGCCATAGTCTGCTGCTTTTCTGATAATGCAGCAATAAGCAATAATACTTCTCAGCCATTTTCCAACAGCAAAGTAAATCAGGAGGAAAAAAAGTCTCTTTCCAATCTTGACATAAGCAAAACAAGCCCTCCCCCTTTCCAACATTCCCCATATTTTCAATGGGGCTGCTCTAGGTGCTTTGCCACCCACCTGAGATTGGCTTGTGACCCACTGGTGGGTCCCAACCCACAGTTTGGTAACCATTGCCCTAAATAGGTCTTCTAAATAGGAAACAAAGAATAGGAAAATAAGACATTTTAAAGATCCGTGATCGACCCTTCCTATTTATATTGGGTATATATTTGGGAGCTTGGCAGCAGAATACATTCAATATATTCCCACCATTTCATGTAGTCCAGTTTAGCAAGAGTGAAGGAATTACCCCTCTGCGTTCGCTTGCTGGTGCCAATTGATAACACAGCTCATCGAAGAATTTCCTACAATCTATTTTTGCTCTAGAGTTTTCAGCTCTGTCAAACCTAAAGCTGACAGAGCCAACTGTAAGGAGATCGACAAGTATGACAGAGTGTGTTATGTATACAGGGCATGCCCCTCAAAGTAAATCTTTGCGTAAAGGCGGCAGGAATCGTGAGGTCAAACCCTGTAGCAAGTAATTCTGGATTAAATCCAAAGTAACGCCCATGATTGGTTATAGGCTTTGTTTGGATTTACATGGCTGGAACTGCTGAGCAGAATGTCTTCTCTATTCTTGAGTTGAAAATTCTGAGAGTGCAGGCCTAACCTAGAGTTAGGCCGGCACAGTTAGGCCAGCAAAATTTGGCCGGCACAAGGGTCACCGTAAAGTATGTTTGGACCACTCTGGGAGTCAGAGAAGCCAGCACATCCTCCCTGACTCCAAGAGTGGTCCAAACGTGCTTTACAGTGTCCCTTTTGCCGACCAAACTTTGCTGGCCTAACTGTGCTGGCCTAACTCCAGGTTAGGATTGCGCTCTGCAAGTCTGCTTAAGGCTGACATACTAGAGGGCAGCAAAATTATTGTCAATCGGCTTGTAGATACAAAACAAGAAAGCCGTGTTTATTTGTTACATCTCAAAGCGACATTGTGTGCTGTCAGTGCCACCCCCCACCCCGTTTCAGTCCTGGCAGCTCTGAAATATCATGCTAATTGAAAATGTCATGACTACGATACTGCCAAGAACTCTGAAGTGTGGAAGCCACAAACATCCAGCCATATGCAGCTTACAAAAAAATGCTTTATGAGTCTGATTTCATAAATCCTCACAGCGACTCTGAGAGCTAATAACTTGCAGAAGACAACCCCGTTGGCAGATTCAAACCTTTGCCTTTCACTGCCAAGTATTCTGCCGGCTGCACCATACTTGTTCGTATAACATGGTCCGTAACCAGCGGTGTTATGCTGCCGGAACGCTCGGCGGGACATCCAGGTGATCGACAGCCCACCTGTCGCGTTCCGCAGCGTACGCAAGCGGTGTAATTGGTTACGCAAATGGCGTAACGCTCCGGAACGCGACGGGCGGGCTGTCGATCACCCGGATGTCCCGCCCAGCGTTCCGGCAGCATAACACCACTGTCCGTAACTAGACAGTAACTTCCTATATCCTTGGCCTGCATGCTTGGCATGTTTGCCAAATAGAAAGCAGGAAAATTGGACATCTTGCTTCATTATTGTGAGGTATTGTACATGAAGCTTTCCCTGAATGGCTTCAAGAGGTTGCAGTTCAGTTGTTGACTGGAGTCCTGAGCTGGAATAGGCAAGCCAACAGGCCTACCCCATATCTAGCCTGGGGTTTGAACTGGCTCCTGCCTACCTTGTGGTTGGGTAGCCATAAGCCTATGCAGGATGGGACACTTTTGCGTGTGGCCTTTGGGGAATTCTCATGGACTGAGTGTCTCTCTTCATATTGCCGTCTGGTCATGAAATACGTCTGAGAAGCCTGAGAAGCTGGTGAATAGAAATCAACGTAATTTAATGGGGATTAATGGATAAAAGCCAATCAGGGGAAAAATGAATTCATTCTGTATAGTCCAGGATTAGGAACAATTAGATATAGGGAAAGAAAAAGGGAAGACATCCAATATTTAGTGGACCCTCCTCTTACCTTTATCCTAGTATCATAAACTGGGTTCTGAAATATCTGAGTGCAATAAAGAGAGATGGCACAACTGGGGGTGCCACCCAAAGCCCGGGGTCTGCTCTGCTGTGGTGCGCGAAAAGAAATGCTCTTTACCATGCTCTGTGACATAGTTTTCTTAAACCAGGAAGTGCGGGACTTCTGGTTTTTTTTTTTTTTTAAAGATTGTCCTAACCTGTGCTAGAGCAGGCACATTCATATCCAGTGCAGATTGGGAGGCTGCTGGAGCTCACTAGGGGGCTAGGAGAGGTTGGCACATCTGGATCTTTCAGTGGGGACAGGAGAGGAGAATGCATGGTCAAATTGCAGCAACAGTGTTAAAACTCAGTCATTCGTGCTCATGCTGAGAGATGAACAGGTAGAATTTCATGGTTGGCAGAGGAGGAGGGGGAAGCAGAATGGAAGAGGGAGGGGTGGACCTTGGTGGCACCGACATGCACCAGATTCTAACCCTGTTCCCTATCCCTATCACCAGCAGAAGTGCTGGTGCAGGTCCAAGAGACCTATTAGGGCAGTGGAGGCTTACCCTTGGGCAAGAGAACAAAAGTTCCTTTAACTCAAGGAACTTGAGTCCCCACCCCTGCAGATACAGCACACATTCTAGTGGTGACGTGGGAGGGATTTGCACTGTGAGCTGCATGGAATCATGAGTTCTGGAAACAGATTTCCCTTGGAAAGGCCCATGTGCTCATCAAATTGCACAAGGGTGTTTTTTTTTTTTTAAACTGGTATTTCCCCCCAAATTTCTTGATTAAAATAGCGAATTGCGGTGTTACGTGTTTTTATTCTACGTTCTCATTCAAAGTTCTCATTTTTATTCGTTTTCAATGCTTTAAACGTTCACTAGGTAAATGATGCAGGTAATATGGTTTCAGCAGATACAGCCACAGTATTATTTCTCATTGGAAAGCTAGTCCATTGAAATTTCTGGAAAATAACTTACATACCAAAATGCAGTGTTTTGTGTTTTTATTTAGACACTTTAACCGCCAAAAAGTGGTTTTCTACAAAAACACCCACCCCTACCAAAGCCAATGGACTAACTCCCAAACTACACTTGACTCCCAATTTCCCATCACCTTCACAATGTATGACAGCTTGTTGCCCAATAATTGTATCTCCCAATACATATTGTAGCATCACGCTATGTGTGCTTTCCCCCTCCTCTTTCATCTCAGAGGTTTATATAATTATCAGCTTAAGTTTTAATTGGATTGAACTAATTGGTAAACAGGATTTTTATTCATTAGTTTTATACACGTATCTGTGATTCATTTAAAGGTTTAATTTGAATTAAATGTGAGCAAGTGGGGTGCTGGGACTCATTGTTTTGTCCGTCACTTACTGGGAAAAAAAAGAGGTCTTAACAAATCAAACCATAGCAATTCCTTTGCTCTGGAATGTAAAAGATGGCTGCAGATTATTAAGTAATCAAATTTCTTTTTACATTTTTTGCACCCAATGGCGTTTTGCGTTTCGGCTGAACGGCAGGAAATGGAAAGCAAGAGTTTTCCAGTTTAGTATTAATTGTCTCATACGTGGTGCATTCCTATCTGAGAAAAGAAATTCTTCACCTCCACACATCATGTTTATGGAAAGCAGGCAGCAGATAGAAGAAAGAAACTCATAACTGCTCCGATAATTTAAGCCACATACCAATTCTGTGGTCTTACGGACTCTCACAAGTAAATCTTTCAAATATTAGGCAGAATTAGAGGAAGAATTATGCCTGTAAATCAGCTGACATTTAAACGGCATTGGTTAGATTGTTGGAGCTGAATTATACTATGATCAGGGAATGTGGGTGTCTGAGCCCCGAAATTGCTTTCCTGAATCCACATGTCCAAGACTGACTCTGAGATTTAATTGAAAAGGCTTGCCAGGTTAGACCTGATGTATAACTCCTGGTATTTGAACAAGAAAGGCAGTGTAACAATGCAGTCATCGAAGCACTTTTTATACCTGTGTGTGGATGTATGCATGCCCATATATGTATTTCAGTTTTCCCTTAACACCTTGTGAACAGTGGCCAAATATTGTCCGCAGTGTACAGCTGGGATAAGCTAATAAAAGAGGAAAACATTCAGATTGCTGTGTGATTTGCTGCTGTATTAGGCCTTAGTCTTTGTGGGGCAATTTGTCTGCACTATATTGGCTGTAGTCTAGATAGCTGCATGGTTAGATTTACATATATTTGGACAGCAGTCGCGGATCCAGGGGGGTGCAGGGATGGCAAGCCACATGGGCGCCGGGCAGCGAGGGGCGCCTTTGCATGGAGACCGGACGCTTTTTGGCCCGCCCACCCTCCCTTGCACCTGGAACGCTCCGAAATGGAGCTCTTCCGGGTGCTGGGAGGTGTGGTGGGGAGACGCAGGGGGCGGGGTGACATGTCAGGGGCATTGTTTTGTCACCTTGCCATAGGGCGTGTTCCCAGCCTGGACCGCCTCTGTTGGACAGGTCCGGCCCAAGAGCTCCTGATGACTGAGGCAGTTTGCCAAATGCTGCCCCCTTACCCAGTGATATGCCTGCCTCTGATCCTCCCTCTCTCCCATGTTCTAGCTCAGCATTCTCCTGCCCTGGGCACGTAGGCAGACAGAGATTTAGGTCAAAGTCTAATGTCCACCTATCTAATCTATCTTTCTCTCTTTCAGGGTGCAATCCTAACCTGGAGTTAGGCTGGCACAATTAGGCCAGCAAAATTTGGCTGACACAAGGGCCATCGTAAAGTACAGTATGTTTGGACCACTGGCGGAGTCAGAGAGATCAGCACATAGATGTGCGCCATCCTCCCTGACTCCGAGAGTGGTCCAAACTTCTCCTTTGTTCCATGTGGGGCTACTCTGGCCTAACCAATTGCAGACCATTGACAA
Organism: Lerista edwardsae; assembly: GCA_029204185.1. NCBI lineage: Eukaryota > Metazoa > Chordata > Lepidosauria > Squamata > Scincidae > Lerista > Lerista edwardsae. The sequence goes on from JAJKFI010000009.1 coordinate 15,871,916, forward strand.
TGCCCATAAAGCGCTTTGCATGGTTAGGACACTAGTTCCAGCACTGGGTAGGGGGGTTAAGTTTGGGCTCACAGCCAATCTGTGTAGATGATACTGAGGTAGATGGACCAATGATTTGGCTCAGTATAACAGTGCACTCCTGCTTCTGGCATTGTTGCGTCTACGCTACGTCATTAGCACCAACGTGGGGGCCTCGGTGTGCCCGTGCTGCGCTGTCCCTGCGCTGTTTGAAGCCGGCTGGGGCAGAGGCAAAACAAGGCGGGAGGGCTGGAGTGGGCGGGGGAGGGTGTTTCTGGGTGGGTGGTAGGTGGGCTGTGGATGGACCAGCAAGCCGGCCCGCCCAGGAGGGGGGCGGGCCCAGGATTTGGCCATAAGGCCGAATCCTAGGCCCATTTCCCAGTCCACGCGGTTTCCTCAGATCTGCACCAGCTGTTTGGCGGACTTGCCCTTGTGCCAGGGAGGCTCCAGCCTCCCATGTACTGTGCTGGATATGGGGCCGGCCTGTTGGCCTTCCCATTCCAACACAGTATAGGATTGCGCTCTAAGGCAGCTCCTTCCACCCCCCCCATTCCTGGGGTGAATACTGTACTCATCTCCCCTTTAACCACGGTCTCCCGCCATATTTCCTTTTTCCCTGGTCTCATCTATTAGCAACTTTTCCATTTCGTTTCCTTTCTTCTAGTTGAGAATTTGTGAAGCAAAGGACGTAATTGATGCCTCGGAGATGCACACGCATTGACCCTTCACATTTATCCGAGTATAAATATTTTGAGTTACTGAGTTCTGGGCTGGTTTTGAAAGCGCTTGGTCAACGTTAAGTCACTGAATAAAAAGTTAACTCACAAAGGCAGGTTGTGATTTTATTGCTCCAGCACATCAACTACCATTTATTTAACCATAAAGCAGGCACCATGCTTGACTTTCCCCATCATCGCTGAAGTGCTTTAACATACAAAAAAGGGGGCCCTGGAAATAATAGTGGGCCCAGGCCTCAAATGCGAAAATAATTGGCAAGTGGCATTCTTTATTTTTTATGTCTGCGCACATGCTTCGGGTTTGGGAGTGCTGGAGGTTAAAAGGATACATATTCTGTTGCCTTTCAAGTCCAGTCAAGCAATTTCTTTTAATCGAAATGTGGGATGAAATTGTCCTTCATAGACTTCTTCTCAGGGTCATTGCTCCTGCCTTCTAGGCTACAGCAGCTTTCTCATACTTACAGTTTTACACATGCGGCAAAGCGATTTTATTTTATATCCCACATAATTTGTTCCTTTAAATAAAAAGGATTATGAAAATGAGACAGAATGTCACTCATCTTGCTTTTCCCCCCTCTGGAACTGCAGCGGTCTTCGTTTTTTATTCAAACAATGAGTCTGACCCAGTGACGTTCCTACCGTTTTCTGGTGGTGGGCAAGTGCCCCTGGGTGTTGTTCACCACCTGCGCTGCCACCGGCCTCCAGAGCTCTCTGAAGGCCTCTGCCTTAAACAGTACTTCCGACTTCTGTCGGAAAACTGATGGTATTGTATAATGGCCTTCTGAAGGCGTCAGAAGGCTTTTGGAGCATGACTGAATGTCTTGTGAGGCTCAGGGGGTTTCAGGTAGGTGGGGGTTGGCAGTTGGTGGGGGTGGCACAGTCTGCAGTCCTGACGCCAGGTGGGAAATGGACTAGAGGTGTGACTAGTTCAACCAAATAGGTTAAGACAGGTCTTTTGTGACTAGTGTGGTTGAACTCAGAAACCCTGCTTTCCATCTTCTCTACAAATACAATCATACGCCCAGGTTAGGAACTCAGTGCTTTGGTTTCTACAGTATCAGACGAGACAGGGTTGAGTATATCAAGTGAGAACTGCTAAGCTAGCTAGGATTAGATAGAAGGCACCTCAAGGCTGCTTTGGACAATCTGTACCCCATGATTACGGAAGAGGGTGCAAATCTTTGCTCCTCTTCTTGATTCCCCATATGGATCTCTAATCACGTGGGATAATTGCACCTACGTCAACTGTTAATTAAGCCCTTAGCAGCACATGGAGAGAATCAGTTAGGACAACCCACCCCCTACACCAGGGGTCAGGGAACTTTTTGACCTTTTACCCCAAAATATATTTAGATACACCAATGTTACCCCCTTGACGTTACCCCCCCCCCCACCAGAACAAAAGAAAAAAAATTACATATTGGAACCCATTGCTTTTTATTTGATTAATTAATGAGCTTAATTAATGCTATGTAAATATGAAGTTGTAAAGAGTTTGGGTACACCTGCAGACCTTGAGAGAATAGAATTCAACCCTTCTGGGTTACAACTAGCTTACCTTTTTGACAACAGGTTTAGGTGCTTGGACTTAAGATTTCTCTCTATAACGAATTCAGATTGGGGCTGGCTGGCTGGCTGGCTGGCACAGCAGTTCTGATTTTGTTTTCTGCTGTTCGCCTTGCCTCGTTCATTGGTCATGAAGGAAGGATGAGCAAAAAGGGAGGCGGGGCATACGCCTATCTGTCCATTACCCCCAGGAATTTCATTTTTACCCCATTTGGGGTAATTTACCCCTGTTCCCTGACCACTGCCCTACACACATTAAGAACACCAAATGAGTTGTGAGGGGAAGAGTCAGGCCCATGGATAGGCCACGATAGCTCACATTCATAATCACATAGGACTTGCCAGATAAGAACAGTACGGTTTGAACTCGTCCTCAGATGTACTGAGGAGTAACAGAATTCTATATTATTACTGGATGGTATCATGACTACTTACACTTATGGTGCAACCTGTTGTTATCAATATGTTTAGTCTGTCCTTCATTCCTCAAGGTGGGGTTTGTAGTCCCCTCCCCCAACATTCAACCTTACATGCATCCTACCTAACAGGCTGAGAAATGATGATTGGCCCAAGGTTACTCAGTAAGCTGAGAGGGGATTGGAAACCAGGTCGACAAGCCCAAGGCCAACATTCCAGCCACTCAGAGATGTAGGTAGGGTGCCACAGGGAGAGGAGAGCAGGCAGCTGGCTGTGGTGGGGTGCAGTGGCGCTGCAAAACCAGCGCTAAAATATGGAACATTGATTTGGGAAGGCAGAATTGTGCAGGCTTTTGTTTACCAGGGACAGGCGGTTCTCAACTTCAGAGCAGCACAAGGAAACATCTATTGGAGGTTGATTAGCATCTGAACTGTGCTATCTGTGATGCAGACTGTGGCCAAGTCTTATCGTTCATTATTGATGTCTTGCATTTTAAGGACTAAACAAAGTCTTCAGCTAGCATAAAATAATGCTGCTGTAGGTGTTATAATGGTAAACATATTTTTTTTTAATCAAGCCTATAACCCTTTAGTAATTTTAGCTTGCCTTAGCTTGACAATAGCTCAAGTTTCATCTGACAGTTTCATTAGTCTAAATTTTCCTTTTTAAAGGATTTCAGATAGCAGTGCTTGGAAAAAAGAAACCAAAATCCTCTGCTGGACACATTGAAGAGCCACAGCCAGTTAGAACAAACAGTGCTGGGCAGTAATGCAGAGGTAATGACATGCTTCTGTAGGTATGTCCCACTATGGCGATTCAATAACAATCAACTGTACATTTCTTCATTGGAGTGTTTTTGTTTCCTGCTACTTATTCCTACGTTGAAACTTATGACACTTCAACTAAAGATCTAACTCAGTGCTATTCAAACTGTGGGTCGGGACCCACTTGGTGGGTTGCAACCTGATATCAGGTGGGTGGTGGAAAACTGGGAGCAGCCATCTTGGAAACTAGAGACCTTACTCTTGCTATATTCCTTTTGTGAGTGTTCACAGTTTGAATTTTCAAGTGAGGGTTTTTTTTTTGTTAATTTTGTTTTTAGTTCAGTGCTTTTACATAATATTTTGTCCCAATCCTGCTTTCTGTGAAAGACGTTTCATGGTTGTGCATTTGCTTCAGTCCAAGAATGCCAGTTTGATTATGTCACACTGACAGCACTTTCTGCTTGATGGTGTCACTTCCAGGTTAATGACATCACTTTCATTGGAAGTGGGTCCCAAATGAATGTCATTCTAAAAAGTGGGTCCTGGTCTAAAACATTTGAGAACCACTGATCTAGCTCATTTCATGCCAAACTCTTGTGGGATGCAGTAGTTTTTTTAATGCATAAAAATTTCAAAATGGGACTAAAAAAGTCTAAGAGAAATTAAAGAAACATCATGGTACAATCCTATGCATGTCCATGCAGAAGTAAATCTCACTGAGGGCGCAATCCTAACCTGAGCTGGAACAGCGCAGGCTGGTGGGCTCCTACTCATTTTCTGCTATACCCCTGATGCTGGTCTAGATGACCCAAAGGTCTGACTTACTATACGATTGTATCAAGTTTATATTGGTTTTAAAGGAGAATGTCATCTGAATAAAGAGACTTCATCAGAAGTACAGCATCTGCTTTCAGAGGCGGATCTACAGGGAGGGCAAAGCTCTAAGTGTTGCAAGAAGCCTTACCCTGTCATGTAAATCCCTCCTCTCCCTTGCTGCTGTAGCCAGGAAGCAACGCCAAGATGTTGCGTTTCCCTGTGAGGATTGGCTAAAATGGTGCAGGGGAGGAGTGATTCCCACTGTAAGGTAAGGCTTCTTGCAAAACCTAGAGCTTTGCCCTGCCTTAGATCTGCCTCTGATGACAGCAGATTGTGAGCGGCCCTCAATAGGATCTGGCCAATAGGGTCATATAACTAGAAAATGAATTCAGCTGGCACAAGGTTTTCTCTCTGCCTGCACTCCCAGGCTGGCGCTACAGCTAGTGTCGGCTTGGGAGCTGTAGCGCTGACGAGGAGTGCCAGTCAACACCCCTGCATCAGTGCTACGGAGCTTTGCCCTCCCTTAGATCTGTCTCTGTCTGCTTTGAATGTAGAAGGCCATAATTTCAACTCCTGGTATCTCCAGGGAGGGTTGAAAAGACGCTTCTGAGACCCTGAAAAGCAACTGTCAGTGTAGACAACACAGAGCTAGAAGAATCAAAGGTTTGGTTAAGTGTAAGACAATTTCCGATGAAGCTCTACATCGCAATATTTACCAGATCTCTACTGTTCATACACAACTGTCCAAATCAGGTTTTTTTTTTAAAAAAAATAATTGGGGATGTTCCTGGAGCAAAAAAACACAACAATATACAAATGCCCCAGATATTTCCATAAGCAGTGAATCATTCATTCACTTACCCACTTAAACTGTGACCTACACAAGCGTAGCACCCCCTCCAAATATATACCCATACTTTAAACTGTTAGAACCAAGGACAGTCAAATCCAGGTGGAGCCACAATGAAGTGATATATTTGAAAGACGGCAACTTCTTGTTGGCATTGTCATATTTCCTATCTGCTGTGCAAATAGGTTTAGCATTAGCTTCATTTTCTGAGCCTTGTCTGGCATTTGTCACTGTTAGAAGTGACAATCATCTATCCTGCTCCCTTGCCTTTTTCGAACTGCAAGTTCATTTGATAGTATATGCCAGTGAATCAATTATTTTATGGCTCCATTTTATATTTCCTTTTATATTACATTACAGGCAGTGGAAGGAAAAGCGGAAAGCCGCTCCATAAATCAGCACAGTGAAAAGGACAGTTAAAGAGTGCCCACAGTATACCTCTGTGGATCATATCCTTGAACCAGCTGGAGAACAGAGACGATGTGCTGTGAATTAAAAAAGTAAAATAAATAAAGGAAAGAGACTGCAAAGGCACAGGAACATTTGGCATTATCTGGGATTTTTTTTTAAGAGTATGGCTCTGTATAGTGGGTACTAGGGGTACTAGGAGTTAGGCTGGCACAGTTAGGCCAGCAAAGTTTGGCCGGCACAAGGGACACCATAAAGCACATTTAGACTACTCTTAGCGACAGGGAAGATGGCGCTTGTTTGTGTGCTGGCCTCTCTGACTCCGAGACTGGTCCAAACATATTTTACAGCATCCCTACGCAATTGCAGGTGCACGTCTGAAGATGTGCCAACTCCAACCTCCTCCCTGGGCCAGCATTCCCACTGCCCAGTTCCTCCCTCTTCCTGCCCTCCCTCTTCCCAGAACCACTCTTGCACCAGCTGAGTTCAGCTGGTGCAAGGTCGGCTCTTCGCTGTCGCTCTTGGGCCGACGCTACTCCTAGAATTGGTGCGAGTGATGTCATTCAGGGGGAACGGACCAGAACGGGCGTTCCGGATCCTAACGGGCTCTGTGGCTGGTGCCGGGTTCCCGACAAGTGCCAATCAAAAGTGAGTTCCTGTTCCTAAATCATTTGAATGACACCACTGTCTAGCACCGATGCGGGGGTGCCAGTCGGTGCCCCCATGTTGCAGATGTTGCGTCGGCACTACGTCGGGGGCAGGATTATGCTCTCAAGTCTACGAAAAAGATGACACAGAAATACTGTAAGAAATAAATAAAATTTGTGGCTAACGGTGCTCATCCTCCATAGACCACTATATGACACAAAAAACAATAGTTGCACAAGAAAGATCCAATTGGAAAGAAGGTTAAAACAACAATTACTCCAGGAAAACTGAGAGAGGGAGAGGGAGTCAATTCTACCTACGTGATTCCAGAAGAATGCTTTTGTGCTTGTGCTGGTTTTTGTAAGGATTGTCCTGAGGTTTGCGGGATTTGTAACCCTCCTATGTTTGGTGCACTTTACCAGAAACAACACATTGATTTTTATGTGTCTGGCAATGCAAAGCCTAGTATGCCCCTCCCCCTCCTTAATATTTAAATCACTTTGGCAACATTAATAACGAGCGAGACCCCTGCAGATCTGATTAAGTGGCAAGGCCCATTTTAAGCAATGAGAGATCAATACCAGTCCTAAGCCTGTTGAACAATACTTATCCCTTCGTTACTTACAGGATAAGTGAGAGATGTGTTTATTTTGATTATCATGTTATAGTAGGTAGAGTACCTTTACAAAACGGTTCTAATAGCTAATGTCAGCTATTAAATCAGAGATTCATGCTGTAAAAAGGAATGTTTTGCTCTGGGTGTCTGAAGGGAATTGTTCTCCTGTCACACACCAAGCTAAGTATGTACCTCACCTTTTAAGAGAGAATGTCTGGGGACTGAGGCGTTCTGAAAAAGTGCTGAAATGACAGCAGTGGAGACGAAACACCTTCTAATTACCGGCAGAACAGGGAGAACCATGCGCAAGCTTTTCCGTGTTGCCCTACAGAATTACCTTAAATGTGACCTGGGAAGACTCTTTAAAAGGATGGAAGAAAAGAACGGAAAATGGTGCTCTGTCCCAGTGGGCCGTTCGTACATGAAGTGACAAGCTGGTTATAAATTGAAATCTGAGGAGGGAGGCATGAATCGATGTGGCCGCGCAAGCGAATGAAGCCTCACGCCGGTGGAAATGGTCCAGGCGTGAACATGAGCATTGCAGGCCTCAGAAACAACCCATGTTAGAAAACATTTTGATTAGGAAGATGTCCGGGGCCCTGAGAAGGGCAGTCTTGGGCTCCTGTCTGTCACCAGCCCCCCCCCCCCCCGTATAAGGTAATAGCCTGCAGGGTTATGCCCACCTAGCATATGTCTTCTGGGCAGGGCCAGCTCTAGCAGCAGTGAGGCCCAATGTGGGGCATTCCCGCGGGGCCCCCACTCACCAAGGAAAGCACTTGTGGTGCCACATGTGGCACCTGGAAATAGTTGGTGGTGACACGATGACATCACCGCCACCTGCTTCCAGGAGGCCCATTTTGGGCAGTTCGGAGGCAGGGACAGGTGGGAGGGCCCACGGTAAAGTTGCTCTGCTTGCCCCGCTGACCCCACAGTTCATAGGGATCCCGGCTATAGCAGCAGGTGATATGCTTGCTGCGCCGGTGCAGGGCCCAATGTGACGACAATGGTCACGTTGGCTTAAGGCCGGCCCTGCTTCTGGGCTCTTTTCCTCCCCTGAGCCTCAGAGCAGAGGCACGGAGTGGGGGAGGTTACAGCACCCTACTTCACTCCTCCTCAACCACAAGGCCTTCTTCGGCCTCACTGGGTTCTGGAGCCTGGTTTCCAACCATCAGCCAGCCCAGAATATGAGGCCTTCTCCTTATATTTCCCTGGTTGGTCCTACCCCACGTCCTCGTTCCATCCCACCTGTCCTGGCCAATGCAGTCTGCATCAGGTGGCTACATGGATGGGCCAGCAGGGCATCCAGCACCTGTCCAACATGTCCTAACACAGTGTTATTCAAACTGTGGGTTGGGACCCACTTGGTGGATTGCGACCTGATGTCAGGTGGGTCGCAGAAAGCTGGGAGCAGCCATCTTGAAAGCTGCAGACATTACTCTTGTTATATTCCTTCCATGAGTGCTAACAGTTTGAATTTTCATGTGAGGGTTTTTTAAAATTTTGTTTTCCGTTCAGTGCTTTTACATCATATTTTGTCCTAAACTTGTTTTCTGTCAGGGGTGTTTCATGGTTGTACAACTGCTGCAGTCCAAGAATGCCAGTCATTTTATTATGTCACAATGGTAGCACTTCCTGCTTGATGATATCACTTCCTACCACAACATCACTTCCAGGTTAATGACATCACTTCCGGTGGGTCCTGACATGAGCGCCATTCTAAAAAGTGGGTCCCAGTCTAAAACATTTGAATACCACTGCCCTAACACCTGTATAAAGGGACAGCTTGACCCCTTGCACAGGAACTAGGGCCATAATAGCTGATTCTACTGCATTACTTCAGGTGAACGGAGCTGTAACATAAGACTACAGCTTATGCTTCCCACCTTCGTTCCCAGATAAAATAAATCCTATTTGCTGAAACGACATTTGTCCAATGTAGCTGTCAATGTTTGTTTTTCAACGGACTACACAGGAAATGCCTACCCTGTCGCTTGTATATAATTCAGATTCCCCCCCCCCAAATACTATTTGGATTACAACTATTTACTTGCCATCTGATATCTGCATCACTCCTTGCATGTAGTTTTCACTTATCTCTTTGTGGTTACCGCTTCCACATTAGCAGAAGGTGGGATGTCTTACTCCGAGCTGAGTAATTCGTTTTTCTTTTAAGCTTCCATCAAACTTTTTTCAGTCATGCAGAAGGACACTTTGAAACACTTACAGAAGTCAGATCAGGCAATGTGATAACAGTCAAATCATTTGCAACATCACCAGGGACTCCCCTTTGCCTCTGTGAAGTTGCTAGGCTACTATCGTAAAGAAGAGTGCAGAGAAAAAAATTGATTAACTGCAAATACAGATTGCTTTTTCCTTTTTTTCCCTTTAAAAAAGTTAATGCATATGGCTATATGCCTTGCGTAAAGAATTTGTTTCCTTTTTATTGTTAGCTGCAGAAATAGAAAATTAGGCAATGCTTTCTACTAAATACCACTGGTTCTCTGGGATATGAGATGCTCTTGCTATGGGAAAGAAATTATCCATCAAATCAGATTATTCTGGAAGAGAATAAAGTATGCATAGTTTTTGTTTTGTTTTGTTTGGAAAACTGGTGCTTTTTCCTTCCTATTTCTAGGGGTGGGGTTTGTTTGTTTTTTGGTTGAAAACTGCTTTTTGGGTGTTAACAACCTCCTTTTGGCAGTTAAAATATCTGAATAGAAACACAAAACATCACATTTTAAGGTATTTTCCAGAAATTAAAATACTTTTCCAATTAGAAATAATACTGTGGCTGCATCTGCTGACACTATATCAATCAATCAATCAATCAATCAATCAATCAATCAATCAATCAATC
>JAJKFI010000009.1:15881622-15918141 GCA_029204185.1 Lerista edwardsae
ATCAATCAATCAATCAATCAATCAATCAATCAATCAATCAATCAATCAATCAATCAATCAATCACTAGTATTTATATACCGCTTTTCAACACAAAGTTCACAAAGCGGTTTACAGGCAAATAGTAATAATAAAGCTAAATGGCTCCCTGTCCCAAAAGGGCTCACAATCTAAAAGAATGGAGAACACCACCAGCAACAGCCACGAGAAAGACACTGTGCTGGGGTGAAGAGGGACAATTGCTCTCCCCCTGCTAAATATAAGAGGACACCCCTTGAAAAAGTGCCTCCTGCCCAGTTAGCATCAAGCAGCAGTTAGGTGGGGGCTTCACCTCTGTCATCTGACTTGCCTCCCCTGTTCCTCCTCCTCCTTCCACCCTGGATTGGGACAGAAAGGAAGAGGGAATGTGGAGCGGAGAGGAGTGCTGAGCTACACCAGCTCAGCACTCCAAACTCCAGTCTGCAGCCAGATCAGGAGACTGCTTTTTCCATCCGCTGGGTGACCAGCACTTTCTATTCTGTCGGGAAGCATTGGGACAGTCACAACTGCAGTCCCTGAGTGTCACCATGGCCAGCTGCTTTCGGGTTCTGTCACCCCAGCAGGCTGTGCATGCTGAGTTCGGGCAGGCGCTGCTCTCTGTGGTGACACTTGGGAGCCGTAGTCGCGGCTGTCCCAGTGCTTCCCAGCAGAACAATAAGCACCAGTCTTAGGTGTTGCAGCGGTCTCCAGTTTGGAGACCACTAAGCTAGACCATTGGGAGGAGCAGAGGCTGGCACATCATCAGCTAAGGGGGCAGGCTTTTAGGTTGACTCCATATCCATTGCTCAGTGGGATCCTATCCAACATCACTGTGCCAAGTAGCCCCTGGAGGCTGGTTTTGGGATTCCGTTGACCAATCAACTTGCCTCAGGGTATTCACCAAATTTTGTGTTCTTAATTCCTCCCCCAGCTCAGATCCTGTTGAACATTATCCTGTTGGACATTACCATGTCCACTCATACAACCCAGGGAAGGTAAAACAACAACAACAACAACAACCCCGTTGTCCCAGTTCAATCATGTGAATAGTAAAAAAATATCCTAAAAGGTAAAGGTAAATGTTTCCCCACAACCGAATGGTCTAGTCGTGACTGACTGTAGGGGGTGGTGATCATCTCTGTTTCTAAGCCAAAGAGCCAATGTTTGTCCAAGGACAGTTTCCATGGTCATGTGGCCAGCATGACTATACCCCCAGGCGCAGAGAACACCATTTCCAATAGGTACCAAAGTGGTACCTATTGATCTACTCGCATTTTACATGCTTTTGAACTGCTACTGTAGGTTAGCAGGAGCTGGGACAAACAACGGGAGCTTACTCTGTTGCGTGGTCTTGAACTGCCAACCTTCTGGTCAGCAAGTTCAGCAACAGCGGTTTAACCCACAGTGCCACCACGTCCCCCTAAAAAAATCCTACACAGACATAAAAAGCAATCAGTTAACCTCCGGTGGTTTTCTGGAGCTATATCAGTCTGTGTGCGCCTGCATAGTGCATGCTGCACTGGTGCTGGCTGTAACAAAAGTGCCATAAAGCCATTTGCCATGGCCGGCACTGTTTTGAAAACATTGTGTGTCACCAGTGGTGGCAGGAGCAGAACAACTGCAGTGAATTAAAAATGCAGGCGAGGTTTAAGGAACATAGCAAAAAGTGGTAACAAGAGTGAGTTAGAAACAAGAAAAAAATGGGCACAAAATCAAACCAAGGAGCTTGAAACCCGAGATAAGATAATACTAAGATTACGAGTTCATGCTGTAATTAATCGTTGGTGAATAGAGGACCACAGGATTTCTTTACTCAGGCAGACTGTAGCTGCAGAATGAAGCTCATTTGACATTCTCTTGTGTGTAGATGAAGCCCAACGGAAACAACAGGCTCATGGTCTCATCTGAGGACAAAAGGCTGTGATCGTTGACACAAAACCAGACTCATATGGGGACCTTGAAATTATTAAAGGGTAGGAGCCGAAGCAATGAACATGAAATTGGGCGAACTCCGGAAGCTAGTGGAGGACAGGAAGGCCTGGCGTGCTGTGGTCCATGGGGTCGTGAAGAGTCAGACATGACTTAGTGACTGAAAAACAACAGGAACATTTACTGGAAGTTAGGCTGGCATCTGTCTCATTGTTTAAGTACCCAGGACCACAAGGTTTAGGCAGGTCTGCACGATGACTTTCCATACTGGTCCATCGTGGGCTATAGGCAATGATGGATTGTGCAACCTCCTTACATTGGTGGTGGGCTACTTCAGAGTACTGGGTGCAAGGGAGTGGCAACGGGATCCAAGCATCTTGTTGTCTCATGCCTCCCTGGGGCACCTGGTGGGCCACTGTGAGATACAGGAGGCTGGACTAGATGGGCCTTTGGCCTGATCCAGCAGGGCTCTTCTTATGTTCTTATGTACTGGCAGTGTGAATTCAAAAGGGTAGGAAGCATAGGTCACCTCCAGCTATGTCTATGTCATAGCTATGTCACATGCCCCAGCTATGCTACAGCATAGCTATGTCATCTGACACTCAAGGCCCATACATTGTTAACATCCTCCCCATATAACATTCATTCATTCATTCATTCATTCATTCTTGCTCATATAGAAACTCGTTTGCTCATATAGAAACTCATTCGCTGCAAATTACAGCAAATGTGCAAATCTTACATTTCAAAATATGAGAGAGCCCAATTGTCATTCTGGGAGAGCCAATTATAATGGGGGGCCAGAGAAATTGCTTCCCAAAGCTGCTTCAGGCACCTCTGCTGCAACCTAAAATATATGCACATTGCTTTTCCTTTATTGAAGACAGAAGGGAATCACTTGTCTAAGGTCACTTGGTACATCCATAGTTGAGGCAAGATTTCGAATAGGGCTTTCTAGGTCAATCAATCAATAAATCAGTCCATCCATCAATCCATCCATCAGTCACAGTATTTATATTCTAAGGTACCTGGGATAAAGGAGTGAATGACACAAGTCAAGTCCTTTCTTCTGCAGGTTAAACTTTTAAAAAATGCAGAAGAAAACTTGAAAAAGATTTAATAGGAGTTTTGCTTTGTAATTACTTGCAGTAGATTCTTGTGACAAAGATTCAGCCCAGTGGAAGCTTTATTTTGAGGCCTGAAGCCCTGGATGTTCAACAACCTACAGCTAAAGCAGAATGGAAAGTCTGATTAGGAATATGGATTGTGAAATTATGAAGGATGTTGACAGCAGAGAGTTGAAAAAAGAAGATTTTTCAATCAATTCATTCACAAAAGAAGGTACAACTGGTGCAGAGTTGGAAACTGATTTGAAGTGGTTGAGCTGGCCCTGCAGCCTGGGACATAATAACAGAATCAGGAAGAGAATTGTGACTAGCTTGGAAGACAAGCAGCTCAATCCTATCATAGATGCATAGATGTCGCTTCCAGTGGATTCCAACACGAGTGCCATTCTAAAAAGTGGGTCCCAGTCTAATAAGTTTGAGAACCACTGATCTAGGTGTTGGAGAAGCCAGACCTGTTTGCATGATTATTCCCAAAGAAGCATATGAATTGGGCTTGTGCTTTAGTTGCAGATTCTGTACGTTTTTTTTACAATAGTCATCCCACCCCAGCAATGTGTGTGTTTTCAAAAGAGAAATTATAACAGGGATTTGAATTTGCCACATCCCTTTTAAAGGTGGCACACATTGCTTTCACCTTCAGTGGCAATTTGTCCCCCATGACCTGAATTTGATTGCAGCAGACTTAAAATTACCATAATTAGGGAGCCCACCTTGATACCCAGAAAAGCCTTTCCTCAAGGATAACGGATATATTGCTTGGTAAATGAAGCACATTTGGTTGTTGTTCGTAATTGCATCCTTGCTGCTAAGCAACCCATTAGAGGAGGCTATCAACGACTTTCAGCTTATTCTCGTTTCCTCTGCCATTTGAACACTTCCAGTTTGCCGTTTTAACGTCTTTTGAAATTTAGCCAGGTCAGCACAGAGGATGGTGCGCTGATACCTGCTGCAGCATCTGGCACTGGTCTTCTGGACTGACCCTTCCATCTGGACTAAAATGGCACTTGCCCTTCTGAGCTAGATGTTGACTCCACACACATGGGTTGTAGTTCATTCAGAGCACAATCCTAACCGGCCTGTGGACCGGCCCAAGTCCCTTGTGATGGCTTCTGGTTGTCGCAAACGTGCTGTAAAGTGTGTGTGTGCCAATCTGGACCACATTAGGCCAGGGCAAGGTCCTGTGCTGGCCTTGCTGCCCTGTTGCCTGGGCCCGGAAGCCCGAAGGTACGCCCAGCCTTCTTAGGCTGGCTGGCACAGGGACTCCGGGGGGGGGCAGAGGAAGGCTTAACGGGGCAGGGGGATAGGCGGAGCAGGGCAGGAGGAGGATGGAGAACATGTGGACCCCTGGGTGGGCTGGCCCAGGGAGGTGGGCAGATGCAGGATCCAGGACTTGGGCCAGATCCTAACCTCCATTCCCGGTCCGGGAGACCCCAATTCGGGCGCTCGGAGTTGCATTGCTGATTTTGAGTAGCCCCATTGGACTCTGAGTAGCCCCCCTATTGGGGCCATTGCATACTACCCGGGAGAAGGGGAATTTTCCTCCCGGGTAGCGTGGCAGCACCTCCCAGAGCTGGGCTGGATACGAGGCAGGTGTGTCAGCCTGCCTATTCCAGCCCGGGGTGTAGTGTGGATTGCGCTTTCAGAAGCATGTAAATGTCTGGAAACACCCCAGGCGTGAATGGTCTCCTCTCTGAAGAGCACTTCAGACAGAGTCTTCCTGTTCCTCTTCACACGTCAGGAAAAAGGGATATTTTCTTCATCTGGTTCATCTTTCATTCCAGGGCTCCTCATTTGAAAGATCCCCTTCAGAGTCTGATCTAGTTCTGACTTTCGTGTGCCCACCTGGAACAGGGTGCTCTGGCTTTAATGATTCTCAAAAACCTGTGTTTAAAGAGTAATTTTATCCTAGCAGATTAAGGGTGCAACCCTAACCAACTTTCCAGCACTGACATAGCAATGTGCATGGGCATGTGCTGCATCCTGAAGGTGGGAGCAGTCATACGGACGCCTCCTTAAGGTAAGGGAATGTCTGTTCCATTACCTTGGAGCTGTATTGCCCTTACCCTGGTGCTGGAAAGTTGGTTAGGATTGCATCTTCAGTAGTATTTGACAATTGACATGCAATCCTTGCTAACTGGGCAAGAGGCACTTTTTCCAGTTTTGTTCCTCTTATATTTAACAGGGGGAGAGCAATTGTCCCTCTTCACTCCTGCGCAGTGGATGTTGGTGGTCTGCATTTTTTTTAGATTGTGAGCCCTTTTGGAACAGGGAACCATTTAGCTTTATTATTACTGTTTGCCTGTAAACCGCTTTGTGAACTTTGTGTTGAAAAGCATTATATACAGTACATACTATTGACTGATTGATTGATTGATTGATTGATACGCAATCAGAAAGCCAGGGGCTGAAGATGACAGTGTGGTACGTGCAGCAGATGCCACAAGATGCTGTGTCAGCGTGCCCCCCCTCACCATTAGAGCCATTTGGGGCAGTAGCAGCAACACCTGCGCTTTGCTGCCATTGCTCTGAATGGCTCCGATGGCAAGGGGGAGCCCTTGCCTGCCCTTACCCAGGGATCGCAGGATGATGTCCCCTCCTGGCCACTAACAACCCTAAGTGGCCCAGGAGGCATTTCCCTAGCCCAACCAGTACAGTCCCAGTAGCGTAGCCCAGCGTCAAGACTGCATTCAGCTAACTTTCATTCCCAGCACACGAGGCACACCATGGAGTAAAACATAATGTATTTATTAAAACTACCAGTTACAGCATAGAGGCTCAACAAGCCCTTCAAAGCATTCAAAGCATGGCATTGCTGCATGAAGCTTAATGCAAAATAAGAAAAGCTAGCTCTTACATCGTGCTACGTCCTATCTCTCACCCACAGAGGAGTAACAGGTGTCTTGAGCAACCAAGATGGTCTCTCCCTCTCAACTCCAAAACCTGTCTCTTTGTTTTCTCTTCCCCCCATGCTTTCCCAGCCCCCCTTACCAAGGCTGTGAGGCTTCTGCCCTTCCCCCTCCCAACTAGAGGTTAAACAAGTCCTGGTACCGAATGAAGATGTCCTTGAGATGTTTTCCTACTGGCTCTTTTTTGTTATAACTCCTGGCCAGGGAGCCAGACAAGAGAGCTTCCCAGAATGGTTCTCACCGCCAGGGTTCAGAGAGGGGTGTGTGCAGTGGTGTCATCTACTCCCGCGAAGACAAAACACTGGGTGGGACTTATGTTTGATTGGCAGCCCATCCATTGCATTCCACCGCCTGCCCGGCCACCGCGCGGGGCGCCCCTGGTTGGTGCACCCCACCGCTGCTTGCCCAGGCACCCGGCGCGCGCCCCCCCCAGCCCCTGCGGCGAGCCGGCGCCCCCTCCAAGGCCAGGGCAGCGCGGGCAGGCGGAGGAATGCTACGGACGGGCAGCCAATCAGAGTGTAAGTCCCGCCCATCTACAGCTTGTTTGTAGATGACATCACTGGGTGGGTGTGTTGGGAAGACAGGTGGCTGGTCGCAAAATGGAGCTGAGCCGGGCCTGGTCCCCAGGGTTCATGACAGTCTTCTTACTCAGCACATTGCAGTGCCTGCTGTACTTATTGTGTTACCCTCCCCTGGCTACATGACTGCACACAATAATACCGAACATTTATATAGCAGCTTCTGAGAATGCACAGCGCTTAACATATTATCTTGATGATGGCCCTACAAACAACCCTGTAAGGTATTATTATCCCTTCCTGGAACTGGGGCTGAGGAGTGGCTTGTCTAGTGCCACCTAACCAGAGGTGTCATCTACTCCCCAGTAGACGGTTCGCTGGGCGGGAGTAGGGAGTGATTGACAGTCCGTCGATTCACTTCCGGTTTCTTCGCGCGCCCTGCGCGGCTTTCCCTCGCCTTGGAGGGGGCGCCTGCTCGCCTTGGGGGATGGGTGGGGGGCGCGCCGGGTGCCTGGGTGAGCAGGCGCCCCTTCCGAGGCGAGGGAAAGCTGCGCGGGGCGCGCAAAGAAACCGGAAGTGAATCGACGGACTGTCAATCACTCCCTACTCTCGCCCAGCGAACCGTCTACTGGGGAGTAGATGACACCTCTGCACCTAACCAGCTCCTGGAAGAGGTGAGATTTGAACGAGGGAAATCCTGAGTCCCCGCTCAGTTGCTCAGCCACTATCCTATGTTTTCCACTTCAAAAAAACATGTTAGGGTAATTAGTCAAATGTGACTGAAATGCAGCATGCTGACTGTGTTCTTAAATTATTTTGTTTCTTTAAAAGCAATTTAAGATAAGGAGTCAGGCACAGGCAAGCAATTCCACGCTGCCAATCTCGAGGACTGTATTCATGCAGAGAAGCCATGCGCCATTCTGTACGGTTAAGGTGGGTTCAACAGGGTCTTTCTCATCTGCTGGCTCCGTCCCATGTTTTCTTTCAGGCTGAGCATCACATTGTTTGACAGCCAGAAAAAAAAGCACAGAAGGCCTGATGGGAAAATTTTGGTTCAAACTGGGTTCCTCTGTGTGTCTGGTATTTATATACTGCCTTAATACACGCCAGCACATATAGTGTAATAGCACTATAAGCACTAGTGTTTCTGTCTCAAACACACAAAACTCTGGCTAAACCGAAGAGCAATGCGCAGGCAAAGAGCAATGCGCAGGCAACGAGACAGGAGACTAACTGAACATTAACAGGAAGTACTTTCTGTTAACGTTCAGTTAGGCTGCCTGTAGCATTACGTGGCACCGCCCAAGTAACACGCAGGACAACGGCTTGGGATTTACAAAATCTTTATTGATTTCAACATAAATCTGCAGCAGGACAGGGAACCAGTGATGTCATGCAGGGGGTACGCGGGGGTACGCGAGTACCAGTTTCTAGAATTATGGCTCGCCCCGCCCATTCGCCCGCCCACTCGTTGACTCCACCCCCTGCAACGTTTGAATTTCCTGCATGTTTGAGTTGCCTGCACGTTCTCAGAGCCAGCCAGGCAGGCAGGCAGCGAGCGGAGCCTTGCCTTGCCTTGCCACTGAAAAATGAGCTGCTCTGGGGTTTTGGAACTGTTGGGTCACTTTAACATGATGCCAGGCCTCCTTAACATGTTCTGGGGGTGCTGTGGAATACTGTTGCAACTGTTGGGTCAGTTTAAAATCATCTGAGGCCTCAAAAAGGGCTTCTTTCATGTCACTTCCTGCCACGACCTCACTTCCAGCTTATGACGTCACTTCTGGTGGGCGGGTCCCGACACGTGCCAATCAAAAGTGAGTACCTGTTCTTAAATCATTTAGATGACACCACTGCAGGGAACCTAACTTTTCTCCCCACATGTGCTGGCTCTGTAAATTTTGGGGGAAACGGCACTAGCCGTCTACCTCCCCCAGACCCCAAAATCTAGTGTCACATCCTGGCTCGAGGCCACAACCAATCATAGATGGGCTATACTAGCCTATCACAGCCAACCCCACAGGGTCGAGACAGCTGGTTGGCACCGACCCGCACACGCGAATCCTTGTGTTGAACTTTGCCCATACCAGCCAAGGGATTCGCCAGCCTGCATCCCAATTCAGACAGGACTTGTCAGATTGGTCCTGGCTTGCCCCTTGATCTTGCCTAGTTTCAGGATGTATGCAAGCACGCCTGTCTACCTAGCCAGCACGTGACCTGCCTACACCACCCAAGGAAAACCACTAAGCAACCCTCCACAAATGCCAGTCTGGGGTAGGCGAAAAAGCTGCCAACCACTGCCAATTAGGATGACAGCAAAAAATTCCTATCCGGTCCCCCAAAAGGCTACTCTCAGGGAGGGTGGGGCTCACAAATTGGCACAGACTGAGCACTCCAGCCTCTGACTCTCACATCCCCCAGCAACAGAGCCAGCCAATCAATGGCCCTAATTTTCCCGCCCTTGCCCTGCTCGCTGGTGGGGGCCACACAAAGGGCAGCGAGGCCCTGAAAAGCCCTCACTGGCATTCAGGCTGATTGCCTGGAAGTTGATCTTCAGTTTAGCAAGAGTTTACCATGGTTTAAGGAAGAAAATGTCTGCATTTACGACATTATTGCACCACTAATAGGCAATGAAATGGGTGTATGCGTGGCGCCCCCCCCCCGCACCGAATCAGTGAATCATTGAACCTATGGATACAGAATCCACAGATATGGGGGCTCACCTGTAAAAATAATACTGAAAATACGTGCCCTGAAGCATGCACAGAGTGCCTTTCTCTGACTGTCAAATAATCTTAAACTTCTGCAATTAGCGTGCTTATTCTCAGATAAGAGGTTTAAGTCCCATCATCTTACTTTTAGGAAATAAACAGCTGATTATATAGGCCAGCAGAATAGACAAACTGAAAAGACTGTGTGGCACTTGTTTTGTGTGGCCTGTTTTGCTCCTGCACATTTCATGAATATGGGAATGGAAGCTGCCTGACTCTTTTTAAGAGTCCAGAGTTCTTCTAATTGATACAATAGATTGTTTCAGGCCTTGGAGTTGTTCCAGAATCTATATGGCACAAAGGCAGACAAAAGTCACCTTTCTCCTTCTATAGTAGACCTCTTGGGAAGCACAGCATAGAATCTCCCTTGCTCCACCCCTCCCTCTCTCGTGTTCGAGAATCTATCACTTTCGTTTGTCCTTGAGCATCTTGTTGAAGTAACAAACAATTTGATGGCATTTTGTTCCTGGTTTTAAAAGTAGACTGGGCGGGATGGGGAGTAACCATTTATTCATAGCATCCAGTTAGCTTTTTAAGTTAAAATATCAGAATATTTTTTAACAAGTATTTGTGTTTAAGAAGTAGTTGGTATAAAATGTATGCCATAAGAAGAAAAATGTTGAAAGTTGCTGCCCTAGTTGAAGGTTTCAGTTTCCCATTACACTCCCAGATTCCTCCCAGATTCTCTGAGCTGTCAGGCCAAGGGGCTTTATAAAGCTGAACAGGCCACACCCACTGCAATGTTGTGACACACCCATTTGGGTGGAGCCTAGCCTAGCTGGGCAATTATGGGTTTTCAGGTGAGGCTCATCAGGGTTGAGTGTGGTTGTGTATTATTGCTGCTTTCTGGGTGCCTGTAACTTACAAGGAGGTGCGGATTTTCCTTAAACTTTCTTTGCCCTCTGGGATGGTAGTTGCTCAGACTAAGAAGAAAGTGAGCAGAGGAGCTTTATAATTTTATGGGCTAGATGACACAGTGTTGTGTATGATTATGCTGTGTAACCAAATTTGAACAATTCCGTGTTAATTTTGTTTATTAATTTTGGTGCAAAGGTTTCAAAAATGCTGAAATTTCAAAGGCTTTCGGCATCGCATCAATAGTTTAGCCCAGTGGGTACCAACCATGTTAGATAGTGGCGTTATTCACCCGGTACGCTGGGCGGGACTTACCTTTGAGCGGCAGTCCGCCCGTTGCGTCACGCCGCGTTCCACCCGCCGGGGCGGGCGGGAAAGCGGCGGAACATGGCGTGATGCAACGGACGGACTGCCGCTCAAAGGTAAGTCCCGCCCAGCGTACCAGGTGAATAACGCCACTGATGTTAGAGACCCTAGAAGTTTCTGTCTGATTTATAAATGGCAAGGGTGTGGCTATAATGGTGATTGGACAGCAGTGCTTCCCCCAGGTTGTTTAACCCTTGATGCACATTGCCTAATCTGCCCTGTCAGTTTTGCAAACCACCAAAAATTGGGTCATGACTCACTTCTGGGTTCCAGACCCACAGTTTGAGAACTGCTGCATTAGGCAATAGGATTGCTAAGAACCCAAAATTTAAGTTCACTAAAAAAGTTTTGATGATGCAAAAACTGAAGAGTACCATTGGAATCAGCACCTCTGAATACTATAAGAAACATTATAAATTTGACCTATAAACAATTTTTGTGTGTCACAATGTTATGCTCATTAAGAAATTTGTCGAAAGTTTATTTATGGACTTGACGTAAATATGGACAGATGATTCATTACTGTGTGTGTGCACATAAGAGCCATCTTCGGGTTTCATCTCTGTTCAGTGCTACTGAATTCTCTTTAGAGGTAAATCGTCATGAAGTTTAGAGGTAAATCATTCGGAGGTTCAGGGCTCTTTAGAGGTAAATCATCATGAGAGCAGAGCCCAGCTGAGGGGTCTTTACAAATCCAAGTCCTAAAGCCTTTAGAAGGGAATCTTTGGAAGAAGAAGAAGAAAACGAGGAGTCCAAAGACAGCTCCCTCCTGCGATGTAGTTCTTTGGTTTAAGGTTTTTTTCCCCCCAGATGGAAATAGGGTTTAATCAAGGACAGCCAAACCAGAGGCAAGTCAGTTTCCAGGTGTGCCTTCTTGTGCAGATGGTGAGCTGCCAAAGAGAATCAAAAGAGACTTAATTACCAGAATGATCAGCAGAGTCAGGCGGGAGGAGAAATTGCGCACTCTGATGGAAGCGGAGCGTTACAAAACAGCAACATGGCTTGGCATGTGAAGCAGGGAAAAGGCCACTTTGGAAAGGCAGCGGGAGGCATCTGTTGAGCCTGCAGCCGCAGAATGATCCCTGCCATTGTGTGAAAAGCGCTATGCTATGATCAGCCGTGTTCCCACTGTGCATGGGGAAAACCTCATTTTGTGACATCCACATTCAAATCTTGAAGCTTAGTGAAAAAAACTGCATGTGAAAAAAACCTATACAAATAGATTCCCATGGCTCTATTTTCATACTTTAATCCTGGCTCTTTTTTGGGGAGGAGTTATTGGAATTTCAATGAAGGGGGGAGTGATTTTCTGCCACAAAAGCTAGAGGACTACAAAGAGATGAGATAGGTCACTCACAGCACAATCATGGACACTTTACTCAAAAGTAAGTTCCACTGTGTTCAATGAGGCTTACTCTCTAGTTAATGTGTTTAGGATTGCAGCCCTAGGCTGGTTTTTGAAAATGCTTTTGAAAGAAACTGCCAGCATGTTGTCAAAATCTGAATGCCAACATGAAATTTATCACTTTTTTTATTTAAAAGGATGAAAACTGAGAGCTGGCTCCTTTATGACTTTACTGTGCATTTAACTTCACACATGATAATTTGCTGCAGAATATGTGATTGATGCAAATAATCACATAGCTACAAGGGCAGCTCGGTAAGTATTGCAGGAGCCACAATGTGCTATGTAAATGGTCCTTCCCATTCAACATCAGAGCCATTCTGGGCAACGACTGCAACACTCAGGCACTCATCTGCGTGTTGCCATCACCTCCTGGAATAGCTCTGATGGTTAGTGAGAGGGGATGCTTACATGGTGCATTGAGGTGCCTTCAGTACTTAAAACCTCCTTTAGCTATGCTACTGAAAAGCGTTGTGGTTGAGGAGCCTGGGGTGTGAGCCTTGTGTGGTTGAGGGGAATTATAGTTGAGCTGTCACCCCTATGGTTTGCACCAATTTTGCTGGTGCAACTCTGAGCAGCCCATGTAAGTGGGGGTTAGGATTCAGCCTGTACCACCGCTACCAATCCTGCCCCTTCCTGGGCCTGATCTGCCTCTTGATACACCCTTCCCATGCCCCCACCCCCCAGAAATCCTCCCACCATCCTCTCCCACCTCCTGGACTGCCCAGCTCCGCATGTACCTGCATGAGCTCTGTGGGATGGGATCTGGTGCCAAAAAGCCAGCGAGCTTCATTGGCCCGGCATGCCCAGCTGTAGAGTGCCAGCCCACAGAGAAGCCTTATGATTTGGAAGTTTGATTTACTACAAGCCGATACACTTTTACATAGCAGCAAATCCCATTGAACTCCATAGGGCTTACTTTTGAGTACTCATGGATAGGATTGCACTGCCAGGCTGCAATCTGACCCTTCTCCAGACTGTCAGGGAGTTGGTTGGGAATGAATCCCACCCATCCCTTCCTGTAGTGCTATTTTTCATTTTCTCTGCCCTTTTTAAACAAGGAAGAACCTTCTAAAAACAATTCTCCTCGCACTGATTCTGCTCCTGTCATTATTCTGTTGGCTGCCTGCCTGTTGATAATAGACAAGAGATAGTGCTTCTGGCAATGTGGAGTCACTTGGGGAACTGGACAAGCAGGGCACTTAATAATACAAGCATCTCACCATGCTTTACAGACATTAATTAATTAAGTCTCACAACACCCTTGTGAGCTAGGGAAGAATTATGATATATGCACTTGACATCCTGGCAAATGAATGTGGCCACCTAAGGCCACAATCTTTAACACACATTTTACTAACTTTCGGGTGTTGGTTGGTGTTTTTTTTTTTTTTTAAACAAAAATTTATGGGCTGACCAGTTTTGGTGCACAAATAACCCTTTGACTTGCAAGCTTGTCAGCAGTCATTTTATAAAGCAATCTCTCATCCTCAAATATTCCTCAATGCACCAAATGTTACAGGGCAGAGGACAAAGGGCAGAAAGGGACAGACCATTTTTTCAGGGCAGCACAATTCTCCCTGAAACCCTAGAGAGTTTCTACTAGTCAGTGTAGAGAGCTGTGGCAAAGAATGCTGCTAGCATAGAATCGCATGCTGGCAAGTTCACCCTGCCCAGGCATTAGCTACAGGACAGAAGTGCAATGCTCCCATTGGGTGGGGCTGCTGCAAGGGGCGGGAGCAGATGAGGGTGGTTGGGCATTTAGCTCAATTATTACTGGGGCTGGATAAAATCAATCAATCACTGGTATTTATATACCGCTTTTCAACACGAAGTTCACAAAGCGATTTACAGGCAAATAGTAATAATAAAGCTAAATGGCTCCCTGTCCCAAAAGGGCTCACAATCTAAAAGAATGGAGAACACCACCAGCAACAGCCACGAACCACCAGCAACAGCCACATACTTCCAGGAGCCACATTAGACCTGCATTAGATCTGCAGGCCTTATGTTAGACATCTCTCCTCTGCTCAATCTGAGATTGGCCTTTGGGATCAGGACGGAATTTTTTGCTGCCTGTCAAATTGGTCATTGGCTTGCAGGTTTTTTTTTTTTCCACCTGCCCCAGACTGGTTTTCAGTAGTGCAGTGTTTTTTCAGTAGAGCTCTCCCAATTCATTTCAGGTCACTTTGGCAGGTGTTATGCAGGATGGGTAGGCAGGCACTCTTTTGGCATCCAATTTTGATAAGCAAGGTTACATGGTAAGCCAGGTCTGCTCTGATGATACTTGACCTGCTTGATGGCAAGCCTCCTGGCTCGAATACATGTAGAATAGCCAGGCTTGCCATGGGTCCATGCCATTCAGCTGCCTTGACCATGGCTGCACATATGCTGTGCACTGATATCTTGCATGCATGTAAACTTTGTGGGACGTGGTGGTGCTGCGGATTAAACTGCTGCTACTGGGCTTTCTGACCCGAGGGTTGGCAGTTCGAGACCTGCAACAGAGTGAGCTCCCGTTGCTTGTCCCAGCTCTTGCCAACCTAGCAGTTCGAATGCACCTAAAAATGCAAGTAGATAAATAAGTACCACTTCGGTGGGAAGGTAACAGCATTCCATGCGCCTTGGCGTAAAGTCATGCCGGCCACATGACCATGGAAGCTTGTCCTTGGACAAACGCTGGCTCTACAGGCTTAGAAATGGAGATGAGCACCGCCTCCTACAGTCGGTCACGACTAGACCATTCGGTCGTGGGGAAACCTTTACCTTCTTAAATTTGTTCACACTTTCAACAGAATATGTGGTCAGGGAGCAGGGCTAGAGGGAGCTGTGAGCTCCCACTGCTCACAGGCTGAAATCCCACGTCCTTACATATATTGTTAGGCTATAATGGCTACACCATAGTGGCTCTATGACTGGACCTCTGTTTATGAATATAAAATTGAGATGCTAGTAATGGGCCAACGTGTCAGTTCCGAACAGGACTATACTGACAACAATGGGCAAATAGTTTGAATGAAAAATCTACCCTTTGGATTTCATCCTTCCTTTTCATTTCTATGCTGTTGATCTGAGCACCCTTGTTTCTCCTCGGGGATGTTAAGCCTGTTTCTCTTTTGTTATCTATTCAATAATTAGCGATGTAATTAGCCAACCCTGTTTATCCAGTCGGGGCTTGAGACAGTGCCAGCCCAAGCTATGTGCGTTCCGGGTGTTCCATCACCTTGAGTCATACAGACACAAGGTCATCATGTCAACTGCTGTGAATCTCTTAATGTATCCTAACAGGCATAGTTGAAATGGGAGTGCTGAGGTCCAGCAGGGAGCAGGCCTCAAGCAGTAGGTTTAAGGGCCTGTGGGTTGACACGCCCAGGTCAGAATTCAGGACTGGGGGAGCAATCCTAACCTGGAGTTAGGGCAGCATAGTTAAGCCAGCAAAGTTTGGCTGGCAAAAAGGACACTGTAAAGCATGTTTGGACCACTCGGAGTCAGGGAGGCCAGCACACAGACATGCACCATCAGTGATGTCATCTACAAACAAGCTGCCAAAACGCTGGGCGGGACTTACGCTCTGATTGGCTGCCCGTCCATAGCGTTCCGCCGCCTGCCCGCGCTGCCCTGGCCTCGGGGAGCGCCAGCTCGCCGCAGCGGCTGGGGGGGTGCGCACTGGGTGCCTGGGTGAGCAGCAGTGGAGCGCAAAACCAGGGGCACCCCACACGGCGGGCGGGCAGGCGGCGGAACGCAACAGATGGGCTGCCAATCAAACGTAAGTCCCGCCCAGCATTCCGTCTCCGCGGGAGTAGATGACACCACTGTGCACCATCCTTCCTGACTCTGAGAATGGTCCAAACATGCTTTTGTTTTTTGTTGTCTACTGAACTCCCTTGGGCACCTGGTGGGCCACTGTGAGATACAGGAAGCTGGACTAGATGGGCCTTTGGCCTGATCCAGCGGGGCTCTTCTTATGTTCTTATGTTCTTTATGATGGCCCTTGTGCCGGCCAAACTTTGCTGACCTAACTGTGCCAGCCTAACTCCAGGTTAGGATTGCGCCCACAATGTGGTGCAACCCCTCCCCCCAAAGATCCTAAATAGTCACAGGCCCTTGAAAGGACAGCCTTCTGTATGACAATACCCTCAAGACCTGAAAAGATGCTGCCATGCAAGGAGGAAATCCACCAAATGGCACTATAATTATCAAGCAGTCCCAGAGCAGAACAGTTATGAGACACTCTGCTCTACTAAATTTAAATATAGGCTTCTAAAATATGGCTGCATCCTTTAATCCTCCAATTGGAGATAACATTTACAGAAAGGAAGGATGCTTTAGTGTTGAAGCAAAGGCAATAACCTTTAGAATTTTTGAATTTTCAGACCAGTTTAACGGGTTTATCTTCCAACACCACAAGGTAGGTATCTACTAATAGGCAGGTAACTATTATTTCTATTACTGATGATGAAGTAAGGGTTTTGGAGAAGTGTCCAAAGTTATGTTGTTGATTTATGACTGTATCCCATTCCATGGAACACAAGAGTTGATGAGACTAGAACTGTAGACTTGTAAGTGTGATGAAGTTGTCCTGACTTTTTATAAGGCAGTGTCATATGTTCAAGACAGGAATGCTTTTATACAAGCTGAAGCTGTTCCTACAAAGCTATTTAGGTTCTTAGAACCTTATTTGCTCTTCTGTCACAGTAAAGGAAGGACATATAGTGAGTTTTTTTCCCTTCTGGATTGCAGAAAGCACCAAAGATGAAGACTAGAAGCATGATTGAATAGTTATTTGAATAGTCTTATGTTTCAATTAGGGCGGGGCTACCGTGGAATCATTGATTTTCCAGGGCGATGAAGATATTATACGACACAGAACATAGCTATTGTTACCTTGTGATTTTCAATTAAGCAGGGAATAAAAACTATCCAAGTGTCATGGTCATTCCCTCAAAGGTTCAGACAAGAATTTTGCTGCATACAAATTAAGAGAAATATGGGTAGTTTGTTGATGGGAGAAAGTTGTAGTCTGGCAAGAGGATCTTGCTTAGATTCACAAAACCCACTAAGAAGAGCCGAGCTGGATTAGGCCAAAGGACCATCTAGTCCAGCTTTCTGTGGGTGTAATCCTAATGAAAGTTTGGCCAGCACAAGGGCCACTGTAAAGTGTGTTTGGACCACTCTCGGAGTCAGGGAGGATGGTGCATGGCTGTGTGCTGCTCTCTCTGACGGACAGCGCAATCCTAGCATGCCCCTTGTGTTGACGCGACGTAATCGTGTTGATGCAAGGGGTGGAGTGCTGGTGTGCAGGCATCGAGCAGCACCCAGAGGCAGATCTAAGGGAAGGCAAAGCTCTAAGTTTTGCAAGAAGCCTTACCTTGCAGTGGAAATCACTCCTGTCCTGCACCGTTTTAGCCAATCCTCACAGGGAAAAGCAACATCTTGGCATTGCTTACTGGCTAAAGCAGCAAGGGACAGGAGGGATTTACATGACAGGGTAAGGCTTCTTGCAACACTTAGAGCTTTGCCCTCCCTGTAGATCCGCCTCTGGCAGCACCCCCATATGAGCGCTCCAACTCTGAAGCCGACGCTGCTCTCAGCATTGGCTTCAGAGCACCAATGGAGAGCCTCCCTTGTGCCAATTGAGGACGGTTGGTGCAAGGGATTCTCTGTCCCGTTTTGGGATGGGTATTAGTCGGAGGCGGGACTTGGGTGGGACCTGGGCAGGCTTGGGAGGTGGCCATAAGGCCACATCCTAAGCCTGTAAGAGAGGCCATGTGGCCCCGATTCAGGCCGCGCGGTCTCCTCGGATCTGTGCCCGCTCAAGAGCGGGCGCAGATCCAAGGAGCACATAGGAGAGGCTGGAGCCTCCCCTATGGTAAGGGAGTGCATGCTCCCTTGCCACAGGGAGGCTCCAGACCATCCTAAGTAATGCTGGATTTGCCTCTGGCTGGTCGGCCTCGCTAATCCAGCGCTGTTTAGGATTGTGCCCCGAGCGTGGTCCAAACATACTTGACGGTGTCCCTTGTGCCAGCCAAACTTTGCTGGCTTTACTGTGCCAGCCAAACTCCCAGTTAGGCCCTGTATCTCACAGAGGTCCACCAGATGCCTCAGGGAGCACACAAGACCCAGATGTCTGCATCCTGTTGCCACTCCCCTGCATCTGGCATTCCGAGATACCCTATTTCTAAAGCAAGGAGGTTGCACCACCCATCATGGCCCAAAATGGACCTGCGGCCCATAGGACTTCTGTTTTATTTCCACATGGCCTGAGATGGATATCTCCTTTACAAATCCCACCCCCCAAAAGGCATGCAGGCCAGAATGTTGTCCCATCAACAGCATTGTGGTATGTGAATTCAGCCCTTGATTTCGTTGCTGACATTCAGAAAACCTTCCTCTGGAATTTCAAATAAAATATTAGCTTCATGTCAGGCAGGGGAAGCCCTCAGTCTCGACGGGTCCAATCTATTGGAAAATATTCAAGGCCGGGTAGGTTTCATAACCTCAGAAACGTGACAAGATGCAGGCGCATTGGGAGAATGACTTGCCCAGGAAATAAAGACCATTCCCTTATCAGCCTTACTCTGTTATCCACTTACAATATGAACTATCATGCTAATTATGTAGTCTTTGTGACACACTAACAGGTCACGGAGAACGATGTTCTGAAAAAAAGAAGTTGCATTTACCAAAATTGTAAGAACGGCTAGAATGAGAAGTGTGTCCTTTAATAAGACGTTGGCCTTTTTTCCACTGTGTTTTCCATCAGTAAAGCTACAAAACATAGGATCAAAGGTTCATTATCTGCGAATTTGTTATCTGCGAGAATTTACACAACCTAACCCTAGTGGATAATGAGGACTGACTGAATGCCAGGTGCAAGGGGGTGGCAATGGGATGCAGGCATCTTGTTGCCTTGTGTGCTCCCTGAGGCACCTGGTGGGCCACTGTGGGATGCAGGAAGCTAGACTGATGGGCCTTTGGCCTGATCCAGCAGGGCTCTTCTTATGTTCTAATGCAGGGACAAATGTAGCCCCGAGGGCGCCCATGGCAGGGCAACGAAACCGCGCCCCCAGCACGTTGCCCCGCCCCATGCATTGCCCAGCCACGCCTCCCTGTGCCTGGAATAGCTCCATTTTGGAGCGGAACGGATGCCAGGGACGGTGGGTGGGCCAGACAGAACGCGGGTTCGTCTGCGGACATTGCGCAATTGCGCCCCACCGCCCTGCTGCTGCTAATGCCATGGCTTGTGCCACCCCAGGCTATACCCTTCCTCCGCCTCTGTTCTAATGACTGTAATTTGTTTTGTTATGGCCCAAGCCGCCTGGAAGCCCAGACCTTGGAGTTTTTGCCCCCAACCTCCTCTCCTTAGGCCAGCCTCCAGCCTCAATACCCCAGCTGTAATATAATACTTCTTGCCAACCTTACAGGGATGCTGTAAAGATGACATCAAAATATTCTATGTGAAGCACTTTGCTCACTCAGAAAGCCCTTCACAAATGAAAAGTTCTTTTACTATTTCTAGTGCACCTGTGCACCAATGAGCATTTGAAAAGTAATTCCTCAAGTCTCCTCCTACTAGTGATTAATCAGGGACAATATACAAGAAAACAGGGACTATCCCTGGTAAATGAGGAAAGTTGGAGCTCACATCTTTAGATTATAATATAGATTACATGTAGGAATTTGGAAAGCTTGCAGATGGGGATTTAAGATTTTAGAAAATGCATATATTGTATTCCAGTATAGAAATGCCAATCTTTCTGATCAGCATCTAAAGTAAGCAGGACAGTAACCGAAATACTAGAAAAGAAACAATCAAGCCCCTTTAAAAATCTCATGCCAGCAAATGAATCAAAATGGATTTGAATAAAATCCAGATATTACTTCTACTATTTTAAGAAAAACTAATTGAGTCTTAGGTGGCTCTGTACTATTTCAAAGATATTTGGCACAGGTTTATCAACAGATAATACCTTTGCAGGGGATTTTAATAGCAGATTTCTGTATGGGATGAATGATAGGAAGGAACAGTCGTACTATTTGAAGATGCAGAAAATAAATCTAAAGGAGTTAATCCTCCTTTTATCAGGCAAATCACTCACCTCTGCTGCTCTGTTTCTGACGTCGTAATATAGACAATTCTTTTCTTTCCTGGACTGACCTTAGATTTTTAGCACGCACAAATTGCCAGGAAAGCATTTTATAATAGTTTTCTAGCGCCAAGCTACTACCCCCCACTACTATATAATAAATGTATCAGCAGTGGCATAGCTAAGGGGGTGCAGAGGGTAGCAGTTGTACCGGGCAACAATCTTTACGTGGGCAACAAGGTGAGCTTGACGCTAGTGGCCAAAATTGTGAAAACCTTGGAATGGGTGAATAATGCCATCATGTTATATATCATTGGAAAGGGAATTTAGTGTGCAATGCAATGAAACAACCCATATTGGAATACCTGTATTCTATCAAACGTTATGGTCAATTAGCCAGAAACTTTTTTAATTTACATTAACAGCCCAATCCAGAACTGCCTGGCTGCTGCAGGTGCAAGGGTTGCCAAAAGGCTACCTTTTGCCCCGCCCGGGCCTGATTCTCCCTCTGGCCTGCCCTCCCCCACCCAGTTCCACCCAGTTCCCTGCCTTCCTCCCACCTTCCCCCATCAAGTTGCTATGCTGATCGACAGAGAAACATACCGTGGCACATCTTCTCCCACGGCACAACTTCATGGCCCTGCGGCCCAGTGCCAACTGGCGCTGCCCACAGTACCAGCACTAAATTGCTAGTGCCAGCGGTAAAGTGGTAAACACCATGCTGGCGGTATGAGCATAGCCCTGCTTCAGCTCCTCTGGAAAGCCTAGCCTCTAATTTTGTGCAGAAGCTGATATTTACCTTCTACATTAAAACATGCATCGATTGAGGAGAATAATTAGTAATATGTGTTAAAATGAGGCATTAGTCAATTTACAGTATTGATACCATCATTATTCAGCTCATTTCAGCTAGCCAATACCGTCCAAAGTGTTTGTAGTGTATAATAGATAGGGCCAATTGAGGAACTGAAAAATCAGTCAATAATTCCACAAAAGCTGCAATCCAATACATACCTGGAAATAAGCCTCTTAGGATTGCAGCAGGGTGGTGGTTTGTGGCAGTGGGGGTCATCTGTCCACCCTGGGCCAGGGTCATGGAACCCCCCACAACACATTCTTCCATTGGAGTTTCCATTGGAAAAAAATTGCAACTCAATGACTTGATTATGGAATACACCAGGGGTCTCAAACACAAGGCCCGGAGGGCAGACGTTGCTCCTGGAAGCTCTTTTTCTGGTCTTGGGCTCTCCCAGCACCACCATCAGCTACTTTCTGCTGCTGAGCTGTGGTGAGGTGTCACTGTTGAAAGAGCTGCCTGCGTGATAATTGGGCCTTCCCATATCTTGAAACTATGTTCAAGAGTTACATATTTTCTCTTCTGTCATTTGCAGTTCATGAGTTCCTAAGTGAGAAAAAAGTGCTGATTTCTGGTCATGATCTGCTTAACGACATCACTTCCTGCTTTACAACATCACTTCCAGCCAGTAGTGTCATCTTACCGGTAAGCTGGGCGGGTCATCCGGGTGATCGGCAGCGCGCTTCCTGCATTCTGTTGCGTAATGGCAAAAGCCCGCCCGCCGCAGCGGGCGGGCTTTCGCCATTACGCAACGGAATGCAGCGAGCACGCTGCCAATCACCCGGATGACCCGCCCAGCTTACTGGTAAGATGACACTGCTGCTTCCAGCCCTCAGCAGACATCACAAATGCTATTGGGCCCACTGTGTGAAATGAGTTTGATTCTCCTGGACTACAAGAATCAAGTTTGCTAGATTTAGCTTTGTATGTACTGTTTATAAGCTATAGTAAAAACCTTTCACTATTATTATTATTATTATTATTATTATTATTTATCATCATAGATAACTACTGTGTCAGTATTATAACCTATGTAGGCATGGAAGACATTTATATGCATTGACAAAAGGAGGGCGATTTTCTCTCAGACTTTCACAAAATCTTAATTAGAATAAATCTCTGTTAATGGTCTGGAAGAAGACATAAACAGCACATTAATTAGGTTCACAGATGATATTAAATTTGGAGGTGTCGCAAACACCAGAAAGAACTGATAATTAATGCAAAGGGAATCTCAAGAGGTTAAAAAATCTGGGCATGGTATATCAAGATGTAAAAGAGCAGGGGGAAAAATCAAACTATTTTAACACAGCTGAGAAACAATAATCTTAAATATAATGATTTGGTATGAGTACTTCATGTAGTAGTTCATGTAGTCAGAGGTGGATCTACAGGGAGGGCAAAGCTCTAAGTTTTGCAAGCAGCCTTACCCTGTCACGTAAATCCCGCCTCTCCCTTGCTGCTGTAGCCAATAAGCAACGCCAATATGTTGCTTTTCCCTGTGAGGATTGACTAAAACGGTGCAGGAGAGGAGTGATTTCCACTGCAAGGTAAGGCTTCTTGCAAAACTTAGAGCTTTGCCCTCCCTTAGATCTGCCTCTGCATGTAGTGCACCAAGGATGAAAGTGATATATTTGAAAGGCAAAAAAAAATTTTTTTTTTTTAGTTATGTTTCATTTGTATGGTAGACTTATAGCCTTTTAGAAGGTAAGGTAAGAAATGGTGAGAACAAAGATATTTGCCTGCTCTGTTGTATGTGCTGCAGAATATGCAAAGGTCTGATGCTGCGGTGGCCAACCTTTCAACTCAAGGGCTCCTGGGCCTTTAACAATTGTGTAGAGAATTCCAGCAGGTGCACCTTGTTATCTGTTATCTGCCAACCTTCCGGTCAGAAAGCTCAGCAGAACAGCGGTCTAACCCGCAGTGCCATTACGGCCCTAAAATAGATAGAGAGAAGTTTTTCTCTGTCTTTCGCAATTCTAGAACTCAGGGCCCAATCCTAACCTGGAGTTAGGCCAGCACAGTTAGGCCAGCAAAGTTTGACGGGCACAAGGGCCACCATAAAGTGCATCTGGACCACTCTCAGAGTCAGGGAGGATGGTGCACTTCTGTGTGCTGGCCTCCCTGACTACGAGAACAGCATTGTCATCCACAAATGAACTCCCGGAACGCTGGGAGGGACTTACGCGGGGTTTTGCCGTGATTGGCTGCCCACCCGTTTCGTTCCGCGGCTGCCCTGACCTCGACGGGTGCCTGCTCGCTGGGGGAGACAGGGGGGCGCGCGCCGGGTGCCTGGGCAAGCAGCGGGGGGCCGCGCCAACTGGGGGCAGCCCCCCCGAGGCCAGGGGAGCCACGGAATGAAACGGGCGGGCTGCCAATCACATGAAAGTCCCGCACACGCCCCTCCCAGTGTTCCGGTAGTTCATTTGCGGATGACAACGCTGTACGAGAATGGTCCAAACATACTTTACGGTGGACCTTGTGCCAGCCAAGTTTTGCTGGCCTAACTGTGCCGGCCTAACTCCAGGTTAGGATTGCTCCCTCAGGATCATTCAGCAAAGAATTGGGGCCCTAGATTGTTCGACTTGCATAGTGTCCTTTCACAAAAGTATGCATTAAAATTAGAGCCAGGAGCAAGCAATGCTATTGAGATAAAATAATTGTAATAAGGCTTGGGAGTGACCAACATCTGACCCTTTTAGCAAATGGCAAGAGCATCAACCCACCCACCAGCATGCCACAGACCACTCTGGCATAAGTGGTGTGTAGATCTATTGGACCAGACCCGGTGAACCATTAGCTATAGCTCAGTCAGCTATAGGTGACTGACGCCCAAAGACTATGATAGACACAACTTAGGAGCATGCAAAAGAAAAGCAAAATTGGATTCATCCCTCTGATCATTCCTACAGTGCTTTTTAGTTAATATAACCAGTTTTTCCCCTTAACAACAATCAACATTGTTGTCAAATAACCAGCAGATGGCAGCAGTCCCTGGAGTCTTCCTTTGTTGTTGGCTGTAGATAGTTATCTCTGTATATGAACCATGGTCTTCTTTGCACTAGTCCTGGAAGATGAATCTTTTATCATAATGCTTTGATATGGGACATATTAAAAACAGCTGACTGCTAAAGCTAGTAGCAGGACACTTAAGTCCCAGGTGCATATACTCTGCTTTCCAGCTACAAAATACAAATGATTGTAAATCTATTCTTTTCATATAGCTGGAGAGAGAAAAGTGATTTGGACTTTGAGGGGGCAATCCTAGCCTGGAGTTAGGCTGGCACAGTTAGGCCAGCAAAGTTTGGCTGGTACAAGGGACCCCATAAAGTATGTTTGGGCCACTCTCGGAGTCAGAGAGGCCAGCACACAGACGTACACCATCCTCCCTGACTCCGAGAGTGGTCCAAATGTGCTTTACTATGTCCCTTGTGCCAGTCAAACTTTGCTGGCCTAACTGTGCCGGCATAACTCCAGGTTAGGATTGCATGCTGAGTATAGTAGGCACTATTTTATTTTTCTAAAATCTCTGCAGTAATTACAAAAAGAAACAAAGTCATACATTTCAATCACTTTCTACCAGTTTCAACCTCTGGCTTTTATCTGTTCTAATATCACTAGAATTTTACTCTTGGAGAGGTAACTGCCTTCCAGCAACTGGATAGCAGTACCTCATTTGGTTTCTATTGACTCTATAGCTGGGACAATACCTGAAATCATTTCCCAGGTTTCCTGCTATAATGACTGTCATGTTCACTTCTACTTTTGTTCTCAGTTATAAGAGGTCCATGTGCTTTGATTAGAGCTGGGGATGGAACATAGCAACTGCCAGATTCCACAGTGTCTAAAATCGGGGATAGCCATTATTTTTTGTTTCAAAAATGTTGGGTGCACTCTGAAATCAATGCCTATACCCTGTGTGGGTAATACGATGAAGTCTGTGTAACTTACTTCTCTTGCACTCCATGTTAACTTGTAGGTGTTTGGGATCTCAAGCCCAAACAGAGTTCTAGGGAACTCAAAACCTTGCTTAAGACTTTGTATATAAGAACATAAGAACATAAGAAGAGCCTTGCTGTATCAGGCCAAAGGCCTATCTAGTCCAGCTTCCTGTATCTCACAGCGGCCCACCAGGTGCCCCAGGGAGGCATGAGACAACAAGATGCTTGGATCCCATTGCCACTCCCTTGCACCCAGTACTCTGAAATAGCCCACCACCAATGTAAGGGGGTTGCACAATCCATCATTGCCTATAGCCTACGATGGACCTTTCCTCCAGAAATCCATCCAATCCCCTCTTAAAGGCATCCAGACCAGATGCCATTACCACCTCCTGTGGCAAAGAGTTCCACAGATTAACTACCTGCTATAATTTGAGTTGGTTAGTTCTAATAACGGTATGACTAGATGTGGTTATTGGATTTTTTAAAAATGGATCAACACAGCTGCCTTCTAATTCAATTGTCAAAAATACTTTATTAACATATTTACTTCCTTGTGTACTGGCTTCTGAAACTAAAGGAATTATTCAAATTATAGCAAAATGTTGACTATACACTGGGCCTGCCAAAGCTCTTAGGTGGGCCCAAAAATAGCATGTTGGATCCTGGCCTTTATCACCACCATGTAAACTGAAAGTTAGTAAATGATATGCCCAAAATGATTTGGGATAGACTCATTCACAACTAATCGACATCATTATGTCTATGCAAATAGATTCTAATGTAGTGTAACCACATTACAAATTAATATAGGACTCTCTGAAAGAATGAGGCCAAACTAGCTGGTGTGAATGCTGTACGAAATAGTGTTCCACAGTGGAATGTGTTTTATGGCAGATCACTTAGGGATGTGGTGGCGCTGCGGGTTAAGCTGCTATTGACCTGAAGGTTGGCAGTTTGAGACCACGTAACGGAGTGAGTGCCCGTTGCTTGTCCCAGGTCCTGCCAACCTAGCAGTTTGAAAGCACCTAAAAATGCAACTAGATAAATAGGGACCACTTCGACGGAAAGGTAACGGTGTTCCGTCACCTTGGCATATAGTCATGCTGGCCACATGACCACGGAAGCTTGTCCTAGGACAAACATCGGCTCTTTGGCTTAGAAACGGAGCCAAGCACCACCCCCTATAGTCGGTCACAACTAGACCATTCGGTCGTGGGGAAACCTTTACCTTTACCTTACAGATCGTTCCTATCCAGCGCTGGTGCAGCTCATCTCTCCACCTCCATTCCACCCCCTCTGCAACCCAGCACAGCATTTATGTGTGGTGTCAAACTGGGCATGTCAGAGGTCTCCTTGGGGTAACAGAACATTTGTTCCCTTACTCCATGTCGAACCCCAGCCTCCCCAATCTGGATCTGAACCAGATAAATAGCTGGTGCAAGTCCAAGTAAACCAGTGTAGGGCTTTCAGGCCTGAGAAGGGGGTTAGGATATGGCAGATGCCTCCTCTGCCATCTCTGCCTCCTCCTGGGCCTGAAACGCCCCCTCCCACCCTTCCCTATCCTGACACACCGCCTCTCTGCCTCTTTTCCACCCCCTCTGCCATCTGTTACAGCATTTACTCGCTCTAGCAGCTGCCAGACTCGATTCAGCAGCAGAACAGAGCGGGCCTTCCTGCCAGCACAGCCTACTCACAAGTTGTCACAATTGTGCTTTATGGCACAATTTGTGACAGCTAATGCCAGAGCTGCCATTGCTGTGTCAGTGCTAGCCCACATTAACATTGGGCTGTCCCAGATGGATTGTTCTAGAAGCATGAAGCCAGGCAGCCCTGCAAGGAGGACACTGCATGTGGTGGCGGTGAAGATGAGCCCTGCGAACATTGGGAAGTCTGTGAAATGTACAGTCAGCCCTTCTCATCAGCGGGTTTGGCACCTGCAGATTTAACCAATGCAGGTGCTGACCCTGTGTCGGAAGGGCCTCAAGGACTAGAGGGGTCTTTCAGTTGTGTCTAGGAGGTGTTGCGTGGTGCAGCCTCCCCATACCTCAGAAGAACATAGAAGGCATCCTAGAGGCCTCTGAAAGGCACTTCCGGTTGCATCCGAGAGGTTCTTTGAGGGCTTTCTGCATCCATGGAAATTGGTATCCACAGGAGTCCAGGAACACCTCTTCCCATGGATAATGAGTATCTGTAATTAGCTTTCAAATAAAGCTTTTAAAATTTAAATATTATTTGATAGAGAGATGTGATCAGGCTCAAAATTCCAACAGAAGCAATCTACCAGAGGCTCCTCCTCCCCCCACCCCGATTTCACTGTGTATCACGTTGTCCCACTTGCGGTTTAGAACTAAAATAACACCCCTGCCCTGGTTAAGTTACATGTCTTATTTGGCCCTATAAATACTTGCAATTTGGCCCTATAAATACTTGCAGTGAACTTCGTGTTGAAAAGCGGTATATAAGTACCTTGATTGATTGATTGATTAGCAACCTGTTTCCTAATCAAACTGAAGAGAGTTCAATCCTTACAACTTCTAACATCACTGTGCCAGCCAATCAGTGCTGTGCAGAGCTGGCTTATGTTGCAAAATGACAAAGCCTGATCTCACTATGTTTGACCCTGTTTACCAGTCCACAACACAGAGAATGCACTTCGACAGTGGCTCGGTGGCTCAGCTTAATGCCGGTTTTGGATAGCCCCCCTGAAAATGTCAACATGTGCATTACAGCACCCACAAATCATGCTGGGAAAAAGTAAATACAGCTGCGGTATGTAACCTTGAGATAACAAACATTGAAAAATGGACATTTAGTTCCACTTGTATTAGAGTTTAGAGTCTCTCAGCAGAGATTAGATGGCATCAACATTACAACAATTATTTCCTGGAGACTTGTTCAGCCACACAAGCATTTCTTACCCATGTTTTTCCCCAGCCAAGAATTCCAAAAGGGGAAAAAAGGTGTTTTATTCCATTGCCTTAAGAAGTCTGACAGTGGTAACCTCAGTCTTGCCTGGACTGCCAGCTCAAAGCTTTAATTTCTAGAACATGAGAATAAGTTGAGTTAATTCTCAGCCATTTTCCAACTGCAAAGCAAATCAGAAAGTTAAAAAAGCCTAGTTACAACATTGTCATAAGCAAAACAACCACATAGCCCTCCCATTTTCCAACATTCCATCTTCCCATATTTTCAATATGGCTGCTCTAGGTGCTTTGCGACCCACCTGAAATTGGCTTGCGACACACTGGTGGGTCCCGACTCACAGTTTGGGAATGACTGTGCTAGATTATGTAAACCTCTTGCCTTCCAATAAACAGATATATGACTACCACACAAATGACCCCAATCCACTCCTCCCCACCAATGCAATGATGCCAAAATGGCAGCTGCTGCATCCTATAGTGGCTGGGGCAGCTGGAGAAGGTAAGAGAACAAGGTGTTCCCTTACCTGGGGGTGAACCTCTGTAATTCAGGGGCATGTGTCTACTTGGATCTGCACTGGCTAAATAGCTGGCACATCTGGTCCATGTGGAGCCACATTGTGAGATTGGGTCTGGGAAGAGGATTAGGATTTGGCTGCTGCTGCCAACACTGCCCCTTTCTCTGACCTGATCCACTCACCCCTGGTCCATTTTACCTTCTCCATGCCCCCATTCTTCCCCTACAACTTCCCCAACTGATTTACCTGCTCTAGCAACTGGCAGGGGAAGTGATAATAATAATAATAATAATAATAATAATAATAATAATAATAATAATAATACTTGGATTTATATACTGCCTTTCTTAGGTCACCAGATTTCTCTAGTGACTATAACTCAAGGCGGTTTACATGGGCAGACTTTATTCAGAAACCCGAAGGTTTTTACAATTTATACAGAAATGTTCTATCTTTCAAGAACTACACACATACAGATGGATCTTTCTGGATTTAGTCCTTCTTTCTGGCCACCCATTTGTCTTCTTGCTGGCTGATAAGCGGCTTCCCTGCTCCCACCAGAGAAGCGGCTGAACTTCGGCACAACTCCCCCTCACACAAGGCAGCCGAAGCTCAGCTGTTAATCAGCCGCAATTAAGTGATGATATGGGTGGGAAGGCAGAGGCCTTCCTATGGGGTGTTCCTGAGAGTGCACTGAGTAACATGCTGTTGGAGCATCTTTTTTACCTGACTTTATGGCAGCCAGTGCCAATGCAGGAGGAGCACCCCCCACATGTTACAAGTATAAGAATGGGCCACAATAGATAAAGATTCAGGATTTTGCTGGTCTGGAGGTTGAGCTGTTGCCTTTGCCTGAAGATGCTAAGCAGGATCAGCCTTGGATTGGCCTTGGATGGGAGACCGGAAGTCACTGACAGAGCTTGTGGAGGAATGGGAGGAGTGTGGAGGAGTCAGCTGACAAAAGAACTGGCCAAGGTGTGATCTGTGGTGGACTGTGAAGGCTCAGAAGGTGCAAGAGTGCAGCCAGGAACATGACCACACATTGAAAGGGAAACATCTGAAGAAATTGAGGGTTCTGTGAATGGTACATAGAACAACAGTTGTAAAAACCCCAATTGAAAAATGGGGTTTATGAACAGCCTGCCCATGTAAACCGCCTTGAGTCCAGTGAAATCTGGAGAAAGGCGGTATAAAAATACACCAAATAAAATAAATAAGCACTTTCCAATTTAGTGAACTGTGCTTGGCTATCCCATTCTATATGGATAAGAAACCAGAAATTAAAAAGGGAAA
Source organism: Lerista edwardsae (assembly GCA_029204185.1). Classification (NCBI taxonomy): domain Eukaryota; kingdom Metazoa; phylum Chordata; class Lepidosauria; order Squamata; family Scincidae; genus Lerista; species Lerista edwardsae. The sequence goes on from JAJKFI010000009.1 coordinate 15,911,132, forward strand.
CTTTGGCTAAGTGACATTTTGACAGCATTTAGTATGATGCTGAGGGGGGGGGGGAAGCCTGACACACTAGTGCATTGATGCCTTTGCATTTGAAATGAATTAGCGCAATATAAAAATGTGAGTGACACAAATTGTTACAGTGGATAACTACTGGGCTCTGTGAAAGACATTTTACAGCATTTACAAAAGAATGATACTCCTTAATCAGCACTGAACAACACAGACAGTTCCTTAGGATGAATTTCGTATTTGAAGACTATAATTGTGAAAATATTTGAAAACGTGCTGATTATGTGTAAAAGAGCTTTTAAACCTGCAGCTTTTGAAACCTTTCCATGTTGAGCTGCACCTGCCACAATTCCCTCTTCTTTACAATGGTTAAAGGTATACGTACTCTGTCATCCATTGTATCTGGTCACCATGCTCACTCCAAGGTAAGGCCAAAATCTTGCTGCAGATTGCCCCATGTGGGTTTGTCGGTAGCAGCTGGAAGTCATCTGCTGCAAGCTCCTGCAATGCCAAAGGCAGCTTTGCAGCTCCATTGGCTGAAGTGATAAGGAGTGGATACTCATTTGGACACCTGGGACTCTCCCCTTTCCACTGGGTAAGTCCTTGGATGGACAATTGCATTTGCCACAGCCATTGGGTGGTGTGGAAATACCGTCCACATTTCCTACCAATGATGCACTGGAGATTGCATTTGTACCAATGTTGCTCTAACGCACCATTGGTAGAAAATGGACCACATCCTCAAAGCATATGCAGTGTCCTGCCAAACTGTCCTGGTACATCCCCCAGGCAGGGGCGGAGGAAGGGTGTAGCAAGGGGTGGCGGGAGCCATGGGTGCCGGCAGCAGTGAGGCGCCATTGCGCGGAAGAACCTACGCGGTTTTTGGCCCACCCATCCTCCCTTGGTGTCTGTATCACTCTGTTATGGAGCTATTCCGGGTGCAGGGAGGCATGGCAGGGCGACGCACGGGGGCGGGGTGACGTACAGGGGGCGCGGTTTCGTCGCCCTGCCATGGGCGCACTTGGGGCTCCATTCGTCTCTGCCCCCAGGATGTCAAAGAAGGCTATTTCACATGCCCTGAGTGAATTGTGGAAGACATGTTGGTTTCCGAGATCCACTTGTCAAAACTTTATAGTGTAGAACTGCTTGGCTTGGCTCCCCCTTAATTCCAGGCATAGATGTCCTATGATAAGTCATTAAATCATTTTGCACCCTTTGCATTATTTAGATAGGTTTGTAATTCTAGTATTAGCTTAGATCTCAGTAGGATTTTGTTGGAAAATAAGTCTTTATTGATCTCCTTACTGTCATGTACACCAAGGCAGCCAATTCTTCTCCTGATGTATTTCTAAGTCGTAAAAGGCTTAGATCTAAATCTGTAGAGTCTCAGTTGTTTTTCATTAAGACATTTTTCATTGTCTAAATAACCTTCATGGTCATACTTCATACTTTTTAGCTTTTCCAGTGTAGGAGCACATAGAGTTGGAGAATTTGCACTTTGGAAAACAGATGAGTTAGCACTGACTGTTACTTCTCAATTGCTTTCTATTCAAATAGTCATTTTGTTATGGGAAGCCAGGAACTGATGAGATGAACTCTGGAAGTATTAGGGACCTTTGGGGAAAAACCTTGTAGCACTGAGTGATAAGTTCATTTCTGTGTACTTATCTGGAGGTTGTCTTCTGTACCAGGGTTTCCCAAAGTGTGGGTCATGACCTCATTTCTGATGGATAACAAATTGAGCCCTTGCACCCCCCTGCTTCCGGTCAACTTTAAACTGGAGCCATTCCTGAAGCATTGGGAGGACTGGAGGTCTCTCCCAGGTCATGCCATCTAGTGATCCACAATATTGGCCTCTGTGGGCCTCTGAATGACCTTCAGAAGTATCCAGAAGTGACTCCTGGTTTCACCAGAAGTGCTTTTGGATGCTTCTGCAGGCCGTTTAGAGGCTCGAAGAGCCAATAGAGTGGGTCGTCGGGCATACAACCTGGGAGAGGCCTCTTGGGCCTTCCCCAAAAGGCCTTGCATTGCATGATGAGCCACTGTGGAGGAAGAAGTGGGTCACGTGCTGAGAAGTTAATATAGAATGGAAAATGAGTTTATTGAAAAGGAAAACCCAGCAACGCAAGCAACAAAACCCGGAACGTATTACAGGCAAAACACTTATTTATATTGCCTTTCCTATTTGGCGACAATGTGATCCTAATGCCACTTAACTCCCTTCTTCCTTAGCAGCAGACCCAGGAGGTGCCAGCAAGAGGTCTTCAGAAGCCCTCAGGGGTACCCGGTCTTCTGTGGCCCTATCCCGCTTTTAGAGAAGTGATTTTTCAGCTTTTATCCCTCTCTTTCTTCAACATGTGCCAGCAAAGAACAAACTCCCTCCTCAGGCTAGTTATATAGGCCTCTGCCTAAAACTTCTAGAACAGTGGTTCCCAACCTTTGGTTGGGCACTACCCCCAATGGTGTCATCCTACCGGCACGGTGGGCGGGACGTCCAGGTGATCGGCAGCCTGCCCGTTGCGTACCACTGCGTTACGCCGCTTGCGTACGTTACGCAAACGGCGTAACGCTGCGGTACGCGACGGGCAGGCTGCTGATCACCTGGACGTCCCGCCCACCGTACGGGTAGGATGACACCACTGACTACCCCCCTAAGGAGGGTAGTGACCCAACCAGGGACCTGTAGGTGCTGTTAGTATGGCACTTCCACGTCTCACGTCTGCCACCGAACGCAAGAAAGTAAACTCCCCCTTTTTATTTACCTGTGTTCAGTGGCGGTGGCAAAACCTGAAAGTGCCATACTAAATGGCACCTATGGCTCTCTGGTCAGGTTGCTACCCTCCTTAACAGGGTAGCGTCCCAAAAGCAAACAGGGATGCCTGTTTTGGGGTATAGCGACCGCCTGGTTGGAAACCACGGTTCTAGAACAATTCCATTATAAGTGTAAAATTTTTTGCCTTAGCCTGGCAGTCTTCAGTCAGGTCTGGCATAGTTAATGCTTTTTAAACTACAGTTCAACTGGTAACTTTTTTTTTATCATTAGCTGGGCAACCTCTTGTGTTTCCCCTTTGGAAATCAGTCCAGGCAGGAATCAAGCTTTAACAGGCACAGTTTCTTGATGGAAGTCCTGTGAGATTCATTTTAAAACCTTGGATCTCACAAGGCCTTGAGGGATCCGGGCCTGGAGCCTTGTGCGAGGCCTTGTCCCCCAGGCTTGCCTCTCTGCTTCCCATCGTAGTATCTTTCCTCATCAGAACTAACGTCCTACTCAGTCTGGCAGCTGCTCAGGACAGGGAAGGTTTCCTCAGAGGAAAACAGATAAAATATTCTTAAAGGTCACATGCCTTCTCTTCAGACCATTTAAGGCTTCTGAAATGCCACCCTGAAGTAAAATAACTGCCTCTCCAGAAGAGCCATTCCATTAGTGAGCCAGCAAACATCAGTCCTGAGATAAATGGGAGTACAGAAAATTGATTTTAGACTCATGCTGTGAGTGTGGTCAAATGTTATAGGCCACTGCATCAAATACGATTCTAAAGTATTGCTTTGGATGAAAAAAATAATAACAACACAACAGTTATGGTTAAATACAGCTTAATACAACCTTTCATTCGGTTCTTGCTGAGCTATATTAAAATGTTCACTGGTTGGTTTTATTAGCTATGTGGCATAAATGGCCTTTACTTTACATGTCATGTTTTTTCCTTTCTTAAAGGTAAAGGTTTCCCCACGACCGAATGGTCTAGTCGTGACCGACTGTAGGGGGCGGTGCTCATCTCAGTTTCTAAGCCTGTAGAGCTGGCGTTTGTCCAAGGACAAGCTTCCGTGATCATGTGGCCAGCATGACTATACGCCGTAGCGCACGGAACGCCGTTACCTTCCCACCAAAGTGGTCCCTATTTATCTACTTGCATTTTTAGGTGCTTTTGAACTGCTAGGTTGGCAGGAGCTGGGACAAGCAATGAGAGCTCACTCCATTGCACAGTCTTGAGCTCCCAACCTTCCGGTCAGAAAGCCCAGCAGCAGCGGTTTAACCCAATGAGCCACCACGTCTTAGTCAGATGCATTTAGAAATATACAATCTCCACCTTTTCCTGCAAAAAGGAGCCTTTTATCATTTAGCAATCTGTCTTACAGCTTGTCTCCTGGGTGCCACAGGCAAATAGTACAAGATATTCAATGCTTCTGAGAAGATGTTTGGGGCTTTGATACAGTAGGATTTAAGTGTTCATGATATCTCAGCTTGATGAAGTTCTCTTGCAGGTGTACATACAAAGACAAATGAAGACCAAGAGGTAAAGATTGCTTGGATTTAGGTGTCATACAAAGGAACAGCCATGGCTGTGTGGTACAGGCTCTGCTTTGCACAGAAGGCCCCAGCATCAATTTCCAGCATCTATACAGCCAGAGCTGGGTAAGCCCCCTGTCTGATACGCTGAAGAGCTGCTGCCCATTGGGTAAGCAATATTTAGCTATATGAATAGGGTTACTAGATACAATCTGGGACAGAGTGCCTATACCTTTAACCATTGTATGTTGTTGTTGTTGTTCAGTCGCTAAGTCATGTCCGACTCTTCGCGACCCCATGGACCACAGCACGCCAGGCCTCCCTGTCCTCCACTAGCTTCCTGAGTTCACCCAATTTCATGTTCATTGCTTCGGTGACACTATCTAACCATCTCATCCTCTGCCGCCCCCTTCTCCTTTTGCCTTCAATCTTTCCCAGCATGAGGGTCTTTTCTAAAGAGTCCTCTCTTCTCATGAGGTGGCCAAAGTATTGGAGCTTCAGCTTCAGGATTTGTCCTTCCAGGGAGCAATCAGGCTTGACTTCCTGGAGGATTGACCGATTGGATCTCCTTGCAGTCCAGGGGACTCTCAAGAGTCTTCTCCAACACCATAATTCAAAAGCATCGATTCTTCGACGCTCTGCCTTTCTTATGGTCCAGCTCTCACAGCCATACATGGCTACTGGGAAAACCATCGCTTTGACTATGCGAACCTTTGTTGGCAGGGTGATGTCTCGGCTTTTTATTAAGTTGTCTAACCATTGTATAGAAGAGGGAATTTGGGGAGGTGCAGTTTTTGAAACATTTCCGTGATGAGCTGCACCTGCCCAAATTCCCTCTTCTATACAATGGTTAAAGGAATAAGTCCCAGTTTGTATCTGGTAACCCTATATATAAACTTTATTTCTTAGAAGAAGAAGAAGAAGAAGAAGAAGAAGAAGAAGAAGAAGAAGAAGAAGAAGAACAACAACAACAACAACAACAACTACAACTACAACTACAACTACAACTACAACTACAACTACAACTACAACACGAAGCAGCAGCAGCAGCAGCAGCAGCTATATGAACTAATAGGCTGACACTGTATAAGGCAGCTTCCTATGTCTCTATACACCCCAAAATCCAGATGTGATTACTGATGTTCCCAGCCACTACGTCTCCAGGCGTCTCCAGTGTCCACCCCCCACCCCAGATGCAGAAACTGTGGCTATATGGGAACCCTATAAGTCAGTGGTTCTCAAACTTTTTAGCATCAGGACCCACCTTTTAGAATGACCATCTGTCCAGGGCCCACCAGAAGTCATGTCATGGCTGGTGGTGCAGTCATCGCAACGCCATGCTTTCTTTCCTGCTGCTTCCCTGAAAATAGAGCAATAAGCTGGGTTATTTCTCAGTTATTTTCCAATAGCAAGGTGAATCAGAAAGAAAAAAGCCTATTTACAACCCTGACACAAGCAAAACAACCCCATAGTCCTCCCGCTTTCCAGCACCCCATCTTCCCGTATTTTCAATATGGCAGCTCTAGGTGCTTCGAGACCCACATGAAATTGACTTGCGACCAACTGGTGGGTTCCGACCCACAGTTTGGGAACCACTGCTATAAGTACAGTACTCCGCCCCCGTGCCCATTACCTTCCATTTTCTTTGTTAACAAGCAAGCATGTTTCTTGCTTTTACAGGCGCTACAAGAGGAATAAAACATGCAGATAGACAGACTTCACTCTAGGGGGAAGAGACTAAGCAACCCTTACCAGGAAGCAGGAAGATTCCTGCTTCCTATTAATGTTCTGACTAGGTAGGAATGGCTAAGGGGGCACAGGGGGCACAGAGAACTGCAGATAACTGAAACCATGCATAACAGATCCATGGATGGGGGGAGGGATGCCTGTACTATTGAGAATATTTATATACCACTTTTCAACCAAAAGTCATTCACAAAGCAGTTTGCACAGTAAAGTAAATCAATAAATGTTTCCCTGTCCCCAAAGGGCTCACAATTGAAAAGAAATTGATTTGATTACACTATGCTTTTCTACCGTGCTGAGTAATTGTTTAAGTGTCAGCTTTTCCCTTTGCCTCTTTTATTTGTTCAGACCTGTCTGCTTTGGATTCTTGCCTTACCGGTGCTGGTTAAACAACAGCACTGCTCAGATGGGACCAGTTATTTCTTCTCAGGTGTTTCAGATCTCCTCATAGTTGACTAACGGCAAGGATGATTAATGCCATGTTCTGTTACTCTCCACTCCTTGCCACGTTAAATAGTCTCCAAGGCAAGGAGACAACAGGACAATGACATTTTGAACAGCCCCAGTGCACTCTTGGCAGTTTAACGAAACAGCATTTGTCATTATTTTTTCCCCCACTTAAAAATTAAGAGAGGAATACTCAACAACACAGGCAAAGCATTCTGCACACATTAGCATGCTAAGGCTAATGTCACCCAATATGGCTGTTCAGATATATCAGTATCTCAGGGCTGAGTCACAAAAACCTTGGATATGTGGCTGATGTTTCTTTGTCATGGACACACCGGAGACCCGCTGATGAAAAATGTCAATCTGGATAAAATTAAGTGGCTGGCTATGAGCCCAAAGGTCAGATGAATTGGCCTTCAGCCCAAGCTAATTTAGGGCACAATCCTAACCTGGAGTTAGGCCAGCACAGTTGGCCAGCAAAGTTTGGCCGTACAGCGCATTTGGACCACTCTCGGAG
>JAJKFI010000009.1:15918151-15956976 GCA_029204185.1 Lerista edwardsae
GGCTGTCGATCACCCGGATGTCCCGCCCAGCATTCCGGCAGCATAACACCGCTGGATACAACCCAGTAGCTATAAGGCAGCTCACCCATGTATAATCCACCAGCAAAGGAATGGTGAGGGCTTAGGATCACCAGAATGGATGAATGGGTGGGGCTATTTTTACCATTGAAGGAGGGAGGGAAGTTTTGGTCTGAGCACTCCATTATCATATTCATTGTGCAGAATGTTGAATGGCAATGCTTTCATGGAAGGTGATGCTATAGGTCCCATAGGGCACATGCCACAAAAAAATGTGTGGTGTCTCTAAAATACATCTTTTGAATATGTATCAGGCATAAGTCATAGCATCTGTAATATTTTCATGAACAAGCAATAATTCTGAAATGACAGTGAACATCTGGGTGAGTTTGGCTGCCCATTCAGTTTTCCATGGGTATACTGCTCTTAGAGAACAAAATTCTATAACATCCTGACATTGCTGTTTGCCTGATTACAGTGTGACCTGTGGATTTACTAGCCTTTTTCAGACCCGATGGATAGCCATAATGCTCTGAGTCATATAGTACAGTGTTGTAAATATAGTCTTATTTAATGCCCTGTCTCGTTTACAAGTGCTATTTTATATAGTACAAGCACAACAAAATGCATTCAGAAGTTGCTTTTATTATGCTGAATAGCAGCCAAAATACCTGACCTTGGAATGGAATATACATTGTCAGTTATGCATATAACCAACCAAGTTGACCAGTAGCGGCAGTGACGTCGCACAGGCCAGGGCTGCCAGTATAAATGCCAATGGAATGCCCAGTCCCTGGAGAAGCAGATAAGGCAGTGGGTGGGTGGGGGGAGGATTCTGAGCTGTTCCGAGAGATGATCAAGGAGGGGGTCAGGTGGATATAGTTGGCAACAGCTCCACCAATATCCTATGCCCCCCCGGTCTGGCCTTGATATGCCCCCTGGGCTCACTTGGATTTACGCCAGCCAAAGAGGGGGTACAGATCTGAGTAGGCGCATTGGGCACTACGGCATGATGGAGTACAAACATTTATTTACCTCTGTGTTGATTCCTGACACCCATGATGCTATGAGCTGACCCAAGATAGGGTCAGGATTGGGCTGTTATGCTCCTGCCACCTACATCCCTTAGGGGCTCTTGGTGAGCAAAAAGGCGAATCATCCAGGGAGAAAGAACTGCTGGATATGAGTGATAGAAGAAGCCAGACTTGCCTGGATGCTCAGCCTGCCCAGGTTCAGTGGCAAAGGGGCTGGCTCATGAATGGTTTGGCAGAGGTTTAGGGCAGGAAGGTAGGAGGATAGGGGGCGGGCAGCAGGAAGATGGTGGGGGATAGGATTGGGCTGTTAGGGCAGCACTTGAATTAAACCGTGATTAGGGATGTTGCAAATATTACCAGGGGAGCTTGAATTAAACTCTCCTGCTTCAACAGTTTGCAGGCAACATCAAGACAATCTATCCATGAAAACTGAAACTTTTGTGAGCAAAATCAACTGTTTGGAAAGGTTCTTATTCTCCTGAACCTTGTGAGTGAAGCTCATAAATGATATGGGAACGTTAAGCTCTTTTAGGGGGACTGGAGGCCTTTGCAAGAGATAGAATGGATCGTCCATGCATCTCTAGGAGTGATTATTGTGGTGATGACATCTGGCCTAGATGCTTTTAAAAGGGGACTGAACAGATTTCTGGAGGAAAAGTCCATCGCAGGCTACAGGCCATGATGGTTAGTGCAACCTCCTTACTTTAGAATTAGGCTACCTTGGAGTGCTAGATGCAGGGGAGTGGCAACGAGATGCACATATCTAGTTGTCTTGTGTGTTCCCTGAGGCATCTGGTGGGCCGCTGCGAGTTGCAGGAAGCTGGACTAGATGGGCCTTTGGCCTGATCCAGTGGAGCTCTTCTTATGTTCTTATTGCTAAAATGAACAACATCATCTGCTTGGGGATCCCTGCAATTCAATCCTAAATATTTGGGGATTGACTACATTGTTTGAATGATGAAGGTAAGGCAATCAGTGCTAGAGGGGCCCTGAATTGTTGTGGGTTTCATTTTTATAGCACTTGTTTGGCAAACCACTTGCTAGGAGAGGGGGAGGAATTTGGCTGGTCTTCCTATTGTTCATTGTCTGCATTAGAGTAGCCCTGGAGGGTGACTTTTTCCAGTGTATTGCAACATAGAAAGTCTTGATTTTATTTATTTTTTCGAAGCACACAGCTTTGTTATGTTTCTATGGGCATGATCTACTGCCCTCCTTTTTTTTAAAATGTGCCCTTATTAGGTTTTTTTTTTTTTTTGTAGTGTTTGCTACAATGGTTACTTGCAAATTGCAGTCTTTTAGATAATATATTTCTGGCAAATGTGAACTGCAATGAGGAGTTCTATTGATCAGTGCCTGCAAATCATATTGTCTACACATGCCATCTATTAAGCTCAGATTATAGTGCAGTGTTGCTGAACAATGAGAACTGGTAATATCTCAGTAAGAGAATAGTTTGGGTTGTACAACTCTGTCACTCCCATATTTGTTTCACTTGCTAATAATGCTGCTATACGATTATTGACAGTAGAGCCACCCTAATGAAAACATAGCCTTTCCTTTGCTCTAAAAATATAAATTAAACACTTGAACTGGTCCGTGTGGGCTTGTACAATCATTGCATTGTACCATCGACCCTTGAGAATTCATGAAATAATGATCTCTCCATCGCAGCCCACAGCATGCATGAAAGATGCTTTGAAATACAAGATAATTAACATACATTGGAAACAAGGCATGACTGTAAAAATGTGGGTTCTTTCTCCCTCCAAGCTTAAATCTGATTTAGAAGCAGGGGTGGCTTTTCCACATGTATGGCAGCAAGTTGCAATGGGCAGGATACCGAGGGGTAAGAATAGCTTGAATATCCCAATAATCATGTACAGGGATCCCCTCATATCCATGGAGGATACGTTCCAGGGCCCGCCGCATCCCCTTCCCTAAATTTCTATGCATCTCTATGCATCCCCTTCCCTAAATTTGCTTTGGTTCTTACTGGTTGCACCAAGCAAGAAGGTTCTTTTCATTTACAGAATGCTATAAGCATGCAAAAAGCTTATAGCACGACAAGCATTCAGGCAGCCTGAACGCTTGAAGAGAATAAGCGAATATTCCTGCTTCCTATTAATGTTCTGGCTGTAGCTGTGGCTGTGGCTTCTAGCATCCAGGCTGCCTTCCTGCCTGCTGTAAGCTTGCATGTTATGCTATATGCTCAGTCACTTGGTGTACTCACCTCTGCCGGCAGCCAAAGATGCAGATACCGCACCAGTGGGATGGCACAGTCCTTTCCGCTAGTACTGCTTGCTGTAAAATTTTTGGCATGTGCTTTATGACACATGTGCGACACTATAGGCCGGTGCAGTGGCTGCTGTGCTAGCACAGCAGAAGGTTTGGATCATGCTGTGAGTTGTCTGCAACATGCAATGGGCTCTGCCACTGGCATTGCCAATGAAAGTGTAGCCGGGTGCAGAGAGCAAAATGATGCCCCATAAGTGATGTCACAATAGGAAGTGACATCACTATTTTCATTTTCTTATTTTCTGGCCATAACTTTTGATAGAATGAAGCTATTACACTCCAATTTGTTTCATTTCATTCTGCATGAAATTCCACATCAAATGATATGACAGTATTATTCCTAAAAAGCCACAATTTTAACAAATTGCAATTTTTCCATGATAGTTGTATTTTTGTTTTGTGTGTTGTGGGCCATAATGTTTGATAGAGTAAAGATATTACACTCTGGCTTGTTTCATTGCATTCTGCATCAAATGATATATAACGTGATGGTATTAGTTATATATACCAAAGCTTTCACAATTTTTAGCCACTAGTGTCAAGGTCAGTGTCAACATTTCCCCCTAAAACTTGTTGCCTGATGCAATTACACCCCATGCACTTCTTTAGCTATGCCCCTGGGCTGTCTGTATACCCAGGCAGTGATTCTTCTTGTGAAAAAAAAAAGAAATGTGATAAGTAAACATGAGTCTCCTTATTTTCATCTATGAAATGATGGAGTGCACATCTTCCATGTCAGTTGAGTTGGCTGATGATGTTCTAAAGCCATCCGTAGAGCTGAGTATAAGCTTTATGCTTGTCCTGTAGCTACAATGCCTTTTTGGCAAATACATGGAGTGCAATATTGCTATATAGCTGAGTGCTATGTGAAAAGTCTCCCCAGAATGTAGCACTGTGGTTATAGAAAAACCGTTTCCCATAGGACCTTTTTTTTGCTTGCCACCTTTTAAAAAACACACCACCTTTTTGATTACCAGTCAAATGAAAGACATAGACATTCTGTATGGCAGAGTCCTTTGTCAGTGATAGTGCTAGAGTGGGTTTTGTGTGTGACACATTCAAGCATTGCATTGAATGCCACGAGTATTCATTGTGAAAATGCTTAGAAATGTTATGAAAGAGTTTTCAGACTCTACAGGACCAGTAGCGGAAATATGGGGGAAATTCCCATTGACTCATATCGCTAAAGACAGCTCTTGGACCAATTTTATCTCCATGGATTCCTAGAACATCTTTCTCGTTTACACTTAGATTAGTTTAATTTTCTTTATCTACTGCTTAAGGACGTTTCACCTACAAATCCGTCAGAATTCAACAGCTTAACCTCCTATGTAAAGAGAAATGCTTGTGCCATTCAAAACTGATAAGACAGACATTCTCCTCTTATGCTTCTTCTATTTTAATAGTTGGTGATGAATTCGTCTTAGTAAGTATCAGATTCAAAGATGCTTCCTCTCCAAATGCTGTTGTAATCCGGTGGTAAACGTCCAAGATGATTGTATGGAGCATTACACTGCCTTGAGATGTCTAATTGGATCATTGAAACTGTATTATGTCCAAGGTTATTACTAATATGTGTCTAATGTACTGTTGAATGGCTGATGAGGAAATTGCATTTTTTTCTCCCCAAACATTGCAAAGGCACAAAACTGTGCATTTGTACTGAAATTAATGTGATAAGAAATGATAGCTTTAAAGTGGGTGTCCTGTTCTGTTTAAAATGGCTCACATATTTGTTTCCCAAACATTGTCACTGGCAAATATATATGGGATTGGGATGTAAAGTGCACCTTAGACACCATGGGCATAGTCCCCTCCCTTTCCCAAATCCTAATTCTCAGTTTCTCTCTCCACACATACACTCACGCAACAGGGTGTCCCAAGAAAAAGTACACACACTTCATAGTGTCAAACCTATCATGCTATAATTCACACATATACTGTACGGCATATAATATACACATATTCATTTGCTTGATCCAGTTAATCAATCAGTCAAACCAAATACTCAACATTTTCTCCATTGGCATCTATACACCTCTGACCTTATTGACTAAGGGATCTGCAGATGTCCACCAATGTCCTGGAATGGTTCTGCGCATCTCTTTGATTGCTTCCCTTCGATCAAGGGTGTCAGACATAAGGCCTGTGGGCTGAATGAGGACTGCAGATGTTCTTTATCTGGCCCTTGGTCTCTCCCAGTTTCAGAGCTGTGTTAAGGTGTCACTGCTGAAAGTGCAACTGTCATGTTAATTGGGCTCCTCCATATCTTGAAAATATGATCAAGATTTGCATTTTTCTTCTCCTGTTATTTGCAGCTAATGGGTTCCTAAGTGAGAAAAAAGTGCTAATAGAAATAAACCTAAATGACCTGCTTAATGACATCATTTCTGGCCTTTAGCAGGCACCACGAATGCTATATGAACCGCTGTATGAATGATGTTGACACCCCTGCCTTAGATGCTCGAAAGTTGTAGCTTTCTACAATGAAGTATGTATGAGTCAGTGTTAAAATGAGTGCACATTTCTTGAGACGTAGAGGGGGTCTATAAATACATAAATTGCAACTGAGTTACTATTGATTCCAATAGAATTTGTTTGCCAAAGGATGCTTACGATCACACTCTTAGATTGCAATCTTCCACGTGATATTATATGCTTCAGAGTGCAATCCTAACCTGAGCAGGCAGGCCGGCGGAGGCTGCGTCCCAACCAAGTCAGGAGGCAGTGGCAGCTTGGCTTGGGGCAAGGAGATGAACATGCCCTTATGCAGCCATATGCAGCCCAGTAGGGCTACTTGGATCTATGCCCGCAAGAATAGCAGGCGCAAGTCCATTCATCCAGGAGCGGCCAAAATTGGGGCCGCCCAGCCCTGGGATGTGGGTTTGGATGCAGCCTAATGGCTGTGTCCCATCTCCACCCATGGGTCTGCCCTCCCTCTGTTCCATTACACCTCCCGCCTGCCTCCAGCGCACCCTTGGTGCTGGCTTGTGCCGGCAGGACTAAGCAGTCACACAGCCAGCACAGCTGGCAGTCTGCTCAGTGCACGCGCACTGGCACTGTTGCCTGCATCGGCACAGCGACGGAATCTACAGCACAGATGCGGCTTATGGGACATTTGCGTGGGTGATCATTTGCAAAAGTGTTGCGCTGGCGCAAGAGCTTTGTGTCGGCGCAACACCAGGTTAGGATTGCATTCTAAGTGATCATACAAAATTTGAAGTGAGTTCTACTGAGGGCACAACCCTAACCAACTTTCCAGTACCGGGTAAGGGTAATTCAGCTTTGAGATAAGGGAACGATCAGGAGGTCTCCATCACTGCCCCCCCCCCAATTGCAGGATACAGTACATACCCCATTGGCACAGCTATGTCAGTGCTGGGAAGTTGTTTTGATTTCAGTTTAATTTCTGAAGTTTAATGGGCAGCGCAATCCTAGCGTGCCCCTTGCGTCGACGCAGCACCCCCGCGTCAGCGCTCCATCTCTGAACCTGACGCTGCTCGCAGCATCGGCTTCAGAGCACCGACAGAGAGCCTCCCAGAGACGGCTGGCGCAAGGGATTCTCTGTCCTGTATCAGGATGGGGATTGGTGGGAGGGGGAGGCGGAACTTGGGCAGGACCTGGGTGGGCTTGGGAGGTGGCCGTACGGTCACATCCTATGCCCATCAGCGAGGCCACGTGGCCCCTATTTGGGCCGTGCGGTTTCCTCGGATCTGCGCCCGCTCTTTAGCACGTGCAGGTCCGAGGAGCACATAGGGGAGGTTGGAGCCTCCCCATGGTAAAGGAGTGCACGCTCCCTTGCCACAGAGAGGCTCCAGCCCGTCCTAAGCAGCGCTGGATATGGCGCTGGCCCATTGACCTCACCAGTCCGGCGCTGCTTAGGATTGCGCCCTGAGTTTAATTTCAGAGTCTTAAGGCTGATCTAGACAGTATATGGGAGATCCTTGACTGGATGTCTCAATGTTTTAACTTAAACACTATCACAAGGGAGGTGATTTGCATCTGTCCGTGTTGCTGAGGAGAGAGTTGACCCTCTTCTCCACACCACATCCCTTATTTAAATTCCCCTCCCCAAGCCGCTATCACCCTTATTGTGCCTGTCTTGTTTTTCCTCCATGGCTAATAGCTGCTTCATGAAGTGTCTTGGGGGAGAAACCATTCCTCCAGTGCGGCAGATCCATTCCAAATGTCCCCCAGAGGGTGTTTTAAGAAAAGAAAAAAGATGTTGGGGGACCTGATCATAGATCTTCCCAGACATGTCTAGTTAGGTCCTTAATCTTTAACTGTGGATGTGGTACCTTGGTCGATGATGATTTATTTCTAAAGTAAAACGCATAAAATCAGTAAAAACATAAAATCAGAGATGAACCTTGCCTTTAGGTGTGCTGTCAGAATAAGACAGATACATTCAAGGAATAGGGAAGGAAAAGGAAATGGACCAAAATGTCAGTTCCCAGGCAATGAAAAATTAGAACACAGAGGGAGAAGCAATTAGTTTAGATCTCGTGCTGGCTGTGGACAAAGAAAAAAGGGTCAAACCACTAGAAAGGTTTTACAAATGCCACAAATTATCCGTGACCATTTGAACATTTCACACAAAGATCCAAATGGTGCATCAAGCTTTTTCCATAACTTTAGTATCCATGATCAATGGCAGCCTTTTAAGAGGTCGGGTCATGTCTGAAAATATTGGGAGTACAGAAGAGGGGTTCAGAATGAAGGACTCAAGCAATATAGCCACAGTGTTGTAGTAGTACTGGTCTATGCTTTCATATATTGAGCTCTAATTTTATTCAGAAATAGAGGGGGGTATTTTAGGTCTTAAATCAGTGATTTTCAACAAGTGGGAATGGTCCGCGAGTGGGCTGTGGGAGTTTGGGGGGCATGCAGGGCCATTGGGGACTGTAAGCCCCACACCAGCAACATGGTGTGCCTTGTCAATCGTCGAAAAACTGACGGTGTGCCGTGACAATTTTAGCAGCTTGTCATGGTGCTGCGTGATGAAAAAAATTGAGTATCGCTACGTTAAATAATTATGGAAATTTTTTACTTGCTTTTGGACATCCTGCAACTAGTTTAGATCGGATGCTGTCTGTGAAGATAGATAGGAAATGGTTTTGAACAACGTGAAATACAAATAACTGCATATGATTCCACTGAGGATTTTTGTATGCAAATTGCGGTTGTATGACTGGTTGTGTGTGGTGTAACTAAGGCAAAATGTCTGCCTTTCTCAGAACCCCTCCACTGCCATTCTTCTGAGAGCGCAATCTTAACTTGTTCTGGAACAGCAGGGTCAGCGGGCCTGTGCTGGATCCAATGCAAGTTGGGAGCACTCGGGAACCTCCCTGGGGCAAGGGCACGTTCGCGCCCTTGCCCCAGGGTAGGCTGCAGCCTCCCCATGCACTCCTCAGATCTGCACCTGCTATTTAGCATGAGCAAACTATTTAGTAGGTGCAGAGCCAAGGACTCAGCGCTGCCCGAATCTGGGCCACATGGCCTGCGGATGGAGACTTGGAGCCATCGGCCGCATCCAGTGGCGTTATTCACCCGGTATGCTGGGCGGGACCTACTTTGAGTGGCAGTCCGCCTGTTGCGTCACGCCGCGTTCCGCCGCGTTCCCGCCCGCCCCGGACTGCTGCTCAAAGGTAAGTGCGGACTGCCGCACAGGCGGACTGCCGCTCAAAGGTAAGTCCCGCCCAGCGTACTGGGTGAATAACGCCACTGGCCGCATCCCAACACCAACACCCTTCCGAGGCTGGCACACCTCCCGATCCATCCACCCCCACCCAGTTCCTCCCTCTCCCTCTCCAGAACCGCTCTTGTGCCAACCGAGTTGGATGTAGCGGAGGCCAGTGGACCAGCCTGCTCCTGCGCAGGGTGGGATTGGGCTGGGTTAAATGTGGAATAAAATTTATAGCCTATGTATCCAAACATCTCCCCCCCCCACACACACACAAGGGCCTCAATTGCAGTAAGACAAGAATGCCATCAGAGAGCGAGAGCGAGCGAGCGAGCGAGCGAGCGAGCATTCTGTAATGAATAAGGTTATTTGTCTGTTCGCTTGCTTTACTTTTTAAAGATAAAGCTATCTGGCTGGTGCTGCGTTAAGCATGAGTAAACTCAGAGTTGTCCTCTTTCCAAATTCCATCTGGAACGCTCTCCTCTTTTATGGCTGGCCATTTTGCCGGCTGCCAAACCTTCCGCTAATATGCCCAACGTGGTTGTCATGGGGGAGCGCATAGCAACATGCCAAATCTATGGGTTGTGCTCCAGGAGGTGCTGCTGACCTTGGAATGCGTTCGGCATCCCCATCCTCTTGGCATCGGATGCAAGGGAAAAACCAATCGCGGCTGCCGGGGGAATCGGGAAGGCATGATGGAACCAAGAAACATCCGATCAGGAGTAAGCTTCCCTTCTCATTTTAAACACCTGTGTTATGTTTTGCCCTCAACATGTTGGACTTGATTTCTGAAATTTCTCGCCCTGTTTGGCTACTGCAGGGCTCCTTATCCTATCTGGTAAGTCATTCTCATCTATGATCCTCGCATTCTGGCCTAGCAATAAATCTCACCTCTTACGTCCCTGTATTCTGTATAGTCCTTACTTGCCAAAGGGGACTAGCCTAGATTAGGGCGACAGACAACGGCAATTACCATTCTTCTGATAGCTTATGTGCTTCTCGTTCCTCACAGATGAGGTTCTTTGTGGTGGAATGCAGATGCCTCCTCATGGAGCTAACAAGGATTTAACAGAACATTTTCTTTTGATCTCTTCTTATTGGATGTATTTGCTCGTTTGCAAGGTTTACTATGTGCAGGAGGCATGTCGAGTCTCCTGTTTTCCACCTCAGGAAGCCAAATCATGAAGCCAAATCTGTCATGATCTGGCATACAAGGTGGTCTCCAGCAGCATTCCAATCCTTTGTGTTACATCTCCCTGAGTGGTCTCTGCAAGTAACGGAATAATGGCCCAAGCCTAGTCATGCTCAGTGCTGGTCTCCTGCACGGCACCTGGGAGATGGCTGTTGCAAATGTGCTGTAAGACATGTCTGGTGGCCAGAAGGATGGAGGCACTGGTGGGAAGGCCAGCATGGGTGGGCGCTGGACCTCTGCACTGGTCGGCCAGGAGGAATCAGCTGTAGGTTCCCAGCTAAGCCGCGGAGAAGTGTTCTGGGATGGGTGGAGGGTGGAGGGAAGGTAACATTTGGGCGAAATTATGTGGGCGAAGGGCAGGTGGAGGGTGGTTCAGGCCCAGGAGGGATAGTGAAAGAGGCTGCTGCTGGATCCTGTCCCCCCTCCTGGGTCAGATTTTGTGGCTCCAGAGTGGAATAGGATTGAGCAGTATCATCCACCACCATTCCTGCCCCCCCTCCTGGACTCAATCTGCCCTCTGGTCTTCCTTTTGCCCACTTCTGCCCCCTCCCACTCTGCCCCCACCCCAATAAGCTTTCCCACCTCCTGGTGGGAACACAAACCAATTGATGCCAGCACAGCATCCTGCCAGGGCAGAGGTCCAGCACCGAGTGGAGCTTTGCATGTGGAGCTTTGCACACTGGGGGTGGTGCCATATGGCACTTGCACGACAGTTGGTGCTGGGGCAGCGCACAGACTGCCAACGCTGCCTCCGCATAGGATCAGGCTCTTAGCCACTTTTACTACACATCACAGTGAACATGTGCTGCCATGATCCACCTCATTTACTACATACTGTATATACTTTCATTCAGAGCAGGATGTCATGTTCAAGGGCATTGCATCTGACTATTTTCCCCAGGGCTGTCACAATTCTTTAGGAAAACTCAGTCAATGGGGCAGAGGCAGATCTAAGGGAGGGCAAAGCTCTAAGTTTTGCAAGAAGCCTTACCTTGCAGGGGAAATCACCCCTCTCCTGCACCGTTTTAGCCAATCTTCACAGGGAACAGCAACATCTTGGCGTTGCTTACTGGCTACAGCAGCAAGGGAGAGGAGGGATTTACATGACAGGGTAAGGCTTCTTGCAACACTTAGAGCTTTGCCCTCCCTGTAGATCCGCCTCTGCAATGGGGCTATCAGTGGAGCTGTTGGGTGATCTTTCTTTGGCCCAGGCATTTAGAACACTGAAAATTCGGGTCCTTGATATTGAAAGACAAGCCTTTCGGTGCACATGCAAAGCTCCACTAAAGCAGGAGCACCTTCATGTACTTTAGTGTCAGTGCGTTTTACAGGGAAATCTCCCTGGTGGAATGAATTGCACAGCCCGTGCTGCCAAGTTCTGTGCGCGCACACACTGGAATGACTGAAGTGGTGCGAACTCACACCACTGTGTCTGAATGCACATTTAGTCAAGGGAATCATCTTGTGGCTCATTCCATGCATGAAAAGGATAACTGTCGCTAAAGAGGATTTATTTTATTTTCAAGTCATAAATACTGTTTAAAACTCAGGAAATGGCAATGTGAAACCTGTTATAAGTAACAAGCCCAATGACGGGAAATGATTGGTCATTTAGAAGGGTTGATCTTTAAATAAATGTCAAATGAAATCATTTGTTACCTCTTGAGAATAGTTGAAAATATTCCTATCTTTGAGAACAGTTCTTAATACTTCCTAGTGTTTTAGTGTTTATTTGAATCATCAAAGTTCCTGTAAGATGCTCCCCCCCCCCCCACACACACATCCTAGTTTTGGCAGTAATTTGCAGATGTATTGTGCCTGACACTGAAATTGCTGGAAAATGCTTCCTGCTGCCCTCACCAAATGCACCTTTCAGTGAACATGACTTATTGCGCTTGTATTCTTCTCAAAATAGAGTGAGTGAACTGAGAGCTTGCTCAGAGAGTGGCATATGAATTGTAAAGAGCATCACAATCTCGTAGCTTGTTTGTACTCCAAATAAAAGCAGATGGGTTATGTAGCGATGGTGTCTTGCCTAAGGCTACTGGGAGAGAAATCCTAACCTAGAGTTAGGCCTGCACAAGTTAGACCAGCAAAGTTTGGCCTGCACAAGGGCCACCGTAAAGCCCATTTGGACCAGTCTTTGAGTCAGAGAGGCCAGCACACAGACATGTGCCACCCTCCCTGACTCCGAGAGTGGTTCAAATGCACTTTATGATGGACCTTGTGCCGGCTTAAGATGTGCCGGCCTAACTCCACGTTAGGACTGGGCTCTGATTGAGTCTATGGTATGGGAAAAAAATGATGCGTTATGTTGAAAGGAATCCCCAACAGCTATTTTTGAGTATGAAAAGCATCTTTGAGAGGAATTTGACTGGGATTGCTTAGCCTTGATGGATGTTTGTCCATTTCAATTTCCACCACCCCCTCAACAGTGCCCTCCATGAGGTTTCAGAAGCCTGTAAATGAATATAGAGATGCATTGGGACAGTAGCATAGCCAGTGGTGTCATTCAAATGATTTAGGAACAGGAACTCACTTTTGACTGGCACTTGTCGGGAACCCGGAACCAGCCACAGAGCCCGTTAGGATCCGGAACACCCGTTCTGATCCATTCCCCCTGAATGACATCACTGAGCATAGCTAGAAGGGAGAAAACGGGTGCCGCAATGTAAGTGGCCCCTCCCACTCGCTGTTGGAGCCATTCCAGGCAGCAATGGCAATGCTTAAGAGATGCCGTTTGGTTCAGTGAGTGCTTGTGTGTTGCCATAACTGTTCGGCCCCTTACGCAGCGCACTATGGTGCCTGCAGTACTTATCATTAACTCCCCCAGGTACATTACTGCATTTGGACAGTGCTGGCTCATGACTTTTTGCTGCCTAAAGCAGAGCGCTAAATGGCACCCTTCCCTTCCTTATCCCCTTTTCTATGATTACATGCCCAGTGCCAGTGGTGTCATCTAAATGATTTAAGAACAGGTACTCACTTTTGATTAGCACGTGTCGGGACCCGCCCACCGGAAGTGACGTCATAAGCCAGAAGTGATGTCGTGGCAGGAAGGGACATGAAAAAAGCCCTTTTTGAGGCCTCAGATGATTTTAAACTGACCCAACAGTTGCAACAGTATTCCACAGCACCCCCAGAACATGTTAAGGAGGCCTGGCATCATGTTAAAACCCCAGAGCAACTCATTTTTCAGTGGCAAGGAAAGGAAAGGCTCCGCTCGCTGCCTGCCTGCCTGCCTGGCTCTGAGAACATGCAGGCAACTCAAACATGCAGGAAATTCAAACGTTGCAGAGGGCAGAGTCGATGAGTGGGCGGGCGAATGGGCGGGGCCAGCTGTAATCCTAGAAACCGGTACTCGCGTACCCCCGCGTACCCCCTGCATGACATCACTGCCCAGTGCCCTCCTTTAAAATCTTTTATTCAGAAGGGAAGAGGAAAAACAGCGACTGGTGGGCCACTGTAGAAATAGGTTGGTGGACTAATGAACCTCCAGTTCCATCCAGCAGAACTCTTTTTATATTATGTTGGTAGGATGACCAGAAATAGTACATTGTGTTTATTGGCTGCCAGTGACAACACAGCAGGTCTGAAGATCAAGCCTAAAATGCAGATTACACTGAGGGCACAATCCTAAACTGAGTTACGCCGGCATAAACTAAGCCAGCAAAGTTTGGCCGGCACAAGGGCCACCGTAAAGTATGTTTGTACCACTCTTGGAGTCAGAGAGGTGCCAACACAGAGACATGCGCCATCCTTCCTGAGTTAAAAAACACTTTATAGTGGCCCTTGTGCTGACCAAACTTTGCCGGCTTAGTTTATGCTGGCCTAACTCCAGTTTAGGATTGTGCTCTGAAATCAGATACTATTGTAGTATAGTATCTGATCAATAGTATCTGGTGGCTGTGACATCAAGGCCTTGCACTTAACTGGTTTGTGTATCAAGCTGCCATTTCTTTTAACAAGTCTCCAAATGAATGAATGAATGAATGAATGAATAAATAAATAAATAAATAAATAGAGGGGAACCAGTCACCTTCATTTAGAAAGGTGTTTGTTTTTTTAAATATTCTGCTGCATATTTTCTCTTTAAACAGAACGGACAAAAAGAAGACCAGATGGCAGGCCATGACGGAATCGAGACATAAGAAACAATTTGGCACATTACAGACAACATGCATTTGGGAACTTCATTAAAGATTTAGAGGTGCTTGTTTTGTCCTAACAAGACAGTAAAAAAAAAAAAAAGCTGGCAAAATGTGAATTTTTAAAGATGGTAGAAAATAAGATACTTTTTTTTGGTTTTGCTGTTTTGGGGAGCTAGGCTTACAATTAACTTTTGTAGCAGAGAAGCTAGTGATTATGAAGTGACGTTTTCAAGGCTTCATTTAGGGGTGTTGGCATGAGATGTTAACAATGAATCAACTCATCCAGAAGATATTTGAAGAAGACATTATCTTCTTCAAAGAAAAAGAATAAAAGAAGAAAAATCCTCTTTGTAGATGTAGTATATAACCTTTTAAAAGATTCATAGACCAAAGACATATGGATCCCTGGAAAGGCATTTCTTGATTTATTGAGGAGCTGGAGTAATCTGATCTGAACTCATGGTTCCAAAAACAGAATTCATACATTTAAAGCAAAATTAAGATGCTATTTATTAGGGGAAAAAAACTCCTGAAAAGCAGGTTTGCAATCTGATCTTCTCAGTGATTACACAAATGCTTGTTCACTGGAATTATTCCTAAGTACATATGCAATGAATGGGACCCCAAGTGTCATTGGATAGTCAAGAGGCATGTATTACTTTATTCTAGTTTTCAAAAGATGCAGAAGACATTTAGGGTGCAAGTTTTACAAACAGCCCAATTTTATGGGGTGAGGACTGGGACAGAAAAGGGATGTTTTGGTGCATGCTATGGACTGGTGGGGGGATAGGATTGAGTTGTAAGAAATAAGGGGAGGGCACATGCACAGTATGTGCAGAGGGCCCTTGTTATCCATGAGGGTTCTATTCCTGGAACCCCTGCGGATAGCAAAATCTGTGGATGTTTGAATCAGCAATGTGACTTGCTCCGGAACTGTCTGAACTGTTCTGAAGCCCACAGAAGCCACATGCGACTGCCCATGGCCTCTGCAGGCTTCAGACTGCAGCCCAGATCCATTTAAAGCAACTTCCGGTTTTTGTTGAAAACAAGAAGTCTCCTGTAAATGGCTCCAGGCTTTAATCCGGAGCTTGCAGAGGCTGCACACGACCATCTGTTCGGGTTCAGGTTGTGTCTGAGAGGCTTGCAGTGGGTCCATCCATGGGCTTTTAACCCATGGATAGTCTAATCTGTGGGTACCAAATCTGTGGATAACAAGGATCCACTGTATAAACCTTTGGGAGATGCACTTATCACTTGTTTGGGGGTGTAATTCTGTTGAAATTGATTCAAAGCTGAGTCAAATTAATCAAGCTTCATTAAAGCAAATTGTTTGGTGAGTGATTTATGGCCCAATCCTATCAAGGACATCTGGTTCTTGACATCTGGGCATCTGGATCATGCAATAGAGTTGCTGGCAGAAATGGCCAGCAATGCTGATCATGCGCCAGGCTCACCTGGGCCCTCTGCTAGCACAGGTAATGTGGCAGAGGGGGTCAGGTCGAGAACAGGTTGGGGAAAGTTCAGGGCAGGGGGCAGGAAGTGGCTGGAGGGGGTGGATCTGGGTGGCAATGGCACATGTCAGAGCCTATCCCTGATTTTCCAACCCACCCTGCCCCCTTCTTCTCTTTGTACAAAATATCTGATGTGGGTCTGAAGAGATTCACATAGGGGATCCAGTGACCTACCGGGAGATAAGTAAGTAAAGTTCTTGTTCTGGCTGATCGCCGCCCCTCCCCCACCTCAGCATGCAATGTGCACTTTGTTGGCATGGCTGCATGCTATAGTTTGTTGGGGGACCAGATTGCCCTGCTATAGCATGCAAACATGAAAGTATTTTGCAGTATCTTTCAATGCAGTATCTTTCAGGGACGTAACAGATGTAATGGAAAGTATGAACTGTAGCGCTCAACTTACAGAGGGGGCCAGATCTAGACCCAGTCTTCACAGATTTTCTGATGCCCCAACTTGGCTATCATTTTTAGAAGCCATGGTTTGGTTAAAATTGAAAGCGAATAAAGGTGCGGCTTCTACATTGCATGAAAGCCCCAATCTTTCCCCTCGATACCATGATCACTGACAACATGCTGTTTTTTGTAATTCGTTTTCAGGGGGAGGGAAAGGTGTGCGTTTAGAGCTGTAGTAGGATACGAGAGCAGTTTCTTCCAATAAATATGTTTCCAAAGAATAAGAAAACAGAGAGAGCCTGTCCACAGGCTCTGAAATGTAGCCAATGAGAGGAAATTAAAAACTAGATGAAACAAAATGTATCTATGCGGCACCATGTCAAACACCCAGAAGGTTTGCCTCAATGTAAACTGAGCCATGGAGTATTCTAATGAAACAGTGGCAAATTATTTCTGTAATTGGTTCCACATGACAAGGAATGCTTTTGGCAAAGGGGTGACTATGCTTTCCTATTCTGAAGATTATTTCAAAATTGATCTGGTTAATGGAGAGCCACAGTCAACTCTTGGATGTGCAAAGGCCACAGAGCATATTTGTATTAGATCAGTCTCACCAGTTAGAACTCTGAACAAAGAAAATTAATTGGGTTTGTGCGCCGTTCTCTGCCTTTTTTCATTTGGGGGAGATAAGAACATTTAGAATGTTTCGAAGGGATTGAGAATATCCGTCTCATTTTTTTTCCCCAGCTGGCTTGTTTACAAATGGCATGCCCTTGTTACCAAGGGCAAAAATTCTGAGCTCAGTTTCGAGATCAGTATTATCTTGGACAGAATAGTGTTTGGACTCTGATATTGGGATGTGCTGCGGACATTGGTTCCTCAGCATGGCCATCTGCTAACATGGCATTTTGCCTTGTTCCAGAGCCATGGGCCAGCCTATTTACTAAGTACAGGTAGTTTTTGAACAGAAACTTTCATGTGGCAGAAACGAATCAAACAGATCGTGGTCACATGAATCTGGTTCATTTACATAATCCGTAATGCCAGATAAGTGTCTCCAGACCTGAAATATGTGTTGGAAATCTTTTCACTTTGCACTGGTAAGGAGACCATGGGTCCCATTTTTTTTAAAAAAAACTGATTTAGGACGCAATCCTAATCTAGAGTTAGGCCGGCACAAGTTGCTTGTGCTGGCCCAATTGCAAATGCACTATAAAGCATGTTTGGGCCACTCTCAGAGTCAGGGAAGCTGGCACATGTCCATGCACTGGACTCCCTGGCACAGTCACATGGTCTTTCACTTGTGGCTCTTGTACAAAATAATAGCTTGAGTGAGGGAAGCTCAAATACTTCAATACTGATTACTCCTAAAATGACAAAGCCAGGGGAAAATCATCCACCTAATAGTTTCCTCTGTTATTATTATTATTTATTCTTTATTAGATTTTTACCCCGCCTTTATGCCCGAAGGCACTCAAGGCGGCATTACAAAAAATATATAATTTTACATTAAAAGACAATATAAAAGAATATTAAAACAATATAGAACAAAATTAAAAACATAACAATAAAACTTAAAAAGCCAAAAGCCCTGTGGATCATAAATATAAAACATAACACACCAGCCAGCCCGCCTGTCAACAATTAAAAGCTTTTTGGAATAAAAAGGTCTTCAGCCCCCGCCGAAATGTTAACAAAGAGGGAGCAGTTCTCAATTCTAAGGGGAGGGTATTCCAGAGTTGGGGGGCCACCACCGAGAAGGCCCTCTTCCTGGCCGCCACCCCTCTCACTTCTCCTGGTAGCGGCACAGTCAGAAGGGCCCCCCCAGATGATCTAAGAGCACGGGTTGGATTATATGGAAGGAGGCGGTCCCTCAAATACCCCGGACCCGAGCCGTAAAGGGCTTTAAAAGTCAAAACTAGCACTTTGAATTGGACCCGGAACAGAACCGGCAGCCAGTGTAGTCGCCGAAGCAACGGCTCGACAGAGTCAAACCGACGTGCCCCAGCAACCACCCGAGCTGCCGCGTTCTGTACTAGTTGTAGTTTCCGGACCGTCTTCAAAGGCAGCCCCACTTAGAGCGCATTGCAATAATCTAATCTAGATGTCACTAGGGCGTGGGTCACTGTGGCCAGGTCCACACAGCTCAGGTACGGCTGCAGCTGGCGGATCAGCTGAAGCTGAGCAAAGGCTCCCCTGGCCACCGCCGCCACCTGGGACTCCAGGTGTAGCTGTGGATCCAGGAGAACCCCCAAGCTGCGAACCTGCTCCTTCAGAGGAAGTGCAACCCCATTCAGAGCAGGACGATAGTCCAATACCCGAGCCGTGGATTTCCGAACCAAAAGCACCTCTGTCTTACCCGGATTTAATTTCAGCTTGTTCGCCCACATCCAGCCCCCAACTGCCTCCAGACAGCGATCCAGGACCTCAACCGCCTCCTCAGAATCAGGGGGAAAGGAGAGATAAAGTTGGGTGTCATCAGCATATTGATGGCACCCCACTCCAAACCCCCGGATGACCTCTCCCAGCGGTTTCATGTAGATGTTAAACAGCATGGGGGATAAGATGGAACCTTGCGGCACCCCAAACCTAAGAGGTCATGGTGCTGAACAAGCGTCCCCCAGCACCACCTTCTGGGATCTGTCAGCCAGGAAGGAGCGGAACCACTTCAGAACAGTGCCTCCAAGCCCCAACCCGGCCAGCCGACCCAGAAGGACACCATGGTCGATGGTGTTGAAAGCCGCCGAGAGGTCCAGCAGGACTAACAGGGTCGCACTTCCCCTGTCTATCCCCCGGCGCAGGTCATCCACCAAGGCGACCAAGGCAGTCTCCGTCCTGAAACCAGGCCTGAAGCCAGATTGGAATGGGTCCAGATAATCCGTTTCCTCCAGTACCCCCTGAAGCTGGGACGCCACCACCCGCTCAATCACCTTGCCCAGAAATGGGATATTGGAGACTGGCCGAAAGTTGTTTAAATTTGTGAGATCCAGGGAGGGCTTCTTCAGGAGGGGGCGAACCATCGCCTGCTTCAAGGCAGGCGGGAGCACCCCCTCCCTCAGAGATGAGTTCACCACCCTCCCCGTCCACTCGGCCAGCCCTCCCCGGGCAGCTCTAATTAGCCATGCCGGGCAAGGGTCGAGTGGGCAAGCATTACAACTAGACATTTCAGGAACACAAATAATGTCTGACTCTCCGCATCCATGCCCACATATGCAGAGGCGGATCTAAAGGGGGGGGAATCTGTAAGTTTTGCAAGAAGCCTTACCTTGCAGTGGAAAACACTCCTCTCTGTTCTAGCACTCTCCTCTCTGGCACTGTTCTAGCCAATCCTCACAGGGAACAGCAACATCTTGGCGTTGCTTACTGGCTACAGCAGCAAGGGAGGGGAGGGATTTACATGACAGGGTAAGGCTTCTTGCAAAACTTACAGATTTGCCCCCTCCAGATCTGCCTCTGCACATATATCTAGATGCCAGGAATGCTGGGAAATGTAATTAGTAGCTCTGGAGAAACTACACCAGTCACAGCCGTAACAGTGTGGCCAACACTGGAGGCCTCTGCTCCTTACTCCCTCCTGCTACTCCCACCACAACAAGGAGGCTGGTCTGCAGAGGACTTAGGTGGTTTGGAGGAGCTGGGTGTGAGGAAGTCGGGACTTTTCTGAGCTTGGAACCAAATCCAGTTAGAGAAAAACCTTTGGGAACATCATGCTATGAGTGGTTGAGAATCAGAATCACGACTGAGCTAGTAAATGCTTCATTCAGGAACACTAAACATGGAACTACTAGTACCACCTGAGCCATATATGGATCAATCACTCATACTCCATAATATGCATTATCTCCTGATGGCTCAGCGCCAGAGCAATCTATCCAGAGACCCTGATAGATTGCTTTTGGACTTTTGCTGCTCAATCCAGTTTAGACTCCACCGGCTCAATCTTCCTGCTTGATCTTTCTTGTCCTTGCCTTTCCCAGAACCTGCATTCCTGCTTGCATTAGTGTTTGCCAATTGTCTGGGTCGAACTCTACAAGGCATCATTCTTTGCCACAGCTGCAATACATATACAGACATGCATTCCATCCCAAGTCTTTCCTATATTTACACATATGCGCACATCACAGTGACCAACGTGGACTGTGCATGGATGGAGGATAATGCTCTCAAGGGCCTATTGCTCATGTGCTCCTCCCTTGAAATTATTGCCTTTGCCCCAAGTTGGGCCCCGCTGATGTCACTCACCCAGCGAACACTTGGCTGAAGTATCCAGTGGAAATAAAAGACTGGAGCTGTAAAGCTTGTTTAGTCAAATGCAAGGCTTTCGGGGTGTTGCAAAGGGCCAGATGAAGAGGGATTTAATTTGAACTGCAAGCACAATGGGCTGCATTCCTCATCTACTTATATTCATAATACTATTATGAGTGGATACTTTTTTTTGGTCAAAGTCACCTATATTCTTGAATAGTAGCGAGGCTGTTTTTGCAGAAGCGCACACAAGCGCGCGCGCTTACACACACACACACACACACACACACACACACACACACACACATTTGGATGGAGGCAAACATTTAAACTTTTCAGTTTGACATGCAATTTAAAGGCCACTTTTGAGTGCTAGCTCTGACTACACACAATAGATTTGACAAGTGAGTAATCAGAAGCTTCACTTTATATGAAAGCTTCTGAAGTATGTTTCAATATTCTGAGAACTGATTCAGTCAAAGTAAAGACCTTTTTTTAAAAAAAAAGACAACATCCATCACACTGGCACGGCACAGGAATATTAAATGGCTATGACCCAGTCCGGTTTATACATCCAGTGGAATCAAGTGGTCAAGCTTTCACTAGCCCATACCAATTCAAGCTGCAGGAGAAAAATTACGAGTCTACTCACAAAGAAAAACTCCCTGGATGTAGAAAAATTGTATATTGAAGGGAAGTCTAAATGGATGCCTTCTCCCATGCTGCTTGTCTATATGCAAGGCTTTTGGGTCATGAAAAGCATTCCGATAAGCCATCTTCCTTCCGGCAACTTAAAGAGTTGCAGTGCAAACAAACCTTTGTCATTCGACTGTACTGAGCAGCATCTCGACTCTGCTGAGCAGAACTGGATGTCATGCAGGGCCTGATTCATATACAATAATACCTCCCATAATGTGGAGATATGATATGTGAAAGTCAAGCTATAGGAAACATAATGAACCTCTGTGCTACCTGGAATGCACTGATCCCATTGGCTACAGTAGCTGCTTGTCACACCAAATCACTAACAAATTCTAAAGGAGACATTACTATATACTCATTGGAACTTGAGTTCCAACCAATGGAACATAGGTTGACATACCTCACAACATTTGCAGTCTGTTTGCGCCTACCTGTGGCCATCTGAAAAAATCCCAGCATCCATAGCGGCCCTTTTGAATCCTATGGTGGCCATTTTAAAGTTATCCAGGCCATTCTGAAACTATCCACAGCAATTCTGAACGAACTACCATTCTGAAGATATTTGTGCCACTGTAATCTACCTCTAACCCCATTGATCCCATAGGATTAATGTTTTAGGATCCGCTTGTTTTCCAGGAACCTAACCCCCACAGATGCCAAGAATTGTCTGTATTTAACTTCCATTATTTCACACACACACACACACACACACACACACACACACACACACACACACACAGAGAGAGAGAGAGAGAGAGAGAGAGAGAGAGAGAGAGAGAGAGAGAGATTCTATGGTCATTGAGGCTGCTATCCTATGCACACTTCCATGGAAGTAAGTCCCATTGAGTTGAGTGGGAGTTACTTCTGAGTAGACAGGCCTAGGATTGGGCTGTCAGAGTGATAACAATACACAACATGGAGGGTGGTCCAGGGATCAATTTAGTCTAGTGAACAGCCAGTGGAACAGCCTGCCTAAGAGTGTTTAATTCTCACCCTCAAGGGACCAGCTGCTTTAGTTAGTTGAACTCCAAACCATAATCCTGATGTTGATGGTATTTTTATGCCCAAATGAACCACCTAACCTTTAAAATCACTCTCAAGAATATTATGCAATGCAGAGATTCACATTTCAATTACACTTGTAAAACTCTGTCCATTTAGCACCTCCAAACTTCTTTCTCTCCTGCTGCTCTTGAATGTCTGATCTTTTTTTCATATATATATATAGGTCTGGGAAAGGGGAGTCTGCTGGCTAGCATTGTTTCCATTTTCTTTTGAAATCAATGGGCATTTTTCCTCTGAATCCAATTGGAACAGAATAGCATTCTGGGACCTTTACTACCAACATATGTAGGGCAAAGCAGACAAAGCTTTACAGCGACAACATTCATCTTTCTCTCTTTGTACAAAAGGCTTTCTTTTTAACAGGTCAGCTCTTACTTTTTTGAGAGTGACTTACATTGCTCATTGGGTAAACACTGTTTGGCGAATGCTAGCTGAAAATAGCCACAAGCAACATAACTTGCTCCTCTTCTAGGTCCTTGGACCTGCTCGTTTGCCCAAAATGCCCGTTCTTCCAGTATTTGCTTTTTTCCCCCCCCACAGACCGGGTCTCCAAACTTCCTCTGGGTCTTTGGGAAAACCAGG
This sequence comes from Lerista edwardsae, assembly GCA_029204185.1. NCBI lineage: Eukaryota > Metazoa > Chordata > Lepidosauria > Squamata > Scincidae > Lerista > Lerista edwardsae. Next base: position 15,941,023 of record JAJKFI010000009.1, read on the forward strand.
AAGTGATGGTTTTCAGCTCTCCAAAGGCATTCTGAGGGCTGTCGAGGCTTCACGTGGCCTCCCTGCCTTTCAGAATACCCTCTGCACTCAACCAGAGCACAGGCGGGCCAGAGGTTCATAGGGAACCAGAGTCTTACCACGGGCCAGATAGAGGCTCTCCAAGGGCTGCGACTGGCCCCTGGGCCGGGGTTTGGAGACCCCTGCCTCAGACAGATGGGTGGCAAAAATTTACCACTTTGCCACCTGCTGTCATATTTAAACTGCTGTCAGACTCCTCCCTTTTACCAACAGTTCCCCATAACTTTAAAAAGGGGAAAGTCATAAGCAGTGGTGGTATCTAAAGCGGGAGGAACCGGTACACTGGGCAGGACTTACGTGTGATTGGCTGCCCGTCCGTTTGGTTCTGCCGCCTGCCTGCCTGCCGCGTGGGCTGCCCTGGCCTCGGAGGGGGCGCCTGCTCGCCGGGGAGGACAGGTGGGGGGCGCGCCGGGTGCCTGGGCGAACAGCGGTGGGGCGTGCCAACTGGGGGCAGCCCGCTCCAATCAACCGTACATCCCGCCCAGTGTTCTGGTTCCTCCCGCTTTGGATACCACCACTGGACATAAGGGCCTGCTTAGCCAGCCACCACTCACTGGGATGAGGGTTTGCTACACCCCCAGTGATTGTCTTGTCTTGTTGCCTATTAGCTTCCTTTCCTGGTTCCAATTGGGGTAGGTTATCCTTGGTGACTAGCAGGCACCATCAGCCAGTTAATGGGTAACCTCCCTGCTTGGAAGTAGGGAGTAGAGTCAAATTTTGGAACGGGGTTCCCACTTCGGGGATACTTCACTTTTTTTTGTTCAAGAATGGAACTGAACAGTGATGGAGCTGTAGAATCTTCATGAAGAATTTGCCATCCCTATACAATGTATAGCAGTGTTTCTCAAACTAGGTGGGTCTCGAGCCAGTTTCAGGTGGGCTGCATAGCACCTAGGGCAACCATCATTTTAAATATGGGAAAAAGAGATACTGGAAAGGGGGAGAATGGTGTGGTTATTTTGCTTGTGTCAACATTGTAAATAGGCTTTTAAAATTTCTGAATTACTTTTTAATTAGAAAATGGCTGAGAAATGACCCATCTTATTGCTGCATTCTGAGGAAAGCAGCAGGCTCTGGCATAACAGTGTTGGCACTTCCAGCTATGACATCACTTCCAGGTTAATGACACTACTTCCGGTGGGTCCCAGCCAGATTGTCATTCTAAAAAGTGGGTCCCAGTGCTAAAATGTTTGAGAACCATGGTTGTATAGGATTTTAGTCTTAATGGGCAGCCACAGCCATTGACCCAAGGGAGCCACCAGTCAACCAGTCAAGTTTGGGAACAACTGTCCTATGCAATAGCTGTATTTGGGCTCAGAAGCTTCCCAGAGCTTGGGACTCAGCTTAAAACCTGTTCACCTACCACTGTGACCCAACCATCAGCGGCGTCATGCAGCCGGAACGCTGGGCGGGAGGAACGGGTGAGTGGCAGACCGCCCATTGCGTACCGCTCCGTTTCGCCGTCTTCCCCGCCCCCGCGGAGCGGTACGCAATGGGCGGGCCACCACTCACCTGTTCCTCCCGCCCAGCATTCCAGCTGCATGACGCCGCTACCAACCACATATTCTATCTGTTTTTTTCCCTGTTATAGCATTTAGGAGTCAAATTGCGAAATACCATCCACACTCACCTCTAGATCAGTTTTAAGATTTTTAGTAATGTCAGTCTCAAGAAGTTTGATTTTCATGCTTCATCAGCAGGAGATGAGCTCTTTGAATGCAGTTCTGCAGACTAAAGGATACCATTGTTAACATTTAAGAAAAGTACATTTTATAACTTTACTGCACTTGACTTGAAATAAATATGTGAAGTAGCAAGCTGAACAAAGGCCAAAATTATAAGTATCTAATACTTTAACTGTTGGGATAAAAAGTTGGGAGTAAAACATTATGGTCTTAAAGAACACAGGGAGATGCTTAAGAATTTTCTTTCTGTCTTGCTCCCGATATATTGTTTTTAATTATTTCTAAATTAATCTGAACATTGTGGGAAAGGCAAGGTACATTTAATAAAAATACATAAAATTCTATCAATCTATGGAATTCTCTGCATGCTAAAAGGCCATCATTTTTACTCCCAGTGTTAATTTAAGATAATCATGTAAGGGCACAAGCCTAAGCATGTCTACTCAGAAGTAAGTCCTATTGTGTTCAATGGGACTTACTCCCAGGAAGGTGTGGAAGGGAATATAGCTTTACTTGTGATGAACCAAGATTAGAATTCTCCAACATATATGCATGTTTTGATTTAAGGTGCAAATGGACTCGGTCAGGGTTATTCAAACTGTGGGTCGGGACCCACTTGGTGGGTCACAACCTGATGTCAGGTGGGTCATGGAAAGCTGGGAGCAGCCAACATAGAAGCTGCAGACCTTACTCTTGCTATATTCCCTTTGTGAGTGTTGTTTGAATTTTCAAGTGAGGGTTTTGTTTTTTTTAAATTGATTTTAGTTCAGTGCTTTTACATACTATTTTGTCCTAATCTTGCTTTTTGTCAGGGATATTTCATGGTTGTGCAATTGCTGTAGTCCAAAAATGCCAGTTTGCATTCCAGGAGTGTTGTTTGATTATGTCACAGTGATGGCACTTCCTGCTTGATGATGTCACTTCCGGCTATAACATAACTTCCAGGGTAATGACATCACTTCCGATGGGTCCCAGCATGAGTGCCATTCTGAAAAGTGGGCAGTAGCACTGACTGGCACCCCTGTGTCAGCGCTAGTGCTATTGGACTGATGCTAGCAACAGTGTTGGCGCAGAGGTGCTGGGCAGAGGTGCTGCAACTCCGCTCCTGTGTCAACTGAACTTGGCTGGCACAAGAGCAGTTCAGCGTGTGGGGAGGGTGGTGGGGAGAACTGGACAGGAGGTGGGCGGGCCAGTTTGCACCCTATTTCACCGAATCGGGGCCATGCTGGCCTGGGAACAGGGGCAGAGATGGGATGCAGCCGGTAGGCCACATCCAAGCCTCTGTCCCCAGGCAGCATGGCCCCGATTTGGGCTGCACGGCTTCCTTGGTGTGCCTATACAGCAGGCACAGAACCAGAAAAACCAATGGGAAGGCTCCCCAGGGCACCAAAGCTGTGCTGGATTTGGCGCAGCCTTGCTAATCCAGCTCAGTTTATGAATGCGCCTCTGAATCAGTCCTAGGATGTTCAAACGGAACGTATCCTTTGGAATTAAGTCACAGACCTGTAGAAGGTGTCCTAGCCTGAATGACATCTACTGTATGTAAACCAGTGGTGTCATCCAAATGATTTAGGAACAGGTACTCACTTTTGATTGGCACTTGTTGGGGTCTGCCTACCGGAAGTGATGTCATAAGCAGGAAGTGATGTTGTGGCAGGAAGTGAGGTCATGGCCGGAAGTGATGCCATGATTGTTGCCATGGATGTGATCATGTTTGTAATAACTTCAGCTTCTGGTTAGTGTTGATTTAACTTCTATTGCTTTGCTTTCTAGAGATGTGTATAGAAATATTTGGCTTCAACTCTTCCCTGGTTAAATAGCAGGCTAGACTGTACTAGATTGTGAGCCCTTTTGGGACAGGGAGCCATTTAACTTTAATGTTAAATGCAAGGAGCCGGCAAAGAGCAGGAGGGAGAATGGGCACCCACCGGGCCGCACGACAATGTGGGCGCCCGACTGAGTGCCGGGCTGGCCAGCAAGGAGCAGGAGAGTGAACGGGCGACTAAAAAAAGACCACGTGGGGGCTGGGGGGAGGCTGCAGGAGGAACCGGGATGCTGGATCTGCGCGGCTGGAGGGAGCGGGAGCCCCAGGCAGCCAACCTTCTCACGCTTGCTGCCTTATTCCCGGGTCTCCTTCGCTGCTGCTGCTGCCACTGCTGCCGCCTCCGGTCCTCTCACTCTGCCGCTGCCGCAGCTGCCGCCACCACCATGCTGCCTGCCTGCCTCCTCACAGAAAGTGCAGGCAACAGCTGCGGGCGTGCAGTATGCATGCGCCGCTGCTGAGCCAACCAGCCAATGGGGCCAGCTTCGAGTCGGCGGGGCCAGCTCAACTTCTAGGAACCGGTACTCGCGTAGTGGTGCGTAGTGGGTGCATGACATCACTGATGTAAACCCATTTAATGAATATGAATTTCTTGGGCAAGTTAAACAGGGGATAGGCGAAGGGACAGACCTGCTGAGAAGAGATTTACTGCACAGAAGACCAAAAAAATTACTTCGGGCCCAGTTGTGCTCTTGCTTACCCTGGTGTAAATCTGCATTATCTTTATTGACTTCACAATTATTGATTTGAGTTAGTCTGGATTTACAAGGAAGGAAATAGGGTGCAAACTTGCTTCAAATGGTGTTACAAACTACTCTCAAAATACAGTTGGTCAGCGCTACAGCAGAATCCAATGGTACCAAATTAATTGTCTCTCCTTTTCCCATCCTGTGCAATTTTCCTTGGGCCCATTGTCATATTTTTACACTTCCCACTAAGCCCGCTTCAAAAATGGTGATGAACTAGCAGAACAGTGACCTTTCCTCATGAAAATTATTACAAGACTGCTTGTTTGACAGTATTTTAACAGTTTCTGCTGCTGGGAACTTTACTAGTCAGAAAGGCCTTTTCCTGCTTCTTTTCAAAAGTAACTGTTGAAGTCTTCAGGCTATTCTGATTTGGTTTACATGATTTTATTTGTTTATTTTCTGGAATAAAATCAGACCAATGCCTCTTCCTGGTGAATGCAAACAGGAAAGAAAAAAAAAGCTTTCTTCAAGTCACATACAATACAGAGCTTGAATAAAACCAAGTGATGCATACAGGCAGCAATTAAAGACGCAGGAAGCTGAAGGTGAGCTGATTGTAACTGGGTTATTGCATTGGTTAGTATCTTAGAACAGTTTTCCCAGTATTGGAAGAAAGCTAGGAGTTAAGAAAGCAGCAACTGAAACCATGAAAGATGGTGCTGTTTTAACTAGTCCTCACCACTTCGATGGCCCAATCCGATGTGGCGTGTTGGTGGAATGGTCCCGCTTGTCGCAAAAGTGTCATAAAGCACTTTGCTCAGACACCACCCAGACTAGGTAAAGCCCAAATCCTATCCAAGTTTCCAGCACTGACATAGCAGTCCCAATGGGGCCTGAGCTGCATCCTGCAATGGAGTATGTATGTATGTATGTATGTATGTATGTATGTATGTATGTATGTGTTTGTTTGTTTGTCTGTTTATTTGTTTATTTGTTTATTTGTTTGAAGAATTTATACCCCACCTTTCCCATGCCAAAGCAAATGCCCAAGGCGGCTTACATGCAGGGATGAATGGAGCCCCGAGTGTGCCCATGGCAGGGCAACGAGACCGTGCCCCCAGCATGTCGCCCCACCCCCGTGCGTCGCCCAGCCATGCCTTCCTGCACCCGGAATAGCTCTGTTTTGGAGCGGAACGGACGCAAGGGAGGGCGGGTGGGCCAGACAGCGCACGGGTTACTCTGCAGACTTCGCGCAATGGTGCCCCGCCACTGCCGGCGCCCATGGCTTGTGCCACCCTGGGCTACACCCTTCCTCCGCCTCTGCTTACATGAGCAGGCTAGTCTAAACCACCATTTTTTTAATGGGGTTTTTACAACTATACAGTGTTCTTGTGATCCGCCAATCCTCAGTCCCAGATGTAGCCTACACAGTGTGGTTCTCTCCTGTGAGTAGTAGTCACAGAGGCCTTCTCAAAGTAAGGGAATGTATGTTCCGTTACCTTGAAGCTGCATTGCCCTTAACTCAGTGCTAGAAAGTTGGTTAGGATTGCACCCTAAATCTGGTGAAGGCGCGCGGGTCAGGAGACCATGCTCAGACACACGCCCTGTTCCTCCCTCTCCCCGCCGTTCCTCCCACCACTTGACCCTGCACTGGCTTACCTGCAAAGTCCGTTAGTGCCATTAGGGCTAATGGGGATTGCCCCGCCCCTCCTCAGGAGCCGGGTTGCAGCTGCCGCGCTCCGGATTGGCTCATTTGAGCCAGGGGAAGGCGGGGCCAAGGGCGAATGGCCACGAGGCTCCCGCTCTCCCTCATTCTGGCGGGGAGCAGCGACCCCCTCCCTCCCGCCCTTTACCTAGTCTGAGATGAGCTGACCGCTCTTTTGAGGATCGGGTAGGGATTTTTTACTGTCTTCCTGATTGGTGTTGGAAGGCAGTTTTTTCGCCTACCCCAGACTGGGTTTTTGCGTGGGGTGGGTTGGAATGATTTTCTGACACTCACAGTCTATGTCCTCGTTTGCTTCGGTCACTTGGCATGAAGTGTGCGGGGTACAGGTAGGTAGGGCATATCGGTGTACATCCAAGAGGGCAAAGTCAAGGTGTGAGTCAGAACCACTCGGATGATGCCTAACTGGCTCGAAGAGGCTGAGCTGGCAAATACCTTGATTGGATGGGCAGGACCCAGCAGGATTTGTCCGCGGGTCAGGCCATCCCGCTCTCTTGACCCTTCTGGGGTGGCAACGAAAGGCTTAGTGCATGGCACTGATGGTTGCCTGGAGCCAGATGTTTTCGTCCTGAGAGAAAGGGGACATAGACGGCTAGGTCCGTTTCCCCTAAGGAGACCCCGCACCCCAGAGGGTGGGGCTTAGTTACCAGCATGGCCCCACCCTAATCCTGTTGCAATTATTTGTTACATTCCTGTTAATAAAGTGGCCCTATTAAAATCCAAGCTGCAGTCCGGAGTATTTATTAGGGGGTGCATGGGTAAGTCACCTTTGTGATTTGGTATCCCTTATCAGACCCAAGTTTTATAATTTTAGATTTCTAGATTGTTTTGGTTAAGAATGCCTTCTTGATTTAATTACTTGCACTCTGCTATTATTTTTTGTAAATGATTAGATAAGGCATGTAGAGAGACAGACAATATAAGGTATCACAGATATAAACATACCTTATATGAATCCACTGAATTGCTGAATCAAACTTACTGATTTATGGCTCTGACCAATATTACAGTTTGAATTTTTTCTTTACTTTTCTTTTATCTTTTTTTTTTCTTTTTGGAGTGAAAAAGTATCCTGTGCTGGGGAAGCAGTTGAGGAATTGCCTATCTTTACGCAATCAGTCCACAGCACCGATCTAAATTGACACAAGATAGATTAGAAGCTTGGAAAAGAATGATGACCTTTTGCTAGGAAAAGTACCACTCCAGTCTTGTCTGTTGTAGTCTTGTTTCATGATACATTTCAAAAAATGCTTTGGGAAATGCCAAGAGCTCCATCATTGTTGCCTAGATATTTTTCAGGAAGGTCAATAAAGCTGTTAAGGGAAAAAAAGGCTCTGTAAAATTAACTTGCCTCTCGTGTGTTGCGTTCCTTGTCTGGAGAGTGGCTTCTGCTGCCCTCTCTGCTCTCTCTTTTTGTAATTCCTCCTTATCAGTGCTTTTCATTTGATCCATCTCCCTGTAAGCACTCCCTGCTTTTTCTTCTAAAATGAAACTTTACTCCTCACTGCCACTTACCTGAGTGACTGACACTCGTTCTCACCTCTTTCCAGTTCCTAGTCTCTGATTAGTCATTCTGTATTTTGTGGGACTGAAGAGGTGGTACCTTTTTCCAGGGCTAATTAGCATCTTCCGTATTGACCAGGAAACTCTGATCAATGAATCCACACTGCTTTGCCTTTTGAGATCATGTTTGGTATCTGGGTATGAGCTGCCATTGAGCCAACAGAAAGACTCCATTCAGTGTTTATCTATTACAGTATTTATATACTGCCTTTCTCATAGACTCAGGGCATGAACCTAGCCTGTGTTGGAACAGGCAGGTCTGGCTGGCCTGCCCTGTAGCCAATGAAGGTTCAGAGTGTGCTGGAGCCTCCATGGAGCAAGGGGACAAACATCAAGGAGCACACAACCAACCAAACAACCAAACAACCAAACAACCAACCAAATAACCAACCAACCAACCAACCAATCAAACAGTATTTATATACACCTTTTCAACAAAAAGTTCACAAAGTGGTTTACAGGCAAATAATAATAAAGTTAAAAGGCTCCCTGTCCCAAAAGGGCTCACAATCTAAAAAAAATGCAGAACACCCCCAGCAACAGCCACTAGAAAAGACACTGTGCAGGAGTAAAGAGGGACAATTGCTTCCCCCCTGATTAATATATGAGGATCACCACTTGAAAAAGTGCCTCTTGCCCAGTTAGCAGGGGTCGACAACAAGATACTTGCATCTCATTGCCACTCCCCTGAATCTGGTATTCTGATATAAAAGCCAGCATTAAACAGTCAGCAAAGATGAGCTAAGAATGGTGAGGGGGACTCTAAATCTTCTGGTGGTCTAAATTATTCCCTGGAAACATTTCCCCCGACTGCATAAGGTCCCTGTAGGAAGGACTTGGTAAAGACTTGGTAAAGAGTAGGCAAAGAGGAGATATGGCTGTGAGACATTGATAGCCCAATCCAAACCAGGGCTCCAAGGCATATCTTCCCAGAGGCGTGACATAGCAATTGCCCTGGGTGCTGTTTTAGGCAGGGTGCTGGGTGTGAAACTCCCTACCTGCAGTTGTCGTTGTCGTCGCCCCCCCCCCCCCGCACTGGCAATTGTTTTCCATTCATTGCTTCCAACTTGCTTTGTTGTATTTTTTTGTTGAATCTTTTTAGATGAATCTTTCTGGAATTGCCAATTGTGTCACTATGCTGGGAGGCAGTTCTGAGAAGCCTGAGGCAATGTGCAAGTTTAAAATAGTGGTAGGATCCTCCACAGTAAAATAGAAAACTTTCCCTATAAATCCGACTTGCTAAATAATTGAAGGCTATTGCTGTAATCTTAACATCTGTATTCTTTTAAGGGGCTGAGATACAATTCATCCCAACATTCCTTCTTTGGCAGAAGGAATTTATCTACTGCCAGGATACAAATTTAGCTCTAAATGAAGAATGTAAAATGTAGAAGTGACTGCAAAGGAAAAACAGTTTAGAGATACCCATTTGTAAGCAATACTATATACATTACTTTATAAATAATTTAAGCTATACATCATCCTCTTTGTGACACTCTGTGATAACCGAGGATAAATTATTTTCTCTCCAGCCCATTCCCATTGAATGCTTTATGTCTTTTGCAAGGTGTTTGCCTTGGTAAGGAAATCATTTGCTTTTGCAAAACCCAACATAAGCCAAAGTAGATATTAGATCGTTCAGCTTATATATGCCACACCTAGCAAACAATAGAATTTGAAGGACAAGCCCAATATCTTCTAGTACAGCGACTCTGAAGCAATGTCGCACGGCATATTGGTGTGCCACAAATGATCTGCGGCCCGCAGGTGTGCCGCAGGATTTTGGTGAGGGTTTTTTATCAGTTGGGCCATTGGGGATGTGAATTTCCCACCAGCATGGTGTTCCTTCTCAATTGTCAAAAAAACCTGATAGTGTGCCTTGATTCTTTTAGTGGCTTGTAAGTATGCCATGAGATGGAAAAGGTTAAAAATTTCTGACAAGGGACACTATTGTGTGCTGCACCCTTCCTTGGTGGCCACTGGCGAGGTGCCAACACAACAGCTCCTCCTCCCTTGCACACTGGATATGAAAAGGAGAAAGGGAAAGACACAGAAGAGGAAGTGAAGAGAGGAGAATGGTGGGCTAGGAGACACTCTAGCCTACCACTCTCCTCTCCACCTTTCATCTTCTACTCCATTCCCCTTCTTTTCAGGTGGAGGCAGTTGCAGATGGTGGCAGCACTTCCACCTCCCTGCTAAGCCACCAGCAGAGATGATCAGTTCAACTTATGGATGCATTAGCCTGATCTGGCAATAAATATGCTATGTACAGAAATGTGAATCATCCTCTTTCCTACATGCCCAAAGCTGCAATATCTCCTTCATTATTAGAGGCTGCATGGAGTAGCTCCAGTTTTAGAGCGCAATCCTAACCTGGAGTTAGGCCAGCACAGTTAGACCAGCAAAGTTTGGATGGCACTAGGGCCACCATAAAGTGCTTTTGGGCCACTCTCTGAGTCAAGGAAGATGGCGCACGTCTATGTGTTGGCCTCTCTGGTTCCGAGAGTGGTCCTAACATGCTTTATGGCGTCCCTTGTGCCAGCCAAGTGGGACGTGGTGGCACAATGGGTTAAACCGCTGCTGCTGGGTTTTCCGACTGGAAGGTTGGGAGTTCAAGACTGTGTGACGGAGTGAGCTCCTGTTGCTTGTCCCAGCTCCTGCCAACCTAGCAGTTTGAAAGCACATAAAAATGCAAGTAGATAAATAGGGACCACTTCAGTGGGAAGGTAACGGCGTTCTGTAAGCTACGGCATATAGTCATGCTGGCCACATGACCTAGGAAGCTTGTCCTAGGACAAATGCTGGCTCTACAGGTTTAGAAACGGAGATGAGCACCGCCCCCTACAGTCGGTCACAACTAGACCATTCGGTTGTGGGGAAACCTTTACCTTTACCTTGGGCCAGCCAAACTTTGCTGGCCTAACTGTGCCAGCCTAACTCCAGTTTAGGATTACGCCCTCAGAAACCTATGTGTGTAGGTCACTTCTTTTGAATAGGTATGAAGTAAATCTGCCGGAACCCACCCACCCACCCACCCACCCACCCAATTTTCAAACACCCCTGATTATGGCTCTCATACAGTATAATTTTTGAATAATGTTGGCCTTTGAAAATAAATTGTTTACTGGATTTGTCTAGGATGCCAGTATTTGCACTGTTTAGCCATTGCCAAGCTGTGAAAGTGTCACAATGTCATGAACGATTCATGCTAATAAGTAGTCCTTCATTTCTTTCCAAGTTGTTTATTTTAGTTAACTGTGTAACTTATGCTGACACTGTATGAGAAGAGCTCTGAACAGACGTTCCAGGCAAATGCTTAAGAAAGGGGGATTCTTGACTACAAAGATTGGAGATTTGCTTAAACTCTGTCTTTAATGAGTATAACCTAATGCTAATGCTGATGGACTGAAAGAAGATTTACAATTCCTCTGACTGTAATGACCACACTGATGAGGCTGCAAAAGTAAGACATATGTGTTTAAATCAGAGCACCATTTTTTATGCACTAAATCTGTAGTCCTGGACATTATTTGCATGCACTGTGGCCCATTTGATGTGAGTGTGCACATGCAAAACGGGCTTCTTCACCTGAAATCAAGGGTGTAGTCAAGAGGGAGCAGCAGGTTCTTGTGTCACAATGATGGCACTTCTGGCCATGACATCGCTTTTAGTAGGTCCCAGACAGACTGTCGTTCTGATAAGTGGGTCCCAATCAGTGGTGTTATTCTACTGGAACGCTAGGTGGGACATCCGGATGATTGACAGCCCGCCCGTCGCGTTCCGCAGCGTTCCACCGTTTGCGTAACCAATTACGTCGCTTGCGTATGTTACGCAAACGGCGTAACGCTGCGGAACGCGACGGGCGGGCTGTCGATCACCCGGATGTCCCGCCCAGCGTTCCAGTAGAATAACACCACTGGTCCCAATGCTAAAAAGTTTGAGAACCACTGATGTAGGCTATCATCTTTCAAAAGTTTGACTGAGAGACCGTATACAGCTCATGTTATGATGATATGATTGGGCTGTGAATGGGGCGATGGCTATGGGGGCTGTCATGACAAACTCCTAAACTGCAAAATGTACCACTACATCCCTACTTGTGATCATAGCATCTACTGTAACTTCTATTGTTTCTTCTTCACCAGAGCAAGGACTTTTTATTGAGGTCCATGAAAAGTTGGAAAGCGTATGCCACCATCAGAACCATATTTGCATCTGGCCTTCTCTTTTAGGCATAACCATATGAATTATCCTTAATTCTTAAGTAGCAGTGGGACCTAGCCTGGCTTTATAGCTGATATCTTCCCACAGTGCTGCCCTGAAGGAAAAATTGTAATGACTCGATGGAGGTTCTTCCTCTGTTTTGACAAAGTTGAATTCCAAAGAGTTGTTTCTTTTAAAGACGTTAAAACATTCTACCAAGGGAGCTTGGCATACTGAATGTCTCTGCTTGAATGCTTGTGGACTGGGTCAAAATGAACATGAATGTGCCCCAGAAGTTTGAACTTTTGCACTGAGCACTCATCAGCTTTTCTTTTGAGCCTTTGTGAGTGGTCAATGCTCGTGAAGAGTCTATTTTTTGTGGGTAGTCCTTTGTGAGCCATCACTGTGATGGTTTTGCAAAGGCTAAAACTTTTGCAAACATTTATTGGGAAAGTGCTCAAAAGCCGAATTCAATTTCAGGTTGCGCAGTGGTCATGCTTGCCTGTGGTGTTGCCAGGGGCTGTGGCACCCAGAGCAGTGATGTCATGACATCACAGGTTCCCCCAGAAGAGGAGGCCTCCTCTTCTTTGTTTTCGGCTTTACATTAAGGAATATGAAAAAATGCTGCGAAATGATATAGAAATTCACGTACAATGTTTTAATTGGGAAAACAAGGAGCCAAAAGAGAAAAAAAAATACACCAGCTGGAACAGCAGCAGCTCATCTGAAAGCACTTGGAGAATAAACATATATTTTGAGAGAAGATCGGAACAGAGATAGATATCTGAAGGGAGCACATTCTACATTGACAGGCTCACCACCCCAAAGGGTTTGTTGCCTCCCAATGCCAACGCAGTGGCAGTTTCTTGATGTAGTCTCGGTTGAAAATACTTGTGATTTGCAAAATTTGACAGCAGACAAATTCTAAGAGATGTCCAGTGGGTAAAAAAACAGTACCTCCGGGGACTGAAGGCTTCAGAAAACATGCTATGGGGTCACACCAGCCTGAAATAGTTGAAGTATTCAGTGCAAAATTGTGTGTGTGTGTTTGTGTGTGTGTGTGTGTGTGTGTGTGTGTGTGTGTGTGGTTTTTAATCAGCTACACTTTCTCTTTACTGTTACTGTGTCAGCCATTGGTATTTTTTTGGAAGTGTCAAATACTCATTATTTAACTGGACCTAAGCTCGCTGGAAAGCCTTCCCATTAACTAGATGGGGGAGTGGGGAGAGCAAAGAGGAGATCAGAGTGAAGTTTCAAAATCTGTACTCATAGCCCTCCTTTCATCTCCTGTCTTTATGTTTCTTTATCTCTTCATTCCATCATGTTCTGCAGGAAAAGGATGATGAAAGTCTCCTATGTACTCATTCTTTCCAGGTAATTTTTCTTTGTGCCAGACAAATAAATAACCCACTAGGTCAGATTTCCCAATTATTTGTGAACAGCTTCGTTGTATACATAATTATCTAACAGATGTGGATATTTCATTATACCTGCTTTTAAACATATCCGAATCTCTTGAGTAATTGTGGGTCAGTGTGCTTTTTCTAATTTTCAAGTGCATCTCCAGAAAGAAAGAAAAGCTGCCTTCAGTATGTTTCACTTCCCTGAGTGTAAGCCCCATTGACTGCATAGTCATGCACAGGGTTGCACTGTGATTAGGTATATAACGCTGGTGGGGCTCCCTTGAGCCTCGCCGCCGTTTGCATGGCCCCCACCCTTGCACTGGGCAAGGGCGAGAAATCCAGGGCCAGCGATTGGCTAGCCCTATCTTTGGAAGCGTCCGGCGCAACCGTTAGGCTGGAAGCGGAGTGCTCACCAGATCAGTCGTGCCGCACCACCCTAGGTTCAGCCTGAGATTAGCTGGTCACCTTCAGGGGCCAGGTAGGAATTTTTTTACTGTCAATCAGATTTGCCCGGATTGACAGTTTTTTTGCCTACCCTAGATTGGCACTGTGGTGGGTGGCTTGTTTTTGGTTTGGCAGGTCACATCCTGGCGGGGTAGGCAGGTGATGCTCGCAAACATCCTGAAGGTAAGAAAGGCCAAGGGGCAAACAGGACCGGTCTTATAATTCTTGTCCTGTTTGGAACCCCTGGCTGGCGAACCCCTTGGCTGGTTGGGCTAAGGCCAGCACACACGAATTTACAGTGCCAGCAAGTTGGGTGTTAGTTATTTCCCTGCTGCATGTTTTTCATGTTTAATTTAATAAAAACCTTTTCATCCAAAGTCTTTGTCCTGTGCATTATTTGGGGGGTGCTGCGTAAAAGGGATGCTTATGAAATTGGCCTATGCCTGATTGCTCCTCAAATATTGCATTTACCAAAAAACGACTCAGATAAGCTGATTGGTGTTTTGGGACTGTTCCTTCCTATGTCAATGTTTGTTTAATTTTTTTTCTTTCTAGTTGCATCCCAGCAGGATCAGTCTAAAAAAAGAAAAAAAGACCGAAAATGGAAATTACTGCTTTTGGGATAAAAGTGCAGTTAATATTCCTACTACTTTGTACCTTTGATCTTGTGATGTCTTCTGGGTGTCTGAAATTTTTGGGGTTTTTTGTTCATCTTCTGGTAATTGAGTTTTATGATTGAAAAAGGTCTCCTTTATTTATCTTTTCCCTAATAATATGTACACTTTTTGAGTTCCCAAAGAGTTCTGTGATATTTTGAAGTTGTTTTTATAACAACCTTGTACAGTACGTATTATTATCCTGCCTATATTGCAGCTAGATGGAGTAGCTTAGCTAAGCCCTTCCAGTGTGTCAGGGCAAAAGTGAGATTTGAACCAAGTAAGTCCTGTTTCAATACGTGCAGCCCAATTCTGACCTGCTCTGCCATAGCCAGGCCTCATGGCCTGCACTATCTAGTACAGGTTAAGAAGTGGCTGGATATTTTAACCCTTACCCAAGCGGTGTTATGCCGCAAGCGGCGTAATTGGTTATGCAAACGGCGTAATGCTCCGGAACGTGATGGGTGGGCTGTCGATCACCCGGATGTCCCGCCCAGCATTCCGGCAGCATAACACCGCTTTGTTGTTGTTGTTCAGTTGCTAAGTCGTGTCCGACTTTTCGCGACTCCATGGACCACAGCACGCCAGGCCTCCCTGTCCTCCACTAGCTTATGGAGTTCGCCCAATTTCATGTTCATCGCTTCGGTGACACTATCTAACCATCTCATCCTCTGCCTTACCCCAAATAACACCCAACCTGTACTTTGGGGCTATTTGCATTTCCGTCATCTGGCAAAAACCCAAACAGCCCCGTGTAATGCTGGTTAGACCAGCAGTGGGGTTAGGATATGGCGGAGGAGGAATCCAGCACTGCTAGAAACTTGGAACTGGAAACTCGAGGATTACTGATTCCAGTGCTCTCCAGGCCCAATCTGCCCCCACCCGGTTGGCCACCCTGCCTTTCTCAGCCCCTGCCCCACTTGGCACTAAACCCACCTCAACCGGCAGCCTGGTATCAGAATGCAGCACTGGTGGGGTAGGGCAGGCCACTCTGCTTAGCGCTGATTAATTGACGGGTGTTACAACGTGCCTTGCAGCATGTTTGTGATACATTCTGCTGGTGCAGGGATCATCGTACCAGCAGACCTTGAAGATAGGATTGGGCTGTCAGTCTCCCAGGCTACACTTGAAAAACTATATAAATAAAAAGTGTCAAAAGAAAAAAAATCACAATGCCCGGTTCCATTTAAGAATGATGATACCAGAAATTTTGATGGGATTTTTCTTCCACAAAGTTGCAAAGGTTAACGTTTGAGGTGAAAGGGCCTTTTTAATGGAATGGAAGTGCCTGCTCATAGGCTTGGTGTTCTGCCAAATTCCCTGCTGGGCCTCCCCAAGGGCCCCAATGTCCACACTATGCTAACTAGTTTCCCCTCCAGAGCGGCCTCAGAGATAGGCAAGAGGGAGGGGGTTCACTCACTCACTGGGCCTCCTCTCTTCCAGCAGCTTTGTTTGGGATCACCGGCTGGCCAGCCTCCTCCAGACAGCCCTCATCACTGGCTTAGCTCAAAATACGCTACCACCAAACCCCACCACCAAACAATAGGCAGTCAGCTTGCCTCCTCCACTTGGTGGCTCCAGGGGCGTGGCAGCCATACAACTGTTCCCCACAGTTATTCCCCACAATGACCTTACCTTATCCAGTCAGTCAGTCAGTCAGTCAGTCAGTCAGTCAGTCAGTCAGTCAG
>JAJKFI010000009.1:15965654-15986158 GCA_029204185.1 Lerista edwardsae
ACAAACAAACAAACAAACAAACAAACAAACAAACAAACAAACAAACATTTGCCAGGCTTGTCCCTGAGTGCCTGACACTTCCACCGCCCCCCGCAAATCCCAGTTTATCTCAATGTGCACAGAAAATTGATTTAACTGTGTAATGGGGCAATCAGATAATGACTTCTTGTGGTCTTAAATAATTTAACTTATTAAATTAAACTTTAATTTAACTTTAAACTTTATTTAATTTAACTTTATTATTATTACTATTTACCTGTAAACAGTGATGTCATCTGGGCACGCCAGGAACCGGAACGCCTGGATAATTGACAGCCCTCCGCCCCTATGGCGGAGGGCTGCCACGCCTCCCTGCGCCTCACAGCGCCTGAATCCATTTCAGAGCGATTTGGGACGCGAGGGAGGGAGGGCGGGCCCAGGAGCAGCTCGCCCGTCCTCCGGAGAGGCGGCGTGGCCCGGGCCCGTCCGCAGAACTGGCGGAACGGTGTACCGGGCCGTTCCGCCAGGATGACCCCACTGTCTGTAAACCGCTTTGTGAACTTCGTGTTGAAAAGCGGTATATAGGTACCGGTTGATTGACTGATTGAAATAATGCGTTCTAAGACTAATTTGTGAACTTGGGAATCAATTCAAAGTTTCTTGCACTTTCAGGTAGCATCTGTCGCTAGCTACCCTGAGACAACATTGACATCTCAGGTTTATTCCAGTACTCAGGGCACAATCCTAAACTGAATTAAGCCAGCATAAGCTAAATCAGCAAAGTTTGGCCAGCACAAGGGCCACCGTAATGTATGTTTGGACCACTCTCGGTCAGAGAGGCCAGCACACAAACGTGAGCCATCCTTCCTGACTCCAATAGTAGTCTAAGCATGCTTTATGGCTGGCCTGGTGCTATCCAAACTTTGCTGGCTTAGTTTATACCAGCCTAACTCCAGTTTAGGGTTGTGCTCTCAGTTGTTGTTTTAAACATCTAAACCATGCTACTTTCTGGAAAATAAGAACATTTCACCACTTCATTTCTGCAGCTGTTGAAGAGAGCCCTACATTACAATACACTTCCATTGCTAGCAGCAGAGACAAGGATGTACAGTCGTCATTCTTTGCTCCTAAAGGCAATAGACAAAAGGGACTTGTTTTCTCCTCTGCTTTCCCCATCCTCCACTGTCTAAATGCCAGAAGCTTAAAAATAATTATTGCAGTCTTCATGCGTTGCTTTCTGCGGTGGAGATGAGACTCTGGGGAGTGGTAAGAAAGTAAATAGTGAGGAGGTAAACAGCATAACTGGAATTAGATTAGCTAGATCAGTGTTTATCACACCAGCTGTATTGTCTGGGAAAGCTGTGTAATGTCTCATGCAGTGGATATCAGCAGTGAAGCCAGAGTTATATGGCAAAATAGCCTTAGTTGAAACCATGTGTGTTTAGGTAGGATTGAAATGTTTTGGAACTAAGCAAGTTTCTTTTTAAATTTAAAAATGCTATTTGTTTGTTTGTTTGTTGAAATACTGGAAGGTGCTTTATCACACAGGGATAGTTTAATACAGGTATATTCCCCCTTATCCAGACATTCAAAATCCAGACTATTCTGAAATCTAGACACTTTTGGCCAAGAATAATAATAATAAAAAACTTTCTGTAGTGTGAGCACAAGAAGGTCTTGTACTCATCCCCATGTACTGTGCAGGTATAGGCAAGTATAAGCAAGAGGAAGCATTTCTCATCTTTATGAAATTATTCTGAAATCCAGACAAATCGGAAATCCAGACCTCCTGTCCCAAGCAGTCCAGATAAGCGAAACTCAACCTGTATTTTGGTTTTCCCTTAAATTATTGCTAATGGTTATTTTTTTTCAGGAGAGGTGGCTTTCAAAGATCCAGGGAAATGTGGGAAACTATTCTAGAACGATAGTATAAGCAAGTCTTTAGAGCAGGGATTTTCAGCCTTTTTCATCTTATCACACACTGACAAAGCACTAAGATTTTCAGGGCACACAATCCCTCCTTTTTTGATAACTGACAAGGCGCACTGCACTGTTAGTGTGGGGCTCACATCCCCCAGTGGCCCTACAATCCCCCAATGACCGTTTCCCATACTTCCCCAGCACACCTGGGAACCATTTACAGTACACCAATGTGCCATGGCACACGGTTTGAAATTCGCTGCTTTAGAGGGAGAGATGGTGTGTGAGAGTGAAGGAGAAGTGAAGGAACAGAGACTGTGGCCTAGAGGAGCGAACGTGATCTTGTTTTTCTTTTGAATGAGTAACAGGCAGGGAACTGGAAGGAAGAGCAGTCACTACCACTGTTGCCATGATCTCTCACCTTCCTGACTCTCTCTGCCTACTGCACTTTCAAAAGATGGAGAGGTCAGTCTCAGGCACCAGGCAAACGTGCAGTAGCATAGCCAGTGGTGCGGCGCAGTAAGTACTGTAAGTGCCACAATGTGCCACGTAAATGGCCTCTCCCACTCACCATTGGAGCCACTCTGGGCAGCAACAGCAATGCACAAATGAACCACACAGCATCTCTAGCCCATTGCTGTCCCTGCCTGGAATGGCTCCAGTGGCAAGTGGGAGGGGCTGCTTAACTGGCACACTGCTGCGCCTGCAGTATTTACCAGACACCCCCCCCCCCTTGGGCGACTCTACTGGGTCCTCGATCTTCTCTATCTTCCGGTATGCAAGAACTAATAGAAAATATGGAGTTGGCTTCTAAAATTCATAGAATAAAAGCCTGAATAAACAATTGGGTAAACTAAATTCACAATTATAATGAATAGACAAAGGTTATGGACCAGGCCAGATCTAGATTTGGGGGCCCTTGACAAGCTGTCCCCACAGGCCCTTTCTTACCTGCATGGCACTGTGGCACTCCGCCACCAACCCACATGGGTTATGGCCACAAGAATGGTCTCAGGGTTCAGCAGTAGACCCTTCTGTGGGAGTGGAGCTATTCCCCGACAGTGTTGCCCTCTGATGCCAATCCCTGGTTATAGGCATTCTGATATATCCTGAGTGTTTGTAAAGGGCGGAATGCATTTCAGGTCAAAACCGCATACATTTCATACCGCAATCCTTTTTCATCTTTAGTAAGAACACAGTCTTCATGCCTAGGCACAACAACTGCCTGGAAGTGAACACCATTGAACATTGTGGGACTTACTTCCGAGTCAACATGAATAGGCTGCAGTTGAAAAACAAGCAATCGCAAATCAGCTGTGATGATTTTTAGTCATTCATTATGAGGAACCACATGCGAGTCCCCCAAGTATTATGCATTTTGTTCATGCCAATCGCCAGTAACATCAGTTTGTTGGATCTCCCCATCAGGCATCTATAAAACATACACAATTTAACTTACTTGTGATAGTTCCTTTTAACTTCCAAAAAGTGTCTACTGGAAAGATTATTTCCCAATTATCTCCAAATCTGCAAATAAAAGTACCAAGGGAGATGTTTTATTGAGAAGTTAGCTTTGAACCATTCTGCACTTCATTATCCTCCAATCAAGCAATCACATTTCCTCACCTCTGGAATTCACATTCATCTGATTGTCATTTGTGTGCTTTAATTGGTTACGCTGTAATTTCTGGCTGGAGCCTTCCGAACAAAGGAGTGTTACTGG
Source organism: Lerista edwardsae (assembly GCA_029204185.1). Lineage (NCBI taxonomy): Eukaryota > Metazoa > Chordata > Lepidosauria > Squamata > Scincidae > Lerista > Lerista edwardsae. Next base: position 15,969,277 of record JAJKFI010000009.1, read on the forward strand.
CAGTTCATTCACTGTTTTATTCCCTTTTTAAAAAAATAGTTGGCCGAGATTCCCTCCAGATTTCCCTATCATCACCTACACAGCTCTCCCACTGGCTATAAAATACTGCAGCAGCTTGTAGGTAATTGATCAGACAAGTGAACTGTAAAATATTCATTTTCTACTTCAGCAGCTAGATAATTCTCTTGGGAAGTGGATGAAAATATTGCTTATGCACATCAGGGTCGACAGAGTAATAGCAAGGTTGCTGATAAGCAGGGGTCTGCTACAGAGTTCAGGCTTAATTCTGCTCCATGCCAGAGACAAGGAAGCATGCGATCTCCCCTTTGCCTGCAGCAAGAAGTCTCATTATATACTGAAGCTGAAGGCATCAACATTGATGTGCAAGTCTTGCTGCTTTGGGATTGGTACGTCCTCTTCTAATTAATCAGGGTCCATCTTGGCATGCCAAGGACCCAATTAACAGTTAGCTACTGTAACCAACCTGCTAAATACCAAAATACTAATGGATGCAAAGGGAGTTTATAGAAAGGTGATGGCAGAACAGGTGCAAAATGATTCTGGTCTGGCCTTTTATAGTCACAAATGGTGATTTTTAAACACTGGGTTCTTCTTTCAGTCTGGCTTCTTTACCGCTCAGACAACACATGATGATGAACAACAGGTATGTCCCAATCACATATCAAGCAAGTTGGATGTGATTTGAAGAACAAATAGGTTTATGCAGTTGTACTTAATACAGTATTTTCTATACTGTGATATATTGCTGGCCTGCTTCTGAAACGGGTTTTGACATAGACTTGCCAGGTGTCCCTTTTTGTAAGGGGCTCCCCGTATTTCAGGTTTTAAAATTGTGTCCTGTATCAGTGTTGAATGGGACATGAGAAATCCCGTTTTAGAAATCCCGTTTTATATTCTGTGATATATTGCTGCCCATCCTTTTTTGCCCTTTGGAAAACATTTTATTTATTTTAATTTATTTTAAAGATTTCTATCCCATCTTTCCTTTTGCAGCAGCAAATGCAATTTTGTCAGTATTTTGTTAGCATTGTCATTCTTCAGAGTCCAGCTTCTGCATTTGCCAGAAGAGTCTTTAGAACTTTAATCCTGGCATGGGTGGGTGGATGTGCCTTATCATTTGCACACGTTGTTGGACACATGTACCTGAACCCTAACGCATCACTCATGGTGGAGTCTGCCGTTTCATGCCCTGAAGCTGCCAAGATATATTTTGAACTGTTGCAAGACCATTATGTTTTTCTCCAATATCTCTGATAAAGGTCCATCATCCTCTTGCCTTTTAAATCTGTGGATAGACCATTGCAGTGAATGAATACAGCATACAGCCTGGCAATAAAGAGCCTTCTGCATTGGGTAACGCTACAATGATGGGGCATGGTGGCACTGCGGGTTAAACTGCTGAACTTGCTGACCGCAAGGTTGGCAGTTCAAGACCACGCGACGGAGCGAGTTCCTGTCAATTGTCCCAGGTCCCGCAAACCTAGCAGTTTGAAAGCATGTAAAAATGCGAGTAGATAAATAGGTACCACTTCGGTGGGAAGGTAACGGCATTCCGTGCACCTTGGCATATAGTCATGCTGGCCACATGACCAATGAAACTTGCCTCGGACAAACGCCGGCTCTTCGGCTTAGAAACGGAGATGAGCACCGCCCACTACAGTTGGTCACAGCTAGACCATTCAGTCCTGGGGAAACCTTTACCTCACCTTACAATGATGTGGACCACCAATCGAACCTTGGTATGAGAATTGGGGTATTACAAGCATTCTTCTATTGGTATGCCAAGAAAAGAGATTTGAAGCTTTGGGCTACTAGAACAGCAGAATCTAGTAAGGGGGCTAGATGTGGCCTGCGGAAACTCTCTATCTAGCCCTTGGGTTCTCCCAGCACAACCATTAGCTGCTCTCAGCCAATGAGCTGCCTCTACTGAAAGCGCAGCCCGTGTGATGATGGGGTTCTTCCACATCTTGAAAATATGATCAAAATTTGTGTATTTTCTCTTCTGCCATTTGCAGCTAAGGAGTTCCTAGGTGAGAACAAAATGTTTATTTCGGGCCTTGATCTGCCCAAAGCCATCACTTCCTGCTTAATGACATCACTTCCGGCCCTCAGCAGGTGCTATGAATGCTATTTGGCCTGCTTCTGAAACGGGTTTTGACATAGACTTGCCAGGTGTCCTTTTTTGTAAGGGGCTTCCCGTATTTCAGGTTTTAAAATTGTGTCCCGTATCAATGTTGAATGGGACATGAGAAATCCCGTTTTAGAATTACAATCACTGCTGTTCTCTTGAGAGCCATGTTTCTATTGGCTAGTGTCAAAGTCATTCACCCTTCCTTGTCTTTCTTACCTTCATTGGCTCTCGCAATGCAAGGTCCAGCCCCCAGCCTCTCCTTCACACTCAGTTTGCAGCATGCTGCAGAGCAAGAGCAGAGGGGCTGTGAAGAAGGAGGCTTCTAAGTTTGTAAGGAGGTTTTCCTTTCCTTCCCACCCACCCCCAACGTTGGTTCTGAGTGTGAATGTGTTTTTGACTGGGTCTATATGGAGTTCTGATGTTTCTATTTACCCCTGCTAACTGGGCAAGAGGCAATTTTTCAAGTGGTGTTCCTCTTATATTTAGCAGTGGGAGAGCAATTGTCCCGATTCAGCCCTGCGCAGTGTCTTTTCTAGTGGCTGTTGCTGCTGGTGGTCTACATTTTTTTTTTTTTTTAGAGATTGTGAGTCCTTTTGGGGCAGGGAGCCTTTTAACTTTATTATTATTGCTTGCCTGTAAACCGCTTTGTGAACTTTGTGTTGAAAAACGGTATATAAATACTGTTGGTTGATTGATTGATTGATTGATTGATTGATTATATGGAGATCTTTCCCCCCCACCCCACTTCCCTCCCTTGGTTCTGAGTGTGAATGTGTTTTTTGACCGGGTGCTCCAATGTTTATATGGAAGAAGGGTAATCTAAACATGTGAACAATATGAATGAGTATGACTGTGAGGTGACTGCATGCTTGGGGGGCAGCAGGAGGGGGCACGCTGGTGGGGAAGGATGCGCCCCTCCATTTTTCATTTTTTTTTTTAAAAAAAAGCCCAGGTATGATGTCACTTCTGGGGCAACATTTTGCCCTCTGCACGGGGCTGCTCTTTCATTAGCTACGCCACTGTCTGCCATTGCGTACAGCAGTGTCTCGATACTTACTGTCCCTTACTGTCATTTTGAAAACCTGGCAAGTCTAGTTTGACATGCCTGCACTAGAACACGCAGCATTGCATAGAACCGCACGTCTTGTTTCTACTGCCATTTGTGAGCATGTAAGAATAGTAGGAATCCCCTGGGAACAGTGGGAGGAGCACCCAATCTCTCTTACCATTTCTTTATCATAGTGCAAATGAGAGGACTCCCCCTCCTCGCTTTCAGACCATTGGCACATCTAAGATAGGAAAAGGGAGGGTTGATGGCAAGTAATGGCTAGCTTATAAATCTGCTCACCATCTGTGGACCCATAGGATGGGAGAGGACTGAGCTTTCTTCCCACCCCCACGACCCTTTCATCTTAAATACGTTTTCATCCTTTTCTTTTTTTTTTCGTACCAGATTGAGGTAGACACCGGTTTAAACAAACAGCTCTGCCAATGTCACTTGTAATTTAAGCCCAAGTTTTCAAATAACTGCTAAGGTACTTTAATTGAAAGTGGTTAAAAGTAGTGTGCCTACAGGCCAAGAGTGCAGAAAGCAAGGAACAGGTAATTCTTTTCTTCTTTATCTCTCTGGGTTGCTATAGCAAGAGTTCTGAAGGGAATTAGCAACAGCTTTTCAGGCTCTCTAATGTTTAATGTTTCTTAAGTAACCTTTTCCAAGACCAAACTGTACTAATCAGGGAATACAGGCAGGTCCATTGTATGTTTCATTCTGACACAAACAGTAAAAAGGGGGAAAAAAAAGAAAAGAAACAACACATAGCCTGCAGATTATTAACAGATTTGCCGCCCAACCCTACTCAGAAAGAAGTCCTGTTGTGCTCAATGGGGCTTCCTCTCAGAAAAGTGTGTGGAGCAGGGGTTCCCAGGCTCCTCTGAGCAGCGGCGGCATTCAGCCGGTACGCTGGGCGGGACTTACCTTTGACTGGCAGTCCGCCCGTAGCGTAATGGCGCGTTCCGCCACGGGCGGACTGCCGGTCAAAGGTAAGTCCCGCCCAGCGTACCTGCTGAATGCCACTGCTGCCTCTGAGGGAGTTTGGTGCCACATAAGTGGCTATGGGGGCAGGGAAAAGGCAGCTGGGCCTTCCCAGGATTGCGCTGCTGCCTTGTCCAGAGAGGCTTGATTTGTACTTACCCCTGGCAGTGGGGGCATTCGGGGAGAGTGAGGAGCCGTGGGGACACCCCTGCAGCGCTTCCCAAGCCGCGGAACGCATTTACAACAGGATTGCGACCCGCTTCCAGTTTCGTGATAGCAAGCACGTTGTTGCAAATGCATTCCGCGGTTTGGGGAGCCCTGCAGGGTGTCCCCAGGGCTCCCCACCTTCCCCTTCTGCTGCCAGGGGAAAGTAAAAAATTGAGCCCCTCTGGCCAAGGCAGCAGCGCGATCCTAGGGATTGTGCTGCTGCCTCCCCGCCCCTTAAAGGGGCATAGCCAGTGATGTCATTCAGGGGGAACGGACCAGAACGGGCGTTCCAGATCCTAACGGGCTCCGTGGCTGGTTCTGGGTTCCCGACAAGTGCCAATCAAAAGTGAGTTCCTAAATCATTTGAATGACACCATTGGGCATAGCCCAGTGTCTCCCAGGATGGTGGGTTCGCGACTCACCATTTTGAGAACCACTGGTGTATAGGATTCCTTGGTTGGTTTATTTCCTCCTTTTATTTTTGAAGCCGCTGAGGATATGTGCTGGGATGGAATACAGGTTGGCCCTCAGTATCCCTGGGGGATCTAATCCCAGACCACCCCTGCGGATTCCAAAACATGTGGATAAAGGAATCTGTGGGTGGAGGCCATTAGAAGACCTTCAGACATGACCAAAAACACCTTCTGATTGCAGTTGCACCTTCTGATTGTCAAGGTTGTAAATAGGCTTTTTTCTTTCTGATTCACTTTGCTGTTGGAAAATGGCTGAGAAATCACCCAACTTATTGCTGCGTTTTCAGGAAAGCAGCAGGCTCCAGCATCACAATGACGCCACTTCTGGCCGTGATATCACTTCTTGTGGGTCCCGGACAGATTGTCATTCTAAAAAGTGGGTCCCAGTGCTAAAACGTTTCACTGACACAGACTATATATACTAGAGAGATTCTGGCAAACAAATCACCCTTTCTAGGCTCGGAACAGTTTGTGCAGCGAAGAATGAAAGCGACTTCCATGTTTCTTTCCTTATCAGTAAACTACCGATGATTTAAACCCCGTCCCAATAAAACGATGGCAGTCAATCAGTCACAGGACTCTGGCTGCCTTCTAGCATCAGAGGACATTGGCAGCGGAGACATTAACTTCACTCTGTGGCAGGGAATAGCCTTGTTTTCCCAGAAACACTTTTTGGGGAGATAAAGTGCTGGTTTGGGACCAGTCACGTTTGCTATGAAGTGCTCTTTGGTCCAAGGTCTTCCTGCAAAACTGCCACTCAGCTGCGGAACAAGTTGCAAGAAATCATGAGAATTCATTTCCACTTTTCCTTCCACGCATGATGTGACGTTCTTGTTTTCTAGGCAGGAGAAACATGAATGTGTTTTGAGTTTCTGTTGATGAGAAAACTGCCTGTTAGAGTCTACGACTCATTAGTGGAATAAGAGGAGCAGTAGCATAGGTAGGTATAGGGGACGTGGTGGCGCTGCGGGTTAAACTGTGGAGTTGTTGAGCTTCCTGACCGGAAGGTTGGCAGTTCGAGACCACATGACAGAGTGAGCTCCTGTCGCTTGTCCCAGGTCCTGCCAACCTAACAGTTCAAAAGCCTGTCAAAACGCGAGTAAATAAATATATATAGTCATGGTGTATTGTCATGCTGGCCACATGACCATGGAAGCTTGTCTCTTCGGCTTAGAAACTGAGATGAACACCGCCCCCTACAGTCAGTCACGACTAGACCATTCGATTGTGGGGAAACCTTTACCTTACCTAGCATAGGTAGGGGAGGTGCGGCATGGTAAGTACTGCAGGTGCCACAAAATGCCGTGTAAACCAAATGGTGTCTCCGACAGCATGTGTGAGGGGCCACCTATACAGCGCATTGTGGCGCCTGCAGTACTTAATGGGCTGCCCCCATAGAGATAGAATTTCACTAGAGACGGCATGACGTCACCGTCTTGAAGCCACCGGGAGTAGACAAAAATGGCTGACTCAGATCATTGCCGTGAGGGAGGGTTGGCGCGAATTCTCAAATAAAAATCTCCCTCACGTGTTTAAAAGTGAATCTCAACCTCTTTAAGCATGCCTATGTGTTCTGCATACGGGTGCACGAATCGCTGTACGAAAAATGGGATTACTTTGCACAGGTAATTAAAATCATTCAGTAATATAATTATGAGGAATTTAACCTTGGAAATGCATATTAAATCATAATAAGGTTACCAATGATGTTTCTACACGATCACACGTTTTTATTTTCTACACGATCACACGTTTTATACTAATTCACGGCAATCCTCCTTCACGGCGATGATCTGAGTCAGCCATTTTTGTCTACCCCGGGTGGCTTCACTCGATTCCTATCAATTCAACAGGGATGCCGACTCCAGTGAATTATATCTTCATGGCTGCCCCCCTCTGGCTACACTACTGAGGAGAAGCCTTGCTAGGCCTCTGTAAACTCTGTACAGGTTTGCTAGGCCTCGGCACAGATACACTGTAAACTACCTACAGCGCCCTCAATGATAGGTCGCTTAAGATTGCTTGGGATATTATTCGAAGCACTGCACAAGAATTCTTTGTCAGGCATCCCCAAATCCACTTGCCTGCTTGGGGCAAGCAAGTGCCCCAAGACCTGTCACCACGCATATCCCCGCCTCAGGTCTTGCTTCTACTTTCATTTTTGATCAAGGAAGAAGCCGGAAGAGTCTCTTCTGAGGAACGGGAGATAAGAGGGACTGGCTGCTTTTTACTTACTTTCTCTATATGACATTGGAAATGAGTCCTCTCCACCCTCTGAAACGCATTACAGAGAACTCAAGGGGGAAGGGGGGGGTGGCAAGCACATGAAACAGCTACCTGATCAGCCAAGCCAACATTTTATCTTTTCCTGGCTGAAACCTCTTTGCTAAGAAAAGACAGGTAATTGTAACCATCATACAGTAACTGATAACACTTTGCTTATGTTTCTTGCGTGAGCTACCAGGCCAGAGCTGCTTAGCAGCAGCATTAGAAGTGCATTCTGTGCCCTCAGACCAATGTAGGAGTCTGGTACTGTAAAATGGTTCTTTTAAGACTAGCCTTTGAATTTTATTATGGTTGCTTTTAGTGCTGGGTGTCTACTCATTTATGGGTTGGTTTTTCTTGTTGGTATTTCATGTGTTTTTGCTCTTATTTTCTTATATTGCCACATTTTTTTAAAAAAAATCTTTGTATTTTATTATATTATTTTAAATTGTATATTGGGAGCAAAGTTGGGTAAAATTTAAATAATAATAATGTTATGTTATACATATATTAACAATGATAAGAATTGAAAAAATGATTTATTATTTAATAATATTGTATTTAATATTAAATACTCTTGGAGGTTCACATATCAGCCTGCTTTTTGCAATAGGTACCCTCTCAAACTCAGAGCGCAATCCTAAACTGGAGTTAGGCCGGGATAAACTAAGCCAGCAAAGTTTGGCCAGCACAAGGGGCACCATAAAGCTTGTTTGGACTACTCTCGGAGTCAGGGAGGATGGCTCATGTCCGTGTGCTGGCCTCACTAACTCTGAGAGTGGTCCAAACAGACTTTATGATGGCCCTTGTGCTGGCCAAACTTTGCTGGCTTAGTTTATGCCGGCCTAACTCCAGTTTAGGATTGCGCCCTCACTCTCTTTTTGTGATTTCTCTGAACACAGCATCAAGGCTACATTTCATCCTTAGAAAGGACTTGCTTTCCCCTTACGCCAATTTGCACAAGGCACACAGTAAGTGCTGCCTTATTGTTTCGGATTGTTCTCTCACCCTCTCCTTCTTCTGAATATATTTTTTACAAATATATTGTGGCTGAACTCTGCTCGCCGGTAGACCTTTCACACTCTCTGACTTTATTTTTTGGGTAATCACTATAGTCTCACCATGCACTGACAGTAGTTGTATATAATTCATTTTTAAATACTGATAAACCTTTGCCTTTGTCATACAAATGCAATGTGCCAGTTTCTCCCACAATGCTAAAATATAGCTCTCCATGTGAGATAGGCTTTTTGTTCTGTTAATCATCTGCCCAGCTTCCTATAAAGGACTCTCTCCCACTTTCAACTCAACTATTTCAAAAGCTCCTTTCAGTGCTTTATATATCCTCTCATTCTGCCTGGTTATCAGGGGATTTATTGAACAGCTATAGTAAATGATTTTACAGTCCAAAAGTTCAATGAGTGCAGTTACTGCCATTAATCTAGATAATTTACTAAGATCAATTAAGAAACTTCTTCCCAAGTTCTTCCACTTTATTCTCTATAGGACTCTCTCTAAGGAAAGTATCAGGTCTTGTTAACAAAACTGACCAGAAGCAGCAGGGTTCCACAGGATATTAGGGAATACTTAGGGCCAGTAATGTCATTCAGGGGGAACGGACCAGAACGGGCGTTCCGGATTCTAACGGGCTCCGTGGCTGGTTCCGGGTTCCCGACAAGTGCCAATCAAAAGTGAGTTCCTGTTCCTAAATCATTTGAATGACACCACTGCTTAGGGCCCAGTCCTATCCAGCTTTCTAGCACCAATGCAGCTGTAATGCAGCCCTGAGATAAGGGAACACACATTCCTTTAAGTTGAGGAGGTCTCCATGACTGCTCTTCCACAGCAGGATGCAGCACACACCCCATTATTATGGCTGCATCAGTGCTTGAAAGTTGGATAGGATTTGGCCCTTCATCCTTGACGTTAAGTTAGAATGAACAAGAATCGCATCAGAGAATCAGACGACAGTTTTATCCTTGAGGGCACAATCCTAACCAACTTTCCTGTACTGACATAGCTGTGCCAATGGGGCATGTGCTGCATCCTGTGGTTGAGGGGCAATCAAGGAGGCCTTGTCAAGGTAAGGGAATGTTTGTTCCCTTTTCAAACCCATTGCAGCAACTGCTTATATAACCAGACATGTCATGTAGCAGGTACGCGGGGGTACGCGAGTACCCGTTCCTAGGATTAGGGCTGGCCCCGCCCATTCACCCGCCCACTCTTCAACTCCGTCGGCACTCCGCCCCCTGCAACGTTTGAATTGCCTGCACGTTTGAGTTGCTTGCACGTTCTCAGAGCCAGGCAGGCAGGCAGGCAGGCAGGCAGCGGAGCGAGGGAGACCAACGGCAGCAGCAGCATGAGCAGGTAGGCTGCCTGGGACTCCCTCCCGAGGAGGTGCAGTGGTTCCTGGGGGGGGATCAGTTGCCCACGTGGCAGCCCCGGGGAAGGCCCGGGACTCCTGTGCCTTCTCCCGGGCCGCCATGCAGCCTACCGAGGAGGCGCGGCGGTTCCTGGGGGTGGTTCCTGGGTTCCGGCTATGACCTCACTTCCGGTGGGCGGACTCTGACACAAGTGCCAATCAAAAGTGAGTACCTGTTGCTAAATCATTTAGATGCCATTACTGTATATGATCCCTGCTTGGTGCCCCAGTTCACATGAACTGGGGCCTCTGCACGAGCACTTAACAATCATGCAACTCACTGCTACTGGCTGCCCGAATGCAAGTGGCTATTAACTGTGAATCAGCCCCTCGCCTCATGTATACTGTTGTTGGAATTAATAGAATAAAAGCCAAATTAAGGCAGCCATTTATAAATCACTTTTGAGAATAACAGCGTGAATGGGAGCGAAAGGGAGAGTTGCGGAACCATGACTGAGAAGTGCTCAGACAACTGTAAAGTTTGAGAACTACAGGAAAAATTCATGATGCTAATTAGAGTTCTCATTAGATTCCCATAATGAGAAACGTGCGAAACAGCTACTTTATTTCTCCAGGGACAGCTTGAGCAGCAGGCGGGGATGTTGGAAAAGGGGTGGGCAGGCGGAAGAAGATCAAATCACTGTCTTACACACAGACACCCGAGAAAATAACAACAGCAAAATCACATCTTTCATTGGCTCTCAGCTCACCTCGGACACAAATCTGATGCTTAAACTGTTGATTGCATGTGGGGTAAGAGACAGAAGGAGGTGAGGCAATGCGCTTTCTTGAACTATGCTTGGGTCTCATTCATAAGAGGTGGTGCAGCACATTGGCTTTCAGTGCAATCCTAAGCAGGTCTAATCAAAAGTTAGTCCCATCGTATTCAATGGGATTTACTCTCAAGAAAGTGGACATAGAATTGCAGCCTAAGGGCCCAATCCTATCGACACCCCAAAGACAATGCAACTCATCCCAGAGGAAACCTTCAGTGACATTTCTAGAGGAGAGGCTGCTGAGTGCCTTTGTAAAGCGGCTCTTTCCTTTCCCAATCAGACCCAGAGCGCAATCCTAACCTGCAGTTAGGCTGGCAAAGAGGGCCACTGTAAACCACATCTGGATCACTCTTGTAGTCAGGGAAGATGATGCATGTCTGTGTCCTGGCCTCTCTGACTCTCAGGGCACAATCCTAAGCAGCACCGGACTGGCGAGGCCGACAGGCCAGCGCCATATCCAGCAGTGTCATGCAGCTGGAACGCTGGGCAGGAGGAACGGGTGAGCGGCAGCCCGCCCGTTGTGTACCGCTCCGTTTCACCGTATTCCCCGCCCCGCGGGGGCGGGGAATACGGCGAAATGGAGCAGTACGCAACGGGCGGGCTGCCACTCATCCATTCCTCCCGCCCAGCGTTCCGGCTGTATGACGCCGCTGGCCATATCCAGCGCTGCTTTGGATGGGCTGGAGCCTCCCCACGGAAAGGGAGCGTGCTCTCCCTTACCGTAGGGGAGGCTAAGGAGCGGGTGCAGATCCGAAGAGACCGTGTGGCCCAAATCGGAGCTGCGCGGCCTTGCTGACAGGCTTAGGAGGTGGCCATACGGCCACCTCCCAAGCCCTCCCAGGTCCCCCCTCCCCCCTCCCACCAATCCCCATCCTGATATGGGATGGTGAATCCCTTGCGCCGAGCGTCTTCGGTCTTTCTGAGGATTGTGGTCTTTATTAGGAACCAGACCTAAAGCTTCCATTTAGCAACTGCTTCTTAGCAGTTTCTTCTCTCTTCACTGGAACGTCTATTTGTAAGGAATACCGCTCATATTCCCACTCCAAGTATTGAAACAACTTATGATCTTTGAAAGCTCCTGTTTAAATATCAGGTCAATCATTTCTTTATAGCTTCAGCTGGATGACAAATACCAAGGGCATAAACCTTCATGAAGTTTTGCATTCCTCTCAGTCATAATTCGGACACACAGAGGCACATTCTTACCTAAGAGATCAGTAAAATGGTGACATCTCCACTTTCAAATGAATTCTTGGATTGCCTTAACCCTATCCAACTATCTAGCACCAATGCAGCTCCAACGCAGCCCCAAGGTAAGGGAACAAATGTGTCTGTACCTTGAGGAGGCCTCTATGACTGCCCCCCCACCGCATGATGCAGCACACGCCCCATTGGCACAGTTGCATTGGCGCAGGAAAGTTGAATAGGATTTGGCCCTAGGATGGTGTTTTCCAAGGAGGCATGACTGCACCTACAGAGTTCCAGGGAAGGAATCTGGGTAAGGGCCAGAGGAAGAATGAGGTGTAAAATATTTCCAGCCAGTGGGGTATGAAGACTGTGGCCGGGCGGGGGGAGAGCGACCCTGGGCGTCAGGTTGCAGGAGGGTGTCTTAAGAGGCCACGCTAAGATGCTTAAATTTCTTTTTCAAGAAGAAAATTTATTTCTTTTAAACTCATTTTTCAATTGTTTATTGGTATGATTATATGACATTAGGAAGTTATACATAAATATAATAATACAAATATATAACCTTACAAAGTTACACACACACACACACACACACACACACACACACACACACACGAGAGAGAGAGAGAGAGAGGGAGGGAGGGAGGGAGGGAGGGAGGGAGGGAGGGAGATTTCATCCTTTCTTGGAGATTGGTGGTTGCGTGCTAGCACGCAGCCTTGTTTGCCCTGCCCCTCCCAAGGGCACGGGGCCTGAGCTTGGACGGGCCAATAGGGACTCGTTCAAGGGGCGGGGGAGCCTTGTTGTGGTATGCTCACCCCGCCCCCGCCTCATTCTGGCGGCCATCGATGATCCCTCCCACCCTCCCGTCATCAGGCTGAGATAGCTGGTTGCTTCGGGGACGGGTAGGAATTTTTTGCCTACAGCTTGATTGGCCGTAGCTGTTGGTTTTTTCGCCTACCCCAGTCTGAGGCGGGTACGTCTGGGTGGCTTAGTTAACGGTCACTTTCCTGGCAGGTAGCGTGCGGGGGGTAGGCAGGTAGGCCTTTGGCGTCCATTCTGAGGCAACACGGTTGGGGATCGGCCGTGCCGCTCATAAGTTGCCTTTCCAGCTCGTTGAGCAGTGGGTTGTACCCTGATCGGATTCATAATGGCTACCCTTATGGTGTGTGCCGGGGTGAGCCTGTCTTGGACACGTTGCCTCGACCTTCGGGTCGGCGAGGATGGACTTCAGCTTGAAGTAACGAGCTGAAGTCCGGAGTCAGATGGTGTTACGCCCGTGATCATCCTGATCAACCGGGGAGGTAGACGGCTAGAGCCGTTTCCCCATAGTCCCGCACGCTTTTCTTGTTAATTATTCAGCTGCAAGTCCTTAATTGTTAACTTTAATAAAGTGGCCCTGTTAGTCCAAGCTCTGGTCTCGTGTCATTATTTCTGGGGGGTGCAGGGTAATGTGGTAGTGGTGGGGAATCTCTTTAGACAGGACAAACCATTCTGTTCAATGTTTGGAATTGTGGTCCGGGGGTGGCCAGGGCAAAGTGTAAGTAGCTATCCATATATCCATATATCCACATTATAAGCACCACATAGAGCAACTATTATTCATCTGCTGAAAATGGCTTCCATAGTGAAGTATAAACTGTAAAACTTGCTTTGTCTAAAATGTTCTATGAGGGTACAGAATACATTGAGTTGCCAATAGCGATTGATAGTGCAAATCCAGTGCCATAATCATATGTGGTCTGTTGGGGAATGGTCTCAAATGGGACCCCCGTCTGAGAGGCCTTTGTTCTTCACCCTATTCTGTTCCTCTGAAGTAAATGTCATATCTCTGAAGTAAGTAATTCAGGGCACAAATCCTAATCTGGAGTTAAGCCAACACAGTTAGGCCAGCAAAGTTTGGCCGGCACAAGGGACACTGTAAAATATGTTTAGACCACTCTCGGAGTCAGGGAGGCCAGCCCAAAGATGTGCCCCATCCTTCCTGACTCTGAGAGTGGTCCAAACGCACTTTTCGGTGTCCCTTATGCTGGCCAAACTTTGCTGGCCTAACTGTGCCAGCCTAACTCCAGGTTAGGATTGTGCTCTCAGGTAAGCAATTTCCAGGAATGATTGTGCAAAGGGATCTACAGCCTACCTAATTAGAAGCTGAATCATTTTTAATTTATCGTGACAAAATCATCCTTGGGGCTTCAAGCAGAGAAGTACTAAGTGGACTACCTGAAATTAGGAATGGCAGGGAACACAGGAGCTCACTGATTGGGGGAACAGACTGCCTGTTGCACAGGTATAGACTTCAAACCAAGCTATACCCAGGGGAGGCCTCTAGGGGGTGTTGTGAAACATGTTTTAATGTAATAACTGTGAGAATATAACTGTTCTGAGCAACTTTAGAAATAATGACCGATAAGTAGACAACTACCTAAGTGTGTGTGTGTGTGTGTGTGTGTGTGTGTGTGCGCGCGCGCGCACAGACATCCACCAATGTGTATGCAAGGATAGTCCACGCAGCTCTTCAGTTGCTTCTCTTTGATGTTCAAGTGTTAAAAGTTTTCTACAATTTAGTATGTCTGAATTTTTGAGCTCATCAAAATGTGTGTATATATATTTTTGGTGACACCCTATATATACAGATAGATGATCTTTTATCCAGACATCCAAAATCCAGACAATTCCAAAATCCAGACATTTCTGTCAAGACTTTAAAAAAAAAAATTCTATAGTGTGAAGTCTAGGAGGTCTGTTTTCATTTCCGTGTACAAGCTATACATTCTATGCTCTGCTCTGTAGTGTGTGCCATTGTTGAAATATGTCAATGAGCCTAGTTGACACCCAAATAGGTAACAGTGAAAAGAGCAAGAGTTAGCATTTCTCATTATATTTATGCAATTGTTCCAAAACCCAGACAAATCTGACATCCAGACACCTTCCCATCCCAAGCCATCTGGATACTCAACCTGTACAATATATGTTACATGGGTAGGAGTGGAAATCAGATGGGATGGATTAATAATGAATAAAGAGCATGTTTTAGGAGGTGGCATGACCAGATGCCAAGGAGGATGAGGACCCTGTGCACTTGATAGTTCTGTTGAAGAGGGTGTTTTCCAAGAGAAGGTTGCAACAAGGGGTGAGAAAAGCAATAACTCCTGAAATTCTCTTTTCTACACAAGCGTGAGAGGTTTAGTAGGTGCATGTCCTCTTCTTCATCTGATAATGCTCAGAAGAAGTCAGGTAGCATCAGAAGAGCAGGTCAGTTCACAAGTTGGGAAGACTTTGCACAGGTGACAAGAAGAGAAATTTTGAGACTTACAAAATTATGCATGGGATGGATAGAGTGGATAGAGTGATGTTCTTTTCCCTCTCTCACAACACCAGAACCAGGGGACAATTGAGAGTTGGGAGAGTTAGAACTGATAAAAGGAAATATGTTTTTACCCAGCGGGTAATCAATCTGTGGAACTCCTTGCCACAGGAGGTGGTGATGGCATCTGGCCTAGGTGCCTTTAAAAGGGGATTGGACAAATTTCTGAAGGAAAAGTCCATTGTGGGCTATAGGCCATGATGGGTTGTGTAAACTCCTGACGTTAGTAGTAGGTTACTTCAGAATGCCAGGTGCAAGGAAGTGGCAATAGGATGCAAGCATCCTGTAGCCTTGTGTGCTTCCTGAGGCATCTAGTGAGCCACTGTGAGATACAGGAAACTGGACTAGTTGGGTCTTTGGCCTGCTCCAGCAGGGCTCTTCTTATGTTCTTATGAAATAGAGGAAACATAACTGTGAATGCTCTTCATGATACATGAGTGGTCCATTCCTGGTGAACTGAACATAGTGCCACATCAGGGGCCTTGCACAAGTTGCAACACGATAGGTGTTGGTGAACGTATTCCCACTCTGCACTGGTGCAAGTCAGGTGAGAATCTCAAAGTTTGTTTTCCTCTGACAAAAATTGGAGTGAGCTCTTCTGAGGATTGTTGTGCCAAGGGAGGGCACTCAGCTTCTAATTAGCTCTAATTGGCACTTGCACAAGCTGTAACTTCCTTTATGTGCTGCTGAATGGCAGCTTAAAAAGATGTGAAAGACTTTTCTGTCCCTAAAGAACCCCCCCCCCCTCAAAAGAGAAGACTTTCACTCTCATCCTTAAACCAGAATCTCCACTGATCCCTGGAAACTGGAATGAAATTGTTAGCAGGGGACATGTTTTTAACCTGTATTTTACAACTTTATTTTTCCTCCCTTTTTCAAAACTCTAGAGCCAGTCATCCTCCAATGAAACTGACTGGTGGAAGATTTAGAATGGACAAAAGGAAGTACTTCTTCACATAGTGTATCATAAATTTATAGCATGTGCCACTGCAGCATATAGTGGTGGGTTTCTGCAAAATGTATGCCATTTGGCAGCATAGCATCTGCGGACTTGAACATCTGTGGATTTTGGTCTCCACACAGGGCTCCACAAGCAAACTCCTGTAGATATGGAAGGCCTACTGTTCTGGCAGAGGGACATGTCCGTAGAGAACATCTTCAAGTTCTGATGAATTCTCAGAGACCTGGAATGTTGCCTCAAGGTAGGGAATTCTGAGCTCCAAGAATTCTTTCCTAGCCCCAGATCTGCTGAAATACTCTGACATCCCTCGTAACACTGTTTACGGTGTGAGGGTATATAACTTTACTTCTACATGGTGAAAAGAGGAGAATGAGTTCCTTCTCTTCCCTCTGGCCAATCCCTGCTGCTGCCTGTCTCTCCTGTGAGGACACAACTTATGCCCTTGCATTGTGCAATCAATGAGCTTAAGAGCTATTAATTCTGTATTGGAGTGTAGCCATAGGGCATGAAAAAGTGCTGCCACAATGGCATGCTTTCTATACTACAACTCTGCATATTTGTCATCTTGAAACACAGTGTCCTCATTGCTCAAGGTCTACATGGACATGTCCAGGGAATTATATACAAAGTTAAGTCCATACAGTACCACATAATCTGGATATTGTACAACAGTGGCTCTCAAACTGCTTAGACCGGGTCCCACTTTTTAGAATGGCACTCGTGTCGGGACCCACCAGAAGTGATGTCATTAACCTAGAAGTGACATCATAGCCAGAAGTGACATCATCAATGAGGGAAGTACCCTCATTGTGACATAATTCAATGACATCTGTGCCTTCTATGTGTAATCTTGAGTTTTTCTTGGATTCTGGCTTATTTGTCCATATGTTTGTTTGTGCATTTGTGACACATTTATGTACATAAGATTATATTTAAGGATTACATTTTGTGTAATTGAGCTGATGCATTTTGTACTGGTCTAAGACTGTAATAAACTTCATTCATTCATTCATTCATTCATTCATTCATTCATTCATTCATTCA
>JAJKFI010000009.1:15992212-16003990 GCA_029204185.1 Lerista edwardsae
AGCGTGCTCGCTGCCGATCACCACGGAAACCCTCCCAGCGAGCGAAGAAACTCCGCCCAGCGAACCAGTAGGCTGACACCACTGGGAACCTCCTGCGGCTAATTTGCTGCCACAGGATGCAGCAGTAGCCATTTGGCTACCGCTGCACCTGTGGCGGCCAGGCATCTCAGGACTGGGCTGTAAGTAAAGAAATAAAAGTTTACAATAAGTATAAAAATTTATTTAAAATAATGAAAAACCCTCTAACTCTCCCAAGCAGTTGTGGATATCTTTAAAAAAATTTCCCCAAACATTCCAAAGGCTGCAATCCATATCCACACTTTCCTGGGAGAAAGCCCCATTGATTATTTTTGTCAAAAGCATGCGCATAGCAGCCTGTTAAAAGTACGGATCTGTAACATTTCCCCAATCACAATCACATACCATGGTGGCATCAAGTCTAATATATGAAAATCAAAATCAATTGAAATGAATGGGGACCCACCTGAAATTGGCTCACGACCCACCTAATGTGGCCTGATCTACAGTTTGAGAAACACTGGTCTAGAAAATAGGCGCCTGGGAGGGGATGTGATTGACAGCCCAATCCTAAACTGTGCTGGAGCAGGCAGGCCAGTAGGCTGTATCCAGAAGCCTCCCCTATGCATTCCTCAGTCCTGCACCTGTGAAATTGCAGGCATAGGTCCAAGGAAGCCACATGATCTGAATCATGGGGACGAGACCTTGGATGCAGCCTAACAGCCGCAACCCATGCCAAAAAGGAAACAGAAACTCACATTCATTATGCTTTTCAATACTTTGGATTCACAAGCCTCATATTTTAAGAGTGTTCCACCTTTCATTACATTTGGAGGTTAAAATAAATGTCCACCATCCACCAAATCTCATTTGGCACTAACCCATCAATTACATAACATGATACACAAATTATAATGACAACTAGGATAAGAAAAAAAAAAAATTAACGGCAACCTTGCAACTCCTGATAATCTGGAAACAATGCAAACATTCTGTGCTTTAGCTGTAGCCGCTGACTATGTGTGGATCATAAAACTGATATGTGCACGGAACTCTACACAAGTAGAGGCTTTTTCTGGATTATATAGCTCAACATGCACCATGCGGAACCCCCTGCAAACCCATATAGTCTTCTTGAGCATGAGCAATAGGGAAGCTTCTGCACACTTCGGGATTTTTCAGGCTTTATGTCAGTAGGGTGCAATTGTAATCTGGAGTTAGGCCGGCACAGTTAGGCCAGCAAAGTTTGGCTGGCACAAGGGCCACTGTAAAGCGCTTTTGGACCACTCTTGGTGTCAGGGAGGATGGTGCACGTTTGTGTGCTGGCCTCTCTGACTCCAAGAGTGGTCCAAACATACTTTACAGCATAGGCACTGACTTTGTGGGTGCCAGGGAGCTGGGAGCCCTCCCAATAATTTCTTATGTGGGCTCAGCCCCCCAATATTAGCCCCCCAGAGGGCGGAGCACCCCCATGCCCACGCACAACCCTTGGCCTTGTTGCACAGCATGTGTGAGCAGGCCGAGGGTACCACCATACCCACTGGCCGCTGCACTGCCCTCAGCTGGGCCAGGAGCGCGCCTGTTTGTCGGAGCAGCCAGACGCGTTTTGCAAGGGCCTGCCTGGCCCAGCGGCAAGCAGGCCGGGTCAGGGGCAGGCAGTGCGAGCATGTGCAGTGGTTGCGATGCAATGCGACCACTACGCATGCTGGCAATCTCCGGAGAGCCTGAGCATGTGCAATGGTCGCCTCGCCTTGCAACCACTGTGCATGCTTGTTCCAGCAGCAGGGAGAGCCAATGGGATGCAGCAGCATCCCACTGGTTCCTCCTCTGGCATCCTGATTGGCCAGCTGGCTGCGTCAAGGGGCGTGGCTGACATTGGGGGTGTGGCTACTGGGCACCCCTAATGTTGAGATCAAGTCGGCTCCCCTGTTTTACGATGTCCCTTGTGTCGATCATTTTTTTGCTAGCCTAACTGTGCCAGCCTTTCCCAGGTCCTAACTCCAGGTTAGGATTGCACCCAGAGTGATTTCTCCTGATTGCAGCCCCCTCATTCTTGTGCTTTGTGTTTCAAGAATAAGCCAAGACTCCAGACAGCACCAATGCCTTTTTCTACACACCATCGTACCAATTCATCTGGGAAGGAGGCTCACTGTTCCTCTTCTTTGTTTAATAGAATATTGGATTTCTTTTCCTCCAATGGGCGCTGGACAGAAATCAATGATCTGCTAGACTGCGGGAAGAAACAGTAGCATAAGAGATACTAATCCAAAATGCTGATCCACCATAAGATCCTAGCTTTCCAATTACTTTGTTCCTGAAATGAAGAATGGAAGAATAGGAAAACGGAATCATACCTGTATTTTTTTTTTTTGAAGCTAAGAATACTTCAACTCAAAAGACAAGTACTCAAATTCATCTTATTAATCAGAAATGGCTAGTGTCTAATTCGGCTTCCTGGCATATGCTCAAGGCCTGAAAAAAAATTGCAAGGTAACTTTTGAACCTCCTTTAAAGTGTGCAGAAATATCACCTGATGTAGTTCTCCCAGGAGCAGTCTACTTTAGGTTTCAGGTGAGGGCAGTAGGATACCTGCATAGGGCAGTGTCATGGTAAATATTGGGTTGCTGGCGGAGTCTCGGCTTGGTCTGCCACTGAAAGGAGGAGAGAAGAAGATGGTGCTGATGGCAGCCCTCTTCGCAACAAGGGATTAGGACACTTGCCATCACCATTGTGGCTCTCTATCTCCCCTTCTCCCAGCTGACTTGTTTCCTCCTTTTCCTACTCACTCTCCTGCTCTGTTTTGAAGTAGTATGGCAGAACAAGGTGGAGAGCAGGAGAAGAAGTACCATCACAAGAGGCAGAGTGAGGGGAAGAAGGAAGGGGATAAATGGGGTTTAAAAGAGAGAGAGTTGTGGAGGTGGCAGATGGGTGCTGGGTGTGGCCCCTGTGGGGTGGTGCAGACCTTTATGTTAGTGCCACTTACTCTCTGGGTGTCTCTGGATACAGCACTTTTATGACACCCTGCACTGGCACTTATAGGTTTGGGTCTTCAATCATTGTATAGCACCACCACCATCATCATCATCATCATCATCATTGTTGCTGTTGCTGTTGTTTTATTACTCAGTATGCAACACGTCATCTTTTGTTTGACTCGCCAGGCATCTAACAGCCCCTGAAGGCATCACTCAAACCCCTTGCATGGAAGAGATCCTATATTTCATTAAAACTTACTGCTATATGAAGTATTTCGAACGAATCATGTTCATAAATTCTCTCGATAGATTTTCTACATTTGGATTAGCAACAGCAATGAAAGCAAGCTCATGGTTTTGAAAATCTTAGCAAATGGAAAAGTTGTGCAATAAATATTTCTTTGGTCCTTCCAGTTGTAATGTACTGACCACAAGGTGGTAGCATTTCAGAATATTATGGTTACAGTCAGGCATGTCTACAGGCACACTATGTTAGCCTAAGCCTCAAGTGCATTGCAGAACCAGTGTCAAAGAAGAAGAGCTGCTTCTGTTTCCAGGCTTATTATGCAAAATCAGCTGTAAATGCAGTAAGCCAAACCAGTTTCTTTGTTTCTGTCACTAGGAATTTGTGCTTTACGCAAAGAATTGGACACTGATCATGAGCCGGCTCTGTCAATCAGTCCTAAACACAAAGACGCTATTCTACAATAGTGAACAGTTTGCATACAGAGCTGTTGCTGTGTTGGTCCTACAGAATGCATGGGTTGCTTTCCCTTCCCTACATCCAGTGAAGGCAAGAGGCGATGAATTGGATTGAGATGGGGCCACCACTCTTTAGAAAGTTACAGTGTGAAACATAACATTGGCAGTGCATGGACAACCCTATCCAGAATGCTGCCATCCCTTTCCTCCATTCCCCAGTTGAATCTACTCTTGGCCAGAGCGGAAGGCCATCAACCTCCCTTTTGCCTTTGGAGAGAAACAGTGGTGTCATTCAAATGATTTAGGGACCGGAACTCACTTTTGATTGGCACTTGTCGGGGTCCGCGGCTGGAGGGAGGCCCAGGCACGCAGCCTACCTACCCGTTGCTTCTTCCCTCGCCGCTGGTAAGGTAAAATTCTGCTGCTGCCGCCGCTTCCTTCACTTTCTCGTGCCGCTGCCTGCTGCCTGCTGCCTGCCTGCCTCGCTCACACAAAGTGCAGGCAACGGCTGCCGCATGCAGGGCGCATGCGCGGCCGAGGCGAGCCAAATTCAAATGTGAAGAAAAATAAATAAATCCGGAACCAGCCACGGAGCCCGTTAGGATCCGGAACGCCTGTTCTGGTCCGTTCCCCCTGAATGACATCACTGGAGAGAAAGCCTTGTCTCTTTTTCACCACACCAAGCTGAACAGCAATGGGTGGGGTGGATGCAGTTGCAGCTCAGAGAATCAGATCAATCACCTAGAGGGCGATAACTGACCCCTTCCAAATCTGCACTACCCCTGCTAGTTATGACGAAACAAGTGAGGTTCCTACAAACCCCGTTGTCGTCATGGTAAGAATTGGCTTGGCCCATCTAACAAGAAGGGCAAAAAAAAAAAAAAATCCTACTTGGCTCCAAAGGAAACAGCTATTTTGAATATGGGATAGGAATATGGGAAAGTGGTGTCCCAGAGAGCCCCCTGGCATCTGACGATGAAGTAGTGCAGAAAAGGCATGCCCCTATGTCATTGTGCCACCCTGCAGGTCTGTGCCTGACACCCCTTGCTTTCCGAATGGCCCCATTTCAGAGCCAATCAGAGGCAAGGGAGGATGAGTGGGCCAAACTTCAAAGTGCTTGTCTCTTAAAGCAATGAGCGCTATGCCCCCCCCGCCACCCGCAGGGAGAGTCCAGGAAATACTTGACGTGCTGCAAAGACGTGCTGCAATGCACCATCCCGGTTGCCCCCTTATGCCATAGGCTTCTCAGGCACCCCCTTTTGCCTGGAACCCAGGACCTGCT
Source organism: Lerista edwardsae (assembly GCA_029204185.1). NCBI lineage: Eukaryota > Metazoa > Chordata > Lepidosauria > Squamata > Scincidae > Lerista > Lerista edwardsae. Next base: position 15,997,190 of record JAJKFI010000009.1, read on the forward strand.
ATTCCACTGGCCACCTGCTTACTACAACACTAGGTGAGTACCATGCCTTCTCCCATAATAAGTTGGACGGAATAGATCACTACATACAGTGGTGTCATTCAAATGATTTAGGAACAGGAACTCACTTTTGATTGGCACTTGTCGGGAACCCGGAACCAGCCACGGAGCCCGTTAGGATCCGGGACGCCCGTTCTGGTCCGTTCCCCCTGAATGACATCACTGCCTTCGCCCCCCTAGGAATCCGAAGTTGCTCCCTTTAACCCTCTGAGTGCCGGCCAACCAAGAAGAAAAGCTCTTTGCAGAGGAATTGGGAGGGGGGAGGAGGGAGAGTGAAGTGGGCGGAGTCAGCCCTAATTTTAACTAGTGGAACTGAGTTCCCCCGCGTTCCCCATCACTGACTACATAGGACTCCCCCACCCCACCCCCTGCAACCAGCTCCACCTGGCTCTAGTCTGTTGCATCCTACCCCACGTTTCCTGCCTTTTCAGATGGGTGGGGCAAACTGCCCTCCCAACAACCTTTGCTATTTCTTGATTGATGTTTGACTCCGAGAGTGGTCCCAACATACTTTATGGTGTCCCTTGTGCCGGCCAAACTTTGTTGGCCTCACGGTGCCTGCCTAACTCCAGGTTAGGATTGCGTGCTAAGAAAACCAAGACAAGAAAAATGAAAAAAAAAGTGACATAGAAAACTATTTCAAATATGTGTGACCTTCGCTAATGTATAAGACAGGTAAGCTACTTCATTTCTACATTTCAGCTTTTAGTCTTTCCTTAGCAACTATCAGATGAAATGGCAAAAACCGAAAGATACATACAAGGATTTTACAATGTTCCACAAGGTTACACTGTTTACACTGATACACAATTCCTGGGCCTCAGACAGCATTAAACTCTGAAGTAACCCTGCTCTGTGATTTTTCCAGACAGGCTCCCTAATCTTATGTGCCGTTCTGATGAAACCATTTACGGTGCTCCATGCTAGGTTGAACATAATTAGACTCCTTTTACGAAAGTTGGAACTGAACACAACTGTTCATATACTCAAGACACTCTCTTTTTTTTCTGCCTTACAGTTTCCTTACTTCCCCATTTGGATCTTCTTCAAGGGGTCCAGCTACATACTCAACCAGTGCAGATCTTTCCAGTTACGCAGATGTATCCCAAGGCAATTGTCGGTATGAGTCATTTTCATTTATATGTCCAGACCTAAAAATTTTAAATGTTCTTTTCTGATTTGTACTGACCGCAATACCTATGCCAATAAATGTCTAAGTAAGTAAGTATCCCAAAGCCCACGTACCACCGATTTCCATTTTCCACTATTCATTTTGCTAGGCTCTCCTAAAGGAGAGATTAACCCAAAGGAGAGATAAATCTCATGAGGAGACAAATCACTGGCAGTAGGGCCATCTCGTTCAGATTAGGACACTAGACAAGGGCCTTCTGCTCTATAAAGCAAAGGTAGCCTGAGAGTTCTCCACTTGGTGGGCCGCCAGAAGTTCCATTGGGGAGACCTGTGTCTTTCTGCCCACTCTAGCATTTCTCCTGCCACTCGCCAGAGCAGGTACGTCAGTGGGAAAGACAGACGAGGTGGAGGAGTAAAATGGAGCAGGGGAGGAGAGCAACAGGGGCCGAGAAAGGACAGATTGGGCCCAGAAGGGAGGCTGGATTGGCAGTGGTAGCTCAGTCAATATCCCGCCCTCCTTCCTGGACCCAATCCTGTGGTATGGGTCTGCACAGACCTGCCCCAGCTATTTAGCTAGCACAGATCCAATAGACCTTCCCCTGCACTAAGGAGTCTTATTTCCAGGTAAAGGAATGAATGTACCCTCACTGATGGTGGTTTTTTTTTTTTTTTTATAAATAATTTATACTCCACCTTTCCCATGCTGAAGCAAATGCCCAAGGCGGCTTACATGGTCAGGTTAGTCTAAACCACCATTTTTCAATGTTTTTTTTTTTTTTACAAATATACAGTATTCTGCGATTCACCGAATCCTCACTCCCAGATGTAGCCTTCACAGAGCGCAATCCTAAACTAGAATTAGGCCAGCATAAACTAAGCCAGCAAAGTTTGGCCAGCACAAGGGCTACTTTAAAGCTCATTTAGACCACTCTCGGAGTCAGGGAGGATGGTCCACGTCTGTGTGCTGGCCTCTCTGACTCCCAGAGTGGTCCAAACATACTTTACGGTGTCCCTTGTGCTGTCTAAACTTTGCTGGCTTAGCTTATGCCGGCCTAACTCAGTTTAGGCTGTACCCACAGTGTGGTTCTCTCCTCTGGCTGTGTGACATCAAGCTTGAACAGAATTTTATAGAACATGATTCTTCGAGCAAGGCCCAATTTTTGTAATCCTGTTACAGGTTTAATATCCCTTATCCGAACTGGTTGGGACAGGAAGGTGTTTGGATTTCAGATTTGTCTCGATTTTGGAATAATTGCATCAATACAATGAGAAATGCTTCTGCTTGCTGTTTTGACGGTGACCCACTGGCCTCTTTGATATTTTTCAACAACGGCACACACCACAGAACAGAGAATAGAATTTACAGCCTGTGAAGAGAATAGGTCTTACAGCACAAGACCTCCTAGTGTTCACACTACAGAAAGTTAAAAAAAAAAAGTCTTGGACAATCATGTCTGGATTTTGGAATAGTCTGGATTTCAGATGTCCGGATAAGGAATTATCTACCTGTAACAGGTTTTCCTCCACCTCAACCCTTTTTTGCTTTCCTTTCTGCTGTTACTGAGAAGTCTATTCTTTCTTTTTCAAATGGATTTTATTCTGAACACCCATGCCTGATGAGGAAGGTGTAGTTCACATCTGATAGATTTCCACACCAGCTGATCTGATCTCAACGGCATGTCTCCATTGCTTTTTGTTTCATATCCCGCTGTGGTTATTGATAATAAACCAAATTTGTCAACCACATCACATGCGTTTTTGGCCCAAGAAAAGTCTGGTCGTCCTTACTGATCTTTTTGAAATGGATCCAAAGTTTGAGTGTGTTCTGAGTCTGTCTTGAAAGGTAGGGATAGCATCTGCCGATCCTAAATCTTAAACGAATACCAATTTTTAGTCCTTTGAGCTGCAGAATTCTTTTGAACTGCTGTTGGATAGAGGGATCACAGGGATCAATCAGACGACTGCGGGCAGGATGTGTTCATTCAGTACAGCAGCTTTGGCACCAAAAGAGGATTGTTAGAGCCTATTTTCCTTTTAGCAGCAGGAGTAAGTACTGTAAAGAAACAGGACTCAGCGAGATTGCAGGATGCATAAACAGTATGTAATCCTCTGAATGTGCAGGGAATTATATCCATACGAGGAGCAAGAACAAAAATCCTGTCACTGCTTTTGCAAAAGCGCAGGGCTGATCACCCAGGTTCGGCTCATCTGCGGGAAGAGGCAACTTTTGCCTTTGGAAAGGGAAACCTGAAACCACCCAGCATTTTCCAACTCCTCTCCATCCCGAGCTTAATCTCCAAGGTCATGAAAGTAAACTGATCTGGACTTAGCCGTTTTTCAGCTCCCTGGGTTTTGGTTTAGTAAGGCAGATAAAGCACATCACTTTATAGATTAACAGAAGCTTTCGAAGGGGGGAGGCGGCGGTGATGGCGGCGACATTTATTGGATTGGCTTCCTTAAACAATGTGGGAATAAAATCTACTCCATTTGGTAACAATCGAGGGAAAGCAAATGCTATTTTGTGCCTCGGCAGAGGGCAAGCTCTCATAGTCAAGAAAGAATCGTCAGGATGGACCAGATACAAGCCGTTTCCATGACAAGCTCACACAGCCTAGTTCAATTCGACATTGGTCCTGAATGATGTTTGTAATGAACAAACAAATATAAAGAAGGCTGGATATGTTTTCCTTCTTCCCTAAGATTTGCCACTGAGTTGTCAGAGTGATTAGAACACAGAGGAGCTGTAGCACAGTAAAAAGGCGTACACAAACATGTGTGCATGCACCCGCACATGCACACACACACGCACACACACACACACACACACACACGCCCATACAATCTGTTGTGAGGAGAAGCCCTGCTAATTATTTCTAAGGATGCCAAGTGAACGTAGGGATGCAGAAACAAAAAAGATCAGTAGCAGAAGGGCCATGCCAAACACAACACCCCCAGTGATGTGTCTGTCTGTGTGAGCGATTTGATTTGACATGGGCTCCTTTCAGCATTTGAAGGAGTAGAAAGCCTTGGCAGATGCTTCTGTGTATTTTCCTCCTACAGATGGAGAAAGTGGTAGGCATCTTGCTAGATGCACCTCGTTAAATAGGGCTCTCATTGTCAACGCTGAAAGCGGAAGGTTTTCCCTTTCTTGCGAGGCAAGTGCTTAATAATTAGCGATTAGCGATTCCCTTTACAAGGCCGAAACAGCAGAGTCTTGGACCCTCGTAAAGGTTAACAAATTAATGCTGGCGTATGGTTTTCTGGATAATTTCTATATGCTTTTTAGCGGTTTTCATTTGTACCCTGCATTTCCCTTTCCAGTAGGGTGGGTGATTGGCAGGGAGGGGGTGTCATGGGACAGAGATAGGAAGGAATGAGGTGGGGATTGGGGCTGCTAGCAGGTGTGGTGTGGTGGGCAGGGCAGTTATTGGTGGCAACAGCACCACCTAGAGCAATGGTATTCACACTTTTTGGACTAGGACCCACTTTTTAGAATGGCACTCATGTCGGGACCCATTGGAAGTCATGTCATTAACCTGGAAGTGATGTTGTGACAGGAAGTGACATCATCAAGCAGGAAGTGCTATCATTGTGACATAATAAAATGACACTTCTGAAATGCAAATCGGCATTCTTGGACTGCAGCAATTGTACAACCATGAAACATCCCTGAAAAAAGCAAGGTTCGGATAAAATATTATGTAAAAGTAGTGAACTAAAAACAATTAAAAAAAACTCACTTGAAAATTCAAACTGTTAACACTCACAAAAGGAATGTAGCAAGAGTAAGGTCTGCAGTTTCCAAGATGGCTACCAGCTTTCCGCAGCCCACCTGACATCAGGTCGTGACCCACAACGTGGGTCACAACCCACAATTTGAATAACATTGACCTAGATGTTATACATTCCACGCACTTGGATTTGCCCCAGCTGAAGAGCTGGCACAGGTCTGTGTAGATCCATAGGGTGACAGGGGGCTTACTTAGGTGTACAGGAAGATAAGTTCTGAGGGGGTATCCTGGCTCCAGCCCCCTGGAGGAATTTGTCCATAGGGTGTAGTGGGTGCCTCCATGGAGCAGCTGTGTTGGTGCTGGTGTGGAGATAGGATTGGAACCTCAACTCTCAGCTTCTTCAAGTCAACTACCTTGACTACATGGGAATGACCTTGTTCCTTGACAGCCGTAACCTCACTGCATTGAGAACACACCCATGACTTATGTTGTGGTACCATGAAGTGTGGTACTACAAATAGAGCTTTTCAGCACTAGAAGGTGTACATGTTTTGCCTTTAATCTTTGCTGTAAAATGGTGTACTGGACACAGTGAACCTTATCATTTAAGCTGCACTGCTTTGTGTTCAATATTACTTGATGATCCTTTATTTAATGACCCAAAGGTCATACATTGTATGGTATTGTTCATTGCTTTAGTAAATTTCTCTAGATCCTACCACTGTGGAGAAATAAACAAGCAAAAAAATACCTAGTGTTAGAAACCATTCTCAACCGAGATTGTGTTACTGCTCAGTTGCCAAAGGTGTGTTTGAGCAACATGCTCCAAAAATTTGAAATGCCTTCAGAAAAAAATCAAAAAGGGGTGACAATGGCCACAAATTTGAATGATTCAGCCTATTGGGGATAATACTTTTGTTCACCTCCTGCAGGCTGCCTGATTGCCCCACCCCCATAGCGTGCAGCGCAGCTTCCATTGGCATGGGTACATGCTATAACATAGCGGGGGTTAGGACTGGTCAGTGTGCTATAGACAGTGGTGTCATCTACAAACAAGGAACGGGAACGCTGGGTGGGACTTCCGCGGGACTTCCGCGTGATTGGCTGCCTACCCGTCCCGTTCTGCGGCTGCCCTGGCCTCAGGGGGGTGCCTGCTCACTGGGGGAGACGGGTGGGGGGCGCGCCAGAGCCTGGGCGAGCAGCGGTGGGGCGCACAAACCAGGGCAGCCTCCCCAGGCCAGGGCAGCCGCGGAACAAAACGGGCGGGCTGCCAATCACACGGAAGTCCCACCCAAGTCCCGCCAAGCATTCCCATTCCTTGTTTGTAGATGACACCACTGGCTATAGCCCCATCTGAAATGTGTGAAAGTTGGGTTCTCCCAGAGGATAGGCTTGCCTGGGAAATGAACCCAGGATCTCATGCACCAAAACAAGACTTATTCTCCTAGACCAGTGGTTCCTAAATGTACTCAGGTCTCAATGCCCCCAGAGGCTCTTATTCTTGGCTCAGCCAGATGTTGCCATCTTGGATCTCGCAATATCTTATGAGATCCAAGATGGCAGTTCCCAAATCACATGATGATTTCACAAGATCCAAGATGGCGGTGGTTGGATGGACAGGTAGGAGGGGCCACCGGGGACATCCCTTGGCACCCACGTGAGTGTGCCCCGATGCCATAAGGTGTCACAGTGCACCCTTTGAAAATCCTTGACCACCCTTGACCAAAAAGAGGGCTCTCAGATGGTCTGTTTGGTACACTGGTCTCTAAGCCCCTATGGACCATATATCTATCTATATAAAAGAGAACGTATGTATGTATGTATGTATGTATGTATGTATGTATGTATGTATGTATGTATGTATGTATGTATGTATGTATGT
>JAJKFI010000009.1:16004000-16031794 GCA_029204185.1 Lerista edwardsae
TGTATGTATGTATGTATGTATGTATGTATGTATGTATGTATGTATGTTCCACATAGGCTCTGGAACGCTTGGAATGATTTACACCAAACTTGGTACACATATGTCTTACGCTCTGGAAAGAAATACTGCGGGGGTAAGACCCCCCTAGCACCCCTAGGGGTGGGGTGCGAAGGGGGTGCCATGTAAAAATACTCGAAAACACCTGATATTAGTGTCGAATCCATAGTTTCCGGGGTCGCTGAGACGAGCGGTTACACTCCCGATGCCGTTTGAATCCAGGTTCGGCCCCCATCGACGTGGGGGGGGTGAGAAGGGGTGCAACATAAAATGTCCACCATGACCTGCTGGAACGCCTGGAGCGATGTGCACCAAACTTGGTACATATATGCCTTATGGTCTGGAAAGAAATACTGTGGGGAAAAGACCCCCTTAGCACCCCCAGGGGTGGGGGTGCAAAGGGGGTGCCATGTAAAAATACGGTGATGCTCCTGATGCCATTTAAGTCTGAGTTTGGCCCCCCTCGGCATGGGGGGTGAGAAGGGGTGAACAATAAAATGTCCAAACTACCCGACAGTATCAAATCCATAGTTTTCGGGGTCACTAAGCTGGAATGCCTGGAGCAATTCACACCAAACCTGGTACACATACTGTATGCCTTACAGTCTGGAAAGAAAAACTGCGGGGGTAAGTGGGAAGGGGGCGACATGTGAAAATAATCAAAAATGGCCGATATTAGTGTCCAATCCATAGTTTTCGGGGTCGCTGAGATGAACAGTGACACTCCCGATGCCGTTTAAGTCCGAGTTCAGCCCCCATCGGCATGGGGGGTGAGAAGGGGTGAAAAATAAAATGTCCAAAATGATAGACATTAGTGTCAAATCCATAGTTTTCAGGGTCGCTAAGCTGATTGGGGACAGTCCCAATGACATTTAAGCCCAAGTTTATTCAAATAGAATGAATAGAACTCTGTAGAATCTTCTGGAAATTTTTAGAAATCATTATGCCCTGGTCCTGGACTCCAATCAAATACTTGCCATGTGACCAGGAGTAGTCACTGAATACAAGTCTATCGATACCGTAGTAGATGCGTATGAGGTCGTCAATTTCCCATCCGACTTCCTACACTCACTTGATCTGGCTGGATTGCCACCACATTGGCTTTTACTTAAAGTGGGATCTCCAATTATTTTACTATGGAACATCGACCCACCAAAACTATGCAACAGCACAAGGTTGTGTGTCAAGAAGATGCTGGGTACTGTAATTGAAGTGACTATCGTAACAAGAAAGGTAAAGGGTAAAACAGTTTTTATCCCATGGATACCACTCATTCCGACGGATCTCCCTTTTAGCTTTCAGAGATTGCAATTTCCAGTGAGACTTGCATTCTTGATCATGATCAACTAGTCACAGGGGCAGTCTATTAAGTACTGCGGAGTAGATTTGAGATCGCCATGTTTCTCCCACGGACAACATTATGTTGCTTGCTCAAGGGTGGGTTCACCCAAGGATTTATGTATTCTTGCTCCTGGAGGTGAAACGAAAAATGTTTATAATCAGGTTCTGAGTTAAATTAATACTATAGTGAATTTGTAAAAGATTTCACTATATAATTTTTATACTGTACTTATACTTTTCATTTCCTGTACGTATAATTATTTCGATTTTACACTACAGATAGAATTCATTCCTTTTCCTGTCTAATAGGAGCTAGGGATACATAAATACCCGGGCAACACCGGGTAAGGACTAGCTAGTATGCCATATATAGCAATGCAAATTAATAGAAGTAAAATATAGCAGTTGCATAGACAGCAAATTCTGTGAGATGCTTTCTAATGATACCTTAATATGACAATGATATTTCTGTACAGCAACTTCTCAAGCCCACTATTATTAAGCAGTTCTTTATTAATGAGGGATGACAATGTTTTACCTTCTCCCCTCTCACTTCCCCCCAACAAACCATCTTTCGAATCGCCTTTATTAGATTTTGAATAAACGTTTCCCCCTCCCCCATCTCCTCAGCATTTTGGTTAAAAATGAATGCCATATATCTTTGGATAAAACCTACAGAGTTAAGTGCCTCATAAAATACTACATGACTAAAATGACTATTAATATTTTAGTATTATTCTGAAGTACGAGCCTCCTCTGTGCAAAAAGTATGAATCACTGGTTTCTTCATTTCTTTAATTCTTTATTAATTGGTGCTTGAGGCAATAAACCATAACATATAACTTGGGCATCAGATAAGGTTTAATGAGTGCCCGACCTTTGTGTAGATAATTTTCTGTCAGAGGACTGGCAGACGACAACTCCTTTGAGTCGCAATGCTGCTTACTTTCCACAGTCCTTGAGATCGCCAGTCCCTCAAGTTGCTTTTTATATCTGTAGAAGGCAGTCATTTTGCAAGACAGCTTCCTTTCTGAGGGTCTAATTCAGTGGAAATTTAATAGTGTGGGAGCCTTTTTTTTTATTTTTTTTGGCTCTCTGCTCTGTTAATTATTCTGCATGAGGATAGCAGCCTGATTACAGCCACTGCCAAAATGGAGATCATGCAACTAACCTGATACAGCTGCCTTTGTGGCTATTTAGTGACCATAAAAATCCTGAATTGAAGAAAGGGAGGCCCCTCAAGCCAAATGTTCCACTGAGATCTGGATAAATTGCATCCGGCATTACGGACGTGCTGGGCATTCTGCGCATCTGCTTAGAGGAAGCTGCACGATCATAAGTGGCACCAAAACAGGTGTGCCTGTTAAGCCATCATGGTTGTGAAAAGCACCAATTGTTGCCAGCGGCATTGCAGTCAAGACATGTGATGCTCAACTTGTGTGTCCACATGAACCAGCAAGTAGTTCATATGAAAACAAAATAATGCAGTGGCATCATTAGTTTAGGGATTCATATATATTGGGGATGGCTAAACATGCTTAATGTAATGATATGATAAACACAGATGTTTGAGAAGTGCAATATTTGATTGCACAATCCTAACCTGGAGTTAGGCTGACACAGTTAGGCCAGCAAAGTTTGGCTGACACAAGGGACACTGTAAAGTAAGATTGGGCCAGCACACAGACGCACACCATCCTCCCTGACTCCAAGAGTAGTCCAAACATGCTTTACAGTGTTTTCCCCCCCCCTACAGTTAAATATTAGGGGTGGAGGGAGAGAGAAACCAGGACCATGATGGTATTTATTATCTGCTACTGAGCTTGTGTTGCTTCTAGAAAGGATCCCCTGCCTGCTGCCTTGCTCTGTTGGGCTTTTTGTTTATTTGTTTGTTTGTTTTTGTGAGTGTACTTTTTTGAAAGACAGGTTTGTATTCAATGCAAATAGAATCCCTACACATAGATAAGAACATCAGAAAGAAAGACCCTTGATGTGCTAGTCATCAAGGAAACACAGCAAAGAAGTGCTTCTATAAGTAGAATGCTAGTCATCAAGGAAGCACAGTGATGTGATGTGCTAGTTGTCAAGGAAGCACATCAAGGATGTGCTCCTATAAGTGATTATTTTTTCCTACAGAAGCGCACCTATAAAGTGGTCCTATCCATGAAAAGAATGTCCTGATTGTGTGAATGGATGTTCATAGACACTGTGTGAGAAGTTTGAAATTATGCATAAGCTAAGGTATTATGCTCATCTTGGGCTGCAATCCTATACACCACTTATTTGGGAGTAAATCCCACTGAATTCAATTAGACTTCTTAGACATGTGCTAGATTGGGCAGGCAAAACAAACATTCTGCACACAGTTCTTGAGCATCTTAATTCACCTGCTGGTTTCATTCCTGTGGGCCCAACCTTGCGATGCAACAGTGCATTTGTTCACCGGGATAACAATTACAATTTGCCAGGGTAAGAGGGGCCAAAATGCCTAAACCGCAGCAACCTGGGCGGCAGACCCATCAACAGCACTTTTGCTAACAGAGTAAATTCCCATAGAAATAAGCTGCCACCCCATGGCTGAAAGCATATACTCCAAATGCAGAGAATGAATGAAGCTCATTTCCAAGAAGGACTGCCCTTGGTCCGCTGAGAGTCAAAGGGCAGCTGGAAAACTATAATTACTTGTGTTAAAGAGAAATAGCCATAGGAGGTCATCCGGCTTTGCGATATGATTTAAAAGAGCAGTATGACTTCAGGGTATTTTTAGTGTAGATGTGGGTGAGTTGCAAAGCCAGGGGAAAATGCTTTTGGTATGAAACATTACTTTGGGGATATAAATGGAAATGCTCATTCAATTTTATTTTATTTTTTTAATTTCGAATCAGTGCAGGGGAAAGTTGACTGCCTCTGATTACATGACCAGATGTAGCAAAGAAAACATTCGGATACAGTACCATTTAACTGGCGTTTATCTATGAGGATTAAAAAAAGAAAGTGCAGTCCTCTGATCCGAAATGCTAATTGCCAAACATCTTGGAAATAATCGCTGGTCTAAATGGTTCTTTTCTTTAATCATGCATGCTCAGATTTTTTTCTTCTTCCTATTTTTATCTGCTCTATTTGGTAACATCCAGTGAAGTGTAGCAGGTACTTTAAATCTTCAGGAAAGGAGACACTGACCTTTAACTGCAGTGCCCATTGACTTCCTATAAATGAGTAACTCTTTGTCAAAGCCAACAGATGAGGGATGCTTTTCACATTGTCTTTTGCTATGCTCCAGGTAATTGCCAGGAGGGGAGGATATTGGAGACACCTGCTTGCAACAGTTGCCATTTTGGGCACTGCACTTCTGTCAGATTTCAGGTGTGAAATAAGGCAGTGGTTCTCAAACATTTTAGACCGGGACCCACTTTTTAGAATGGCAATTGCGTTGGGACCCACCGGAAGTGAGGTCATAGCCAGAAGTGACATCATCAAGCAGGAAGTGTCACCATTGTGACATATTCAAATGACACTCCTGGAATGCAACCTGGCATTCTTGGACTGCAGCAATTGCACAACCATGAAACATCCCTGACAGAAAGCAAGATGAGGACAAAATACGATGTAAAAGCACTGAACTAAAAACACAATTAAAAAAGCCTCACTTAAAAATTCAAACACTGACAAAAGGAATACAGCAAGAGTAAGGTCTGCAGTTTCCAAGATGACTGTTCCCAGCATTCGGCGACCAACCTGACATCAGGTCATGACCCACCAAGTGGGTCCTGACCCACAGTTTCAATAACACTGAAATAGGGCATTGGTGTTGCATTGCTTTTTTATTTCTTTGGTAGAGGTGAATACCGCCTTTTGACTTCCAAGGGTCCCAAATACAGTTTTTAGGGTCCTTCTTGAAGGATTTTTTAAAGCCTTGGTTTAAGACTGGAACAAAATTGGAATCTATGCTGATGTGTGAGGAAGACAGTGGTATATACAGTGGATCTGCCTTACCTGTGAATGCTGCGGGTGCTGGTGTCTGCGGTTAAAAGAGTTTTTTTTTTTTGTCAAAATGAGTCAGAAAAGAGCTTTTCCTACTGCAGTGCTGCAAAACTGTGCCATTGGAAGGCTGCAAGGCTCCAGATGCCACTTCTGGGCCGTGTGGGGATGAGCCAGTGCTGAGGGTGGGGGTTGCACGAACCAGAAGTGGCTTCCAGAGCACTGCTGATTACCCTGCAGCCCTGCAAATGGCAGTATTCTGTAGCATAATGGCAGGAAAGACTATTTCCTGACTTTTTGAAGTTTTAAAACTTTTAAAAGCAGACCAGTGGTGGACCTGAGGGGTGCAAGGGGTGCAAACAGATATGTCATGTAGCGGGTATGCGGGGATACACGAGTACCTGTTCCTAGGATTAGGCCTGGCCCTGCCCATTTGCCTGCCCACTCTTCGACTCCGTCGGCACTCCGCTCCGCCCCCTGCAACGTTTGAGTTGCCTGCATGTTCTCAGACCCAGGCAGGCAGGCAGGCAGGCAGGCAGGCAGGCAGGCAGGCAGGCAGCGGAGTGAGGGAGACCGACGGCAGCAGCAGCGTGAGCAGGTAGGCTGCCTGGGGCTCCCTCCCGAGAAGGCATGGCAGTTCCTGGGGGGGGGGAATCGGTAGCCTGCGCGGCGGCCCCAGTGAAGGCCTGGGACTCCCAGGCCTTCTCCTGGGCCGCTGTGTGGACTACTGAAGAGGCGTGGCGGTTCCTGGGGGCGGTTCCTGGAGTCCGGCTATGACCTCACTTCCGGTGGGCAGGCCCCGACACAAGTGCCAATCAAAAGTGAGTACCTGTTGCTAAATCATTTAGATGCCATTACTGGGTGCAAATGTCCTGGGGCTTGGCTGGGGAAGGGCAGCGGCAACACAGCCTGCCTCCTCCTGCCCCCGAGGTCTGGGTTGCTCCAGGAAGTGGCTTCCTCAGATGCCGCTTCTCAGAGTGACCAAGTGTGCCCCAAAGGACTGCCAACTCTTCTCGGGTGAGCGGCGCTTCGCAGCCACGACTGGATGCTCTGGGACGCGGCTTCCGCGGCTGCTTCTTGGAGCGACCAGACCCAGCTACAAGGTACTGCTCGCGCCTCTGAGAAAGGTGGCGCTTGGTCGCCACGTCTCCAGGAAGCAGCCACGCGCGCGGCCACTTCCCGGAGCAGCTTCACTGCAGCCCCCCCCCCAAAGCTGCTCAGGGAAGGACCTGCGCAGGGCTTGTTGAAGCTGCATGCAGCGGCTCCCCAGAGTGGCTTCGCCGTGGCCACCCTGGCGAAGCCAATCTGGAAAGTGGCTGCACACGTTGCCGCTTCCCAGAGTGAGGTGGCAGCCAAGCGCCACCCGTAGTGAAGGCACTCTGGGAAGCTGCCGGGCATGGCTTAAAGCAGTCCGGTGTGGCCACTTCTCTGAGCATCGTCGCTGTGGTGAAGCTGGGTGGAGGATGGCCCCTCTGGCAGTGTGCCCCCGGGCGCTGATCTCCCCCAGGACTGCCCCTGAAGCAGACCCCACATACTTTGGTACTTGCAATGGGAAGTACAACTCCCCACAAATTCTGCGGGCTGAACGTACTGCAACCCTCAAAATAATGCAATGAATAGCCTCATTGTGCTGACAAATATCTTTGCTGGGATTGGAATAGAAAGGTATGAGGGCCTAAACTCCCATAATCAGAGATATTTCCTATCCCTCTTACTTGAGAGCTCTGGTATCACCCCTGGATTCTACCACTCTGTTGAATAAGAAACATCCTACGAGTTGCCCGCTCAAGTATCTGCAGCCTTTCAGAACATCAGGAATGTATGTCACCACCCTTTGCCATATCTATGATTATATTAAGCGGAATGTGGCTTTCATAACCTGAAGTTCCTGAAAATACTGTAGTCAGATGAGAGGCCTGTTTAGCTTTCCACGGCCACTTTTCACTTGAAGCTCTGAAACAGGCCACTGAGCTGTTAAAGCAGTCATCCTTATCTACTTACCTAGGAGTAAATCCCATTAAACTGACACACTGATGATAGACTATTATTTGACCTCCGGGTGGACAGATCTGCTCACTTGACCACTTCCTGAAACAAAATTGATGAAAATGAGCACCTATGGCTAAAAGGATTAATTTATTTTATTTTTTTTGCAGTGCTGACCAGGGTGCTGATGTTTTGTTCCTTATCTAAGAGGCTTCTTAGATAAGGAACCAGATAACTCAACTGCTGTGAAGCCACCTTAAAATTGCCAGACGCTATGCTGTGGACCAGCCACTTGTACTGCCATATGTAGGATGTACCTTTCCAAGCATTTGCAGTTATGATTACAAAAAGGCTGGATTCTTTGCATGGTGCAGAATGCAGAAAATTGGCTGAATACAGATAGAAGCATTTTCAACACACCTGGTAGTTATGTAAGCAAATTATGTGCAAAACAATGAACTTCCTATTTTCCAGTGAAAACTTGGGGGGGGGGACAGGACACACACATAGAACTATCAGAGAAGGGGACGTATACTTAATAGTTGAACACATGTTTTGCATGTCACATTTCAGTCTCAGGCATTTTCAGATAAGACTGGGAAAGACCTCTCTGTAATACCCTGGAGTTCCTCTGCAATTGGAATGTGGGCAGAGAGGGAGCGAGCCTGAGCTATAGTGGTAGGGAGTTCCACATGCCACCACAGAAAAGGTCCTCTTTTGCATCACCACTATCTGGTCCTCAGCAGCAGCAGAACCTGCAAAAGGGTGCCCCTAGCTGACCTCAGAGGATGGGCCATTTCATAAAGGAAGAGGAGGTAGACCTCAAACTTGCTATGGTTCTGTTCTGAGTATTTTCAGGTGAGGTTTTTTTAAAAATGTTTTTAGTTCACTTCTTTTACATAATATTTTATCCTCATTTTGTTTTCTGTCAGGGACGTTTCATGGTTGTGCAATTGCTGCAGTCCAAGCACGCCAGTTTGCATTCCAGGAGGGTCATTTTATTACATTACAATGACAACACTTCCTGACTGATGATGTCACTTCCAGCCATGACATCACTTCCAGGTTAATGACCACTTCCAGTGGGGCCTGACACGTGCCATTCTGAAAAGTGAATCCCAGGGCAAAAAATTGAGAACTACTGATCTAGGATGTTCTCACTCTCAGGTAGTCCCTACTAAGTCCACTGGGACTTATTCTAGAAAAACGTGGCTGCTGCAACATGTTGTTGCAGAATCCCTTGTGTATGGCATAAATGTGACTACCCTTTGTAGGAGTCTATCCTACGATGGCTAAAAGACTCTTGTGGTGTGTTTTTGGTGCTTCTCAGTCAGCTTCAAGACCAAGAATAAATATCAAATGGGAAATTAGCAGAGTCAGTACTGTCCTCAGTTCACTGCGAGTACCACTATAACTCAGGCATAATGCTGCATCCAAAATTACAGATTCAAGACCCTTTTCATCTGAACATTCCTCCCGAAATTAGCTCCTCAATTAATTCTTTAAAAGGTCTTTAATTACATCAAGAATCCCCTAAAGTGCCTTCTTTCCTTCCCCATCTTTCATGCAGTATATTCTATTAACTGTACATTAGTTAAGATTTATTGGTGTAACTGATGCTGGAAAATTAACTGTGGGGGAAATGAGCAGGTCAGCAACATTGGGAAGATATAGCAATGGCATTTGGCTTGATTAGCAAAGAGCAATGCAAAAAATACCTACAGAGCACATTTCTGCAAAGCAAGGAGGGGGACCGTATTAGGCCAGAAACTCCTGCCATTGACCAAACAGCAGTTGGGCTTTCATTAGACAGTTGTCAGATGATCAGAATTTGACCACTAAGGTTGACAGTTTGAAACAAGAAATTTTGAAAACTATTTTGCAGGACGGTGGCAATGTGGATTTATTTATTTTTTAAAAAGCAAGCAAGAAAAAAAAAAGCTTAAGAACTTGATTAGCAGGCACTTTGTCAAAAAACAGTATTTTAAAAATCAGAGGAAAGAATACTCGAGGAAATGCGTACTTTTAAAATTGGCAGATGGGTGGGCACAAGGGAACAAGATGCTGTTGAATAATACTAAAATGTACAATTATCGAACAATGGCGATAAATTGGAGCAATGCACAACAAAAATGATGAGAAAAACCAGGAATGTGTGGAACGCTGTGATTCTGTTCAGTTGGATCAAGTCCCCTTTGTAGAGTGGGATGGAAGGAAGACTTATGAGTAGGGGGGATACAAGTTATTTGTCCAGCTGTTTGTACATATCCAAGAGCCTCTGTGATTTAGCACATTTGGATGCTACACTGCATGTTGGTGAACTCATTCAGAAAAAAAAATGCAAAGGTGTCACTTGTAGAAAAGACTTACAGCCCCCAGTGGCAGTATATAGTCTATTAGGCCAGGCTTTTGATTTCCTCCCTTCCATAATGGCAATGAATTGTTCGTAGGTTCGCTGCCAACAAGCTGTGCCAAGCCGGCTGCAGTCTCGCCCATTTCTCCAATGTTTGCTCTGAACTGAATACCCTTATCAGGGCTGCAGGAATGAAAGAGTCCCAACATGTGCTAACGAAGGGCGCAATCCTAACCTGGAGTTAGCCTGGCACAGTTGGTCCATCAGGCGGAAAACTTTACCTTTACCTTTTTAACCCTTCTACAGTAAGCTGGTCCCAAAGCGGTATTATTAGTATGGAAGAGGAAGAGGGAGCATGTCAATGAAAGCAACTGCAGTCGGTGCTCACTCCAGAGATCACATATATTAAGTCATTGTCCCTGATGGTGATGTCCATCGTGCGAGTAATTGCGGTTCATGTCACCCTGTTTGTGAACCGCTCTGCCTTGTTGACACATGCAACCCTGGAGAGCAGCCTCACTTTGCTGAGCAGCTAGAGACTGGTTCGGCTGTGTCATTTCTGCCACAACCGATTTGCTGGGGCCATTTTCACAATGCGTGGCTTCCCAAATGTGAAGTACTTGCAAGTGACTTATTTGAAGAAAGCCATTCCTGTGCTTGGCAACCTTCATGTGCTAATGACACATGACACATAGGCCATGCAGAATTTTGGTACAGTGAACGACAAGCGGCACCAGGTTGTTGAAATCCTATCCATTCAGCGCAGAAGGAGAGGCAAGGGGCTGTTCCACAAAGAATACAGCTTTTCATGCTGCTAAATGCAGCTTTTCATGCTGTTTGAAGGTGCCAACAGTTCAGGCCATTCCAACCACCAATTAACGGACAGCCCAATCCTATCCACGTCTTATGCTGGCAGATCTCTCAGATCTGCCACTGTAAGTCCCGGAACAACAGCGCCAAAGTGCACCATTGTGCATTCAGGGGTTGTTGGGAAAATAGGCTGGAGGCCACACACACATGACTCTCGCCCCCCCCCCCAAATGCCCCACCTGAGCAGGTATGTTGTTGGTGGGTGCCGTTCGGGAGAGGATTGTGGGTGGTTCAGGGCAGAGAGCAGGCCAGGCAGGAGGTGGTGGTTCGGGGCAGGAGCAGGAGAATCTTGGTGGAGGTGGCGCTCTCTGAGTTCCTGTACACCTTTTGAGTTTCCTCAGATATACACCAGCAAAATTGCTGCTGTAAGTCCAAGGAGGTCCATAGAAGGCTATTTGGCCTTTGGGTCGGTAAATAAGAAAACATTTTACCTACCTGTCTTGCATATGTGGTTGTTCCCCTCTCCCCAGTAGCATGCAGCATGCACTCAGGCAGTGGTGCTGCATTTAATCCAATCAATCAATCAATCAATCAATCAATCAAATTGTATTTATATACTGCTTTTCAACATAAAGTTCACAAAGCAGTTTACAAGCTAATAATAATAATGCAGTTAAATGGTTCCCTGTCCCAAAAGGGCTCACAATCTAAAAAAAATACAGAACACCACCAGCAACAGCCACTAGAAAAGATTGTGCAGGGGTGAAGAGGGACAATTACTCTCCCCCTGCTAAACAGAAGGGGAACACCACTTGAAAAAGTGCCTCTTGCCCATTTAGCAGGGGTTATTACGGATTGGCAGTGGTAGGATTGGGCCCTAAATTAGTCTTTAGACAATGAGAGGGGCATAGGTTCTTTGGACAGAAAAGTATAGGTAATATGCTCAACTGACATCATGTGCATTTTAATTTTAAAAGAAACATTTCAAAACAGGGAAATATAGTTCTGTGTGTATACCTGTGCGTGCGTGCGTTTGCGCATCCTTAAAATGGAAGGGAAGACATTTAGAGCGCAATCCTAACCTGGGATTAGTCTGGCACAGTTAGGCCAACAAAGTTTGGCTGGCACGATTGTAAAGCATGTTTGGACCACTCTCAGAATCAGGGAGGATGATGCACGTCTGTCTGCTGGCCTCTCTGACTTCGAGAGTGGTCCAAGCGTACTGTATGGTGTCCCTTGAGCTGGCCAAACTTTGCTGGCCTAACTCCAGATTAGGATTTCACCCTCATATAGGCAAGGCATTTCTTATAATCTTTTGAGTTGGTTTTTCTACTGCTTTGCTTCCATTCCCACTAATGATGGCCAACGTTTCCATTTCAAAACAAGGTTCCGATTTCAGGAGTTTCCGAGTCAAGTCCTTTAGCAGGGATTAGCCCCCTGCCCCCGAAACTTTCCATCATGGAGCGTTTTCAACTTGGTTCCTGACCTTTAAGATCTAGAAGGAGACCAGAAACCCATTTTACATTTCGGAAACCCTTAGCACATACATCAAGTGGATGCAACCGAGAATGTGAAACCCTTTCGTTCGTGATAAAAGCCCGCTTGCCTGGAAGGGATCGGCTCAATAGAACCAAATGATGCATACTTCCACACACCTCGTTTGTCTTTGTCGTGGAACATGTTTGAGATTCTTCCTCCTTAAGGCTCATGACCTGACAGTCCCCCCTTTCTGTCTGCCAAGATCTCAGAGCCTATCTTTGGTCCTTCTGAAAAGAGAGAAGAAATCATTAGTGATTACAGCTCATTTTTGGAAATTGGGTCATTCTGTCTTCTGATCCCTGAGGATAACTGGGTTAATAACTTCAGAAAGGCAAGGTAAGGAAGACAGTTCAGCAAAGACACCCTGAAAACCCTCAAATCACCGGCTTATCAGTTCTCAGCAGTGGCACTTGAATCTTTTCTGGCAAAACTAATAACTTGGGAACTACTGCACTAAAGTTGTCTGGAAGACATTGTTTTTTAATCAACAGAATTTAAACTCTATTTCTTCCTGTCCTAGTGCAGAGATTTTATAAGAGACAGCTCTCACCAGAAGGCAACTATTACACCCAAAAAAGTCATTTTCGTGAGTAAAGATGTCTCCATTTTAAACATCACTATTGTCATGAGAAAATGACTTCATAGATACATAATCTACAGAATTCCTATTGGGTTGGCTACGGAAGGAGATCTTTGTTTGCAAGTTGGTAAAACAATCTGAAAGTAAGGGCACAATCCTAAACTGCATTAGGCCGGTATAAGCTAAGCCAGCAAATTTGGCCAGCACAAAGGACACTGTAAAGTATGTTTAGACCACTCTCGGAGTCAGAGAGGCCAGCACACAGACGTGAACCATCCTCCCTGACTCCGAGAGTAGTCCAAACGTGCTTTACGGTGACCCTTGTGCTGGCCAAACTTTGCTGGCTTAGTTTATGCTGGCCTAACTCCAGTTTAGGATTGCGCTCCCAATCTGATTTTTTATTAAGAGCGCAATCCTAACCTGGAGTTAGTCTGGCACAGTTAGGCCAGTAAAGTTTGGCCGGCACATGGGACACTGTGAAGTATGTTTGGACCACTCTTGAAGTCAGAAAGGCCAGCACACAGACATGCGCCATCTTCCCTGAATTCTGAGAGTGGTCCAAATAACAACAACAACAACAACAACAACACATGTATTTATATACCGCCTTTCTTAAGATCACTAGATTTTCTCTAATTACTGTAACTCAAGGCGGTTTACATAGGCAGACTTTTATTCACAAACCCGAAGGTTTTTACAATTTACAGAAATGTTCTTTCTTTCAAGAACAACACTCATACAGACCTTTCTTTCTGGATGTACCCTTCTTTCTTAGCCACCTGTCTGTCTTCTGCTGGCTGATAAGAGGCTTCCCTGCTCCCAACCAGAGACACAGCTGACTTCAGCACACTCCTCCTCCCACGAGGCAGCTGGAACTCAGCTTTTAATCAGCCGCAGTTTGCAAGGCCTGCCGCTCACAGAGACTTCCAGTAGTCTCAAGCTCACGACCTTCGGATCTTCAGCTGTTATCTTTGGGCAGACAGAGGCTTTAACCCTCTCGGCTAAATCTTCTGCCCTTATAAAATGTGCTTTAATTGTCCCTAGATTGCCCGTTGTCTGGGTCCGCAACTGGGACCGATACACATCATTACCTCTGAATCAGTGTAGACGTATTACAATCCCCAACCCAGTGCCAAGTGCAGCTTCCCAGATTCCTGAATTTTATTTTATTTTTACTTTGGCTGGTGTGCCTTTTGGTCTATGTGTGTATCCATGTATGTTGGCATGTTCTCTCCAGACCTTTCCAGGAATATCTGTGGGCTGGGGACATAGCCTGCTGCCCTGCTGCTGCTCCCCTGATGTATGTGCATGGTGTCCCCAGTTTTAGTTCTTGTTAAAGACTGTGGTCATTACTCAGGGGAGTCGCAGCAGACGTCGGTGTCTTGAGCAGAAGAAAATAACCAGCACTTTCAAGCTATCAAGCCCTCCAGGGCAGCGCCACCCAGAAATGTGGCCTCCGTTTATTTCAGATGACCTTAGCCAGGCAGAAAGCGAGCATAGACTAGCCTCTCCGCCACAAGCAGGGCTGTGTGTACATTTGCGCTTAAGGAAACAAGCTGACCTGTGTCGAGGCAACCTCAAATTTTGTGCCAGGCTGGAGTGATGGAAGTCAACGCTTTGAGTCTGTCCTTGGCCTGGGGAGGGCTAGACATCTAAATATGAATTGCCCAAAAAAGGAATGCCTTTTCTCCCTGTGAGACCAACTTTCCAAGATGCACCATCAACAAATTACGAGCCCTGTCAGCCGCTGCACTTTGTCTGCATTAGGAGCCATTTAAATAGCACTTTGACTTCACTGGATCGGCACGAAAAGACCACCTCATCTGCACTCTCACTTATTTGCAACCAATTTGGGGATGAAATACAGTTTGTCCTTTCTTTTCCTGTGCTTGGATATTTGCTTCTCGCTCTCGGTCCCTCGGAATTGGATTTTGAGCAGCTTGTTTGCTTGAACGTCTTTCCTCCCACAGGGGGATGGGCAGAGGTGCTGTGCTCCATTCCAGAATAATTTGAGTGGCACCACATTTTCTGGGCTGGGTTTGGTGCCACGGTCAGACCCCCCAGAATGTCCCTCCACACATGCATAGATCAGTGGCTCTCCAACCTTTTAGCACCGGGACCCACTTTTTAGAACCGCAATCTGTCCAGGACTCACCAGAAGTGATGTCATGGCCGTAAGTGCCGTCATTGTGACACCAGAGCCTGCTGCTTTCCAGAGAATGCAGTAATTGGTTGGGTGATTCCTCAGCCATTTTCCAATAGCAAAGTGGATTAGAAACAAAGAAGCCTCTTTACACCCTTGACACAAGCAAAACAACCACACAGCCCTCCCCCTTTCCAGCATCCCATCTTCCCAAATTTTCCATACGGCTGCTCCAGGTGCTTCGCGACCCACCTGAAATTGGCTTGCCACCGTCTGGTGGGTCCCGACCCACAGTTTGGGAACCACTGGCATAGATCACAGCAGGATGGATTGGATGATATGTCCTCCTCACTGCATGATTAGGGACGGGCACAAGTACATCCCAGACCCTCTCCAGCAGGACTGGCTCCAGGAATGGATAACTGCGGGGCATTCCCTCCTTCACCATGGGGCCCCTCCACTCACCATACAGCCATGGCAAGAAGAGTGCGTGTGGTTAAAAAGGTAAAGGTTTCCCCATGACCGAATGGTCTAATCGTGACCTACTGGAGGGGGCGGTGCTCATCTCCGTTTCTAAGCCTGTAGAGCCAGCATTTGTCCGAGGACAAGCTTCCGTGGTCACGTGGCCGGCATGACTATACGCCGTAGTGCACAGAACGCCGTTACCTTCCCACCGAAGTGGTCCCTATTTATCTACTTGCATTTTTAGGTGCTTTCGAACTGCTAGGTTGGCAGGAGCTGGGACAAGCAACGGGAGCTCACTCAGTCACAGTCTCGAACTCCCAACCTTCCAGTTGGAAGCTCAGCAGCAGCGGTTTAACCCGCTGCGCCACCACGTCCCTTGTGGTTACCTCTACATACATGAAATCTGGTGAATCAGGAATTACGTATACCAGTCTATGATATAATGAGCATTTAGTCATCTGGGTACAAGGTCTCCAGGGCAAATCAAAAGACATGATTTTTACTCATCAACACACTTAGCAACCAAACAATCTCTCGCTCGCTCGCTCGCTCGCTCGCTCGCTCAGTGTGTGTGTGTGTGTGTGTGTGTGTGTGTGTGTGTGAAGGTGATGACATTTTGTATGGTATCACTGAAACACATCAAATGTGTCTTATTATAGCATGAAAAGTGTTAACAGAACAATTCTATAGAAAGGCTTTCGGGCTTTCCTAATTAGAACAATGACAGGCCTGATACAATAGCAAGTCATGCTGCTGGGAACATCAGACAGGGAACAAAGTATTTAAATTAGCACTTTGAAACGATAAAAGATAATATGATAAGTATCATCCTATCTTTTGACACAGATCTTACTAAACACTGACAATGTGCTAAATGTATTCTACTGACAGTTATGCCAGCCTGTAAAGGTATATGGAACAAGGCCATAAATAGGATCTCCATTAGTTTTACAGTATTCAAGAGCACAAGGATTGTATAGGTCGTGCCTTGTCATCTACTGGGGATTTTGTTCTGGAACCCCCAGTGGATTAAAAAAAAATCAGTGGATACCGAAATAAATGAGACAAAGCTTTAAAGACCCACTTCCAGATTTCTTGCTCATCTGTTCTCATCCCATAATGCACTGATATAGACGTTATTCCACATTCCACCACTAGATGGGGTAATAATGGAACTTAATTGAATGTAGGAAGGTAGGAAATGGGCTGTTGCCACTTTTTTTCCTTTTACAAAGCACTTAAAGGTGAACTCTGGTATTAATGGTGAGTCAAATCAGCGGATACCGAATCAGTGGATACCAAGGTCCCACTGTATACAGTAATTATTTTCCGGTGCTATAAGATGAAGTACTAAAAAAAAAAATCTGATAAGAAGCCCTGTTCAGAAAACACATATATGTTGTTGCTGAGTGTACATTTGTGTGCTTGCAGGGCTGGCATCAGAGGTTGGCCAGATCAGGCTCTGATTGGGGGCCCACACCACCTGACCATGCTGTTCCCTGTACCATCACTGGCAGAGGAAATGGTAGCACCATCAGAGGGCAAGTAGGAGATTCTATGGGGGCCCAATGCAAGGGGCTTTATCTCAGGGAACAATGAATTCTACAATTGTTTTCTTGAATACAGTACATATTCTTTTTTTTTGCGGGGGGAGGTCTCAAATCATACCTATTTCGTCTAGCCTTTGGAAGATGGTTGGCTGCCTGCCCTCTGTTCCTCTGGAATACTGTCATAGTTTGCTCCCCTGGTCAATTTGCTCCCTGGTTAATTTACCCAGCGGGTAATTAAGCTATGGAACTCCTTGCCACAGGAGGTGGTGATGGCATCTGGCCTAGATGCCTTTAAAAGGGGACTGGACAGATTTCTGGAGGAAAACTCCATCGTGGGCTATAGGCCATGATGGGTTGGGCAACCTCCTTACATTAATAGTAGGCTACTTCAGAATGCCAGGTGCAAGGGAGTGGCCACAGGATGCAAGCATCTTTTGTCTACTGAACTCCCTTAGGCACCTGGTGGGCCACTGTGAGATACAGGAAGCTGGACTAGATGGGCCTTTGGCCTGATCCAGTGGGGCTTTTCTTATGTTCTTAATTGTTTCCCCCCCCCCCACCCCAAATGGTCTGATTTGGAGAATTGGGTCTTGCTTTATTTTTGAACGTTCTCTGTGTTCATGTCAAACGCTGAATGTTTTAAAATATTTTTCATGTGTTTTACTGTGGTTACGTTGCACCTTTTTGTTCTCTGTAAGCCGCCTTGGGCATTTGCTTCGGCATGGGAACGGTAGGGTATAAATTATTCAAATAAATACATAAATACATAAATATTTCTGGACTTATTTCATGCACCTTTATAGGCTGGTATAACTGTCTGTACGTGTCAAGGTTCAGCTCCCACTATTGGGCATGCTTTTTGGATGGTTCCCAATAGTATGGACAGAATTTATATGTTTGAACTTGTGCCGTCGTCGTTCAGATGTTAGGCTGAGCTCCTTGCATGGTTTGGACCTGCAGAAAACCTATGGAGATTTGCTTCTGGTGGACAAGCAGTCTCTGGGATATGTGAAACTGCTCGTGAACAGTTCTGAACTTTTCAGCGATTGATTTTCCAGCGCAGGGTCTTTTTTTCCTAGATAAATACACAGTGGTTGAAACGCAGGCAGGCAAATCAGCTTGCTTCCACATTATTCATTACGATAGCATGAGAGCGCTTTCAAGCGACTGGTTTGAAATGCTCTCGGATTCTCTGATACTTGGGCAAAGCATTCGGCTTTAAGCACGGGGTGGGGGGGTGGGGGCTGAGACAAAAGCACAACGGCGTCATTGAGTGGCTCATTGAAATATAGCTCCAGTTTGTGAAACCTCTTTTTAATTCAATAAGTGCTTCATGGCAGTAACAAATACATGTTAATCTCACTTAATATTACATTCCAAGATACGTGAAATGTAATTGGAAGGGAAGGATGATTTCTTTTTTCCCCCAGTGCAGTCCCAGTATTAGTTAAAATGTATCTGCTCTGTTGTGGATTTCTCAAATAGTTCTAGTCCATAGGAACATAAAAAAAGCCCTGCCGGATCAAGTTCAACATGATTCGTCTTTCTTTTTCTTCCTCTTCCTTTTCCCAGGATGGATGGGAATCGTAGGACACCCCTTCTTCAGGGCTTTGAGGTGGGGTGTCCAAGTACCTTTCAACTTCACCCATTCCGTGTGAGAATCCGATGGAGTAGCTAGAGGGGTTGCACAAGTCTTTTATAGCTCCTGACCGAGCCGTGTAAGCCGCCCCCTTGCTGCCAGAGCCAATCAGGGTGGTGAAAACAATGTGGAGGAGAAGCCACCACAGTGTTTTCAGGTCCTGGTTGGCTCTGGTTGTGGTGGTGGTGGGGCTGCTTACATGGCTTGGTTGGGAGCCGTAAAAGACTTACAGTTTTGCACCCTTCTAGCTACATCACTGTGCAAATCCTGTCCCTCCCGATTCCTGAGTAATCCAAAGACCTCTGAGGAAAACTCTGTACTGGATATGCCTAAGCTTGCCAATGGAAGTGGGCCGTAGTTCTACCTGCTGGCCAATGGGAATATTTTTAGTGACCCCATGATGACTCAAGGTGCCTCTGGGGAATACTTAATGGGGGTTCTGGGTGCAGCGGTGGAATATGGTCAACTTGCTCTGCCACTGTCATCAATACTGGGGAGTTCAGGGCATCATCCTGCTCTGGTGGGCCTTTCAATGGGTATGGACCCTTGGCCAGTGTTATAAATGTCCTCTTTTTCCCAATACATGTGCTGTCTAGCCTGACTTCATTTTGGTCCCTCGCTAGCATTCTGGGGAGCCAGGGCAATGCATGTTCTTTGGCTCTTGAGTAGTGTTCTTAGAGGGGGGCAACATGTAACATGTTTTGCAGGCTCCTGAACACCTGTGTAAAGTGGCTCCTCCCCTTGCCCTCAGAGCCATTCATGGCTGTGACAGCAAAGTGGAGGCCTTATGCCTTATGACCCATATGCTGCTTAAGCTGCAAGGAAGACTGCCTGTTCTCTTTGTAAAGAAGGATGATTCAATAAGAGCAGGCTAGACATTTGGGCATAATGTACATACTGTAATGTAAGATCAATTCCAGGACAATGTTTGTCCTGATGATGTGCCCTTTTCAATATTATGTTTATCTTTCTATATTTTTAAACATGACTTAATGAAGAGTTCTATTTTCCACTTCAGCATTCCATTCTTTGAGTACTGATTTTTCCCTTAAAATTGTTTTACAGAAGGTAAATGCGCATGCACACATACACACAGAGGGAAATGCTACTCTCACGCCAGATGCAATGCTTCATTGTTTAAAAGAGAATTGTATTATCTGTTTATTTTTTATTTAACTTTGGAAGTACATGCTCCTTTGCTCCTGCATTTTGATTTGGGTAAGTTTAGAGTTAGCGGGGGCTTGCTAATGTGATGGTATTATTTATTAGTTTAAGGTATATGTGAGAGCTTTTGGGCCGAAGTAAAATTCCATGTATAGTGAAATTCCATGTATGGCCAATAAAATTCTATTCTATTCTATTCTATTCTATTCTATTCTATTCTATTCGTCTTTCATTTTTATTAAATATGTATTTATCACTTTAGATTATATAGGAAAACCTATCTCCCCCTAAAACAACATCATTTTATAGGCCATAAAACAGTGGTTCCCATTAAAACCTACTTGGACCTTTGGACTGTGATAAGTGTGGCTGCCACAATGCCACTGCAGCCACTGCAGCAATCATGGCGCCATGGGTCATTTTGACTTCCGGGGGGGGGGAGTGTCACGCTGGCCTCTGGGAGGGTCCTGGTGGCTCACAGCACCCCAATCTGTACAGCCACAGGGAGGATTTCAGTGCAACCCCCCAGGTAACTTGAAATGCCTCTTGGTCTCCTGTGGTGATCACTGTGGTGCCCTGGGGCACTAATTTCTGGGCCATTCCCCTTAAGGGGAAATGGCCATTTCCAGTTCTCCTGGTGGATCGCGACCCACCAGTTTTGGAAGCGCTGCCATAAAATCTTTCATTACTTTAATGTTATGCTCCACAGTGTGCATGTTTCAGTGGACAGCATCGTGCTATGTTTCATCGAAGTCACCGTGGTCGCAACCCTCTTAAGGGGGGGTCGTCAAAAAAGGATTTTCCCAATACTGAATATGGTGTTGAGCAAATGACTTTAAAAAAAAAAATGGCAGACTGGCACATTGAGCTGTGTTTTCTAGAGGGTTTGTTTTATGCCATTTAATTTATTTAATTTTGTTGTATAATTTGCTTTAGAGAAATCATTTAAATATTACTGTACTAAAGACAGAAAAAAATACCTTAAGTTGAAGAGGGTGACTTGCAAGTTAAATTATGTTTATAAATGCTTCACTGAACAGAATTTTTCAAATAAAATTTGAGTACAGTAATCATGTTTAAAATATAATTTCTCATAGCTCTGCCCCATCTGCTCCATACTGATAAGGGGTTCAATAAGCCAGCCTATAAAAATCAATGCCATTAAATGTTTATTAATTATATTACAGATTGCTTAGCCTTACCAGCTCATTTAATACCACCAATGGATATTTTCGAGTCTCGACTACAGGTCCAGAAGATACATATTAAGCGTGTTTAGTCTGCACTTCGTTCATCTCAATTTATAAGCAACATGCTTATTATTTCATTAAATCTGTTTCTGTACTGAGCGGGCAGTTTCCGCAAAGGTAACAGAAGATAATTTCTGGGCTTAGGGAAAAAAGAAAAATCAGTATTTATTAAAAATCAGTGGAGCATCGTGAATAAAGCCACATACAAGCCAGCTGCAGCTATTTCCCCAAAACGATCAGCAAACTGAAACGGTTAAAAAAAAATTCAGAGCCATTGTTTGAAAGTATAGTTCTAATGCAAGCTGATGTCATCAGGCAGTGATGCGTATTCCTTCCTTATGGGTAGGTGTTATTGTGTGTGTGTGTGTGTGTGTGACCAACATAGAAAGCTAAATAATGAGAATTCCTACTCAAATCACTATATAAAATGAAATTTATATCAAAAAGCAAAAAAAAAAAAGCCACTTCGGCTTATATTTGACACAGTTTGACACAAATTTAGATCAATTTCATGAAATAACACCATTTTGCTTACTTTTGACAGAGTTTTCAGGAATACACAAATAGATTTCAGGAAGGGATCAGGAAGAGGAGGGGCAGGAACAGGAGGAAGCTTGCTTAAACTATGAACACCTGTGTCCATAATTCACAATGCATGCTGGGTCGACTTTAATGGAATGTGGAAGCTTCTCGATGCTCCAAGCAGCAACCGGAGTGCAGCATGGAACTTCTGAGCAGGTCATTTTGGGCTGGGGTGTGTGTGCCAATGATTGCTTGCTTTTGTAGGGCCATTCACCCTTATTTTTTGCTTGCCAGTCTGGGTTTATATCCTCTCCCCTGTGAGCTGTTTTTCAACTCAGAAGTAGTCAGAACTCTTACATGTTCACACACACACACACACACACACACACACACACACACATTCAATCACTCACTTATTGTGCTTTACTGCGCTCTTTGTACAATTTGCAATAAAAATTTGGATAAAAACACAACACTGCAAAAATCAAGCATTTTCGGAAAAAAAATATCACCAAAATACCACATCCCTACTGATGAGCCATGGGATATTTCATGCTGTCCTGTGCAAAGACACTCCAAAGGAACCACCTTTTTTTTTTTTTTTTTTTTGCATTCATGGTAAGTATGATTGTAACATACCCTCAACTTAAAAGAGACAGTCTGGCCTAAGAGAGAGTTTGACAGGAATAGAGAGTCACTGTTAATGCTGGAAAAAAATACTCTTTACTTAACAGCAGTGGTGTTGTGGCATTAGTTCAGGAGCTCATCCTGCATTTGAAAAAGTGAGAGGTAAATATGAATAGCCCCCAATGAAGTACTTGCTGTACTTGGTAAGCACAGAAATGGAAGGGGGGTCCCTGAAGGAACCAGGTACTGGGTGAGTGAGCAGAAAGGGGAAAGGGCCTGAAGAGAGTTACTGAAGAGAGGACCAGTGGTGTGTAGGGGCAGCAGGTCTGCAGGCTGAGGGGGCATGAAGGCTGAGGGCAATTGAATTTCACATATTATTTTGGTTTCCGGCCCAGCTGAAGTTCGGAAGCTTGGGCGCTGTGTGAGGCAGCCTTACACTCCAAAAGAAAAAGGAAAAAAAGAAACCTCTCACCCACGCACCCCTCCTGCTGCCACCAGGTGGACAAGGAGAGGGAAGGTGTGGAAATCCAGAGCCTGCTGCTCCCTTATTTTCAACTCTGGATTACTGCTTTGTTCTTCCACACAGTCCTATTTAAAATAAAGAGGATAAATGGGGCTGGGATGAGCAGATGTCAAGAGCACCACATTCTGCCTTTCTGTGCCCACTTGGCTGCTTTCCTAAGCAACGATGTGGGTGGGGGCAGACAGTGGCAGTAGTGGTGATGGCAGAGGCAGCGGCAGTAGCTTTCTTCTTCTTTCTTTTTGTCCAGTGATGCTGAAGGAAGAGGTGCGCTACCACTGCTCCTATCCTCTTCCTTTCACTTTTAGTGAACAGGCAGAAGACTGACGTGCCAACTGAAGTGGCTCTGTTGGTGTCAGGCTGGAATGAGGAGATGGGGCGCCCTCTCATCAGTTCACTGCTCCTCCCACAACCTGCCACTCAAAGCGATCCTGTCAGTCCGCCTAATCATTAGGCCAGCTGTGAGCAGCAGTATAGCCAGAGAGGTTGACGCGGTAAGCACAGCAGGCCCGAAATGTGCCATGGAAGTTCATCCCCTTTGCCATCAGAGCCATTCCACATGGCAATGGCAACATACCTGCATGTTACCGTCTTAGCCTTCTCACCACATTCCTGCACTGGCTAATCAGCTCCACAGTGACTCTGTTCTGCCACCACAGGTACTGCAGCTTGTCCCAGCCTGGCATTCTGTCTCCCATCCAAAAATAGACCATAGATTCTCCTGCGTAGCTTCAGGCAGTACCATCAGCTCAACCATCAGTCCACACCTCTAGTATAGCTCAGTAACCAGAAAGGAAAACTGGTTCTAAGAATGCCATGATTTATCCAGGAAAAACGAGAAAAGGGACGTAATTGAGCTGTTTCCCAGACACATTTCAAGTTTCTTAGGCAAGTAGCAACTCAATAGGTCATAATCCAGTTCATTCACTAATCTGAACACCTGCAAAGCACATAAAATGGTTGATAATATCACCGCTCATTGCCTAGAGAAGACTACAGCTGATGGATGATTTGAGGATAATGATAGATGAATCTCTTTCTATATTCTGTCAACTAAATAAATCAGTACAGAAATCAATATCTTCCATGCATTAGCCTCCGAAAACAGCTGCATCAGTACAGTGTTCCTTTTCCACTTCATCTAAAGCTGTGCATGGGTTGGACCTAAATCTAAGGAAGTTAAAAATATGCTGGCATCTACCTGGCAAGCTGAGTACCTTTGATGTTCAGAAACAGGAAACTGAATGTGTGCAGAAAGGTATGTGAAGGTATTCCATTGTTGTCTTGTGGCCCCTGGATCATAGTAGGTTTTCTCTAGTCTGATTCCATGTTGGCCTAGTGACTTTTAAAAAATGGATGTAAGGCTCCCTCCCCCACAAATACTTTCCTCAGAATACCTGCTATACACAGTCTCCTTTCTAGCTCGACCCAAGTAAAAGGAATATACAAATCTGAGGCTCTTCTGAGGGCGGGCCTCCGAGTAAGTGTTCTGTAACATGACAAAACATGCCACTTCTGGTCTTTCAGCAAAAAAGGAAGTGACGTTTATATGCCTTTAAGGCAGTGATGTCATGCAGGGGGAACGCGGGGGAACTCAGTTCCACTAGTTAAAATTAGGGCTGACTCTGCCCACTTCACTCTCCCTCCTCCCCCCTCCCAATTCCTTTGCAAAGAGCTTTTCTTCTTGGTTGGCCGGCACTCAGAGGGTTAAAGGGAGCGACTCCGGATTCCTAGGGGGGCGAAGGCAGTGATGTCATTCAGGGGGAACGGACCAGAACGGGAATCCTAACGGGCTCTGTGGCTGGTTCCGGGTTCCCGACAAGTGCCAATCAAAAGTGAGTTCCTGCTCCTAAATCATTTGAATGACACCACTGCTTTAAGGGCGTTGAAAATGTTAAAACGTTTATATGCCTTGTGCCAGTTTGGCTGGCACAAGGGATACCATAAAGTATGTTTGGACCACTCTTGGAGTCAGAGAGGCCAGCACACAGGCATGTGCATCCCCTCTGACTCAGAGAGTGGTCCAAATGTGTTTTATGGTGGCCCTTGTGCCAGCCAAACTTTGCTGGCCTAATTGTGCTGGCCTAACTCCAGGTTAGGATTGTGCCCTAAAAGCCAGGTTAGGATTGCACTCAGGGAAGCTGGCGTGTGGCCTATGCAGGACTCAAAACACCAGAGGCAAGGGGAGCCTCTGGTCCAGGTTGGCCTGCCCCACAGATTCAGGGGGACCCACAGACGCTGGAATCCACAGCTTCTGAATTCATCGTTAACATGAGCCGACTGTATATATATTAAATTCAATGACAGAAAGCGTTCAGTCTGCACTTCCTCTCGGGTCACTATTAGTATTCATGTCACAACAGTTCTGAAAATAATTTTGCCATGTTGTGCCAAAAATGTATGGGCCCCAGGTGCCAGATAACCTTGGTACGCCACCAAGCTAGCCTTGGTACTGTTACCAAGCTAGGAAAGCTGCCTGCCCCCTCAAGTTTGGAAAACTCCCAACTAGTGAAGTTAGGTCTGCTTAGTTCTTAATGGGGGTCATACACAGAAAACTTTAGGATATTTTGAGTCATGGAGGAAAGCAAGCAACTTTCAGAAGTTACTTTTCCTTTTAAAAGAACTGCCTCATTTGCAAATAATTGGTGTAAACAAAGGAAATGTACATGTTCTGAAACCCACTAATTTCCAATTGCCATGGCACCTAATGAGTTGTCTTAACAGGATTACCAGACATGTAAAAAGAACCAATTACATTGCATTTAATTCCAAAATTGCAACAAGATTCAAAATAGCCTTTGCAGCTGGCATTTTGCTGGCACTGCAAGAGGGAAATGAAGAGATTGCTAGTGATCCAAGGACTGCCTCATTTCTCAGGAAGAGACACTCCTCTCTCCGTGGAACAGGAATTAACGTTACTTAACAGCCTTGAGTGAAGGGAGAAGCATTTTGATGATTTATGACTTGATAAATTGTGAAGGAAATTTGCCCGCTAGGACGCGGGTGTCAAACCTGTTTCATACAGCAGGCCAAATAACATTCATGGCACCTGCTGAGGGCTGGAAGTGATGTCATTAAGCAGGAAGTGATGTCATTAAGCAGGCAACGACCAGAAATAAGCACTTTTTTCTTACCTAGGAACTTGCTAGGTGCAAATGACAGAAGAGAAATATACTAATATGATCATATTTTCAAGATATGGGAGAGCCCAATTGTCACAAGTGCTGCCCTTTCAACAGTGCTGCTTCTGCCAAGGTGTCACTTTGTGGCTCAAAAGCTGTGCTCTTCAAAGTGATGTCAGAAGCAGCACTGCTGGAACTGTGTGATAACTGGGCTCTCCCAGAACCTCAGCAGAGCCTCCTCCCTTTCTTAACCCTCTTGATCTGCCTCTTCCCCCATATTGTTCCTCACCTTCATTCTCTCTCTCCCTCGTACCGCCTCAACTGAAGTAGCACTGCTGAAAGGGTCACACTGGGAGAGACCAATTCTCATGCGGACTGCCCTTTCAGCAGTGACACCTCAGAAGAAGCAGTGCTGCTGAAAGGCTGGAATGTGCTGTGCTATCTATCCCCAAGGGATCCTTACATCAAGTGATTGTGAGCACAATCCTAACTTGGAGTTAGGCTGGCATAGTTAGGCCAGCAAAGTTTGGCCGGCACAAAGGACTCCGTAAAGTATGTTCGGGACACTCTTGGAGTCAGGGAGGCCAGCACACAGACATGCACCATCCTTCAAGAGTGGTCCAAGAGTGGTCCATGACTCCAAGAGTGGTCCAAACACTCTTTATGGTGGCCCTTGTGCAGGCCAATTTGCTGGCTTAACTGCCAGCCTAACTCCAACCAACCAACCAACCAACAGGTACTTATATACCGCTTTTCAACACGAAGTTCACAAAGCGGTTTACAGGCAAATAGTAATAATAAAGTTAAATGGTTGGGATTGTGCCTTCAATGTTTTGCCCAAACTACAATGGTGTTGCTATGCAGTGAATGGCAGCCCTTCACTTGCAAAACTCCTAATCATTCAGCCAAACTCTATTGCAGTGACTTACAACCTTTTTCATCTCACAGCACACTGACTGGACACTAATATTTTCAGGACACACCATCAATTTTTTGACAATTGACAAGGCACACCAGACTGCCAGTGGGAGGTGGGCTCACATCCCACAATGGCCGTACTAATAAATGACCCTCCCCAAAATCTCGCGGCACCCCCATGAACCATTGTAATTTCTGAACCATAAATTACATCTAATACTTGTACAGTTAGCATGGGAGCCCCTCAAGAGTGTGTGCTCTCTCCACGGCTTTTCTCCCTTTATACAAATGACTGAACCTCAATGGACCCCTCTGTTAAAATCTTAAAGATGATACAACCATCATTGGTCTTATTAAGGACGATGATGAGTCTGCATATAGACGGGAAGTTGAGCAACTTGTTTCGTGGTGCAGCAGTAACAACTTAGTGCTCAACTCACAAAAAACTGTGGAGATGATAGTAAACTTTAGAAAGCACCCCCCCCTTTACTTCCACTTTCCATCTTAAGCAGTACGGTTTCTGTCGTGGAGTTGTTCAAGTTTTCGGGTTTTGTACTCTCTCGGGACCTGAAATGGTCAACTAATATCAGTTGTATTATTAAAAAAGCTCATCAGAGATTTTATTTCCTGCGTCAACTTAGGAAATCTAACTTGCCTCGAGAGCTGCTTGTCCAATTTTACAGAGGTATTATTGAATCTGTCCTCTGCAGTTCCATAACTGTTTGGTTCGGTTTGGCAACCACACTGGATAAGCAACGGCTCCAGAGGACTGTTAGAACTGCTGAAAAAATAATTAGAACTGGCCTGCCCTCAATAGAGGACTTGTATACTGCTCGGGTCAAAAAGCGAGCAGTGAATATTGCTGCAGATCCTTTACACCCTGGTCATAATTTGTTTGACCTTCTTCCTTCTGGTCGTCAATATAGGACTCTGTATACCAAAACATCTAGGCACAAAAATAGTTTTTTCCCCCTGTGCCATTAAACTGCTGAACTTGTAATTATGCTGAGGTGACTTGGAGTTTGAGGCAGTGTTTTATTCTGAATAATGCCCTTATTTGTTCCATGTATTTATAGTTCATGATGTATGTGTAGTACTATATGTATGTAGCCGGTAGCCGTATCAAATTCCAGGTATGGTTTACATACTTGGCCAATAAAATTATCTATCTATCTATCTATCTATCTATCTATCTATCTATCTATCTATCTATCTATCTATCTATCTATC
>JAJKFI010000009.1:16031804-16059589 GCA_029204185.1 Lerista edwardsae
ATCTATCTATCTATCTATCTATCTATCTATCTATCTATCTATCTATCATTGGTGGCATACCAATGTGCCATGGCACACAGCCCAGTTGAAAAATTGCCACTCTATTGTGTGATTGTACCATCAGCAATCAAATTACATATAGATGATTGCAGCAGGAATAAAACAACACATATCACTTGCGCCCAAATGTACTGAAAATGGGATTACATCTACTCCTGCAATTTCCTGGTAGGTTTAAAAAGTTTGCACCCTGCAATCACGCAAGAAAAATGCTCAGAAGGCTCACTTTGTTACTCCCATTCTAGGATATTTCAATTTACAAGGCAATGAGGTTATTACAGTACCTCCTTTCCACAACCATATTGGAGAGCAAGCAAGAATTCCATGATATTGTTTGCCTCAAAGTGAAACTGGGAGGGACGCGACATATTCTCCTTATTTTCATTCCTGCAATGGGTACTATAAATCTGTTTGGTGGGAGGAAATCCCAGAGCCTCTTTTATGTAGCTACATTTAGCATTTAATGGCTAAAGGGCAGAAACCTCCAACTGTTCCTCTGAGTCCTCATTCAAATCCAGTTTTGGTATTCAAGGCAGAAAAGGGATGTTTGCATGCCTTAGGCTGCGATCCTATACTCACTTTCATGGGAGTAAGCTGCATTGAACACAATGAGACTTCCGAGTAGACATGCATAGGCTTGCACTGTCAATGTACTGTAAACTGTTCCTGGAGCTTCGACATGGATGGGTATTAAGGTGAGTGATAATTGCTAGGGAGGTCACTATAACGATTAGGGACTAATTTGGTACAGCAGTAGAAAGGAGTGTGGGACTTGAGCAATTACCCAAGAGGCAGAGATAAAGCTGTGGGGGTGCAGTGGGGTGGTTTAACTTTTTACATCATGTATACCGGAAAGTGTTTGCTGGTCTTTCCAAGAATTAGGGCAATGTTCATTCCTGGCAATTTATATAGTCATCTCTGTCCAGCTATCCTTTCTGGTGAAAGTAGGTTCCAAAGCACAGAGTTTTCTCTTTGCCCAACAACAGAAGCATAACTAGGGCACAGCCTTGAGGGTCATGTAAAGTTATGACATCACTGACATGGGCACTGTGGGAGTGCATTACACCTCTGCCCAAGAATCAAAAAGATGATTCCAGCCCGAGTCTTTTTTTTTTTCAGATTTAGCTGAGCCATCTACTCACAAAGATGGTCCAGGAGATGGGAGCTCACCTCGTCATTGGCATTTGCTCCTCTGGGCATTTTCATAACTGAGGATCTGATCCGATGCGACTTCCTGTTTTCTCCCACCTCTACTCATGCAGGGTTTAATAATGAGAGCCTGTTTCCTTTGAAATTTAAGCCTCGTGCATGTATTGAGCTTGGGGAGAGAAGTGAATGATCCGATTCTTGCTCACTTGTACATTGTGGGGAGCAGATCAACGTGGCGCAGGACCACCAGGGGCTGGTGGGTGGGGTTGACAGACCTTGGGGGAAGGACATCCAAAATCCACCAGTCCTTTCCTTCCCACGCCACCTGTTGCTGGCACAAACCACGTCAGGACCACGTCGTGGATGGGCCTACCATGCTGACACCGTATTTTAGGGCACAATCCTAATGTGGAATTAGGCTGGCACAGTTAGGCCAGCAACGTTTGGTCGGCACAAGAGACACCATAACGTATGTTTGAATCAGTCTCGGAGTCGGAGAGGACAGCACACAGACGTGCACCATCCTCCCTGACTCCGAGAGTGGTCCAAATGTACTTTACAATGGCCCTTGTGCCAGCCAAACTTTGCTGGCCTAACTGTGCCAGCTTAACTTCAGGTTAGGATTGCGCTCTTAGTTAAGAGTTGGCCAGTCTCATGTTGCCCTGCCCTGCGCTGGTGCCCACCTTCTGTGCTGGTGCCCACCTTCAGACTGAAAGAGCTGTGTCTCTCTTTGCCATGCAGAATCATCAGCATTACAATAGCAGCAATTTAAAATCACTTCTGAAACCAGAGGACGAATTAAAGAAGCCACTGATTGGAATGGCCAGTAGTGGGGAAATTGTTCCTTGTTGCTCTTTTCTTCCTAGGCGATAGTCATGGTTTTGTCTGTTTTTTGGTAACGCATGCTAAAATGCTCTTTAAAATGTGATTAGTCCAAATGTTTGGAATGCATACAAATGAGCCTGCAATTTTTTTTCCCCAACCCAAAATGGTCAATCTTTTTTAGCAAGTTGTTTTTTCTTGGTATTAAGTGAACTCTTCAGCGCCATCAATTTGTCACACTAACTATATCTGCTTTGAATAGAGTAAAAATTCAAATAATTAGCCAATTCATGTGACACAGTGGAGAATGAAGGAATGTGATTAAAGTTTGGGTGACTATGATGGCAACGTCTTTATGAGTACACATTCAAATCAAACCCCAAATTTGCCTTGATTGTTTACCAGCAGTTCTCACATCTTCAGCAAAGTAGCTCTACAAATGATGTTTTGCTTTTCTCTTTCCTTCTTTTTCTTTTCTTTTCTTTTTTTTTTTGGATCAGTGTTCTACGCTTAACCCCATGATACCTCTCTCCATTTGCCTCCTTTAGAAATTGTTCAGGTGGCCACTTAGTGGTGGCAAGAATGCAATCAAGTTGTTTGTCCAACCAGACTGAAGCCCACATCCTGACCAACTTTCCAGGACTGACATAGCTGTGCCAATGGGGCATGTACTGCATCCTGCAGTTGAGGAGCAGTCACAGAGGCCTCCTCAAGGTAAAGGAATGTTTGTTCCTTTCCCTCGGAGTTGCATTGCCCTTACCCCAGTGCTAGAAAGTTGGTTAGGATTGCACACTCACTCTTATTATGTGGGCAGCCCTGTCCCCTACCAGACATACTAGTAACAAGTAAAGGTAGTATGAAAATTATCTGTGCAATGGGAATGGTCTAGGCTGTGAGCCACTCTACACTGTTTGGGACAGACTGCTTGGGATAGGAAGGTATCTGGATTTCATTTTTTGTTGGATTTGGAATAAATGCATAAATATAGTGAGGAATATATATTCCTCCTGCTCTTTTTGCTGTTCCCTGTTTGAATGCCTCTTTGACATTTTTCAACAATGGTACGCACCACAGAGCAGAGAACAGAACTTACAGCCTTTCTGTAGGAATGAGCACAAGGCCTTCTAGTGTTCACACTACAGGAAGTTTTTTTTTAAAAGTCTTGGACAAAAATGTATGGATTTTAGATGTCCGGATAAGGGACCATCTACCTGTAAACACTTTCCTGGGTGTAAGCCCCATTGGCCACAGTGAGTTTTAATTTTGAGTAGACATGCATAGGTTTGCACAGTTAAGCACTTCTATCTCTATGCTAGATTCTGGTGAAGGAGACAAATCAGACATCCAGGGCGCAATTCTAACCTGGAGTTAGGCCGGCACAAGTTAGGCCAGCCACACGTTTGGCCAACATAAGGGACTTAATAAAGTATGTTTGGACCCCTCTCCGAGTCAGGGAGGTCAGCACAAAGACGTACACCATCCTCCCTGATTCTGAGAGTCCAAACACACTTTATGGTGGCCTTGTGCCAGCCTAACTCCAAGTTAGGATTGCGCTCTCAAGCAAACAGTGAGAAGAAGAAGAAGAGAACCTACCAATCATGTGGAACTACAGTGTATGGACCAGTTGATTTCTGCGACTGCATGTGCAAATTGCGCCAGACCTGTTGCCTCTTGATAGGGTTTTCAGATGATGCTTTGCCATGGGCACACCAGAATCCTGGTACGAACAAAATAAGTGACACATGTGCTCAAGGGTCATTTGAATGTAACCTTAGAGAGAAAGAAATCTGGAGAATGGAACATAATCTCACATTCTGTTGCGAATGAGTTAACGTTCATCAACTTTTGTCCTCCTTACCTGTTCAATACCAGCCTCAAAGATCAGCCCAGGGAAATCAACATCATCGACTTCAATACGGACAAGATCACACCATTAATCTTTAGGATAAGAAATATTTAACTGTCATGGGCTAGTTGATAGACAATGGCAATAAATCTGCCATTCTAGCAAGTGTTTTAATCCCTCTTGCTGCTTTTTTTTTGGCAGGGGGGGGGAGTGAGTAACACTTGCATACACCTTTTCTTTTCTTTGGAAAATGGAACTACGTGGGTGTATTGTGACTTTTCTACGACGAACAAATACATGTATTTTATCTGCAATTTTCACAGCTTTTATGTTCCTCTGCCCCATTCCCAAAGCAAAGACGATCAACATTAAATGAAAGAAAAAAGGAGTTCTGTGCCTTTGTCAAAACAAATTGAAATAACTTTGCCTTACTGTTTATTTTATCTGCTGGTTGAGCTGCCACACTTATTAATTGCAGCAAGTAGCAGCGGCTATTACCAAAAAACACAATGCACCCGGGTGATTCAGGCAAACTAATAGTTAGAAACCCTTTATCCCTGGTTTATTATTTTAAAGAAAGCAGAATTATAAGAACAAACAGGTTTGCACGCACAACCTTTAGCTTTGCCCTGTGTTTTCAGCAGAATATATAATTTAAACAACAACAGTCACACAACTGTCTTTGCAGAATAATGTTTGCGTCGAAGGAGTGGGCCGAGCCCCCGGCATGTTGTTGGAGATGGCATTCAAATCCTGTGTGCATTGGCTTCCCGATACAGCAGCTTCAGGGAGTGCCCAGACGTGGGGGTGGGGGTGGGGGAGTAACAACAACCAGGGACTTTTAGCAGGAGATTGTAGGATGGGAATCAAAGCATTGGCACCACATTTGGATTGGAGGCCAACAGAGGCCTTTACCCATTCTTGGCTTAAAGCAATCACAGTGAGGGTGCAATCTTAGCCTGGCGTTGCACCAGTGCAGTGTTCTTGTGCCGGACCAGTGCTGGTGCAAACGTGCCGTAAGGTGCATCTGCGCTGTGGACTTGGTCGCTGGGCCAGCGCAAGCATCAGCGTCAGCTTGTGGGTGCTGCTGCGCCCCTGAGCGGCACTGGTCAAGCACCAGGTGGGGAATGACAACTGAGTTATTTGGTGGCTGGGGCATTGTCCCTGCAACACTCTTGGATTCAGGGAGCCAGACTCCACGAGTGGTCCAAATGCATTTTACGGTGCTCTTGCAACGCTCCTCGGCCAGCACATAAGAACATAAGAAGAGTCCCACTGGATCCATCTAGCCAAAGGCCCAACTAGTCCGTCTTCCTATATCTCACAGTGGCCGACCAGATGCCTCAGGCAACATACAAGACAACTAGATATGTGCATCTCCCCTGCATCCGGCACTCCAAGGTAGCCTACCTTTAAAATAAGGAGGTTGCACGAACCATCATGGTTCAACATGGCTCAACATGGCAACATGCGTATGAGACCCTCTCAGCTAGTTTGAATCCCACTTGTTCTCCGCTTTTTTTCGGTCTCTCCCCTTCTTTAGGTCGCCCTTCCAATTATTTTTCCCTACTAACCCTGGACTGAGAAGAGCTTTTATGTTAGCTCGATTTAATATTTTTCCCTCAGCAGTGCATGCAGGCCGTTTTTTAAACATCCCTCGTGATGATCAGCTTTGTTTCTTTTGTCATTTGGTGCCAGATACCCTGGATCATATTTTATTTTGCTGTCCGGCTCACCAATCCCTCCAGAAATTATACCTTGAACCTTGGTTGTCCCTTTTTCCTAACTCTTTCTTTTTTTTTTGAGTGATGGTTTTCCATTAATCCCTGCCGCTGTAGCTGGGTTCTTATTAGAGATCTCCAAATTAACTATTCTCCCCTGATTTTGCATTTTGTTTTGATTTTACTTTCTTTTTCTTAAGTTTTAATACTTACTTTGTACTTTGTACCTTGAAGAAATTGCTACTGTGATGTGCTTGTTATTTATTTATGCCATTAAAGGTTTGAAATTGAATTGAATTGACCATCATGGCTCATAGCCTGCGATGGACTTTTCCTCCAGAAAAGTCACAAGGCACAAGTGACTTGTGGTGGCCTAACACCAGGTTAGGATTGTGCCCTGTAGCACTAGGAAGGGGAGACCTGTTGAATCCCCATTCCCCCCAGTAAGATGAGGAACCTTGCAGTAGAATGCAGTGCCAAAAGCGATTGCTTTCATTGCTGAGAAATGTAAGCAGTTGAGGGCCTATGAAACCAGAATCATTGACAAAACTATTTAGTGTTGATCAAGCATCTATTCTGCCGTTCTGGACCTGTGGGGCCTTGTGCCTGCGAAGCAGTTCACCACCACTCATCTTCTTTCCCCTGCTCTATTAATTCTTCAGAACAAGTGCATGGCCTGTAATGTAGATCGTAGAAAAGCTGACACACCATGCAATATAATTTGCAGACTTATCCCAATCAGTTACTCTTACCACTGTGACCTTTTCGAGATTCCCTCCGCTCTTTCTGAAAGACAGATGTCACCATTGCTGGTTAACTGTGGTATATGCTTTTGCTTTTGCTTTATCCTTGGAGGTTCTCCAAGATGCATAAAAGGTTCCTCAGAGAGAGAGGGGGAGAGAGAGAGAGAGAATATCTCTGTTATTTAAGATCCCGTCATTTTGTTCTTGTCAAAAGCAGCAGACTATGTTGACAGTGGTAAGGCTGCCTTAGGGGCTGCAGGCTGCTCTTTCTTAGAATTCATTACAAGATAAGGAGCGTATCATTGACTGATCTCAGTAGCTCCAGAAACAAAGGAAGTGTTTTGCTCAGTGCATGTGAGGACGAGAAGGAGTTCATTTTTATGAACATCCTTATGCTTGGAACATGTTTATTTTTGTGCAGAAATCCCAATAAGCCATGTGAACTGGATCTGGACTGACTGCTGAAATTTTAAAGCCCTGGTTTATTGATGGTTTTCAATTTTCAATTATTACTATTATTAATGGTGCAATCCTAACTTGGAGTTAGGCCAGCATAATAAGCACAATGGACACCTGATATTCCCTGGTTGGTTCTGCCTAATCCTGTCTAGAAGTGCCCCTTCCACACTCTGAACTCTTGACCTAGGTGGGCTATGGCCCAATTCTATGCATGTCCACTCAGAAGTTAAGTCCCATTATAATCAATGGGATGCACTCCCAGCTAACTGTAGATAGGATTGCAGCCCCACTCATCTAAAATTCTGAAATGTTTCTTCTGTTACGTGAATGGAATATTAGTAATTTAATGTCTTGTCAAAATATTGATTTTGTTTGCTTCATTTCTTGTTGGTGCTGAGGCTCTGAAGATGTGTACAGCTTATATGCACGCAGATTCTGTTCACATGAACCCAATAAGTACACGGAAGGCCAACAGAATCCCGCCCTGTTCCATTTTGCTCAGTCTGTAGCCATTCAGGGCTCAATCCTAACCTGGAGTTAGGCCAGCACAGTTAGGCCAGCAAAGTTTGGCTGGTACAAGGTCCACCATTAAGTGTGTTTGGACCACTCTCGGAGTCAGGGAGGATGGCGCACATCTGTGTGCTGGCCTCTCTGACTCTGAGTGGTCCAAACATACTTTATGGTATCCCTTGTGCCAGCCAGATTTTGCTGGCCTAACTCCAGGTTAAGACTGCACCCTCAATCAAACTTTTTAGATCACCTTCTGTTCCATTTCCCTGTTAGAGAATTTAAGGGAGAGCAGTCAATCATTATTCTTAATTCTCAGCTGAGGTCATAATTGGCCTTGTTCCAAGCTCTAGATTAAATATAGCAAACACACTATTTTGCCTAGAAGATTGTGATATTATTGGTCGGCAGAAAAGACAATCCATCATTATAAAGATTTCAATTGCCTGTAGTTGTTTAAATTCTACGACTTCTCTTGCCGTGAATAGCTTTCCTGCATCAGGCTCTTTCACTTCCTTTTAAATGTTCAAAGCAACCATTTGTCTTCAAAATGCCCTGTCAGGCTTGTTATACTTTTTTGTAAGCAAAGTTGCAGGCAAATCATTGTGCGGATGAAAAACTGCAGTGGCACGACTCGAACGTTGTGACACACAGTGGCAACATGCAAAGGTAGTGCCTGTTTTCAATTCAGAAGTCATTTTATTTTTCAAAGAAGACAAGAAAAAGAGAGGACAGTCTTCATATGAATGGGGAATGCTGCGTCAGCATCATCCCTGAATGTTGTCCATTTGGCCATTTTTTGTGCAAACATTCAGATGGTATTTATAAGCTTAGCATTTCCTTCCTCGCTGCTGATTATCATAATGAGAAAAACAGGAAAATGTTCAGCCATGACTGCTAAATATTAAATCAATCACTACTATTTATATACCGCTTTTCAACATAAAGTTCACAAAGCGGTTTACAGGCAAATAATAACATTAATGTTAAATGGCTCCCTGTCCCAAAAGGGCTCACAATCTAAAAGAATGGAGAACACCACCAGTAACAGCCACGAGAAAGACACTGTGCTGGGGTGAAAAGGGACAATTGCTCTCCCCCTGCTAAATATAAGAGGACACCACTTGAAAAAGTGCCTCTTGCCCACTTAGCAGGCACAGAAGTGACAGGCTTGGTTTTTGATCTTCCCATTGCCTTAATTAGAATATCCTGTCTGAGGTGCATATTTCAATCTTCCTTACAGAATAAATGGCCCCTAGCTGAACTTACAAGGAACAGTGACAGACCGAAATCACACTTTGGGATGTGAGATCCGGCACAAGAGGAGGAGCTGTCCGGAAGGCCTTCTTTTCGTAGTAGAACTGCTTGTCCATTATGGTAGGTTGGATGCAAAACTGACTGTCTTTGTACAGTGGGCCATTGGCTCCTGTGGTCTTGGAATCTGTGGACTCCAGCAACTGTCGATGCCTCTCTATGCCTCAGAACAGCTCCGAGGTGTGCCCTGAAGTGACTACTGGTTTGTGTCTATGACTTCCAGTCATATCTGGAAGGTGATGTGAGATGCAGGGAGGCCTGCAGCCCACTAAAAGCCCTCCCCTTGCTACAGAGCAGCTCCCTACAGAGGCAGATCTAAGGGAGGGCAAAGCTCTAAGTGTTGCAAGAAGCCTTACCTTGCAGTGGAAATCACTCCTCCCCTGCACCGTTTTAGCCAATCCTCGCAGGGAAACGCAACCTCTTGGCATTGCTTACTGGCTATAGCGGCAAGGGAGAGGAGGGATTTACATGACGGGGTAAGGCTTCTTGCAACACTTAGAGCTTTGCCCTCCTTGTAGATCCGCCTCTGGCTCCCTATGAGACCAGAAGTCATAGACATGAACCAGAAGTCACATCTGGACTGAGTCGTAGGTAGGCCAATGCAATGGGCTGTTGGCTTGGCTTGAGCTTCAGAGGGCCCAGTACGACCTCCAGGTGAGCAATTGTGGCATCATGGCCATGCCCACACCTTGTGCTCCAGCAGCCATGGATTTCAGTACCTGAAGAGATGGGGGTGGGGCTGG
Source organism: Lerista edwardsae (assembly GCA_029204185.1). Classification (NCBI taxonomy): domain Eukaryota; kingdom Metazoa; phylum Chordata; class Lepidosauria; order Squamata; family Scincidae; genus Lerista; species Lerista edwardsae. Next base: position 16,041,169 of record JAJKFI010000009.1, read on the forward strand.
AACCAATCCCCCATGGATATGAAATACGGATTTCCAGCCCACTCGCTGGAAATGGAAGGATAGCATGATTCTCATGGCAGAGTGAGAAGCTGGTCGCTTGGCAGAGGAGCCATGGGAAGCATGGAGTGGTATCACTACCCAACTGGCCAACGGCATTCACAAAGTTGGTGGAAGCCTTCCAAGGACATCCAAAAAGCACTGTGGAATGTGTAGACCATAGAATGGATAAGAGAGGGTAAACTTCCCTTGGGTCTTGTGCATATTTTCTTCCCTGTTCAGGGAACACACGAGGCCAATGCATGTGCAGGTATATGGGAGGTCTGCCTGGGCCTCTCATTAGACATAGTGGCAGAACACTGAAATAAGCATTATGCTTAGTGCAGAGATGAAGCTCAGTAGGACAAGGAGGGTTAAAGTCAACCATCTCCACTGAAATCTTTGGGTCTCTGTGTGCTCACTGTTTATTGCCACTGCTGGTTGAGCACAAGGGTATCTCAGCTCATTCCCACAGAAAGTCCCCAAAGCTGGATCAAAGGACTAGGAAACAAGAATTACACATCTGGACTTAGTAGAATAACCTGTTCCAGTGGTTCTCAAAATTTTGGCAAGGGGATCCACTTTTTAAAATGGCACTCATGTCGGGACCTGCCAGGAAGTGCTGTCATTGTGATGTAATCAAATGACACTCCTGAAATGCAAACTGGCATTCTTGGACTGCAGCAATTGCAAATATCCCTGACAGAAAGCAAGATTAGGGCAAAATATGTAAAAGCACTGAACTAAAAATAGTATTTTTTTTTAAAAAAACAACACTCACTTGAAAATTCAGTTTGTTAACATAAAAGGAATATAGAAGTGTAAAGCCTGCAGCTTCCAAGATGGTGGGTCCCAGCTACCTGTGACCCACCTGACATCAGATTGTGACCCACCAAATGGGTCCTGACCCACAGTTTGAGGAGCACTGACCTATTCCTTTTAATTGGCCCAGAATGATGTTGATTGTTGTAGTAAGCTCTCAGAAACTAGGATTAATTTTTAAAGCAGTAACCCAGAATAACCAAATTAGCACCTGTGGAACTAGTCCTTTGCCACATTTTCAAATTGTTTCTGATATTAAAGTCTTCTGACATCTTATGTGTTGGCGCAACACTACAATTAATGCGTTCGCGCAACAGTTTAAGCTCTCGTAGCTCTCATAGGACTGCTATAAATACTGGAGTAGTAGCTCCTAAGACAGACTGTTCCAAGATATTTTTTATGGGGCAAGTATATACAGTGGCTGATGTCCTGGTGAATGTTATGTCAACGCCTGTTGATCAGCTGTTCTTTCATGTTATTGCGAAGACCTTTTTTCATTTGGGCTCCAAGTGACAGCAGCATTACATCCTATCATGGGGAGGCTGCATGAAATGCACATCCTCAATTAAGGTGAAGCACACTTTCAAGTTTCCAATAAAGAAACAAATTACACTTGACAGACACTGACCTTGATATGTTCACCGTGCAAATTCATCGGCAGTTGGTAGCATTCCCAAAGCACAGTGAGAACTTTTGCAAAGAAAAGACGTATGAAAATGGTCCCAGAATTTAGTACACAGTGTTCGAAGTAACACACATACGAACAGGACAAAATCGGAGGCTGGTGCCAATGCATAAAGAGATTCAAATGTTTGAAGAACGTAAGAACATAAGAGCCCCACTGGATCAGGCCAAAGGCCCATCTTGTCCAGCTTCCTGCATCTTGCAGTGGTCCACCAGATGCCTCAGGGAACACACAAGACAACTAGATATGTGCATCTCATTGCCACTCCCCTGCATCTGTCACCCCAAGGTAGCCTAACTCATAAGCAGGTTGCACTAACCATCATGCCCTGTAGCCTGCGATGGACTTTTCCTCCAGAAATCTGTCCAGTCCCCTTTTAAAAGAATCTAGGCCAGATACCATCACCACCTCCTGTGGCAAGGAGTTCCACAGACGAATTACCCGCTGGGTAAAAACGTATTTCCTTTTATCTGTTCTCACTCTCCCGATGCTCAATTTTAGTGGATGTCCCCTGGTTCTGGTATCGTGAGAGAGGGAAAAGAACCTCCCTCTATCCACTTTATCCATCCCGTCCATAATTTTGTATGTCTCAATCAAGTCCCCCCTCAGGTGCCTTTTTTCTAGGCTGAAGAGCCCCAAACGCTGTAGCCTTTCCTCATATGGGAGATGCCCCAGCCCCGTAATCATTCTGGTTGCTATCTTCTGCACCTTCTTTAGTTCCCCTATATCTTTTTTAAGGTGTGGCTTCTTCTTTAAATGTTCTGTGTGTGAGCCTAACAAAGAAACCTTAAGCAGAGCCAGGATGGTGTAAGCAGAGTTCCTGAGCTGTACTTAGACCTGGAAGATTCCGGTTCAAATCCCCACTCAGCCATGGAGCTGCCAAAGTGAGCTTGGGCCAGTCACTGTCTCTTGGAGTACAATCCTAACTGGCGCTGGAACCGCAAGGCCAGCGGGCCTGCACTGTGCAGTGACGTCTCTACAGGGAGGGCAGACCTGTAAGTTTTGCAAGGAGCCTTACCCTGTCATGTAAATCCCTCCTCTCCCTTGCTGCTGTAGCCAGTAAGCAACGCCAAGATGTTGCTGTTCCCTGTGAGGATTGGCTAAAACGGTGCAGGAGAGGAGTGATTTCCACTGCAAGGTAAGGTTTCTTGCCAAACTTAGAGCTCTGCCCTCCCTTTAGAGACGCCACTGGCACTGTGTCCAGGCAAGTTAGGAGCCTCAGGAGCCCTTGCCACAGGGGAGGCTCTAGCAGAGCCAAGGATGCCACGTGGCCTGAATTAGGGCCACACAGCCTGTGAACATTCAGGACATACCTAGGTTGGCACATGGGACTTGCACCGGCCCAATTAGCGCTCAGGATTGTGCTCTAAATGTCCTGCAGCTGTACAATTGTAAATGGAAGATATCTACAGTAGCATGGTCAAAGGGGGGCAGCACGGTAAGTATAGTAGATGCCACAGCAGGTGTAAGTGGCCCCTCCCCCTCACCATCAGAGGCATTCAACAAGTGCCTGTGCATTTGTGTCACTGCCCAGAATAGCTCCCATGGCAAATGGGAAGGACAGCTTACACGTTCTGCGTGCATTCTGGCACCTGCTGTATTTACCTCTCTGCCCCCCTCTGGCTATGCTACTGGATGTCCATTTTTCTTTAGGTTATAGACCAGTGGTTCCCAAACTATGGGTTGGGACCCACAAGCGGGTCATGAGCAAATTTCTAGGTGCAAAGCACCTAGAGTAGCCATATTGAAAATCTGGGAAGATGGGATGCTGGAAACGGGGAGAGCTGTGTGGGTGTTTTGCTTGTGTCAAGGTTTTAAAATAGCCTTTTTTCTTTCTGATTCACTTTGGTATTGGGAAATGGCTGAGAAATAACCCACCTTATTGCTCCATTCTCAGGAAAGCAGCAGGCTCTGGCCTCACAATGATGGCACTTCCAGCCATGACATCACTTCTGGTGGACCATCGGCAGATGTTCATTCTAAAGAGTGGGTCTTGGGGCTAAAAAGTTCAAGAGCCACTGTTATAGACAGTTCCAGTTTAACAGGCTACTAAGAGAAGAGGAAAGAGGCAGAAGAATAAACACGGTGATATAGGAGAATTTGGAGAAAGGAAAGAGGGAAAAGCACAAACAATGGCATTTTAAGCTCAGACTCTGAAGCATTTCGAATGCAGGCAGTCCTGATCCCGTGCTTTCAAGTTATGGTTGCTATGGGTGACCCAGAAATGAAACCAATCATGGCACTGTAATTTAAAACTAAAACAGCTGGCAAAATCTTTCCTCTCAGAGCATGTTGCCTCCAAAGTAAATGAAAAGATTGGGAGACTTTTCATTTACTCCTGAGACAACATGGACTGCTCCAGCTAAAGAACGTATTAATGTTCTCACCATCGCTTTCTATTACGTGTCAGGAACTCCATTCCGGAATATCGCACTAGAAGTGATGAAAAAAGACAGGTGATAGAATGCAATGGTTGATCCTAACACAAAATAATCAACCCATCTTTATATTTCCACTTTACATTATAACAAGAATCCTGATTACATTCTACAGGTGGTGGCATTTTACCGGAAAGTGCCGGGCAGATTGAAAACACATGGTTGTCCCATGATTGTCTTCTATCCCTGATACCAAACTATAAGAAACACTGTTGAGATGACAGGAGCCAATCAAGACAGCATCGATTTTATGTTGACAATAGAGTGACTACATGGTGGCACAGCCAGAGGCAGATCTACAGGGAGGGCAAAGCTCTAAGTGTTGCAAGAAGCCTTACCCTGTCATGTAAATCCCTCCTCTCCCTTGCTGCCGTAGCCAGTAAGCAACGCCAAGATGTTGCTTTTCCCTGTGAGGATTGGCTAAAACAGTGCAGGGGAGGAGTGATTTCCACTGCAAGGTAAGGCTTCTTGCAAAACTTAGAGCTTTGCCCTCCCTTAGATCTGCCTCTGGGTGCAGCAGGTTAAACCGCTGCTGCTGGACTTTCTGACCAGAAGGTTGGGAGTTCAAGACTGCTCGATGGAGTGAGCTCCCGTTGCTTGTCCCAGCTCCTGCCAAACTAGCAGTTCAAAAGCACCTAAATGCAAGTAGATAAATAGGGACCACTTCGGTGGAAAGGTAACGGCGTTCCGTGCGCTACGGCGTAGAGTCATGCCGGCCACATGACCACGTAAGCTTGTCCTCGGACAAAACACCGGCTCTACAGGCTTTGAAACGGAGATGAGCACCGCCCCTTACAGTCGGTCATGATCAGACCATTCAGTCATGGGGAAACCTTTACCTTTAAGAAACAATACAGTTCGGGAGACGCGTCTTCTTTCCAACTGGACTGTGGCAAACATGTGAGTGATCCGGTATGAGACATTTTAAAACGGTTCAAGATTCTGCGGTGGTATGAGATGTTCTTCCAGCTGTTAGCACAGAATCCACTTCAGCTGGGGATTGGTTGTGCCCAGAAAACACCAGGTGGTGTGCTCATCGAAATGGGCCACATTCACAGCCCAATCCAGAACTGCCCGACCGCACGGGAGCGCCGCGGTAGCCAGGCAGCAGTGGAAGTATCTTTGGGGGAAGGGGGCACTCATCCCTCTTTCCCTGTGGTAAAGGTGCAGGGTAGGTGGTAAGGGCACAGGGTGAGCACCCCTCCCCCTACTCAGAACACCTGCCCTGCCCAGAAAGGCCACAACGCCAGTGACTAGTAGACTCACTGTTTGCCAGCTTGCAGAGTGGGGGTTGGGACCGACAGCAACTCTCACCATTGATCCCGACCTCCGTGTAGGGTCCCATGGCTTTACACTAAGGGCCTCCCCTCTGCACTGGCTAAATAGCTACCCTAATAGCTCTGCACTGCAATGGCTACCCTGCACCCTTACCGCGGGGGAAAGGGATGAGTGTCTCCTTCCCCTGCAGAGCCTCCCATGGCGGCCGCCTGGCCACCACTGTGCTCCTAGGCAGTGGGCTACATGGGGACGGTGTCACCATGGCGTCACCCTAGTGCTGGCAGTAATGGCTTATTGCCAACGCTGGAGGTGCTTTATGGGCCCTCCCTTGTACTCTGCCTGCACCTAGGGCAGATTAATACGATACGCTCCTCCCTCATGATCAGAAAACCCCTGTCAGTCCTAGCAATAAAGCATGTATTTTCCATGCATTTTCTTTCGCTTTGGGAATTTGTCCTCCGATGTGTGCTATTTGTCCACCAATTGGCAAATTATCTGGTTTTATCCACACTAATCATTTCTTTGCATGAACAGCAGCTATTGACATTGGGGCACACTACCTAGCTTCCTCTCTGCTGGTTGCATGCTATGATTTGGGCCATCACTGTTGGCTCTGTTATTGACCTTCTGATTGTATTACTACTTTAGCTGCAGACTGTAAGGTAAAGGTAAAGGTTTCCCCACGACCGAATGGTCTAGTCGTGACCGACTGTAGGGGGCGGTGCTCATTTCCGTTTCAAAGCCTGTAGAGCCAGCGTTTTGTCCGAGGACAAGCTTCCTTGGTCATGTGGCCGGCATGACTCTAGGAACACCGTTCCCTTCCCACCGAAGTGGTCCCTATTTATCTACTTGCATTTAGGTGCTTTCGAACTGCTAGGTTGGCAGGAGCTGGAACAAGCAACGGGAGCTCACTCCGTCGCGCAGTCTTGAACTCCCAACCTTGCGATCGGAAAGCCCAGCAACAGCGGATTAACTCGCTGCGCCACCACATCCCCAGCAGACTGTAGTACATAATAATATTATAGCAACATCAGCGTACATAGTGCTTTACATGTGAACAAAAATCTGTGGCCAGAGGAACACCAACTGCCCTGTGGGGAGGGGAATGTAAGAAGCAAGCAAGGCATACCAGCCCCCCCTCCCACTCTTTTCCGCTGTAATTATTTTCCAACAATATTTCATGCAAATTGTTCTGAGAGCTATATCAACTGGAAGGTGGAGTAAACTGCTTTAACTAGCTAATTACATTCCCCAAACTTCCTGAAGACTGCAATCCTATCCCCAGTTACCTGGAAGTAATCTATGACTATCGTTTTTTAAAGTACAGGCATTCCCCTGTATCCGATGAGGTTCTACTCTGGACCCCCCAGTAAATATCTGAAATACTGGGGATGTCTTGTTAAAGATAGAGGAACATCAGTGGTTTTGCTGCCACAAGCTTAAAAAAAAAGAGAGAGTTGTTTAATGTCCCCCTATCTTTTAAAGGGACATGGTGGCACAGTGGGTTAAACCACTGCTGCTGGCTTTCCAACTGGAAGGTTGGGAGTTCAAGACTGTGCGACGGAGTGAGCTCCTGTTGCTTGTCCCAGCTCCTGCCAACCTAGCAGTTCGAAAGCACCTAAATGCAAGTAGATAAATAGGGACCACTTCGGTGGGAAGGGAACGGCGTTCCGTGCGCTACGGCGTAGAGTCATGCCGGCCACATGACCACAGAAGCTTGTCCTCGGACAAAACGCCGGCTCTACAGGCTTAGAAACGGAGATGAGCACCGCCCCCTACAGTCAGTCACGACTAGACCATTCGGTCATGGGGAAACCTTTACTTTTTATCTTTTAAATAGGCGTCCCAGTATCCATAGATAACTGAAACCATGGATACCAAATCAGTGGATACTGGGGCACACCTGTAGATACATAGTAGCCTATTGAAAGTACAGATCTGTAATTTTTTCCCATGTGCAATCAGATACCATGGTAGTATCAAGTCTAATACAGGAATAAAATAAAATACACATTGAAATGCATGGGGACCCACCTGCAATTGGCTTGCGACCCGCCTAGTGGAGAAACACTGCTCTATGGGATTGCAAGCAAGCAAGCTGTGGTGGGCAACATTACGAGAAAAATGCGATTTGAGCAAAGAGGCATTTCCCAGAAAGGGCCTCTTGGCTGCTTCTCTGAAGTGCTGATGCTCCTTAGATTGCCACTGCAGCGAGGATGATTGCAATGAAATAGCAATGAATAAGGTCCACAGAGGCACTTAACATTTTTCTGTTATGTTGTCAGCTGGAGCTAACCGCCTTGTACGGTGGCATATTTTCGTGGCAGAGCAAAACCTGCCCTACAATGCATCTTCATTAGGTGCATGATGTTGCCGAGATTGCCACAAAGAAAGCATGACATTGGGCGGAATGTTAAAAAGCCAAAGAAATCCAGGCTCAAACGGCTGGCCCTTGAAAGCCAAGCCAAGTGACATTTGAGCGGAGGGAAGGACCGAACCCAGCAACGCGGGGGGAACTTGGCCATCAAAGAGCAGAGCAGAGCACTTCCCACTGGCAATTATTGGGACATTAGTCACAATCAGGGAGGAAATAGCCGAGAGGACTTTGTCTTCGTCGCTCCAGTTTCCGAGGTGCACTGCTGTGTGCTGTTTCTTCTCAGCTTTCATGCGAAATATGGTGACAAATGGACACCTCTGTGAGCGTTTTCAGGGCAGCAACAAAGAGATGATCGGAGTTCCTGTGGAATAGCTTTGTACCATGCTACACGAGTGTTTCTCAAACTGTGGGTCGGGATCTACTTGGTGGGTCATCACCTGACATCGGGTGGGTCGTTGGAAGCTGGGAGCAGCTATCTTGGAAGCTGCAGACCTTACTCTTGCTCTTTTGTGAGCGCCAACAGTTTGAATTTTCAAGTGAGGGTTTTTTCTTTAATTCTGTTTTTAGTTCAGTGCTCTTACATCATATTTTGTCCTCATCTTGCTTTCTGTCAGGGATGTTTCATGGTTGTGTAATTACTGCAGTCCAAGAATGCCAGTTTGCATTCCAGGAGTATCATTTTATTATGTCACAATGACGGCACTTCCTGCTTGATGATGTCACTCCCGGCTATGACATCACTTCCGGCGGGTCCCGACATGAGTGCCAGCCTAAAAAGTGGGTCCTGGTCAAAAAAGTTTGAGAACCACTGTGCTACCTGCCTGCCTCCTGAGTAATCCCTCTCCTGGCTGGGGCTGCAGTCCCGCAGTGAGCACTAGTGCTCCATGGCTTGTCTCGCTTGCTGTGCAGGCCTTGCTGGGTGCAGCTGCACATGCAGCTGACATTGGACATGTGCCTGACATCAGCCCCAAGGGCGGGCCTTCTTGGCATCGGCCTTGTTGCTTTGAGCTCCTCGCCCAGCAGAATGAGGGCCTCTCCTCCATGCCACTGGAGACCATGTCTGCCACGAGATCTCGGTGCTGGGTGCTGCTGGGGTTTCCCTGGTTGCCCCGCCCAAAGGCACACCTGCCTTCTTGTCACCCTGGAACTCCTTGTCACCCTGGAGGGGCTCTGGCAAGGTGGGGTCCTGGGGGAGACCCTGACAATGACTTAAAGGGCCTCAGGGCAGGAGGTCTACTCGAGAGGGTTAAAGCCTCCGCTTGCCCGAAGATAAGATCCGAAGGTCGCCAGTTCGACAACACCAGAAGTCTCTGTGAGCGGCAGACCTTGAGAAGTGCGACTGATAAGAGCTGTCTCCAGCTGACTGTGAGAGGGGAGTTGTACTGGGCCAGCTGTTTCTTTGGTGGGAGCAGAGAAGCCGATTATCAGCCAGCAGGAAGGCAAGCGTGTGGCCAGAAAGAAGGACTAAAACCACGAAAGTTCCATCTGTATATTGTTTGTAGTTCTTGAAAGATAGAACTTCTCTGTAATTTGTAAAAACCCCTTGTGGGTTTAGAGATAAAACCTGCCTATGTCAACCGCCTTGAATTAAAGGCAGAGGAGCAATCTAATGGCCAAAGAAAGGCGGTATATAAATACTTGCATTATTATTTTTTTATTATTATTATTATTACACTAAAGAGATTATGAAAGTTCTATGTATCTTATTTCCTAAAGTCCTGGTAGCACAAGAAACACAGAAAGTGGAGCAGGGACCAGCAATTCAATAATAGCTAAGATGCTTTTCCATTGTAAAGAACTAAAACTGTCACTCTTGCTTATTCTAGTGATGGGCACACTCTCCTTGGCTCACTTTAGAATTGGATCAGTAATTACAAGTTCTGTTGGTGAGTGCTGGGGAAAAACAAAAACAACCCCCACCTTACCTGTTCTTCAATACATTTGCTCCAAGCAAATGTAGAAGAAGCTGAAAAAGAAGAAAACGGGAGTGAGAAAATGACCAGGCTATAAGGAGGTGGGGAGGGAGGCCGTTGTTCTTACCCTTTGGTTCTGAAGGTTTACTGGTTGCTGTGGGAGATGCTCTGAGTGTAGCTCTTATAGAAAAGTAGCATATAAAGTATTACTGTTATTCTAATAAATAGGGTTGGTTCTTAAGAAAGTGAATCCTGACAAAATACCTTTGAAATCCATGAGTTGAGTGAGCAGTGACTAACTTAGGTCCCATTGATTTCCATGGTGGGTAGTTGGAGTCATTTGTTTTGGGCCCAACTCATTATGGTGGTCCATGCCACCTTTTGCTCATGGGGTAATCTTACCTGGCCTCTTGTGGCATGCGAGATGGAAGCAGGTGATTCTAGACAACCAATTGGTGTCTTTCAGGGGGGGGGGCAGGGTTTGCTAACAGTTGTTCAATGGTTTTTTGGGATACTTGCCTCACAGCCCAATCCTGCTCAGATCCTGGCGGAGCAGTGGCACCAAAATGGCTACTGATGCAATGGTGTCATAGTTTTGGGATCTGCACCAGAATATCAGCATATATCTCTAGGTGAGAATGCCATTGCAACTCTAATCCTGTTCAGATACTCAAAACAGGAGTACAGAAATGGTGTACAACAGAGGCGGAAGAAGGGTGTAGCCCGGGGTCGCGCGAGCCATGGGTGCCGGCAGCAGCGGGGCAGCATTGCGCGGAGTTCACAGACTAACCCGTGTGCTGTCTGGCCCACCTGCCCTCCCTCGCGTCTGTTCCGCTCCAAAATTGAGCTATTCCAGGCGCAGGGAGGCATGGCTGAGCGATGCATGGGGGCGGGGCAACGTGCTGGGAGAGCGGTTTCATCGCCCTGCCATGGGCGCACTCAGAGCTCCGTTCATCCCTGGTGTACAATATTGTTTAGCAGAAGGTTGCAGCGGATGTGCCTGGTTCACCCTCCTCGTGTAGGTTTTAAAGTATTCTTCCACCATGCAATTTTTATATTATTTCCTGCCTCCTTTGTTCCTTAAAGGGAGCAAGAGGTTAGTTAATCCCCTTTGCAAGAAGAGAGGCAAACACACTTTTAACATCTCCCTGACCTATTTTTTGGGAGGGGGGGGAGAGAGAGGAGGCTGACTGTTTAGGAGACCAGCCCATTACATTCCCCCAAGTGCCAGATACTAACAGTGAATTAAAATCACAGACAAAAATAGTGACACCGGCATATTCCTGTCACTGATCTTGACAGGAAATTTATTTTGCTGTAGCTGAGAAGTAATTAACCTCCACTGTGAGAGAATTCTATTACGAGTAGCTATTCTGCCATGCAAAGTGCACTACATGGAAATGTTACAGGCCATCAAGCAGAAAAGGCAGATTTGTCTGCATTTTCAATGAAAGCCCCCATCCTCCAGCCCTGCCTTGCCGGCTCCCCTCCCCTTTTTTCCCGGTCTTCACTGAAGCTAGAAATTGAAGCACACGTGATGGCGAGAGAACGGGACAAAGCAGAATGGGGTTTTTTTTCTGTCGGGTTTGGGTCGAAGTTAATTTTGGGAACGCTCACGCGCCACGACGCGAATGTGTGTCTTGTCTCCATGACACACTCTCTTCGTTCAAGAAAGTCGGTGATGATCTCGAATGACATTCAGCCATGAATAGTTTCATTGCAGGCATAGACGAAAAGGTCAGCCTTGTGGCTGATGGCTTTTCATTGAGGATGCCTTCTGCGGCTTCCGTGAGTGGAAAATAGATGCTTAGCCATTTGTGAAAGCGTATACAAAACGTGGTAGAAAAACAAGGCCCCACCTTTCCAAACCGTGGCTATCTTGCCCTGGTATCTGCTGGGGTTACGATCCGAACCCGCCATACCCTGTGGATACCTAAAATTGTGGCTACTGGGAACACCTTTTTAAAAATAGATCATCAGTGGTTTTGCTGCAACAAAGCAAAAAAAGAGAGTTGTTTAATGCTCCCCTATCTTTTTAAGGGCTCAATCCTATGAAGGACACTGGGCCAGCATGCTTGCATCGGCTCAATATCACTAGCACCAATGCCATACAGTAGGCACAGATCTGAGACAACCAATGGGGAGGCTTGAGTCTCCTCTGGGGCAAGGGCGGCAAAGACTCCCCAGCACACCAAAATTGCTCTGGATTTGGTGCAGGCCCGCCAGCCTCGCTAATCCAGCACATTTTAGTATTGCACTCTAATAGGTGTCCCAGTATCCGTGGTATCTGTGGATAACTGAAACTGTGGGTGCTGAATCAGCGGATACCGGGGCACACCTATAGTTTTAGTTCTTGAAAGAGAGACCAAGATCCGTCTAGGCTGGCATTGTTCTAGGACTTTGTCAAGAATGGGCAGTGATCAGGTGGTCTATTCTGAAAGCCCAAAGAGCAAAGACCCCAGTGCAAATTACAAGGATGTAGATTGTGATAATTACAGCCTACTGCCTCCTTGTCTTTCAGCCAGGTTTTGTGAGCGACAGCTCTGCGTTAGCTGCGTGATGTCCTCCTCCTTCTCAGGAAGAGGTGGCTGATAGCATGTTGCAGATCTAAAATGACTTCAGCTTAATGAAGGACTATGGGGGAAAGAAATCTGCATTTTAAAGTGACAGTGCACTCTAGGATCCCAGATTACTGTTATTAATGAGGAATGTTTAAGACCTTTTTAATAGGGGTTTCTGAATCATAGTCCATTTAAGAGAGATTTTCATTTCTTTCTACAGCAAAAAAATAAAAATACAAAAAAGGTTTCTGAGAACAAGTAATTGAAATTTACAATGTAACACCAAGGAACCTATTCAAAGGGCTTTTATTCTCTTTTTACAAACCCTCTGTGCTCAAAGTCAGGAAATGTGTGTGCTAAAAAATGAGTAATGGACCATAATTGGCCATCCTAATGGGTTCTATGCTTACAACACCTCCAATCCACCCCCGAGCAAAATCTCCTGTAAACAGTTTACCTCTGAGATACGTAAACAAAATAAGCAAACAGAAAACCTGCCTAAGATGGCACACTCCAGGAATATTTGAGGTTTTACACGCTACTTTTCAAGGCAAAGTGAGATTTACCTACAAAACAAATAATGCAGGCTGAAGACATGGCAGAATGGGTATTTAGTCACACAGTTAACAGTCCCAGAACAAAAGGAAATGCAAGTACATAGGGGAAACCCTTTGTAAAATTGACATTATGAACCTCTGAAAGTGGACAAAGCTGTGCAAGGCCAAGGAAATCTCTAAAACAACATTTTTCCAAGCACCATTTTCTCAAGGGTTACAACTGGGGTTATTTTTTTTAAAATTAGATCTGAATTCTTTTCAGTTCATGATAAGGAATGCACATTTCAAAACCCTGACAAATATAAAATAAATTTACTACATACTTACAACTGTTGCAAACTGGTGGGAAAGAAGCCAAAAGTCACAGTCTGTGAAAATGTTTTCCATTGTAAAAAAAATTAAGAGAAACATAAACTTCAATGTGATTAATTCCTCATTGTTGGGCCCTAGATATACTCAAGATGTGGAATTGCAGAATAGCCAGCACTATTTAAACTGTGGTTTCTCTCTTATGCACAAATATGCACAAGTAAAATGTGTGTATGATGCAACCTGACTATTGGAGGCGCATTGCTCTGAAGTTGAGAACACACTGAAAAGGGATAGACAGAAGCTATCAAGAAGGTATGATGCACAGTCTTATCTAAGTGGGGTTACATCCCACTTTGCTGTGCCCTTTGGTAATGCACGGAACCCCATTGTTAGATCTTTCTGGAAAATGTTAAGACATTTTAAAAACACTGTTCAAATTTTAAAATACACTTGATAGTACTATTTTTGACCCATAAAAGTCATTTCTGTAACAAGGTGTGCAGCCAATTCACTCTCTGTGACTGAGAGCGCAATGCTAACCTGGAATAAGGCCAGCACAGTTAGGCCTAAGTTTGGCCAAGGCAAGGGACACTGTAAAGTGCATTTGGACCACTCTTGGAGTCAGGAAGGATGGAGCACAGTCTGTGTGCTGACCTCTTTGACTGCAATTGTGGTCCAAGCATACTTTGAAATAACATACTTCATATCTGATAGTACGTGATAGTAAAAAACAACAACAAAAAAACCCTCAGTGCTCAAGTGTTTTAAAGTCAATCCTAACCTGGAGTTAGACCTGCACAGTTAGGCCAGCACAATTTGGCCAGTACAAGGGCCACTGTAAAGGACGTTTGGACCACTCTCAGAGTCAGGGAGGATGGCGCACATCCAGTGGTGTCATCTAAATGATTTAAGAACAGGTACTCACGTTTGATTGGCACGTGTCGGGACCCGCCCACCGGAAGTGATGTCATAAGCCAGAAGTGATGTCGTGGCAGGAAGGGACATGAAAAAAGCCCTTTTTGAGGCCTCAGATGATTTTAAACTGACCCAACAGTTGCAACAGTATTCCACAGCACCCCCAGAACATGTGACGGAGGACTGGCATCATGTTAAAACCCCAGAGCAACTCATTTTTCAGTGGCAAGGAAAGGAAAGGCTCCGCTCGCTGCCTGCCTGCCTGGCTCTGAGAACATGCAGGCAACTCAAACATGCAGGAAATTCAAACGTTGCAGAGGGCGGAGTCGACAAGTGGGCGGGCCAATGGGCGGGGCCAGCTGTAATCCTAGAAACCGGTACTCGCGTACCCCCGCGTACCCCCTGCATGACATCACTGCGCACATCTATGTGCTAGCCTCTCTGACTCCAAGAGTGGTCCTAACATACTTTGTGATGTCCCTTGTGCCGGCCTAACACCAGGTTAGGCTTGTGCCCTGAGAATAAGTCCCTGAGTATAAGTCAGGATGAAATAGAGGGGTTTTTTTTGTTTTGTTTTTCAGACCACAATTAATACAATGGTAGAGATGCAGGAGTACCAAAGGTCCAGTCTGCCTCAAGTGGTTTGAGGCAACAGAAACACTCTGCTTATGAATGGTGACTGAGAGAAGCAAGATGTTACTCATTATGACTACCATACTGATACCCCTAAAGAAGGCTGAGAAATGAATTGTCTCAAAAACATTATTTGTCCCCTTCCATCTGCAATGGATGGCAGTGGTTAAACAACACTTTGTTTGTTAATTATTTTGGACTATCAAGTCAGAATGACGACTGCTTGGGAAATGTGACGTATTAATCACTGGTGCAGTTCATTATTGCCGTTCCAACTTTGACACGAGTCAAATTCGGCGGACTGCAATTGCAAGGAAGTGACAGCCTTTCATTGCCATGTTGCCAGTTTGCAGAAGGGATGACATCTATCCAGCTCCTAATAGGAGGATGCCACTGAATCATAAAAGAAATGGTCTGTGGCATCCTGTTGGCAGGCTCATAACTGAAACCATTGATCAAAGATGGTTAATAGACTCACACGGACAGAAGTATTGCATGCTGTTGTGTTCTTAATTATTCTTAAGGGGAAGGACACCAATGGAATTGGGTCTTCAGTTAGTAGCTGCCTTTTGGTCTATTCTGTAATTCAGAAAACAACAACACATTTCTTTGCAACTTCTGGTGACCCAGTTCAGTAGGATCATGTGCTTTATGTCTGCAAGCCCTGCCCCATTGTTTTGTAATGAGGGTAATGATGTTTGCAATGGAGAGTTCCCATTGTGTGCAGAGCTGCTGGACAGAATGAGGCTTTCCAGGTTCAATTCCTGCATCTCCAGGGAAGGAAGGAAAGACCTCTGCTTGAAACTTTGGAGAGCTGTTGGGCAGCGCAATCCTACGGACTGTGCAGCGTCGGCGCAACAGGGTTGTGCCAATGTGGGGGCACTGATCAGCACCCCCACATCGGCGCTAAGGCAATGGGACCAGCGCTGCAGGCAGGGCCAGTCCCGTTGCGCCTGCGCAGTGCCTCCCTAGTGTTGGCCGAAGCCAGCCGGCACAAGGTAGGCGCCATGATAGGCCGACTCGGGGATTGGCGGGAGGAGTGTGGGAGGAGGGCAGGACATAGGCATGATGTGGGCAGGTCTAGGATTCGGCCACATGGCCACATCTAGACCCCTTTGGGAGGCCGCGCGGCCCCAATTCAGGTTGCGCGGTCTCCTGGGATCTGCGCCTGCTGTTTAGGATCAGTCCCTTCCTGTGGGGAGGCTCCAGCCTCTCCTAAGCAGCGCTAGGATATGGTGCTGGCCCATTGGCCTCGCCAGTCCGGCGCTGCTTAGGATTGCACCCACAGTCAGGGTAGACCAGAGGTGTCAAACTTGTCTTTATACAGTGGGTTGAATAGCATTCATGGCACCTGCTGAGAGTGGAAGTCAATCAATCAATCAATCAATCAATCAGGGTGCAATCCTAACCTGGAGTTAGGCTGGCACAGATAGGCGAGCCTGTACAAGGGTCACTGTAAGGTGCATTTGGACCACTCTCCGAATCAGGGAGGATGGCGCACTGCCGACGCATCACTTTACAGTACAGCAGCCAAGAGCAGCTGATGGTGGTCCTGAGAAAGCCCAATTATTATGGGAACGGGATAAAGAGCTTCCATGCTCTGTAACTGGCCTGGGTGCCCTTTGTTTGACACCCCTGCTGTAGACAATACTGAGCTAGACCCACCATCGTCATCAGCAGTTCCTTGGTAACACTGCAGTGGACCTTGGACAGAGGTCTTGGATCTCAGTGCAATTAGTGCAATTAGTAAGTCCAGCAGATGCCTGCTTAATAGCATCACTTATCTATGCAAATTGGTGCTTGACACAGATTATACTTTTCAGCAGTTTGGCTGCTGGACAGTTCCTGTGTGACATTGGAGACACTGTGACATTTTAACTTGATTATTGTATCCAAGCCCTGTGAATGACCATCCAAGACTACTCAGAATAGATTAATGTCCTCAGTGTAGGTGTTGGGCAAGACTCTGAGTATCATACCCTTCAGTCTAAATGGAACCCCACTGCAGTGCCTTTGTATCTGCATGGAAGCATTCCCCGGCTCTGCGAATTGCTGCAAGATTGGCTAAGTTACCAAGAACAGAAATATAATGTGACCTGACAGTACCTCATGCTGTTACTGCAAGCTGGGTTGTACAGATTGCGCGGCCTGACCTGTACTGGCCCCATTATCATCTCCATCCATCATATCAGAGCTTAGGTGAAACGTTCTATAACACAATTTGACTTGAATGAACTTAAAAGGGGGTTGTTTCTCATGGAAAACAGAACTAATTGTATCCTTTGGTATTAGATGCTGTTTTAGGGAAGGGCCTGTCTTTATCATTTTGTAAAGTGCTTAAGTGGGAGGAAAGCTATGGCCAACCTAGACAACTTAATAAAAAGCCAAGACATCACCCTGACAACAAAGGTTCACATAGTCAAAGCAATGGTTTTTCCAGTAGCAATGTATGGCTGTGAGAGCTGGACCAAAAGAAAGGCAGAGCGTCGAAGAATAGATGCTTGCGAATTATGGTGCTGGAGAAGACTCTTGAGAGTCCCCTGGACTACAAGGAGATCCAATCGGTCAATCCTCCAGGAAGTCAAGCCTGATTGCTCCCTGGAAGGACAAATCCTAAAGCTGAAGCTCAAGCACTTTGTCCACCTCATGAGAAGAGAGGACTCTTTAGAAAAGACCCTCATGCTGGGAAAGATTGAAGGCAAAAGGAGAAGGGGGCGGCAGAGGATGAGATGGTTAGATAGTGTCACCGAAGCAATGAACATGAAATTGGGCCAACTCTGGAAGCTAGTGGAGGACAGGGAGGCCTGGCATGTTGTGGTCCATGGGGTCGCGAAGAGTCGGACACGACTTAGCGACTGAACAACAACAACAACAGCAACAACAACAACAAAGTGCTTAAGATCATACCTCTGAAACTACCACTAATACAGCCCTAGCACACGTTTAAAAGGCTAAAAGCATGGACAGGAGGCCTCACTTAAATAAGATGCATTTAGAGAAAGAGGTACATTCACTTCTCTTCCCGTGCATGAGGATTTTGTCAGAGGGATTCACATCACAGCATCAAAATTAACATTAATTTCCACTATAAGTTGACGGAGAACCTATAAAGTAACACATTTCATGCTGGAAATTTCCAAAAATGTAGCAAAGCATACACTGCACATTAAAGATAGAGTAGATAGAGGGAATTTCTTTTCCCTCTCTCACAATACCAGAACCAGGGGACATCCACAAAAGCTGAGTGTTAGGAGAGTTAGAATGAACAAAAGGAAATCATTCTTTACCAGCATGAAATTAGTCTGTGGAACTCCTTCCCACAAGAAGTGGTAATGGCATCTGGCTTGGGTGCCTTTAAAAGGAGATTGGACAGATTTGTGGAGGAAAACTCTATCACAGGTTAAAAGCTATGACAGGTATGTCCAGTCTGAGATTAGCTGATTGCTCATCATTATTACCGGGTAAAAAAAAAAAATTCTGTCATCCAAATTGGCTATGGATGGCAGAGGGTTTTTTTTGCCTGCCCCAGACTTGCGAGGGAGGGACAGGTTTCATGACTTAAAAACTGGTCACTTGTGCTTAAGCAAGTTAAATCCCAACCTCTGTCTAATGTCTTCCTTGGGGGTGGAGCAAGGGTAATAGGTTACCTCACAATGCCAGGTGCGAGGGAGTTGCAACAGGATGCAGGCATCTTGTCGCCTTGTGTGCTTCCTGAGGCATCTGGTGGGCACTGTGAGATACAAAAAGCTGGACTAAATGGGCCCTTGGCCTGATCCAGAGACAGGCTTTTCTTGTGGTCTTAAAGTCTACGACCATGCGAAATGTCAGCCTCAAGGATTCAGGTCTTTTTCTTTCTTTCTTTCTTTCTTTCTTTCTTTCTTTCTTTCTTTCTTT
>JAJKFI010000009.1:16059599-16079334 GCA_029204185.1 Lerista edwardsae
TCTTTCTTTCTTTCTTTCTTTCTTTCTTTCTTTCTTTCTTTCTTTCTGGGAAGGGCCTGTGTTTATCTCTTTGTAAAGTGCTTAAGATCATACCTCTAAAACTACCACTAATACAGTAGATTAGTACTTCAGATCATAGATTAGATTTTAGATCATACCTATAAAACTACCACTAATACAGCCACCAACAAACAAACAAAAATTTGCTCCTTTTGCCAGAATCTGCCTTAACTGGCACAGAAACATTTGTCACTCTGAAAATTATTGAAGTCTGAATGGAAGAATGTTGTCTTGTAGCCTTGTCCATAATAGTTGCCTCTCCCTATAAAAAGTAAAACCATAGATGCAAACCATTGGGGCAGCTAGCACTCACCCCAGCGATGGGATCTACAAATGAACAAGGGGAACGCTGGGCGGGACGTAGGTGGAACTTCTGCTTGAGTGGCAGCCTGTCCATAGCGTTCTGTGGCTGCCCTGGCCTCACGGGGGGGGGGGGGCTCCTGCTTGCCGCGGGGGACAGGTGAGGGTCGCGCCGGGAGCCTGGGTGAGCAGCGGGGGGCGCGCTAACCGGGGGCAGCCCCCCCGAGGCCAGGACAGCTGCGGAACGCTACAGATGGGCAGCCAATCATGCGGAAGCCCCGCGTAAGTCCCGCCCAGCGTGCCCCTTATTCATTTGTAGATCCCATTGCTGACCAACCCCCAGGCAAAGGCACACAGGTGCCCTTGCCCCAGTGAGGCTCCAGCGGCCTCCTAGCTTGCCGTTCCAGCGCAAGTTAGGACTGCGCCCTCAGTGTAAGAAAGATTCATATAGAGAGCTGAATGAAAAAAAAGGCAGGGATTAAAGCAGAGCTGTTGTGGGCTTTAACGACACCTGGGACGGGGTGACAACGTGACACATCACTTTCCCTTGTGCCTCCACCACACCCCCTGCACCATCTAGCCTGTTCCTTCTCCAGAGCGCCCTCCCCCCCCCCAACAGCACCCACAGCACGCACAACACCACGCCGCATGTACACTCTGCCTCTGGATTAAAGTGATGTCCAAGGTAGCATTGCAGAGCATGGCAGAAAAACCTCCCTTGTCTTGCTATACAGCAGCTATTATGTTCCTTTTCAGAATATGTTTTGGAAAATTAGCCATATAAGATGTCAACTAGGAATCAAGCACAATTTGCCTACATTGCCTATGACATTTATATCTCACATACTCCAGGTTTTCAGATCACAGAATTTGTGCAGAATTTAGGTCAATGGTGTCTTTCCATTATGACTTAATCTCTTTTCCGCTGTTAATTGCAAACTGGCATATGGAGAAGACCTTCCCTCAGGCACGTATTTAAGGATCCGTAGATTGCTAACAGAAGACAGACAGGAAGTAGGCTGGAAATATAATGGGAATGAAAATCAATAATTCATCAATTATATACCTCTCCATGGGGACGTATATCAACTTTGTACTTTGCCTCTAGAAATCAATGGCGGTTATATTAGCCCATGTAAATCAAAGTAACGAGAGGGTCTCCTTCTCCCATTATGACCAACGGGTCCCTGAAGTACCATTGCAACCGTCCCGTTCAGTTAATATTCTAAAAGGCTCTGTGTGTGCATGTGAAGAATACATTGGGGCAGTTATGGTTCCATAAGAGGAGAACAGTTGTAAATCCTGAGTAAGAGCATCAGTCTACCTAGCCTCATCCACTACACTAACCAGCAGTAGCTCGCATACTTTCAGACAAGGGTCTTCCATAGCTCTATGTGGAGATGTCAGGGATGGAAACTGGGACCCTGCTATGTGCAAAACATGTGTCCTGTCACTGTCCTATGGCCCTTTCTCCAAATTAGCAGCCCATACCTTGGGTTACTTCTGAGCCATTACTGCCCAACCATGTGACACAGTGTGAATTTGAGGTGTGTTGTTAGCATTGAGTGTCCTGGCCTTGTACACATCAATCATTGTATTAGTACCATTCTCTGTTCCTCAATGGTATGGCTGAGGGACTATGAGCCCAATCCGATGGGTTCTAATGCCAGCAGTATGCATATACCGCTGGCACTGGCTGTCATTACCAGCATACCACCAGGACTGGGAGGACACTGTTGAGGTATTGGCGGTGGTGAGTGTCGCTGCCAGCTGGTGTTTGTGGGGTTTTGTGGTGGGGAAGGTGGGGGTGTATGGATGCAGGGGGGTGACAGCGAGATCTGGTTGTCTTGTGTGCTCCCTGAGGCATCTGGTGGGCCACTGTGAGATACAGGAAGCTGGATTAGCCAGCAGGGCTCTTCTTATGTTCTTAGATGATTCTATTTACCTCATATTTCCCTCAGAATTTTACCTCAGAAATTTACCTCAGAATGCCAGATACAGGGAATGGCAGCATGTTTCTAGTTGTCTTGTGTGCTCCCTGAGGCATCTGATGGCCACTGTGAGATACAGGAAGCTGGACTAGATGGGCCTTTGGCCTGATCCGGTAGGGCTCTTATGTTCTTATAACTCTACTGCTGTATTGTATTTTCCCTCCTCAGCCAGGAAACTCAACATTGGGGCCACAGTAGGTGAAAACAGGGTAAGGGAAAAATTTGTTCCCTTACTCTGAGAAGACCTGCAGCTACTTTCCTAGCCCCACAGGATACAGTGGAGGCTATTTTGGCACAGCTGTAGTCCTGGGCACTAGGGAAGCATAGGATTGGGCTGCCCATAAGCTAGCCAGCTTCAGCTCAAGCATGACTATTCGCAAAGTGGAAATAAGCTGATGTTAGCCAGAGGGCTATCCCAATGACCCTACTGGTTTAAAGCTTGGTTTTGCTTGTCACTTCTGGAGAGAAAATGGAGTATAGAAAACATCTTCCCTTGCTGCCTTTTCATTCTATCACTGCTCCCAAGGAGAATATAATTTCACCTTTCAACTGCGTAAATCATATCTCTCCTCTCAAGCAAACAAGAATTTTTTTTTTTTTTTAGAAAAAGACTAATTAACAGAAACTTGCCTTTGTTTCACTCTTTTGAAACAGATGAACGGATGATTCTTGTCACTACAGAATATCAATTAGATTATTCAGCCGAAGAAAACCCATAGCAAAAAAAAAGGGGGGGGGGAAGATTTTTTTTTCCTCCAAGGGCCTAAATACCTCTTGTAAAATACATATACACAATCATGGATTACGAAGAGAATAACCGACCATGTGCTTTCAGACATGATAGTAAAGCATCAGGAATTTTTGCATGTGACAAAAAATTGCTGCATTTCTAAAAGCAATAGGGCAACCTTCTTAAACTTTTTAGACTGTACCCACTGCTTAGAATGGTATTCATGTTGGGACCCATCAAAAGAGTTCTCACGAGAGTTCACAGCCCAGCCAGCCTCACTCCCAACAATTGTACTGGGGGATGGTGATCTCCCTCTTCCCCCCTAGGGGAAACCCGTAGAACCACAGGCTATCATGTGATGCCATATATCACTATGGAGCTCCGCCACTGGGAAATCAGGACAAGCTGATTTCCCTGGCAAACTCACTGCCGCAGGATTACATGACACACTGCTCCAATCAATGACATCCATGAGAAGCCCGGCCCCCAACTTCTCTATGGTCAGGGGAGTAGCTAAAGAAGTGCAGGGGGGTGCAATTGCACTGGGCTAAAAGCACCGGGGACAACAAGCTGAGCTTAAGACTAGTAATAATAATACATAATAATAATACATGTATTCATATACCGCCTTTCTTAAGGTCACTAGATTTCTCTAATGATTACAACTCAAGGCGGTTTACATAGGCAGACTTTTCTCAAACCCGAAAGTTTTTACAATTTACAGAATGTTCTATCTTTCAAGAACCACACTCAAACAGATCTTTCTTTCTGGATTTAGCCTTCTTTCTTTAGCCACCCGTCTGTCGTCTGCTGGCTGATGAGGCTTCCCTGCTCTCACCAGAGACGCAGCTGCGTTCAGCACACTCCTCCTCCCACGAGGCAGCTGAAACTCAGCTTTTAATCAGCCGCAGTTTGCAAGGTCTGCCGCTCACACAGACTTCCGGGAGTCTCGAGCTCACGACCTTGAGATCTTCAGTTGTTATCTTCGGGCAAACGGAGGCATTAACCCTCTCGGCTAAATCTTCTGCCCGCATAGTAACCACAATTGTGAAAACTTTGGTATGTATCAGTAATACCATCATGTTATATGTCATTGGAAAGGTACTTTAATGCATAATGCAATGAAACAAAACAGAGTGTCGTATCTTTACTTTATCAAATGTCATAGCAAACAACAACAACAACAACAACATAAAAAGGAAATATAACTGTCATGTAAAAGTCGCGGTTTGTTAAAATTGTGATTTTTAGAATAATACTGTAATGTATCAGCATTATTTTAGTATAATTATTTAGTATTATAATTTAGTATTATAATATATAATTTATACTTTAGTAAATATAAATTATAGTATAATTTAGTATAATACTGAATTATTATTCAGTATTTTAGGAATAATAGTGTCATATAATAATACTGTTATATATCGTTTGATGCCTAATCAATCAATCAATCAAAAATATTTATATACCACATTTCAACACAAAGTTCACAAAGTGGTTTACAAGCTAACAATAATAATAAAGTTAAATAAACCAGAGTGCATTATCTTCAGTCTCTCAAACGGAATGGCCAACAACAGTGATGTCACTTCCTGTTGTGACATCACTTCCGGTATGTCATTTTGCATTGGGCTACACTTCCATTAGCTATGCCGGTGTCTGTGATCAGTATCTGCCTGCAGTGACAAGGAGATATTTTCCTGCTGACCACTATTTTTTTTGCAGCAACAAGTTTGCTTATTCCCTCATTTGGCAGCTTCCATTTGGCAGAACCACAATCAACTTCAAATACAGAAGATGGTTTGTACAACTGAACACAAAGGCACTGAAATCGCTCTTTTTTTGTTTTGTTTTGTTTGGAGCTGCCAATGCAACTAAATGTCTCCACTGTGCATGGGAATCATGTAATCATAACAGTTTTATCTCAGCAATCAAAACAAACCCACATGCATTTAATGATCATTGATTGCAGTGTTCTTTCCTTTGCAAAGCAGTTCCTGTTTCGGTTATGAAATCTAAGGATCTAAATTCACACTGCTCAGCATCAGGCTGTCATAAGCAGGTATTTCTGTCACAGCACAGTCTTCTAAGAAATGATATGCACATGTGCAAACCTGGGCAAATATAGACACCAGAGCTCTTTTGAGAAAATATGTCTTCTCCCAATCCAAGAGAAGACGGGGCTGGAGAGGAAATAATGAGTCCTGACCTCTCTTCGACATACATAACCCACTCTTTCTTTTCTTTGTCTGAGCTGTGAGCAATCACTCCATGGGAGCTAGAAGCTGGAAACTAGGATAAATGCAGGGGATCGGTCCTCTGGGGGACAAGCTAAGAGTCAGAACTAGGGAACAACTCAAGAGACAGAAGAAACTAGAACCAGAAAAATCCCAGTCTGAACAGGAAAACTTTGGATCCCCAGCTAGATGTGTTTTTCAATGCATCTTATGTGAGTGTACATGAAACTCTCTGACACAAAGCATTGTCACCCATTCCTTGACTTCTAGCCAAAGGGATCCTCGACGCAAAATAAAACGCTTTGCCTTTCAACAGCAACGCTTTGGCATTTGCGACTGATAATGTGTGTTCACTTTTGCTTCGTTCCTTTACAGAGCATCTTCCCACATTCACTGTCTAAGAATGTAATAATGTATTGTAAGGTGCCTGCTGGGAGAATACCAGCTCCGGATGCTTCCAGAATGCTCAAAAGCCGCTTTCGTTTTTTATTTCCTTTTCATGCAACCTTATACCGCCTGTACCATTTAAACTGTTTGACGCGGTTAGAGTTTATTGCAGGTGGATCCAAAGAGCTCTAATTTCAGTCCAGGATTAGCTGAAAGTGATGGAAGAAACAACAATTCTCTAGATTGCCAATTCTAATGTTAATAACCCAGATGTTGCTGGGAGCTGCCAGCTGGGAACACAATGGCCAAAAGCTCTGCATATGGAATCTAATGATGATGAGTGGATCATTTGACCACAACTAGCAGTCTTGGCCTGTGTTGTAACCTCATTTCTTTAGCCTGTGTCACAGGGAATGCAAGCAGTATCCGAAACACACATCCCAATTCATGGCTGTTGTCTTTCCTGCAAATTTAGTCCTCTACAAATCATCACTTCTCTCATTTTCTATTCAAGAGCTTTTGGTTTCCTAAACACATCTTGGGCATGCAAAGTTCCATTCCAGATAATCCCTCCAAAGAGGCTATTCAAAAATTATATAATAAATGCTTTCGCCATTTTAAAGTCACATCCATTTCCTGGTGAAAAGCTGGAAATGCTGAGAGACTCCGTCTTGTGTATTTTCAGAGGAAAGGTTCCTAATATTTTTACAGAGATGTTGATGCCCTTTTTTTGCAAACACCCCCCCCACACACACACACACTTTGCCTTATGTTAGAAAAGATATATCTCAATGCAGGCAGATCGTCTTACAGCCCAATCCTTCTCAGAATAAGAACATAAGAACATAAGAAGATCCCTGCTGGATCAGGCCAAAGGCCCATCTAGTCCAGCTTCCTGTATCTCACAGCGGCCCACCAGATGCCCCAGGGAGACATGAGACAACAAGATGCTTGCATCCTGTTACCACTCCTACTCCTACCAGAATGCCTACTCAGAAGCCAGGGTCATTACAGTCACAAGGACTTGCTCCCAAATAAGTGTGGCTAGGATTCCAGCCTTCGTTTATGTGCTAGAGGAAAACCCAGTTGGCATGCTGCCATAAAGCTAATCAAATGATAGAAAACTCTCTTGACCAGTGTTTCTCAACCAATGGTGCTCATTCAACCAGTGGTACTTACAAATGGTGTCCAGTGATATGCGTTGAACCCCCACACCCTCACTCCCTGGTAGCGACGCAATGTAACAAGCAATGACAGGACCCAGCATGTGCAGAGATCCAGCATGCTTGGAAAAGCCCTCCCACCCACCCCAAGGGCACAATCCTAACCAACTTTCCAGCCCCAAGGTATAGTAAGGGCAATGCAGCTCTGGAGTAAGGGAACAAACATTCCCTTGCCTTGAGGAGGCCTCCATGACTACTGCTCCACTGCAGAATGCAGAACATGCCCCATTGGCACAGCTATGTCAGTGCTGGAAAGTTGCTTAGGATTGCACTTGAGCCTCTTACCATTGTTAGTTGTGCCGCATTGCATCAACACCAGTTCTTTCTGGTAGTACTTCCTGTAAGGGGACCATGCAAAGTGGTAAGGCAGGGGACAAATATTGAGAAACGCTGCTCTTGACCATTTGGTAAGTACTGTAAGGAGTTGGGAATAGGGTTGCGGTGGGTACTACAAATGCACAAGCCCCGCCCCCTGTATTTGGCTCAAAATGGGGTGGAGATTGTGCATGTGTTCCATGTGAATGCATGCAAAAGCTCGAGCCTTGTTTGAATGGTTGGGACTCCATTTGGAATTGGAATGCTCCAAAGACTCAGGAGCATTCACAAAAGCGTTTCAAACGCAAAGCATCTTCGGGCGAACAGTACCAGTTTCCTTGCCCTCCCCAAGCAAAGTGCTTATCTTTGGGGATGCAGGAAACAAGGGTGGGTGCTTCCAAGGTCCTAGCAGCATCAGTTTTCCTCTGTGGGAAAGAAGTACTATTTCCATAATGAAGAATTTCCAAGAAGAATCCTGAAGGCAGAAAATAATGCAAAGAGTGTCAGTTTAATAGGTGCAGACCCTTCGGGACTGTCTCATATTGTCTCACTGGTTCAGTCCTTCATTGTGTAAAGTGGTGTTTCAGTTCTTTAAATATACCTAATCTCATGAAACAGAGGAAGGCCGTCAGGTGCTCCAAGCAAATATCATGGTCAAGTGAGAGACTCCTCCACAAAAGCAGAAAATTATCCCAGGAACATGAAACATACTAGATGATGAACTCCATGAAATGTTATAACACCCAATAAGTAGAGGTGGGTTTTTGTTGTTGTTGAAAACCTTTTGGACATTAACAGCCACCTTTTGGAGGTAAAAATATTTGACTAAAAACACAAAATGCTGCATTTTGGTGTTTTAAGATATTTTCCAGAAATTAAAATAGACTACTTTTCCAATTTGAAATAATTCTGTGGCTGCATCTGCTGACACTGTATCACCTGTACCATCTACCTAGTACACTGGTAAAATATTTAAAATTAAAAAAAAAAGAGAACTTGGACTGAGATTGTAGAATAAAAACACATAGCACTGCAATTTGCTATTTTAATCAATAAATTTTGGAAAAAAAATATCACCAAAAAACCCACACCCCTACCAATAAGCCAAGATCCTAATATTATACACGGTTAGGATTGCTCTCTTAAAGACCAAAATGCTCTCAATCACTCAAACCACCAAACCAGACCAGGAACTGGGCCAGCGATGTCACGTTTGCCATGCACATTTTTATTTCAGGATACTTCATTTAAAGGCCTCCCATTTCAGACACCAAGCGGACACTCAGTGCTCCATGCTCAGCACAGCAGGATAAAGCAGCAAAGGACGATGAACTTTAATGTTTAATTGTATACTTTTCTTGTCAGGTGGTGTCACAACCTCCAGTCTGCTCAGACTTTGATATAAATAAATAAAGATGACGCTGGGATGAATAATGGTTGTCTGTCTAGTCTGTTTCATTTAGGATTCTGCTTCAGACTTGTCAATTTCTTTCAGCCTCAGTAGCTCTGCAGGGAAATGGGCGGGGGAGGGGTAGCAACGCGCAGAGTACTCTTCAATTGTTCCTCTTGCATGCACTACTGGTTTTCCATCAAATATTCCTTTTCATAATCTTGTTGAATTGTATTCAAATAATAAAATCTTTTCAACGAGAACATTTTTAGACTTAACGTAAGAGGGTGGTTGGCCTTGAAAACAATCATTCCTACTTGCGTTTATGTAGCCGTTGTCTTGGCATTAAGCTTCTGTTATCAAATGGCCAAATATATAGAAATAAAAAATCTCAGCAAAACAGTATCACAGGTTGGCCTTTTTTTATTGCTTAAAAGGAATTTCTTAGTAGAAATTGGTGAAATAATGGACGTGGATGCTAATTGTATATAAATATTAAACTTGAAATTGTATACACCAGTGTACTCAAACTTTTTAGCAGTGGGACTCACTTTTTAGAATGGCACTCATATTGTGACACACTGGAAGTGATGTCATTAACCTGGAAGTGATGTCATAGCCAGAAGTGCTATCATCAAGCAGAAAGTGCTGTTCAGTGTGATGAAATACAATGATACTCAGATAAGACAAACTGGCATTCTTGGACTGAAGCAAATGCACAACCATGAAACATCTTTGACAGAAAGCAAAATTAGGACAAAATATGATGTAAAAGCACTGAATGAAAAACATTTTTTTTAAAAAAAACACCTCACTTGAACATTTAAACTGTTAAACTGCCAAATCCAGCCATTCCTGAATGGCAATGCCTTGATGCAATGAGATTTTTCAACAGCCCCCCAATACAGCTCATTTGTCATTATACAAAAGAGTTTCCGTTAATTCTCACACCTTTAGATCATCAGTATAATTCCCCCAAATTGCCTGTTTGTTGTAAATACGTTTAATCACATAATTAGAATGCAATTATTACACAGTTTTATCTGATTTGCAATCACATAATTGCTGTTTGTGATGTCAAGAAAGATCTTCATGCAACAAACACTAATGCCACGAGATAGACGGAGCACAAGCTCCAGCCGGTGCTGATGTGCCGACAAGCCACAGAAAAAAGATATGAAAAGCTAAAGGACATGAGCTACGATCCTTCCTCAAATGATGCAGTTTCAATGAAAGAATGAAAGTTCTCAGACTCAGGGCAAAATTCTGGAGTTAGACTGGCACAGTTAGGCCAGCAAAGTTTGCACAAGAGCCGCTGTAAGGCACATTTGGATGATTCTCAGAGTCAGGGGCAGTGGTGTTATTCTACCGGAACGCTGGGCAGGACATCCGGGTGATCGACAGCCCGCCCGTCGTGTTCCGCAGTGTTACGCCGTTTGCGTAACGTACGCAAGCGGCATAATTGGTTACACAAACGGCATAACACTGCGGAAGGTGACGGGCGGGCTGTCGATCACCCAGATATCCCACCCAGCGTTCTGGTAGAATAACACCACTGGTCAGGGGGGATAGCACATGCCTATGTGCTGGCCTCTCTGACTCCGAGAGTGGTCCAAACATACTTTACTGCGCCCCTTCAGTCAGTCAAACTTTGCTAGCCTAAGTGTGCCGGCCTAACTCCAGATTAGGATTACACCCTCAGAGTATTCAGAAATATACTGAAGTAAAATATGCCACAGGGCCCCGTATATGTACATGGCTGTTAAAACTGTGTGTAAAAACAAGCAAATATGGTGGCCTAACAGTGGAGCAGCGGACATACAGGTTAATCGCGGTCTCGGAAAATTGCCATGCATAAAATAGTGGCAAATTGCTTGAGGAAATCCATAATAGTTAAGCCATTTCCCTTCCATCAGATAGTAGATTCCTGCTTTGACCTACATAATTGTATCACTGAATGGTATCACTTTTCTATTACTGTTTTCCATATTGTGCACATCCAAGATTATTTCCCACTTTCAACTGCAATTTATCACCTCTTTATCCCATTCTTTGAAAGGTCGAGGGAACTTGGTACATTTAGCCTGGAGAAGAGAAGGCTGAGAGGGATACGATAGCACTCTTCAAATACGGGGAGGGCTGTCAGATGGAAGAAGGGACAAATGTGGTCTCAACTGCCTCTTGCGAGGAGATCTGGATCAAATGGGTACAAACTGAAAGAGAAGAGATTCCGATGGGACATCGGGAAGAAATTCAGGCAGTTTGGCAGTGGAAAAGATTGCTGGGGTGGTGGTGGATTCTCCCTCACTGGGGACCTACAAGCAAAGGCTCAGCAAACATGCTGGAGATGCTCTAGGAGGTTTTCCTACAACAGGCAAGGAGTTGGACTGTCTATGATCTTGGGCATGCCTTCCAACTCTATGATTCTATGATTCCTTCAAAGCCCTCTGGGCAGTATACATGGCAGGGTCATCCCTTTTTATTTTCACAATAACCCTGTGAGGTGTTCAGTAATCCTGTGAGGTAACCATGTGACAGCCCAATCCAGAACTGCCTGGCTTGTGGGAACAGCGGTAGCCGAAAGGCTATCACTGCATCCAGCGGCAGCAAGGCAGTTGCTGGAGTCTCCCCAGGAGAAGAGGATGTTCATTCTCTTTCCCCGAGAAAGCCCTGCGACCCACAATGGGGCTTCTCGGCTCACCACTAGCTACTTTGCCGGCAGTGATTCAAGCAGGCCCATGTCAGGCTGCCCAGGCCTCTGCCGGGGGATAAGATCTAGTGATGGAAGCCACTGCCAGGTCCTACCCCCTTGTGAGGCTGTCCCACCCTTCCTGTCACCCAGGAAGTCCCTCCCACCCTGCTGAGAAGCCATACATAGCCATTCTAGCTCCACCTAGCTCAACCCACAAGTTCCACAGTCTGGAGATGGTGAAAAAAAAACCCACTCTCCTTGGGCCAATGCAGCCAAAAATTCTTACCCAACCCCTGAAGGGTGACCAGACAAGCATGAGACTGAGCGACTGTTGAGTTTCACTCCTGGAGGTGGAATTTTGTCTTCCCTCATTTCAGCAGCCTCTCCAACCTGACCAATCCCAAACTGGCAACCGCAACACAAGGGAAGCCATACAAGTTAGCCCCACCCACATTTGCATGGGAGGGCGGAGTGGCTTTTTAAACACCCAATTAGCATTCTGAATCCAACTGCAGGATGGTTTGTACCTGGGCATTTCCCCCCAGGCTCCATCTTCATGTCAGTGCTCCACAACGGCATGGCAAATTCATTAGTTATTCCTTCTGCGCCCATAATGAATTCATTTGGTAGCAATGCAACTGTCATGTTGACTTGCGTGAGAGTGCCACTATAACTCAGCCTTGGTTAAACATTCATTAATTAATGGATGCAGATCGGAGCTAGAATTTGCACAAAGTAAACCTACATGGCACGGCTGATCCCATCATGCTCAAAATGTTGCTTTCTAAATGTTGATTTGGCAAACCGATACAGAAGAAGGAGGGGTGGAAGCGAGAGAAACCCTTTATTGTTAAATATAAATGTGACAATTAACCTCTAATATCATTTCTATCCCAGACGCACAGGGTTAATTGAACAAACCCTTCACCAAGCTTACCTGGCTTCTTGATTTCTGCCTGCCTTTTTTTTTAAAGACATTTGTAATTTAATTAAATTTGTGGATGAGTACTCAGGCAGCTTCTGGAAAGAATTTAATAGGTCAGTTTCACATAGATGGCCTGGGAAGAGTGGGGTGGAACAAACTCCTTCACTAGCCTAAATAGCAAAAATGAAAAGGAGACACTAACAGAGGTATAGGAATATAGCAGTGCTCTCCTTTCTGAAGATGGATACACACTACATGGATATTGGAGCCAGATCATTTCAGCTCTTCAAACATCTCTCTTTGCCTTGATTGCAAACTCACTGTTTCCAAACCAACATGGATGCCAGACATGATAATCACCCAGAACGGCATCCAATCACAATAAGCTGCCATCTCTTGTGTTAGAATTGACTGCATCGTTCCAGTGTGTTGATCTGTGCCTATAACAAATGATTTGTTAGTGCCCTGCAATGCTTCAGAGCAGTGGTTCCCAAACTGTGGGTCGGGACCCAATTGCAGGTGGGTCG
The DNA here is from genome assembly GCA_029204185.1 of Lerista edwardsae. Taxonomy (NCBI): domain Eukaryota; kingdom Metazoa; phylum Chordata; class Lepidosauria; order Squamata; family Scincidae; genus Lerista; species Lerista edwardsae. The sequence continues at coordinate 16,072,380 of JAJKFI010000009.1, forward strand.
CAAAGCACCTAGAGCAGCTAGATTGAAATTATTGGGATGCTGGAAAGGGGGAGGGCTGTGTGGTTGCTTTCCTTGTGTCAAGGTTGTAAAACGTCATTTTTTTTTCCTTTCTGATTCTCTTTGCTATTGGAAAATGGTTGAGAAACAACCCAATGCATTGCTGCATTCTCAGGAAAGCAGAAGGCTCTGGCGTCACAATGATGTCACAGCCATTACATCACTTCTGGTGGGTCCCGGACAGATTGTCATGCTGAAAAGTGGGTTGTGGTGCAAAAAAGTTTGAGAACCACAGCTTTAGCGCACTGGTTCCCAACCTGGGCATCAGGACCCCCAGGGGGGCCATGAGCTGATTTTCAGAGGGTCAGGGATAGGCACTGCCATCTTGAAAAAGCAGGGCTGTGAGACTGAGTGAAAATCTGGAATTCCCCTGTTTAAACCTTGGCTCTGCCATAGAATGACTAGGCAACCTCAGGCAAGCTGCCCCCTCTGAGCCTCCACTTCCCAACTGCAGTACATAAATAAATAAATAAATAAATAATACAGACATTTTTTCTCAAATAATTAATTTTTATTTTCAGACACCTTTACCAATGATGTCACTTCCTGCTTCTTGTTTAACAACACCCCTTTCTACTTATGACATCACTTCCAGTCCTAGGGGGGGTCCCGATAGGTTGGCGTACCTAAAAATAAGTCCTAGTGCTAAAAAGGTTGAGAACCTCTGCTTTAGAGGAATGATGGGTTTTCTTAGCAATCAAAGCTGTGACTTCCATCAAGCTCCATTTTAACTGGGAAAAATATGGCAACTGGATTGAAGTCTAGAGTAGCTGTGGTTGGAGAGGACAGTTGGATCAGGTCAAATAAAGACGTGGCTTTGTGCATTTGGAGCTTGGATGAGAAATGGTTGTCTCGACTAATCGACATGGATGTAATTGTAGTTTTTGTACACATTAGATTTGTATGGCACCTTTCCGCCAAACAGCTTCAAGGCGACAGAACAAAATCTCAAAAAAGACAGCCTATGGAATGAACAGCAAACAGAATAAAAAGGCATGTGGTTATATAGAACTAATAGATAAAAACAGCAATTAACTAATTCAGCTGCTGGGAAGCCACTGACAGCACACACACAGAAGGCAAGCATCAGGAAACAAATTGAACTTTACAATGAATTAAATTAAAACACCTGGATTAACTACCAAAAGAGCAGGACATATTCCTAAAGAATAATCTCAAATCTCAAAGATGCCAGTGTGCTCAGAGGTCCCTTACTACACAGCTGTGAAATAAGGAAGTCAGACTGAGTGTCATCAGAAATAATATTATATGCATGTATCTGAATCGCTTTTGGAATCCATTCAGAAAAATTCAGATAAATATGTCTATGGCTTTCCCAAGAAGAACAACGTGAGCAAACATGTGAAGGAAAAGGGGGAATTGATCCACTTGCTTCTTTTATATCCTCAGCCATGAAAGAAGACAGAGAAGCAAGAAAGACAGAGGAAGAAGAAATACTTGCACAAGTATTTGGATGTGGATTTCCCAAGTCAATGGCAGGTCATCATAACAAAGGTAATTTTCAGAGGAAACCTAAACCAGGTATGTAGTGAAAATCCCTGCTCTCATACACTTCCTCTTCAAGCCAAGAATGGCTTTGAAAGCAAGGGAAAGGGACCGTGTTACACAGGAGTTCAGGCTCCTGCAACACTTAGCATTCCCACCCAGTGGTGTCATCTAAATGATTTAAGAACAGGTACTCACTTTTGATTGGCACATGTCGGGACCCGCCCACTGGAAGTGACATCATAAGCCAGAAGTGATGTCGTGGCAGGAAGTGACATGAAAAAAGCCCTTTTTGAGGCCTCAGATGATTTTAAACTGACCCAACAGTTGCAACAGTATACCACAGCACCCCCAGAACATGTTAAGGAGGCCTGGCATCATGTTAAAACCCCAGAGCAACTCATTTTTCAGTGGCAAGGAAAGGAAAGGCTCCGCTCGCTGCCTGCCTGCCTGCCTGCCTGGCTCTGAGAACATGCAGGCAACTCAAACATGCAGGAAAGTCAAACATTGCAGAGGGCGGAGTCGACGAGTGGGCGGGCGAATGGGCGGGGCCAGCTGTAATCCTAGAAACCGGTACTCGCGTACCCCCGCGTACCCCCTGCATGACATCACTGTTCCCACCCCCGAGGAACTCCACTGGGATGGCTACAGTTGAATAGGTTATAGAAAATGGCTTGAATCAACACATCGTGCGCACAGAACGGGGCATGAGTGAGAAGCAATGCCATTTAGAATAATCGAATCATGGAGTTGGAAGGTACCTACAAGCACTTCCTGTAGCAGGAAATCCTCCTAGAGCAGCTCCAGCAGATGCCCTGGATGTTGCCCTGGAAGTGACATCACAACAGGAAGTGACATCACAGTGCTATTTCCATTTTCTGTGTTTTTTTTTTTTTTGGCTTCTGCTTGAAGGTCTCCAGTGAGGGAGAATCCACCACCTCCCTCAGCAATCTGATCGTAGTTCATGGGATTGCCTTTATTTTCCCAGTTATAAACATGCCTGAATGATCCATCATGAAGGAAAAGCCATCTTGATTTTTTTTAAGGCTGTGCATGGACTTATTTTTAGTAAGCCATTTCATCTAAGAGTTCTTGAGTTTCATGCACTATCAATATAACATAGCATGCCTGGTTTCATCAACACATTATAAAATGTCACCCACCAAATATGATCACCTCAGCAAATTAGAATGGATGCAATTCACTAAGCCCTTGGCTGAGGCTTTAGCAGAAACTGCTCTTTTAAAAAGGGCAGGGGGGGGGGGGGGGGCCGGCATGGCACAAAAGAGAAAAGAAACTGCTTTCTAGAAAGCGTCGGCATTTCTGCCCAGCTTTTCCCTTTGCATGACAACAAAAGAGATGGCATCATTAATTGTTATTCTGACATAGACATACTTACGTTGTACAGTTTTGTGTGCATCATTTGATAGGCTGCGGTCAATCGAACCATATAACAGCTCTCATCATCTCCCAGTCCTTGCCTTCGCCTGGTCATATCTCACCTCAACTACTGCCAATTTCTCTCTGTCTTCTGTTGTCTCACCTCAGCCCCTTCAGCTCCATCCAACATCCTGCTGCCAAAATCGTTCAGGACTCTCATTACTCTCAAAATACCACGTTGCTCCTTAAATCCTTGCACCAGCTTCCAATCTGCGCTCAAATCCAGCACAAGCTCCTGGTCCTTCCCTTGCGTTGCCCATCTTTGCTCTCAGAAACCATGACACTGCTGCCTGTGACCGTCGCTCCTCCAGCTCTGCCATGCTTAGTCATCCAAAGACCTCTGCTCTGTCTTGCTTGCTGCCCCTTATGCCTGAAAATTCCTCCCCTATCACCTGAAGAATGTCTCTTCTCAGGGCTGGCTTTAGGAGATGTGAGGCCCGATTCCACATGGTCCTTGTGGGGGGCCCTTACTGCAGCTGCCCACTTATTCACAATGAGATACCAGCCACCGCTGACTATTGTGCTGGTGCAGACTCGAGAACCCTTGTGCTGGGCACCAAGTCCAACACGGCAGTTAGGATGCAACAGTGGAGGCTTCTGCTAGTCCCACCCCCTTCCCAGGGCCACTCCTCCGCTCCCCGCCCAGTTCCAACCACCTCTTGCCTTCCCCATGCCCTACCCCTGCCTCAAAATACCGCTTCGCTGGCCGGTGGTTGCACTTACCACAGTCAGCAACATGGTGGCTCTTCTGCAGCGCTGTGGCTCAGCAGCACTAGCGCCAGCATAAGGCCAGCACTGGAGCCTCTGGTGGTGCCACATTATGGCCCGTTCACAACACCAGAGCTGGCGGGAAGTGCCTGCCGCCAGCTTTAGTAAGGGGCTCTTAATGATCCCAACAGGAAAAAAAAAATGACTGAGGGCGCAAGCCTAACCTGGAGTTAGGCCAGCCCAGTTAGGCACAGGGGACACCATAAAGTATGTTTGTACCACTGAGAGAGGCCAGCACATAGGTGTGCGCCGTCTCCCCTGACTCCGAGAGTGGTCCAAATGCTCTTTATGGTGACCCTTGTGCCAGCCAAACTTTGCTGGCCTAACTGTGCCTACCTAATTCCAGGTTAGGACTGCGCCCTGATTAACAACATACAAGCAACTTTATGCCAGTGCTGTAGTTGAAATAAGGACACGCTAAGCGTACATTGTTTTTTATTCATATGTCCACAAAATCTTAGGTGCAAGGGAAAAATTGATGTAAGGTATCAGGGAAATCTGTGACCTTATCATATTAACATTGTAGGGTCATTACAGAATGCAGATATCACTTTTGCACAGTTCTTGCCCCCAGACTACAAATAAGAACCTTTTTTGTCATCTATTCTTTTTAAATGTTAAATTTACATCCACAAAGCAATTTTTCAAGAAGAACGGAAATTGCCATTTTTTAAAACTACGGCTGCAATCCTATCCTGGCTTACCTAGCTCCTAATCAATCAATCAATCAATCAATCAATCAATCAATCAACAGTATTTATATACCGCTTTTCAACACAAAGTTTGCAAACCAGTTTACAGGCAAATAATAATAATAAAATTAAATGGCTTCCTGTCTCAAAAGGGCTCACAATCTGAAAAGAAATGCAGAACCACCAGCAACAGCCACTAGAAAAGACATTGCACAAGGGTGAAGAGGAACTTACGTTTTACTGGAACTTAATTTTGAGTAATGGTACTTACTTCTGAGTAGACAGACATAGGTTTAGGCTCTACAGCATTTGAGTCATGAAAGTGAAAAACTGGAAAATACCATACAAGCAAGCAGAACTTGACAAAACACAGAAAAAGAGCCTCAAAATTACATTTTTTTTAAAAAAATGATTTGATCCTTTAAAAATAAAAAGCTAGGCTATTTCTAATTTTATCTGGCTGCTGGTCACCCCACCTTTGGGGCACTTCAGCGCACACCTTCATTCAGCCAAAGTCCTTAGATTAAGAGAATCCAACCCTATTGATTTCCAAGCGTTGGAACTGGTTTATATCCAAGTATTTTTGTTTCAACTGGCTTGTGGATGAGACAAGTAATGTTCCCAGTGAAGCCCAGAAGCAGATCGTGTCCAGAAAAAAAGCCATTAATGAGGATTTCAGATCAATCTGGCAAGGAACAGGGCTGGGAGAAAGCCAAAAGCGTATGACTTGCCAAAACAATCTGCAATCCCTAGCAATGCCTGTTCTATGATGCCTTGTTGGTATAATATGTCACTGATATATTAAAATCTGGCTTTCACTTTGCTGTATATACTACAAATGCAACTGCACCATCGTCCTAATTAGCTTCTGAGGAATTGTGGAGAATGCTCCCAATTGTCAACTTGTAGCTTGGTATATGCACACCATAATAATTGGGTTTCCATGGTGGTATTGGCATGGATCCCTTTGTATTTTCGTGCCAAATTGTTGAAGTACTACTACAGAATGGAGAAGTCTTTAGTTCCTTTCTTCTCACAAAAATGTATCCCTTCTATTAGGACCTGGAAGTCAGTGTGACCCAGTCAATAAACAGCTGGAGGACCCGGGTTTACATTCGGTGCGAAGACCAAGCAACATCATTCCATGAATACGAATGAATGTTGTGTTTTTCCTATGCTTTTTTTCAAAATTGTGTGGGGGCAGCTGCCGTAATGGGTTGAAACCACAGCGGCGAGGAGAAGGGAGTGTCGCTTGGAGCAAAGACTTGCGTATCTGGAGTAGTGTAGGTGGAGGGGGGGCAAAACACTAAGCACTGCAGGTGCTGGAATGCAGCACGTAAGCAGCCCCTGCCACTCGTGGTCAGGGCCATTCCAGGCAGAGTCCAGGAGCTCACCAAACCACAAGGCATCTTCTGCACATTGCTGTTGCTGCCTGGAATGACTCCAACAGCATGTGAGAGGCAGTTGTGGGCCTAGCAGAGGGTCCAGGGGGTCAAAGGGGCTGGAGTGGCAGCGGAGCCACAGCCACCACTCGCCCGCTTGCCCGAGCTGCTGCAGGTGCAAAGGCAAATGGTGCTCAGCCCGCCCGACCACTCATCCCTGTGTTGGGAGTGCTCCAAAATGGAGCATGACGTGGCAGGGGTATGTGGCAGGGGTGGCGCCGGGAGCAAGGAGCTGGTGCCGGAGGTGGCGATTGTCGACCCAGCTAGGGCGGAGCCTCAGCTGGGTCCGCCACTGGTGGGAGGAGCCATTTACACGGTGTGTTGCAGTGCCTGCTGCATTTACTATTGTGTAGTATTTACATTACGCTACTGTCTGGACCAGACTGCATTGTGCAGATTAAATGAGAACAAACACAGTAGTAACTGGAAAACTAGGAAGTGAAAAAAAAAATCCATGTATTTGTTGAAAAGCAATACATAGATATTTTAATAATAATAATGAGACCCTTTGCAAATGTTTGCTACTTATGCCCGGAAAACAAGAATAAAATACCCTCTTGAGCATGGAAAAGTGGAGCATACAAAAAGCTTGCAGTGAGGTTTCCTAAGGAAGTTCAGTGTGAAAACCTTGAAAATGTATTGGGCTTAATTAATATAATATTTAACAACAAGATTTGGGGCTATAATATGGAAACGGGCCGAGACTTGTTGTTGTTGTTAAATTGGGGCTTTAAAAATCACCCCATGAGATACAGTTGAACGTCGATTATTAAAATAAGTATAGGAGCATGTATTTCAATAATTAAAGCCATGATTTTAGCAAGTGTTTCTAGGCCTGCTGTGCGAGATTAGAAGGGCTGGCTGCTTATAGAGCCACTGAAGCCATTTCATCTTTAGTGATAGTTGTTATAACTATATAGGAAACAAATAAGGTAATAATAGCTGATGAAGTTATTATTCATTTTATTTATTTGTTTCCTTCAATGGCAGCTCTTTAAGCGGAGTGTGTGTGTGTGTGTGTGTGTGTGTGTGTGTGTGTGTGTGTGTGTG
>JAJKFI010000009.1:16079910-16097988 GCA_029204185.1 Lerista edwardsae
CCAAAGATTTTATATCCATGGATTTGGCCTCAAAATGGCCATTTAGGGGAAAAAAACCACCATGAATGAATATTCATTCACACACCATGAAACTTCCGGTTTTTGCCAGGACAAGGGACTGTGGCCTGGGAGACCTTCCATGGCACGGGGAGGTCAAACACAACCTCCCTGTACCTCAAAGTCCTCCCAGAGACTTCTGCGATTAACTTCCGAAAGTGCCTCTCAGAAGCACTTGGAGGACCATATGAGGAATGTGGAGGTTATGTTTGGCCTCCGTATACCTCAGAAGGCCTCCCAAAGACTTCAGGAAGGCACTTCCACTTTGCTGACATACTGAAATGCCTCACAGAAGCATTTGGGAGACCTTCTGATGCATATGGAGATGGCCTCCACACTTCTCATAAGCCCTCATGGAGGCTTCTAAGGGGCTTGTCTGGTCTGCCAAAAACTGGCATCTGGGAGGTTTTCTACAACACAAGGAAGTCAGTTGCAGCCTGCCTGTGCCTCAAAGACTCCTGGAGGCTTTTGAGAGGCACTTTCAGTAAACCAGATGTTCCTCTCAGAAGCCTCTGAGAAGCATTCTGAGGAGCAGGGAGGCCATGCTTGTAGTCTCACCAGATGACAAACAGCAATAAATGAAGACAACAATACTGAGAAGAATCAAAATGATACAAAAGCAGCAATAAAACACAGTGAAAACAGATTCCACGAAAGCTCTTGGCACAAAAGGTCCTGACAGCCCGCTTCCCAGCAGAAGGAGTGGAAAACTATGAGCTGAGAGAGAGAGAGAGAGAGAGAGCAACTATAGGAAAAGTATTGTCCCCAGTTCCTGCCAATCGTATTTGCATCAGTGATGGGGACTGCCAACACCAATAGCATCTACACACATTCTCCTCTATTAGTTGTGGTGCTTTATGCTGCAAGTGCAAAATCAGCAACTTACCAGAAACAGTTGTAGGTTTTAGTGAGCAAGCAGCACAAGCCTAGGTATGTGCACTTAGAAGTAAGTCCCACTGGGTCAGCAGGTAAGTGTGTAGAGCCAGCAGTTCCCAAACGTACCATGGTCCTAGCATACTTCTTTCATGGTGGCCTCTTCTTCTTCCTGGCTATCTCATGCAGGGGTGAGAGGGAGGCAAGAAGGTAGGGAATGAATGGAATGGGGCATGGAACAAGGGCTGGAAGGGGGCAGTGCTGACGACAGTGGCATCGCCGATATCCTATCCCTCTTCCAGGCTGCAAACCGCCTTGCCAGGTCCATGCAGGTTTGTGCCAGTGGGCCCAAGTAGACCCTTCCCAGCACCTGAGGCTTACCCCTGGGTAAGGGAGAGCAAGTGTTCCCTTACCCAGAGGAGATGTCAGGAACTGCCACCATGACCTCCACAGGCAGGATGCAGTGTGCCCTCTAGTGGTGAAGGATAGGATTGGGCTCTAAGGGATACGCACTAAGTTTGTGATCTTCATGTTGAAAAGCGGTATATAAGTACCTGTTGATTGATTGATTGATTGATTGAGTAATGCATTTAAAAGAGTGAACAATGGCATAAAACATGATCTAAAATAACATCAGAGCAAAAAACGACAAGTCAAATTAGTCCTGTGAGGAATATGCACAGCTTTTCAACAAGGAAGTTGACCAAGTTGTGGGGGTAGCAATCAAAAATAACTGGTTCTCTGTCCTGAAAATGCTCATAAACTTAAAAAAGAAAGAAAGAAAAAGGAACACCAACAAACAGCCTCTGGAAAAGTTGCTGTGCCAGGGTGAAGGGGGGGGGCAGTTGCTCTCTCCCTGCAAAATATTAATATAAAGGGCACTCTAGAAAGAAGCCCCCCTTCCCATGTTTAATTCTTCATTTGTACAGTGGTCTTAATTGCCATGCAAATGAGGCACTGAAAAGAGTAAACCAACTGCATTAAACCTGATTAGGGCCATCCGTCCATGTCTCCAGGAAATCCGTCCAACCCTGGCTGACAGAACGGATTGGCTTAAAGGAAAAGTGATATAATGGGCGTTAAGGTCCTCAGTATCCTCCTCGCAACAGCCCTGCCTGGTCCTCCTGCCTCCTTGTAATTAAATAAGGGGAGCTGTGATTGATTTTGTGTGTGCTGACTTTGCCCAGAGGCAGTCCTCCTTAACTTCCACGATGGTTTCTAATTGCTCCATTCAAACGACTGGCTTAAATTAAAATTGTAGCGATCAGCTTCACCCTGGTGGATGGTACAGGATTGTAGCTCCACACTGTACGTAAAACAAAGGAACCAACAACATGACGCTTTGCATTCTCTTGCCGCAGATCGTAGGATTGTGCGCTTGGGTGAAATAGCTGAGTTAGAGCAGTTTGAGACTCAGTTTGGATACCCAAATTTATTGACTACACAGCTATAGGGATACAGCTGTAGGGTTGTGCATCCTCTCTGCAGTTTCCACTTGTGGCCCAGATGGCTTGGAATTTGCCCATATGCAGTGTCACTGTATTTTGCTATAGTAATTTCAAGGTGATATGCATTGAAAATGGTTTGTCGCCCAGTGAAGGTGGTTAGGACAGCAGGGTTATAAGGAAGGGGTTGCAGCAATCAGATGTTGGTGTATGCAAGAACGTGGCAACAGGATACGGGCATCTAGTTGTCTTGTGTGCTCCCTGAGGCATCTGGTGGGCCACTGTGAGACACAGGAAGCTGGACTAGATGGGCCCTTGGCCTGATCCAGTGAGGCTCTTCTTATGTTCTTAGATGATTCTGTTTTATATCCCTCATATTTCCCTCAGGATTTTACCTCAGAAATTTACCTCCGGATGCAAGATGAAGATGTGGCAGCAAGATACAAATATCTGGTTTAGTTGTCATTATGGTCCCTCAGGCATCTGATGGGCACTGTGAGACACAGGAAGCTAGATGGACTAGACGGGCCTTTGGCCTCATCCAGCAAGGCTTATGGAAGCCTTATGGAAGGCTTATGGAAGCCTGTTCTTATGGAAGAAGCAGATGGGTTCATGAGGCAGCAATGAAGTGGAATAACTTTCAAAGGAGATAGAAGTGGGAGGCAAAGAAATCACTCTTATGAAAGGCCCACTTATATCCAAATTTCCAGTGCCAATGCAGCCCTGAGGTAAGGGAGCATTGGTTAAGAAGGCCTCCATGACTGCCTTCCACTGCAGGAGACACTCCATCTCAGGGCGCAATCCTAAGCAGCGCTGCTTAGGAGAGGCTGGAGCCTCCCCATGTGCTCCTCAGAGCTAAAGAGCAGGCGCAGAGCCGAGGAGGCCGCGTGGTCCACATTGGGCCTCGCGGCCTTGCTGACGGGCTTAGGAAGTGGCCATACGGCCACCTTCCAAGCCCGCCCATGTCCCACCCAAGTCCCGCCTTCTGCCTCCCCTCTCCCAGCAATCCCTGTCCCGATAACGCAAGAGAATCCCTTGCGCTGACTGTCTTCAGTCGGCGCAAGGGAGGTTCTCCATCGGCTCGCTGAAGCCGACGCTGCGGGTAGTGTCGGCTTCAGAGATGGAGCGTTGATGCGCGGGTGGTGCTTGGCGCTCCGTCCCTTGGGTAGATGCTATGATGTAGCGCTGCCTGTTTGTATACGGTAACCCTAGCAAACTGGGACAGAGTGCCTCTACCTTTAACCATTGTATAGCAGAGGGAATTTGGCAGGTGCAGCTTTTGAAACCCTTCCTTGTTCAGCTGCACCTGCCCAAATTCTTTCTTCTATACTATGGTTAAAGGTGGATGCTCTCAATCCCAGGTTGTATCTGGTAACCCTACCAATGTCAGATCTCAGCAACCCCAGTCTCTATCACAAGGTAGAATCCTTGTGTTGCTTTTCTGCACTGGTGGAAACCTTGGCCATAGTCTCTCTCCTCCCTGGCCTAGCCTCCATCATTTGCACACTGATGCTGGAACTTGCAAATAGATAGGCTGGGGATTGTGTTTTCTCCTGCATTTTGCACAGAGCTTGCTCGCGCTGAGAGTTTCAAGAAGCGTAGGAATCAGGCTGGGAGATTTGACTGCCTTGTCTCTTTGTCTTTCAGTTCTGTTGAATCTTCATCTAGAACCTCCTATGGCACCATCCTTGAATAATGCATCCTTAGCCTGCTTTGCTAATGATTTACCGGGCATATAAATCATTGGACAGACTGCTCAAGCTGATGATATATTTGAGCAATACATCATTTGAATGGGGAACTGAAGTGATAGATCGCTCTGGAGATGGCGCTGTGCAGAAAAAAGAAGCCCAGATCACAGCCCTTATGGAACAGTGTGCAGTGCTCCAAAGGATTTTCGCTGAAGGGCTTTCTCTTCATATGCCACAGCTTCAAGGCAGGAATCCCCTGTGTAAAAGTGTATGGCAAAGGAAGATGAACAACAATGGTATTTTCCATTGATTCTTGCTGCCATTTTTCCACCACCACATTTCAACTCTGTTTCTTTGTGATGCAGTCTGAGAACAACTGATTCATGGAATCTGTGTTATGAATAGCCCAAGCCTATGCATGTCTACTCAGAAGCAAGTTTCATTATAGTCAATGAGGCTTACTTCTGGGTAAGTGTGGATTGGATTGTAGCCTAAGGGTTCTGCCAGCAGAACGTGAGTTCCAATAGGAACAGGCTGTAAATCGAGATCTTTGTTCTAAGCCCACTCAAGCTGCTAGTCCTCATTGCCTGGAACTATTAAATGGAATGTTCTAATCACTATAATGTATTTATGTGTCTTATTTATATCCTTTCTTCCATGATGGAACTCAGAGTGCAATCCTAAACTGGAGTTAGGCCAGCAGAAGCTAAACCAGCCAAGTTTGGCCAGCACAAGGGCCACCACCATAAAGCATGTTTGAACTACTCTCGGAGTCAGGGAGTATGGCGCACGTCTGTTAAATTAAATTAAATTGCTATATACGGTATCAAAATAATCAATAGGAACTTTTTGGAGGTAATGTGATAATTTTTTTGTTCCTGTTACATTACCATTACCTTAAAAAACTTAAGTAAAATTGAGTATTGGTAATATGATTGTTATGTTATAGGTTTGACATTTGTATTTTTCACAATATGAAACATCAATAAGTAGAAAGTTTAAAAGAGCAGAATTGTAGCCAAGGGATCAAAGGTTGTTTCAATAGTTTTGAGAAAGGTGCCCTTCTTTCGAATTGTACCATTTAAATCCAAAAGGCTAATGCTTAATTGGAAAATTCATTTTTATCCAAAGAATTGAGTTGTTCGTCTTTTGGTTCATCACTCAATATTTCCCCCCGAGTGCAATAGTTTTATGATTTTTCTAGAGGATATTTCATCTAATTTCCATTTGGATTAGCTGGTTCTCTGCGCTTGGATTTGAAGTTTAAAGGAACCATTTGATTTTTAATAACTTTTGTGTGCAGTGCTCCATTGAATTTGGATTTTTGGACCCAGAACTACGTTTTCATAAGGTGATTTTTTGGGGGGTAAATCCATGTGTGTCAAAGTAAGATAAACACACATCACTGAGTTTGTTATTGCAATTAAATTATTGGATTTTTACATCTGAATATATTTTGAGCATTGGAAAGCGTGAAGAGGCTGTTTTCTCCTATTGGTCATAGGCACTTTTGTGACACTCCAAGACTTGAAAATAAGTCTCCCTGTATTCTTAGATCTCAGAAAATATTAAAATGCCATGCATTTCAAAATATACACAGCCAATCCAGGAATGCAAAATGTCTTCAAAGGCATTGATAAACCAAACTTTTAGAGCATGTTTCTCTTTAGAACGTGCACTCTCAGACAAATATAGATTTTAGTTTCTGTAATAAATAGGTAATTTTGATTTTTCTGCATATTTACCTTGATCTCTCTCTCTCTCTCTCTCTCTCTCTCTCCCCCCCTTCTGTTCCTTTAATTTATTTCACAAGAACGAGCATTATATGGTGGATAGAGCAATAGGTATGTGACCATAGAAATCCACAACATAGATTCACTGGGAAGTCTTGAACAAGCCTTGAACTCACTGGGAAATCATGAGGCCTGTGAGGACTAGGTAGGAATTTTTTTTTGCGTCATCCAAATTGGCCATGGATGACAGTATTTTTTGCCTGTCCCTCCCTGGTGCGGGAGGCACACTATGTTAAGTAGGTTCTGCGAGGGTAAATAAGCCCAGGACCTTAGAATGCCAGATGCAAGGTAGAGGCAGCGAGATACAAGTGATTTGTTGTGTGTGCTGTGCTCCCAGAGGCACCTGGTAGACCACTGTGAGATACAGGAAGCAGGACTAGATGGGCCTTGGCCTGATACGGCAGGGCTCTTCTTATGTTCTTAGATGATTCTGTTTTTCCCCCCTCATATTTCCCTCAGGATTTTACCTCAGAAATTTACCTCAGAATGCCAGATGCAGGGGAGTGGCAGCAAGACACAAGTATCTGGATGTCTTGCAAGCTCCCTGAGGCATCTGGTGAGCCACTGTGAGATACAAGAGCTGGACTAGATGGGCCTTGGCCTGATCCAGCAGGGCTCTAAGAAGATCAATTTTTTAATTGTCCCTTCATTTATAAACTGAAAATAAATCAATACTCAGCATTTGTATGCAGACTTCTGCTACATGGACTATTTGTATAGTTTGGCAAACTATCACATGTATTACCCTTCTTACAATAATCCTGCAAGATAAATGTTATTACCTCCATAGGAGCTGAGGCTGGCTTACTTAGGGCCACCTAGTGAGTTCATGGCAGAATCAAGTGGGTGCCCAGTTGCCATTGGATCCACCACCAGTGGCGTAGCCAGAGGGGTGCAAAACTGTAAGATTTTAATGGCTCCCAACCAAGCCATGTAAACAGACCCTACCTCTTGCCACTAGAGCCAGTCGGGGAAATGAAAACAACATGGAACACTTTGTTCTCACATAGAAACTCATTAGGTGCCAATGATAGAAGAGAAAATGTACAAATCTTGTTCATATTAGAGAACCCAATTATGACCCTGGGAGAGCCCAATTATAATGGGGATGGGAGAAAATGCTTCCGGTGGGGGGCATACCCAGCCTGTGGGTCTTATGCCTGTGGGTCTTAAGGACCCAGCATCTTCAAAGCGCCCATGGCCCCACCCTAGATGAATTGATGAAAAACAGCAGCTTCCACTGCCATAGCCATCGAGGAAACTTGTCCCAAATTCTTTTGGGAGCTTACGTGAGCATAGGCAATGGCCCAGAGCAGCGGTTCTCCAACATTTAGCACCAGGATTCACTTTTTAGAACGATAATCTGTCCAGAACCCATCAGAAGTGATGTCATGGCTGGAAGTGCCATCATTGTTACACCAGAGCCTGCTGCTTTCCTGAGAGTGCAGAAAAAAGTTGGGTTATTTCTCAGCCATTTTCCAATAGCAAAGTGAATCAGAAAGAAAGAAAAAAAAGCTTTTTTATAACCTTGACACAAGCAAAACAATCACACAGCCACCTGTCCATTGTCCCTTCTTCCCATATTTTCATTGATGGCTGCACTAGGTACTACATAACCTGTCCGAAAATGGCTGTCACCCTGGGGGTCCCAGGACCGACCGAGGTGCCGGGTCAAGGCCATCAAGGGGCCATAGGCAAGGCCTCTCCCTGGGTTGCCAGGACAGAGGCTGGAGTAGGTGGACCAGGAAAAAACAGGCCGAGCTGAGGCCTCTCAAGGCCTCAACCAGCCGGCACAGGTGCTAGTAATGAAACAGCACATGATGTCAGCCCTGGAGGAAGTCCCAGGGGAAGTCCCGCCCTCACAGGAAGGGGTGGGGCCTGGCTGGCTGGCTGGGCAGCTCATAAGGAGCCCAGCCACGCTGCGGAGAGGTCGCTCTCTCTCTAGCTGGAAGGCCGAGGAGGGGGTGGCCCAGGGGAGAGGGAGGCAGAGGCAGATCTCCCTCCCCTTACGGGCTACCAGACCCACTCCTGGAAGGGGTCAGGTGGACTCCCCATTGCCTTGCGGGGGTCTGTGTCTGGGACCCGGGACAGAGGCCGAGACCAGGGGGTGCCTGCACCCGGGAGGACCCCGGGACCAAACTGGAACATGGTAGGACGGAGTCCAGCCCCCCCAATCAACAACCATGCCATGGGTGACCCCGACCCCATTGCAACACCGAACCCTAACTGAGGAGGCTCCCCCAGGAAGCAAAGGCCCAGGGCCCACCCAACAGGCCACCGCTGAGAAGCCAACACCCCCTTGGACCACCCGTGGGCCAAGGAGACAGCCAGGCAAGACAGGGGGGTTGGGGGCATGGGGCGCCGACGCCAATCTTTGTGAACTATCCCGGGACCCTGTGAAGTAACAGGGTCTGATGAATGTGAAGGCATTGAACTGAATAAAGGCAGCTGTAAAAAGACCCCCAAGGGCTGAGAAAGATTATTTGCGCTGGTTTGGGCCCTCTAAGCACCCACAGGCTGCCACCCAGCCCTTCCCAGTCCAGGGCATCAGTCCAGCTCCCGAAATGGATGTGACAATGGCTCACGACCCACCTACTTGGTCCAGACCCATAGTTTGAAAAACACTGGCCCATAGCATCCTTTGGCAGCTGTGGTAGTGTCCTGCCACCTGGGCTCACAACAGGTTGACTACACCTTATCCGGACATACAAATCCAGTCTGTTCCAAATCCAGATATTTTTGAGGCCTGCATCCTTTTGACACCTCGCTTTCCTCTGTGGGACAGGCTGCTGCAGCTGACATAGGCATGACACTTGGGACTTGTAATCTTCTGCTGTTGCATCAGGCTGCATGACAGCAATGGTAAAAGACTAAAATCCCCCAAAGCCAGTGTTAAATAATATTGAGAGTGCAATCCTAACCTGGAGTTAGGCCAGCAGTTAGGCCAGCAAAATTTGGCTGGCACAAGGGCCACCGTAAAGTATGTTTGGACCACTCTCAGAGTCAGAGAGGCCAGCACACAGACATGCACCATCCTCCCTGACTCCAAGAGTGGTCCAAATGTGCTTTACGGTGGCCCTAGTGCTAGCCAAACTTTGCTGGCCTAACTCCAGGTTAGAATTGCTCCCTAATTTCCCTTTAATATGGGCAGTACTGCTACTGCATTACCTGAAGGTCAATGTGAGGTTCTCAAAGAACATCCATATATTTGAAATGGCAAACAGAACTTGGATATATTCAGGGAGAGAGAAGAGCTGGGAGAATTTCTCCCCTGAATTTCATCCATATCCTTGCTGACAGAATCACACCAGTGGTACTTTTTTTTTTTTTTTTTTTTGCTAATATACATTAAGCTAAACCAGCCAGCTCGTCCTCCAGGTCCACTTCTTTGGAATGCTAACTTTCAGCCCAAAGTGAAATTTTACGGCTGAGTTATCAAGGCCCTGAAAGAGGCCGCTCGAAACAGAAATGTGAGATCTTTCTTAACTCTGCCAGTAGCAGCGGGAGATGCGATATCATACACTCAGAAACATCTGAGGCAAGGACAGCTGCAGAAGCGACTACTTACTATACGTCTACAACGCATTAAATGAAATGAAAGGCCTTTTGAAGGTGGTGGTGGTGTGTTTTGTGTGTGTGTGTGTGTGTGTGTGTGTGTGAGTGAGTGCACACACGTGTGCATGCACATGCACACGCACGCACACACATATAAAAGTGCAATACTGAATACTAAAAAGCTCTCCTTGGGGGCTACAGGAGTAATGCAAATTGGACACTGATAGGAAACAGCAGGAGCATGCTAAGACTGAGGTGCCTGAGGGCCAGAAAAGTTTAACTACAACCACTCTCTCCAGCTCAGCTGAACAGGATTTGTGCTGCTGACATTTGAAGAAGAATAAAAAAAACTGGTGCTGTAAGAAAACAGGAAAAATAATGCAGACAATTGCTAGTTTCAAGTGATCTTGAATGAATAGGTTAGTGGTCAAATGATCTTGTTGGATCTGCTTTGCCTGTGTTTCCAACATGATTTTGGAAACACTTCTCCACCAGGAGAAGTGAGAGGGGTGGCGGCCAGGAAGAGGGCCTTCTCGGTGGTGGCTCCCCAACTCTGGAACACCCTTCCCCTAGAATTGAGAACTGCTCCCTCTTTGTTTACATTTCGGAGGGGGCTGAAGACCTTTTTATTCCAAAAAGGTTTTAACTGTTGACAGGCTGGCTGGCTGGTTATTATGATCCACGGGGTTTGTTTTTTAAATTGTTTTTAAATTGTTTGTGTTTTTAATCTTGATTGTTATTGTTGTTTAATACTTTTTTAACTGTTTTTAATGTTAATTGTTATACTGTATTTTTAATATATATATTGTAATGCCGCCTTGGGTGCCTCCGGGCACAAAAGGCGGGGTGAAAATCTAATAATAAATAAATAAATTTTCTAGTTATTCTTACACCTTGTTTAATCAAGTTTTCAATGCTCGAGCAGACTGCATCCCTGGCTCAGGGAACAATCCTAACCTGGAGTTAGGCTGGCACAGTTAGGCCAGTAGAGTTTGGCCGGCACAAGGACCACCGTAAAGCACATTTGGACCACTCTTGGAGTGAGGGAGGATGGCGCTCTTCTGTGTGCAGAACTGCACCCATAAATCTCTCCTGTCTTGTAGAAGACAGAAGAGTTTCTGCACATCCCCATAAGAAGCTATACTATCCCCAACAATAATGGTTGCAATGAGAGCAACTAGTGTGCTGCTTTTTGTCATTCCTCAAAGAAAGGAAAACATAAACATGAAGTTGGATCACATAACTGAGCTAGAGCTTCTATAAATCTTTTTTTATTAAAACATTTGCTTACTGCCATTTACACACAATTTGCTCAAATTGCTGAGAATGAACAAAAGTGGTGAAACATTTGAATCTTGTGTTTTGTTTTTAGGTACATGATAAATCAAAGCATGGGCACCTGTGCAATCAAAACACTGTAAAAATGCTCCTTTAATTTGAGTTTCATGCAGCATTTCTGTTCTAAAATGCTCAATAAACTTGCTAATTGCTTGTTGAAACCAACTCTGTAGCCTATTATTAATGTAAGGAAGTTGCACAGCTCACCACGGCGTATAGCCCACGATGCACTTTTCCTCCATAGATCTGTCCAGTCCCCTTTTAAAGGCATCTAGGCCAGATGCCATCACCACCTCCTCTGGCAAGGAGTTCCATAGCTTAATTACTCACTGGGTAAAAAAGTATTTCCTTTTATCTGTTTTAACTCTCCTCTCCCAACACTCAGTTTCAGTGGATGTCCCCTAGTTCTGGTGCTGTGAGAGAGGGAAAAGAGCATCCCTCTATTTAATTGATTCTATCCCTCCCGTGCATAATTTTGTATGTTTCAATCATGTCCCCCTCAGGCGCCTTTTTTCCAGACTGAAGAGAGGTGGGAGAAAATGGTGATCACGAAACAAAATCTCATCACTGCTTCCTGCACTTATTTTTGTAAAAAAATAAAAATAAAACTGTTTTATTTGGTTTTTATGTATTTAATGGACGGGAGGGGATAGATTCTCCCTCACTGGAGTCCTTCAAGCAGAGGCTTGACAGGCACCCACTGGCTTCCATTGCTCTTCCTCTTCTCTCAATTGGAAAGGAAATGTGGAGGACAAGAGAGTGGTGGACTGGGAGGCCTCTGATGCTCTAGCCCAGGGGGCTCCAAACTGTCCCCCCTGGATCCTTCTCTCGAATGAACAGCGTCTGCTGTCCTGCTCGGGGGAATGTGAAGGCCCCGACTACAGCCCCCAGGGGTCTTCAGGGCAAGGCACGCCTTCATGGAACGCCACGCATCAGGCATGCTGAGGTGACTGACCCCAGAAGCAGCTCATTGCAAAGACCCCTGGGAGCTGTAGTTGGGGTCTTCGCGATCATCCTGGGCAGAACGTCAGACGCCATTCTAGCCGGGGATGATTTTCAGCAGTGCAGCAGTCTCCAGTTTGGAGCCCGTTGCTGTAGCCCAGTGGTTCCTAAACTTTGTCAACTGGTAGCTTCCTTGACTATTGGCTGTTGCTCCCTATTACAGTTACAATCCTATACATTGTATACAGGTTTTTCCCCACAAGGATTCTGCAGCTCTCCTTGCTGTTTTCTGCAGCTTCCCAGGGAAGCATGGCTCACGGTTTGGGCATCACTACCCCTGTTAACTGGGCAAGAGGCACCTTTTCAGGGGAAGAGTGTCCCTCTTTACCCCAGCACAGTGTCTTTTCTAGTGGCTGTTGCTGGTTGTGTTCTGCATTTTTTTTTCAGATTGATGATCAAATACTGAAAGGTCCCAAACTAAAGGCCCAAACCCAAAGACTCATTCAAAGTGGGCTCAGTTCAGCTCCGCTCAGTGATATTAGAAAGAGTGATGCTAGTTGTCACAATGAGGAAATTAAAAGCAACAGTCCAGGGCAAAGCGACTGTTGGTTTTGCATCTCAGAAATTACAAACTTCTCTATTTCTGGCAGAGGCATTGAGCAATCGTTGCACTCATCTGTCCAGGGGCAGGAAATGGATTAAAAGTGGGAGTTTGTGGACGACTCTTTCTTCTGCCCGGTGTATATGCAATTTTTATATGTTACGTTGGAAAGATAAATTGCATCTCTTCCAGTAGTAATTTAAATTCTAAAAGTAACAATATTTTATTAACTATAAGCCATTAAATTATTAATTTTAGCGGCTGACAGTAAGCAGTATAAATGGCTGCGTTCCTGCAATAACATTTTATCGCTACCCAAACATAATAATACTTACAGAACACACACACATACACACACGCACACGCACACGCACTCACATTCACAAACCCACGAGTTTGCTACGCAGAAGCCACAGCCAGCCCATCTGATCTTGACATTTAGCATCGTTTAAAACCGTTTCAGAGGAACCAGAGGACATTATTTACGTCTTTACTTGGCAATGTATGTAAAATACATAATTGTGTGACTTAATACAGTCACTTGATGTTAACAGTTTTTTTTAAAAAAAGTTGTATTTTGTAGGCATGAGAAGGCTCATAGACAAGCCTATACATGTTTACTTAGAAGTAACTGCCCAATCCTATCTCCTACCTTCTGCCATGTTATAGTATTCAGTGGCACCAACTAAGGCTGTGCTGCATATTATGGTGAGAGGATGATTGGAAAGCCTGCAGGAGATAAGTCTCAGGCCGATCCTATGTAGCTTACCTCCGGGTAAGGGAATGTTTGTTCTTTTGCCTTCACTGCATGAATGGGTCTACTCCAAACCTGCTTCAGCTATATAACTGGCTCAAGTCAAAGTAGACCCAGGAAGGCGGACAGAAGCCAGGAAGAGGGGTTGGAAGCCACGCACAGCCTTCCCAGCCCTCAGAATGCCTCCAGAAGGCACAAAATAGTCACTTCCTGCTTTTCCCATAGAAGAGACTTTTTAGGCCCTCCGAAGGCTTTAGATGGCTTTCTGAGGGTCAAGGAGGCCTCCCCTGCCTCAGAACTGGGCTCTGGGAAATGCTCTGGGCATTTCCTTTCCTGTGATCTGCTGGTTTGAAGATATTTACTCCAGCACATTAAGCTAGCATCTTATGGGGTCAGGGAATGGGAGTCCCTTAAAGTGTGCACCATATTTATATGGGAGTGCTTGGAGGAATCCTGGAACGTTGACCCCATTCATTCATTCATTCATTCATTCATTCATTCATTCATTCATTCATTCATTCATCTAAGTTCCATCTATAATGTATTTATTTAAATTTAAATGTTTATTTATCTATTTTTCCAGCCCTCAACACTGTGCCAGATATTTGATGTGGCCCTCCGGGTAAAACGTTTGGAGATCCCTATTCCAGAGGAAAGTTAGGCCGTTTTATCTATCTTCAAAATACATGGATTGTTATGACACATGCTTCTATTCATTCTATTGCAATCTGGATTGTGTTATAGTTTTTAAATTTTTGAAGCAATGTTAGAACATTTGGATGAAACGTTGAGTCTCAGTTTAATTAATACAAATATTAATGTATTGATTTTTGTAGGTGTGAATAGTATAGCAACTTTAGAGAGAGAGAGTGCTTTCTTCTGTCTCTTTTGGTTGCTCGTATTAATAGCTCTTATTCATACATTTCAGCTTTTCCACTTTTAATAGCAGCTCCTTTCTGACCAAATCTATTTTAAAACAAGAAACCGATCTGAATGGAAGAGCGTGTGGGTGTCATAATGCAAACAGTGGATTAGAAATTCTGCATATTCACCATCGTTCCATATCTTTCCAGCAGAGTAAGTTTTGATTAGCTTCAGAAAATGAAATGGGAAACATTTCATGAATGTCTTCTCTCTCTCTCTCTCTTTTTTTTTTAAGTCTGAGTGGCATTGCACCCAATTGCTCGCTTTATATTTGTCTTCCTGTTCATCTATACAGCCATAATTACAGATTCGTTACAAAATGGTGATGTCAGTACTCATTAATCTCTAATCACAAGCATAAGTAGTTTTAAAAAGTTCAACTTGCATTGTGACAGCTCGGTAGTTTTCCTAGGAGAAATGATATGTGGCTCATCTTCACAGTGGGTTGGTTTTTTTTTGTTTGGTTTTTTTTGCGGCGGGGGGGGGGGAGACTTTTTGACAGCAATTTTCTCCAAGGGTGGAAACAAAAAATAATGAGAGAAAAGGATGCAATTAAGTTCCATTTTAATATACTTGTGGTGGTGGGGGGAGTCAGAGCCGGCCTTAAGCCAATGTGACCAATGTCGTCACATTGGGCCCCGCACTTTGGGGGCCCCTGCACCAGTGCAGCAAGCAGAAACTCTATGAACAGTAAGTCAGTGGGGCAAGCAGAGCAGCTTTACCTTGGGCCCTCCTACTTGCCTCTGCCTTCAAACTGCCCAAAATGGGCCTCCTGGAAGCATTTGGCGGTGACGTCATCATGTCACCACCAACTACTTCCAGGTGTCATGTGGAGCACCACAAGTGGTTTTCTTGGTGAGTGGGGGCCACCGCAAGAATGCCCCACATTGGTGTGGTGTCAGGGATCAGTGAGGTTGGGCAGTGCTTGAGAGACCCCCTGGCTGGGCTGACCACTCACTAGAAGAGGCAATGGATACACATCCGATGTAGGTGGTGACCCAGGACAAGCTCAGTGCAGGGTCTTATCCAATAATCTGGCACCAGTGCTGCTGACTGGATTTATTGATGGGTCTGACAAATTTTACTTATATGGCCTTACAGGTAGATTACCCCTTAGCCGGACAAGAGGAAGAGGGTGGGTGCTGTAAGGGGGTGGCAAATGCAATGGGTGCCGGCTGCAGCAAGGCGCAGCAGCACAGAAAAACCCACATGCTTTTCTCCCCCCCGCTCTCCCTTGTGCTTGTATAGCTCCTTAATAGTAATAAATAATAATAATAATACTTGGATTTATATACCGCCTTTCTTAGGTCACCAGATTTCTCTAATGACTATAACTCAAGGCGGTTTACATAGGCAGACTTTGTTCAGAAACCCAAAGGTTTTTACAATTTTTACAGAAATGTTCTATCTTTCAAGAACTACACACATACAGATGGATCTTTCTGGATTTAGTCCTTCTTTCTGGCCACCCGTTTGTCTTCTTGCTGGCTGATAAATGGCTTCCCTGCTCCCACCAGAGAAGCGGCTGAACTTCGGCACAACTCCCCCTCACACAAGGCAGCCGAAGCTCAGCTGTTAATCAGTCGCAATTAACGAGGTCTGCCGCTCACAGAGACTTCCGGCTGTCCCGAACTGGCGAACTTCAGATCTTCAGCTCTTATCTTCAGGCAAACGGAGGCATTAACCCTCTTGACTAAATCTTCTGCCCAATGGAGCAATTCCAGGCACAGGGAGGCGTGGCCGGGCGACACATGGGAGTGGGGCTGTCGCACTGGGGGCACGGTGACATCGCTATGTTTTTTGCTAGCGTAAATTGGCATCATTTCCTGGGTCTGAAAGAAAAGAAAAAAGCTCTTATCTGATAATGTGTGCAACTGAAAGCCTGTCCCACAGAGTAAGAAGTGGAACTTGCCGCTGTCAGTCTTTTCTTATGCCTAGACATATTTCGCAGGATTTGCTTCAGGCCTTCTTTTTGTTGATGTCAAAAAGAGATGCTCTTTGATTTAAAAGGTTTCCTGATTCTGCCAAAAAGCTAATAGATGAGAAAACATTTCAGAGGTGAGTAGTTCCATGTAAACTGCTCGAACAAAAAAGCAATTAGGGAAGGACAACTCTAGAGGTGGAGCCAGCCGAGCGCCCCTTGCCCGGTCGACGATTGCTGCCCCTGAGCTGGCTCTCTGCCCACTGTGCTGCCCCGTCACACACCCTGCCACACCCTGCTCTATTTTGGAGCTCTTTCAGTGCAGGAATGGTGTGGGCAGACCAAGCACTACTCGTGTGGCTTGCCTCCTTGCCACCCCCTCCCCTCTACCGGTGTCTCGGGCGGGCAGGTGAGCCGTGGCAGTGGTGGCGGCTCTGCTGCCACTCTAGCCCTTGTGACCCCCTGGGCCCCCTGCTGGACCCGCCCCTGAACAACTCAAGCGTTGTGAACTTCCCTGGAAATGGGGGCAAGTTGAGCTTTTTGTCCTGGGGGATTCCACTTCAGGATGAGGGGGAGTCGTTCCCCTCCCATAATTCAGACTATACATTGTTTGTTAGAATGGCATATTAAATACCATGTAACAGGACTTGGGTGAATCTCACTGTGGTTCTCTACCTCCTCCTACAATATCTTAACCTAGATCTGAAATGAATTTGCCCATACAAATTCCCTTCAGAATTATCCTGTGTGGATCTTGGTTTTTGTGGATCAGATCGCACGCCCCAGCCTCGGGAGAGGCTGTCTTCGGCCTGCGGCACCCCTTCCTGAGGCCGGGCAGCAATGGCAGGGGGCGTGGCCACATCAGGGGGCATGGCCACATCGACGTTGTGGGTGTGGCCACATCAACGTTGGGATGGTCATGGGCACCCCCAATCTTAAAAGCAAGTCGGCCCCCCTGCCTTTTGGTGTTCTATTTTGTAACCACTTCCAGTTGTTATTCCTTTGTGTACAAAGTCCCCCTTTATAGGCACTATCATTCAGGAATTCCATGCAAACATGTTCCATAAATTCCTTTTCAGAATGGGAGCACGTGTGCCAAGTGAAGGACAGATTGCAAGCGCCTTTCATGGAACCTGCCGGTTTCCATTTGAACCATTATGTCTTCCTCCAAAACACTAACTTACAGGGATGGCAGCTACCTCACGACCTCTCCTTGGCTGTTCTGTTTGATGCTGTCAGGTCCCTATTCTTCCAGCCCTCAGCACTTTGCAGTTGCTTTTTCATGTACTCTTCTGTGTCTCTGCGATACAGAGAGGAGGATCGCCAAGGCACTAAGGCCACTGTATAGTAGAAAATGCCTGGCTGTTTTTCATAAGGAGAGAGGGAGTACTTCTCGAAAGGGCAACATAAAGATTATTCAACATTCCTATTATTCAAGTTGCCAGCATGGGAAGAAAAAGGGACTAGCCACGGGTGTGGGAAGAGTAATTATAGAAATGCACTGAAAAACCTTTTCTCCTCAATTATTTTTTTAAGTGCTCCGATAAAAGTGTGACCCGTTTTCTGTCATGTTTAAGAAAATGGCTGGATCTTGGACGCTTCATGGTTTTGCATGCACAAAAGAAACCAAGAAATGTGCTGGTCTACAGGAGGAGGAGAAAAAGTGTGAATGATTGCCCAAGCCTATGTACGTCTACTCAAAAGTAAGGCCCATTGAGTTCAATGAGATTTATTCCCAGGTAGGTTGGCATAGGGCTGCAGCCTGAGGCCCCAATCGGCTCCAACTATCCAGTGGTGATGCAGCCGTGCCAACAGGGAGTGCACTGCATCCTGCTGTGGGGAGGGGGCAGCCACGGAGGTCTCCTCAAAGTAAGAGAACAGTAAGCTCCTTTACCTCAAGGCTGCATTGTGGGCGCAATCCTAACCTGGAGTTTGACTGAAACAGTTAGGCCAGCAAAGTTTGGCCGGCATAAGGGAAATTGTAAAGAGCATTTGGACCACTTTTGGAGTCAGGGGAGTGGGTGCATGTCTGTGTTCTGGCCTCTCTGAGTCAGAGAGTGGTCCAAACCAGTGTTGGCATTCAGCCAGTACGCTGGGTGGGAGGAACAGGTGAGCGGCAGCTCGCCCGTAGCGTCCCTGTTCGTTTCGCCATCTTCCCCGCCCGCGGGGGCCGGGGAAGATGGC
>JAJKFI010000009.1:16102988-16127547 GCA_029204185.1 Lerista edwardsae
GCATAGGATTGCAGCCTCAGAGTCAGGGAGGATGGCGCATGTCTGTGCCCTGGCTACATGTTCAAGTCAGAAAACACTCTGGCCATGGCCTAGATTACTGTTTCTCCAAACTGTGGGTCAGGACCCACTAGGCGGGTTATGATCTGATGTCAGGTGAGTCGTGGAAAGCAGGGAACCACCATATTGGAAGCTGCAGCTTACTTATATTAGATTCCTTTTGTGAGTGAGGTTTTTTTTAAAAAAATTGTTTTCTGTCAGGAATGTTTCATGGTTGTGCAATTACTGCAGTCCAAGATTGCCAGTTTGCATTCCAGGAATATCATTATTAGGCCACAGTGGTGGCACATCCTGGTTTATTATGTCACTTGACATCTCTTCCGGTGGATCCCAACATGAGTGTCATTCGAAAAAGTGAGTCCTGGGTCAAGAAGTCCTGAATCACTGAATCCTGAGTCCTGAATCACTAATCTAGACTTTGTAGGCTCTCTAGGTTTTCTCTCTATTGGAAGCCTTTACAAAACAATGTTTTTCAAGAGAATGCCTTTTCCTTTGAAGATGTGCAAAAAGACAAAGCTGTCTTTTAGTGGTTGCGCTTACAAAAAAATCCTCCTTTGTTTTTCACAAGTGATAAATATCTTTGAGGAAGGTGTTGAATATGGAAATGCTTCTTCAGCTGGTGTAGCGTGTGTAGCTGGGAGCTACCAGGATTGTGTATTGGAAAAGACTGGAGATACCCCAAGGAGTTAGGGAATGGTATCAGCAGTGGTCCCTTGTCCCAGATTAGCCAGGAAGTACGGGGTTAATCCCAGAACTCCTGCTGCAGGAACACAGCTGTAGGCTGATGAGGCTCTGGCTAGGAAGGGATTAGCACAGGTGGAAAAGGGTGTGGCTGATGAGCTAGAGCCTGCCCAACAACAGACACTGATTGGCTGGCTTCAGTATAAAGTTGGAGGCAGAGCTGCAGTAAGGCAGCACCGGGTAGGTGCAGGATGGATGGATCATTGAAGGTGATTAGCACTGGGCAGGTGTAGAAAGGAAGGAAGTGCTGAGTGGAATGACTGATGGAGTGCTGGCTGGACTGCCTGCCTGAAGGACTATTGCACGGACTGATGGATGGTTGGACTGGATGAAAGAAGGACTGGATAAAGGAAGGTAAGGTTGTTGTGGGAGACTATTGGGAACTTTGTATGGCTGCCATGCCCCTGGAGCCACTGAGTGGAAGAGGCAGGTGTGGCTTAGGCAAGCTGACTGCCTATCGTTTGGTGGTGGGGTTTGTTGGTGCTAGAGTTGGGATACTGGAGCTAGGCTGGTGATGAGGGCAGTCTGGAGGAGGCTGGCCACCCAGTGATCCCAAGCAAAGCTGCTGGAAGAGAGGAGGCCCAGTGGGTGAATGAACCCCCTCCCTCTTGCCTATCTCTGAGGCGGCTCTGGAGAGGAAACCTAGTGTGGGCACTGGGGCCCTTGGGGAGGCCCAGCAGGGAATTTGGCAAAACAGCTTGGCAATACAACTGGCAGCGCAATCCCATGCCTACACTACATCATAGCATCAGTGGGATGTCATTAGTGCCGATGTGGTGGTGCTGGGTTGCACCCCCACTTTTGCGCTAAGACGAGAGTGGTGCTGCAGGAAGCATTGGCCCCCATTGCACCTGCCCTGCATCTCCCTTGCGCCAGCCGAAGCCCGCTGGCCCAGGGGTGAGGGAAGCCCGCCATGTTGGGGTGAGGGAGGGAGTGGGGGGATGGCAGTTCTAGGGTGGGCTGTGGACGGTCTGGCGGGTGTGCTGGCCCGGGAGGGGGGCAGGCTTGGGATTCGGCCATAAGGCAGAATCCTAAGCCTGTTCAGGATGCCACGTGGCCCTGATTTGGGCTGCACGGTCTCCTCAGATTGGTGCCTGCTGCCACCTCCCCTACAGTAAGGGCAGTATAGGATAGTGCCCTGGGAGCAAGTGTTTCAATCTTACATGCAGGATGGGTTTTCAGCCAATTGCACCAATAGTGATACCTACCGATGTCATTTTGAACACGTCTCTCAGGATTCTACCACAATCACAGCGCTTCCAGCCACGACATCACTTCTGGTGGGTCCCAGGCAGATTGCCATCCTAAAAAGTGGGTCCCGGTGCTAAAATGTTTGAGAACCATTGCTCTAAAAGGCTTTACAAGTGATGAATTCAAAAGACTTCCAAATGTGCTACAAACTCTACACCTGCAGCTGTGACTATGTTCTACCTGCCAGCACATTTTGGATATAGGGCAGGGGGAAAGTCTGTTTCATATCAGTACATATATCACGATTGCAAAGAAACTGTATCTTGAAGCCTGCGGAAAGTGAATTCACACTCTAGAGATAAAGATTTTAATTTAGAGAGATTCCCTTATGTGGGTCATGGTCTAAAATTGGTAGGCAATCACTAAGAGCAAAGTCCCTGCAGAATAGAAACAGCTATCCTATATATGGGGGACATGCCAGTAGTCTGCAGTTTATTTATTTATTTAAGAAATTTTTACCCCGCCTTTCCTCTGCCAGGGCAGATGTCCAAGGCGGCTTACAATATTAAAAAAGATAAAAATAAAGTATAACAATTAACATTAAAAACAGTTAAAAACAGTATTAAACAATAAGCAATCAAGATTAAAAACACAAACAATTTAAAAACAATTAAAAAATAAAATAAAACACAAGCCCCGTGGATCATAATAACCAGCCAGCCAACCTGTCAACAATTAAAAGCTTTTTGGAATACAAAGGTCTTCAGCCCCCGCCGAAATGTAAACAGAGAGGGAGCAGTTCTCAATTCGAGGGGAAGGGTGTTCCAGAGTTGGGGGGCCACCACCGAGAAGGCCCTCTTCCTGGCCGCCACTCCTCTTACTTCTCCTGGTGGCGGCACAGTCAGAAGGGCCCCCCCAGATGATCTAAGAGTACGGGTTGGATTATATAGAAGAAGGCGGTCCCTCAAATACCCCGGACCCGAGCCGTAAAGGGCTTTAAAAGTCAAAACTAGCACTTTGAATTGGGCCCGGAACAGAACCGGCAGCCAGTGTAGTCGCCGAAGCAGCGGCTCGACAGAGTCAAACCGACGTGCCCCAGCAACCACCCGAGCCGCCGCGTTCTGTACTAGTTGTAATTTCCGGACCGTCTTCAAAGGCAGCCCCACGTAGAGCGCATTGCAATAATCTAATCTTGATGTCACTAGGGCATGGGTCACTGTGGCCAGGTCCGCACAGCTCAGGTACGGCCGCAACTGGCGGATCAGCCGAAGCTGAGCAAAGGCTCCCCTGGCCACCGCCGCCACCTGGGACTCCAGGTGTAGCTGTGAATCCAGGAGAACCCTCAAGCTGCGAACCTGCTCCTTCAGAGGAAGTGCGACCCCATTCAGAGCAGGACGATAGTCCAATACCCGAGCTGTGGATTTCCGAACCAAAAGCACCTCTGTCTTATCCGGATTTAATTTCAGCTTGTTCGCCCGCATCCAGCCCCCAACTGCCTCCAGACAGCGATCCAGGACCTCAACCGCCTCCTCAGAATCAGGGGGAAAGGAGAGATAAAGTTGGGTGTCATCAGCATATTGATGGCACCCCACTCCAAACCCCCGGATGACCTCTCCCAGCGGTTTCATGTAGATGTTAAACAGCATGGGGGATAAGATGGAACCTTGCGGCACCCCAAACCTAAGAGGTCGGGGTGCCGAACAAGAGTCCCCCAGCACCACCTTCTGGGATCTGTCAGCCAGGAAGGAGCGGAACCACTTCAAAACAGTGCCTCCAAGCCCCAACCCATCCAACCGACCCAGAAGGACACCATGGTCGATGGTGTCGAAAGCCGCCGAGAGGTCCAGCAGGACTAACAGGGTCGCACTTCCCCCGTCCATCCCCCGGCGCAGGTCATCCACCAAGGCAGTCTCCGTCCCGAACCCCGGCCTGAAGCCAGATTGGAATGGGTCCAGATAATCCGTTTCCTCCAGAACCCTCTGAAGCTGGGACGCCACCACCCGCTCAATCACCTTGCCCAGAAATGGGATATTGGATACTGGCCAAAAGTTGTTTAAATTTGAGGGATCCAGGGAGGGCTTCTTCAGGAGGGGGCGAACCACCGCCTGCTTCAAAGCAGGCGGGAGCACCCCCTCCTTCAGAGATGCATTCACTACCCTCCCCGTCCACTCGGCCAGCCCTCCCCGGGCAGCTCTAATTAGCCATGCCGGGCAAGGGTCGAGCGGGCAAGTAGCAGGTCTCACACTCCAGAGAATCCTGTCCACATCCTCAGGCTCTACAAACTGAAAAGAATCCCAAATGATAGGATAGACAGGTTCCCCGGGGACATCACTAGATCTGCCCACAGCAGCGTCCAAGTCATGCCGGATCTGATCGACCTTGTCTGCAAAATGTCGAGCGAACTCATCACAGCGAGCCTCCGTGTGCTCCTCCCCACCAGTAAGGGGGGCAAGATGTAACAGACTGCGGACCACACGGAAGAGCTCAGCCGGACGGTTTAATATTCTTGTATAAACCTATTCCTTTCTCCTGCAGCGGAGATTGTAATTAATGAGCCCGAGATCATTACACAAATGATCATGTTTTACACATCTTGCTAAAACCTTTGAGTGCATTTGATAAAATGCTACATACTACAAACATTATAAACGCTTGATTGTGTGCAATATATTTCAGTTAACTAGCAGGAAAAGCTGGTGTTCCATATTGTTGTGATCAAGGAGCTTAATCACAATCCGCACATTCAGTGCACAGTTTGTAGAAGAGGTTGCACAAAACACAACATGACTGTTCCATTCCAGTGTGCTGCGCCAAGAGATAAATAATTTCTTTTTTTAGGATGTTCCAAGTAGCAATGTACATAAAGCATCGAGTAATGCTATTGTTATGTTTCTAGTTATTTATTGTGCCATGAATGTACGTAGGGCTTAAAACTATTGTACACTTAGGTTACTTCTTATCCGGACATCCAAAATCCAGACCATTCTGAAAGCTAGACATTTTTGTCCAATACATTTTTTAAAAAAGCTCTCTGTAATGTGAACACAAGAAGGTCTTGTGCTCCTTGTCATGTACAGTGCAGGTACAAGCTATAAATTCTATTCGCTGCTCTATGGTGTGTACCTGTTACGGACATTGTTGAAAAATGTCTAAGATGCCAGCGGACACCCATCTGGGTAACAGTGAAAAGATCACGAGGAAGCATTTCTCATTAAATTTATGCCATTATTCCAAAATCCAGACAAATCTGAAATCCAGATACCTTCCCATCCCAAGCAGCCTAGATAAGGGTTATTCAACCTGTAGTTACCTTTCTCTTTTTCTTCGATATTTCCATGGGAAATCTAGAGGCTGAATGTGCATCATCCACAAGATGATGTGGTTATCTCTGGCTTCACCAAATGTCTAGATGTGACTTCCATATTCAGAGATAATAAGCCTACCAGTTGCAGGGAAACAACAGTGGGAAAGTGGTATGCATCATGATCCTTGTGGATCTCCTTGTGGGCTGCTCAGAGGCAGCTAGTGGACCAGTGTGGAAAATAGGATGCTGAAATAGCATAGGCCTTTGGCCTGATCCAAATGGGCTTTTCTTATGTTCTTATCTGAACAGGTCCAGCTCTGCTGTGGAAATACTGTCCATTAGTACACAAAAATGGTATAGTCTTCATTTACTCTGCACCCTCCAGAAATAATGACATGAGACCAGAGCTTGGACTAACAGGGCCACTTTATTAAAGTTAATATTAAAAGGACTTGCAGCAAAATACCCAGAAAGCGTGCGGGCCTGTGGGAAAACGGCTCTAGCCGTCTACCTCCCTGGTTGATCAGGATGATCACGGGCGTAACACCATCTGACTCCAGACTTCAGCTCGTTACTTCAAGCTGAAGTCCATCCTCGCCGACCCGAAGGTCGAGGCAACGTGTCCAAGACAGGCTTACCCCGGCACACACCGTAAGGGTAGCCATTATGAATCCGATCAGGGTACGACCCACCGCTCAACGAGCCGGAAAGGCAACTTAAGAGCGGCACGGCCGATCCCCAACCGTGTTGCCTCCGATGGACGCCGAAGGCCTACCTGCCTACCCCCCGCACGCTACCTGCCAGGAAAGTGACCGTTAACTAAGCCACCCAGACGTACCCGCCTCAGACTGGGGTAGGCGAAAAAACCAACAGCTACGGCCAATCAAGCTGTAGGCAAAAAATTCCTACCCGGCCCCAAAGCGACCAGCTATCTCAGCCTGATGACGGGAGGGTGGGAGGGATCATCGAACACCGCCAGAATGAGGCGAGGGCGGGGTGAGCATGCAACAACTAGGCTCCCCCGCCCCCTAATCGAGTCCCCATTGGCCCATTCAAGCCCCGGCCCCGTGCCTCTGGGAGGGGCAGGGCAAACGGGGCTGCGTGCAAGCACGCAACCAATATTATCAGTAAACATCTTTTAGGGTACAATCCTAACCTGGAGTTAGGCTAGCACAGTTAGGCCAGCAAAGTTTGGCTGGCACAAGGGCCACTCTCAGAGTCAGGGAGGATGGCGCATGTGCTGGCCTCTCTGACTCCAGGAGCGGTCCAAACATACTTTACA
The DNA here is from genome assembly GCA_029204185.1 of Lerista edwardsae. Classification (NCBI taxonomy): domain Eukaryota; kingdom Metazoa; phylum Chordata; class Lepidosauria; order Squamata; family Scincidae; genus Lerista; species Lerista edwardsae. The sequence goes on from JAJKFI010000009.1 coordinate 16,109,564, forward strand.
GTGTCCCTTGTGACAGCCAAACTTGGCGGGCCTAACTGTACCCACCTAACTCCAGGTTAGGATTGCGCCCTGAATCAGGTAGATCCACCCAAAGGCAGCTAAAAGTATAAAAGCAAAACAATAAGACTGTTCTACAAAAAACTAAGCACAATGCCAAAATGAAGCACAATGTCAACATTGTGGACCTCTGCTGTAGAGGATTTAACTGTGGTTGCCACTCTGCCAGGATCCAATATGGCGCCCGTTCCCTGAACCACAGGAAGTGGACAGCAGCAACATAGTTTGTCATATAGTTGTGCTTCCTGAGGAGAGAAGCAGGTGTGAGCATGGGTATAATGCGCTGTGCCATTATTTCCTCATTTTCCAGCCATTCTATTATCAGTGAACTTCAAGCATGCAGTGTCTGAATTAGGCTGGTAAACATTACAATGCAGTATTTGGGATACAATTTGCATTAGCTCCTGCGGAATTTAAATGGAAGCACAGCCCATAAAATATCATCATCTCAATGAAAAATCTTGTTTCCTTTGTCACAAAACAGCAAGTATATTTAGCTAATATATATTTGCATTTTGCAGGTGCTAATATCGAACACTTACCAAACAATAGAAATGACAAATACTTTGCATGCACACACGTAAACAGCCAATAGACAATTTCTCAAGTTTTAGCTATACCATAACTAAATCATAGAATCTAATCAATCATCGATTCTAGTTCCCTTCCTGGGAGCAACTACAGCAATGGGAGAGGTTTAAAACCAAATGAACTAGACACCAGCCGTAATTATACCCAGGTCCATTGGAGTTACATTTTTCTCAGGATCAATAATCGCACCATTGATCTTAAGTGGGCTCATTTGGCATTAAATGTCACTGAAACTAGTGAGACTGGCTTCTAAATGAATGTGCTTAGGCTCTAGCAATAGTTGTAGGACAGAGATTATCAAATTGGGGCATTGTGATGCCCCAGCCTATGAAGCCCTGTGCCTGCCCCCTTAAGGGGCAGCACAATGGGGAAAGCAGCAATGTGATCCCCAGGATTGTGCCGCTACCAGGAATAAAGAGGTATTTTTCTGCTTAAAAGTAGCAGTGTCACAATCCTGGGGGTCTGGAGAACCTGTGGATGCCTCCACAGGGCTCCCTAAGCCTCAGAACGTAGGGAAAAAGTCATCATGATCCACCTCTGGTTTGCAATTGCAAAACTGGAAGTGAGCTACAATCACTTCTTTCAACATTCTGAGGCTTGGGGAGCTCTGCAAAGTTGTCTGCGGGACTCCCCATACACCCTAGAGAACAGCACTGCTAAGTAGAAAAAAAACCCCTTTGTCTTTGGCAGTGGTGCGATCCTACAGATCACATCATTGCCTTTGTGCCTTCCCCACTAAGACTGACCCCCATTCCCAAACTCCTGGGAAGTTTGGAAATACTGGTTGTAGCATCCATTATGGTCCATGTTTGAGGAACAGTAGCTTGTGATTGTGTTTGCTTGTGTCAAGGTTGTAAATAGGCTTTTTTCTTTCTTTCTGATTTTGCTATTGGAAAAGGCTGAGAAATAACCCAGCTTATTGTTGCATTATCAGGAAAGCAGCAGGCTCCGATGTCACAATGACAGCACATCCTCCTTGATGTCACATGTGGCTATGACATCACTTCCAGGTTAATGACATCACTTTCCATGGGTATTGACATGAGTGTTTAATATTAGAAGTGTTTTGGGACTTTATTTAGAAGTTTGGCGGTGTTCTTGTGAGCTGAAGTATGATGTAGGAACATTTGTTTATGTATATCAATGGTCAAATTGTTTTCATTATAAGTTGTTTCACTTAAAGTTGCTGTTTCCAAGAACCTTTGACAACTTGAGGTACTCTTCCAGATACCTGCGAATCTAATCAAGCAAACCTTTCTTTCTCACCTTGGTCAAATTGAAATAATAGGAAATAGTTGTCACCTTGGAAAGAGAGTGTCTGCCAGTTATTGCTTATTTTTGTTTTGTTAAAAGCCAGACCAGCAGCTGTATAGCAGTAGGAGCACAGAGGAAACAGAATTAAAAATAGCGGGTTTTATTAAGGCACTTCCATTACAGGTGAAAGCACACCAGGATAAAATTGCTATCTTATCGACTACACATTGCATTAAAGTCCTCTCCTCCAGAGATATGATGAAATGGATGTCAACAGCCACAGCAAACAGCTGTAAAACCAAAAATGGATTTAAAAAAAAATCCAGAGAAAATGAATTTGACATTGTACATAGAGTATTGGAAAAGCCTCTAGGCAGAAAATCCAGTTTATTAAAACAATGCAACTGCTTTGTCTGTTGAGCTTCCATTATGGAGATACTGTATCAGAAGTAGCAAAAGAATACAATATTGAAAAGACTTTTCATTTTCTGCCATGGTTAATGTTGCTTAAGCCATGCCTAAAAAGCAGTTGGGTTATGGACTGGATTCATTGATATTTAGAACCAATAATGGCTAGCTGTTGGTACTTCAGCCTAACCTACCATGGTTGTCTTCTTCTAAAGAGTCAGCATAGACTTCCCAGCACTTCAGGCAGTAGGCCAAATTCTGTTCTTCCCAAGCACTCTCTTCTTGCGGTAAATGCTAGCGCCTTCTCACCATGCATCAACTATTTCCTCCACCACTCTCCTCCTTCTTTCTCTTGCTCCCTGGATTTGAAATGGAAGAGGAGGAAGTGGAGCAGAAGAGGACATGTAGAGGAAAGTGAGGGAAACATTCTGGCCCAACACTGTTTGGTTCTCCACACTTCCATTCCAATCACCTGTCCTTTGTTGAATCTTGTCAGCAGAAAGAGCAAAGGAAGAGGCTCTGTTCCACCAAATTCCCTGCTGGGCCACCCCAAGGGACCTAATGCCCATACTAGGCTAACTAGTTTCCCCACAGAGCTGCCTCAGAGATAGGCAAGAGGAAGGGGGTTCAGTCACCCACTGGGCCTCCTCTCTTCTAGCAGCTTTGCTTGGGATCACAGGCTGGCCAGCCTCCTCCAGACTGCCCTCATCACTGGCTTAGCTCCAAACTACGTTCATTCTAGCACCAACAAACCCCACCAACAAACAATAGGTAGTCAGCTTGCCTAAGCCATAACTGCCTCCTCCACGTGGTGGCTCCAGGGGCGTGGCAGACATACAACAATTCCCAATGGTCCCAAAACAACTTTACCTTAGCAAGTTCCTCGGTCCTGCAGGCAGGCCAGTCAGCAGTCCATCTATCCAACGCCTTCCCAGGTGCCTTCCTCCAGCTCCCTCCTCAGCTTTATACTGAGGCCAGCCAATCAGTGGGCAGGCTTTAATTCATCAGCCACACCCATCTGCACCTGTGCTAACCTTTTCCTAGCCAGGCCCCTTGCACAGAACTTGGGGGTTAACTCTATAATCCCTGGTTTATCTGGGACAATGGGCCATTGCTGATACCATTCCCTATCTCCTCAGGGTATCTCCTGCCTTTTCCAATACAGGCTCAGCCTACCATCTGAGGTGACTTGTTTTGGTTGACCTCATGGAGGGGCTAGCCCTGTCCATCTAGATCACTGATACTGACAATGCAGGCTCAGCACACATTGAACAGTCGGCACGGCCGGCTTCCCAATATCAGCATTAGAATATCTAAGGTGATCACTTTTTCCAGAGACATTTACCACTTAAAGCAAAAGAAAACAGTGTGCTAAACTATCCAATAGGAAATCGCAATCAGATAGATTTGCCCAAATAAGATGGCCCAATCCTTTTCAGAGGGCCTATTACAGTGGACTTCATGAACCACTGCCTTAAAACCAGTAATGAGGAGACGGAACACAAGGCGGGACTTACCGCCTGATTGGCTGCCGGTTCCTGACGCGTCGCTGCCTTGTCGAGCGCTGCACGGGCACCCCTGGCTTCGGAGGGGGTGCCCGCTTGCCTGCCTAGGCGAGCCGCGGAGGGGCGCGCTACCCGGAGGGAGCCCCTGCGGCGGGCAGGCAGGCGGCGACGCATCACGGGCTGCCTGTCAATCAAGCGGTAAGTCCCGCCTCGCGTTCTGTCTCCTGTTTACTGAATGACATTACTGCTTAAAACCCGAGCCAGCATTGGAAAAGCCATGCCATGGTCATGTGTTGTGGGACTACCAAGAGAAATGGTCAAAAGGCCCTGCACCAGTGGTGTCATCTAAATGATTTAATAACAGGTACTCACTTTTGATTGGCACGTGTCGGGACCCGCCCACTGGAAGTGACGTCATAAGTCAGAAGTGATGTTGTGGCAGGAAGTGACATGAAAAAAGCCCTTTTTGAGGCCTCAGATGATTTTAAACTGACCCAACAGTTGCAACAGTATTCCACAGCACCCCCAGAACATGTTAAGGAGGCCTGGCATCATGTTAAAACCCCAGAGCAACTCATTTTTCAGTGGCAAGGAAAGGAAAGGCTCCACTCGCTGCCTGCCTGCCTGCCTGGCTCTGAGAACATGCAGGCAACTCAAACATGCAGGAAATTCAAACGTTGCAGAGGGCGGAGTCGACGAGTGGGCGGGGCCAGCTGTAATCCTAGAAACCGGTACTCGCGTACCCCCTGCATGACATCACTGCCCTGCACGCATGCCAGTAGTTCACCCAGCCTGGGCGGTAGCAGGTAAAGGAGCAGCAAGGGTGGTTTGGAGCGGTTCAGAGAAGAATCAAGGTGGGGAATGGGTTGAATCAGGGGTGGGAGAGGGTAGATCTCGTTAGCAGCAGCACACACCAAGATCTGATGCCCCTTTTCCCAGCTCAACAACCCCTTAGGGCTCCTTGGACTTTCACAAGCTAAATACAGTAGTTGGTGTAGGTCCAAGGAGAGCCATTGGCGGTCAGGCAGCAAATTGTTACTTTCCTCATCCAGGCTGTCTGATGTGATAGTGTGTTAGCTAATGCTGCATTTTCCAGAAAAGAGGATATGCAGCCATAATTCAGGCAACTCATCTCATTTGCTTCAAATGCAATAATTACAGTCCAAATGCATAAGGATCATAGTTGTCTGTTACACTTCTATTCAGTTTCCATTTTCCACAGGAGTTATGTCTTGTGCTTGTAGTTAAAGCAGACTGCTTTTCTGGAAAGGATTTCAATTTTAAAAGGGTGGGGGGAAAAGGACCACCACATCCGCTTTCCTTTTTATCTTTAAGGGGGTTTTTTTTTTTTTTTTGCCACGTTTCCTTAGTTATAGTAGTGGAGCCTGTTAAATGAGAGTGCTTTGATGATGTGACTGACTTCCATGACCCTAAGCTATGAGACTAAAGATTAACTTTAGAACAGGGGTGTTATGTCAAACTCATTTCATATTGCGGGCCAAATAGCATTCATGGTGCCTGCTGAGAGTTGGAAGTGACATCATTAAGCAGGAAGTTACATCATCAAGCTCTTTCCACTCTTCAGTGTTCTAGCTCAGCACTCTCCCTCCTGCCACATTTCTTCTTCCTTTGTGTCCCCTTCTTTGTTTTCTACTGTAGACCAGTGTTATTCAAACTGTGCGATGGGACTCACTTGGTGGGTCACAACCTGATGTCAGGTGGATCGTGGAAAGCTGGGAGCAGCCATGTTGGAAACGGCAGAATTTTGTTTTTAGTTCAGTGCTTTTACATCATATTTTGTCCTAACTCTGCTTTCTGTCAGGGATGTTTCATGGTTGTACAATTGCTGTAGTCCAAGAATGCAAATTTGCATTTTAGGAGTGTCACTTTATTATATTATAAGACAGCACTTCCAGCTTGATAATGTCACTAGCTGCCACAACATCACTTCCAAGTTAATGACATCACTTCCAGTGGTGTATTGGAAAAGGCAGGAGCCACCCCGAGGATAGGGAGTGGTATCAGCAAAGGCCCCTTGTCCCAGATAAACCAAGGGTTATAGGGTTAATCCCAGAAGGTATTTGCAAGCCTTGCACAGGTGCAGATGGGCGTGGCTGATGAATTAAAGCCTGCCCACTGATTGGCCTCAGTATAAAGCTGGGATGAGAGATGGAGAAGGAACTGAAGGGAGCTGGAATAGGACCTGGGAAGGTCCTGGAGGAGAGCACCAGGTAGCTGCTGGCTGTGGAGCTGGAAAGGGAAGCTGTGTAGGTGCTGGAGGATGGTACCTGGGATGCAGTGATGGACGGATGGATTGCTGGACTGACGGAGTGCTTCCTGACTGCCTGAAGGACTGAGGAACTGGCTGAAAGACTGGAGAAGGTAAGCTGACTGTGGGAAACAGTAGTTTGGCTGCTAAGCCTCTGGAGCCACCAGTGGAGGAGGCAGTTATAGCTGGGACAAGCTAACTGCCCATTGTTTAGTGGTGGGGTATTTTGAGCAAAGCCAGTGATGAGGTCAGTCAGGAGGAGGCTGGCCAGCCTGTGATCCCAAAACAAATCTGCTGAAAGAGAGGAGGCCCAGTGGGTGACTGACCCCCTCCCTCTTGCCTTTCTCTGAGGCTGCTCTGTGGGGAAATTAGTTAGCCTAATGTGGGCAGTGAGGTCCTTGGGGAGCACCGGTAGGGAATTTGGTGGAACCTAACTTTAAGTTCTCTGTTGCAGGATGGAATTTGGGGGAACAGGTGGGTCCCTACACGAGTGCCATTCTAAGAAGTGGGTCCCAGTCTAAAAAGTTTGAATATCACTGCAGTAGAGAAATAAATGCTTTAGGGAGTAGAAAGAGGTGGAGGACAATGGAGGCAAGCAGATGGATAGAGCTGAGTGCCCTCCCCCTCTGCTGCCTAATGCAGCCACTTCAGTTGGTTTCATGGCTGGACAAGCCCTGCAAAGAGCCTATGGGCCCATAGAACTGAGGTAACATGTAATGGTAGCAGTTCAGTAACTGTCTTGATTCAGGGCACAATCCTAACCTGGAGTTAGGCCAGCATAAACTAAACCAGCAAAGTTTGACCGGCACAAGGGACACCATAAAGTATGTTTGGATCACTCTCGGCTTCCAAGAGGCCTGCACACAGGCATGCGTGCGCCATCCTCCCTGACTCAGAGAGTGTACCAAACGCACATTATGGTGGCCCTGGTGCCAGCCAAACGTTGCTGGCCTAACTATGCCTGCCTAACTCCAGATTAGGATTGAGCCCTGTGTGTCTCTGTTATGACTTCATCCCATCCTACCCATAAATTAAATGTTGTAGCTCTACTCAAAAGAAATGATTCTAGCCCACAGCTGGCTAGATTACAAAGCCCTTTGTGGGCCTCCTCTTCTATGGGGATGAGCCTCCTCCACTGCCCAAGTTCCACCTGAAGGTTGTCTCCTGCCATTGCTCCAATGCTGTCCCTTGCACTTTTTAAATAATGGCATCCACCAGGGCCGGACTTGGCAGCTGTGGGGCTCAATATTTTTGCATGGTCCCCACCCCTCTTGGCCCCCTTAATTGCCAGAACAGCAGTAATTATGAACCTGGGCTGATCACACCCCATGCAAAGCGCTGCACCCGCACCACTGCAGGTGGTGGCGGCATGATGACATCACCACCAATTGCTTCCAGATGCTTGACTGTGGGCCAGTCAGACCCAGGGGCAGATGGGGGGAGTGCTCAGTAGCAAAGCCCTGCCCACCACACTCTTCTCGTGACACCTCAACTTGGAAGATTCCATACTGGAGCATCAGCACCAAAGTAGGTGCCTGGAGGGGCTGCACTCCCTGCCCCAGCACAGGGCGTCCCTGAGCCATGGGGCCAAATTTGGTCCATATTATCCAAAGAGTCAATCCTTTCAGTCAATCCTACAGGAAGTCAATCCTGATTGTTCCCTGGAAGGACAAATCCTGAAGCTGAAGCTCAAATACTTTGGCCACCTCATGAGAAGAGAGGACTCTTTAGAAAAGACCCTCATGCTGGGAAAGATGGCAGGCAAAAGGAGAAGGGGGCGGCAGAGGATGAGATGGTTAGATAGTGTCACCAAAGCGATGAACATGAAATTGGGCGAACTCAGGAAGGTAGTGGAGGACAGGCAGGCCTGGCGTGCTGTGGTCCATGGGGTCGCGAAGAGTCGGACACGACTTAGCGACTGAACAACAACATCCAAAGAGTCCTAAGACTGGCTCTAGCACCCACAAAATATCCTCCCCCCCTTCCAACTCTCACTGGATGCCACCCCTGCTACTGCTTGTTGCTCCTGAAGAATCTGGAAGTAAAAAGAATATATGGGGTTGAAGACTGGAGAGCAGGCAGGAGGAGATTTAGGGAGGGGTACCAAATCTCTCTAGGTGGAAATGAATTATGGGTAGGATTATCAGATACAAACAGGGACAGAGTGCCTAGACCTTTAACCATGGTTTAGAAGAGGGAATTTGGGCAGGAGCAGCTTTTGAAACCCTTCCATGCTGAGCTGCCCCAGCCAAAGTTCCCTCTTCCATGGTGAAAGGTCTAGGCACTCTGTCCCAGTTTGTGAGCACAATCCTATGCATGTCTACTCAGAAGTAAGTCCCATTGTGCCCAGTGGGGCTTACTCCCAGGAAAGTGTGTATAGTATTGGCTCTGTATCTGGTAACCCTAATTATGGGGAATTTAAGAACTTGCTTTTCTTTGGTGGCAAACTGTTTTGAAATCCCAGCATTCATTTCTCTAGCCAAACCTGGAGGTTTCTCCAGCATATGGATAACATTTACAAGGGTAATTCAGTGGGCACAGAAAGCCTCATATTTTGTGTGATGGCTTCTATTGCTGCTCCAGCCAAAAGCAGCAAATCTAAATCCCCCAAAATGTGAAGTGGCCAAAGCCCTATGGCTTTAATGCTGTCCTGAGTTGACATGATTTTGTTCTGCATCAGGCTCCTTGATTCTAACTGTGACCTTGTTTTTTTTTCCCCCACCCTCTGATCCTAATGTAGTTTCCCCTACATTTCCTGATCATAACCTATCGTGTTTCATTTAACCTGCTACATGCTTCAGGGACCCTGCCTGGCATAGCTTGGAGTAGTTGATTGATACACTTGCAACACAATCAGAAGCAATGGAATGCCTGCACATTTTTTTTTTTAAATCCCAATCTGGTAGAGTGGATCCTCAGCTGGCTATTGGAATTAATTGTGCATTGCCAGCAAATTTGCATACATGTACTTGATTTGCATATTGGATTGAGGTCAACCAATTTGCATTTCTTTTGTCACATCTGGAGATGGGAGGGTGTGAGTAGGACAGGTATTCATTTGTTTCATTTCAATTACATTGCTGGTCTACCTGCAAAGTTTCACACTGTTTAACCCTCTGCATCTCTCTGTGCCTGTGAAGAATATACACACCCCACCTCAGAAGCTTAGATTAAGCAATAATCCATTTTGAAAGACACAGATTTAACTCTATAGCAAAAACAAACAGTACCCAGTTTCTTTCATCACAAGCTTTCATGAAGTTCAGTCCACTCAATCGGATGTCTCTGATGAAGTGGTTTGCAGCCTGCAAAGCATCTGTTGAAATAAATTTGTGAGCCCTTAAGGTGCTACAAGAGTCTTGTTGGTTTTTTCTGCAGCAGACTAACACAGCTATCCCTCGGGAAGCTTCAATCTCTAGGCTGCCTTTCTCGAAGGTTGTCACTTTTCACGCTGAACAGTGCAATTAACACAGCTTGTCAGTGCAATGTGACAGATGCTTACTTAGAAGTCCCATAATAGTCAATGGAGGTTACTCTCTGGTAGGTGTGTATCTGCAGGTTTTCCAATTTTGATTTTGGGCTTGAGCCTCCAGGATGGGAGGGGCAAGAATCTCTTATTTTCTATGTGAATAAACTGAAGGCAAACATATTTGAACTGAGCATTGCAAAACTAAGTCTGAATTGAAATATGAGGGTACAATCCTAACCTGGAGTTAAGCCAGCAAATTTGGCTGGCACAAGGGCCACCATGACTGTTATGATGGGGGGGAACCTCCCTCCCTCCCCCCCTTAGGTAGCTGCCGCTGCCACCAGCCCAGGCTTAATGCAACAAAAGGGAGCTCCTGGACAAACCCTGTCTTGAAGGAAAACCAAATAGAAGAAATAAAACCCAATTTTATTAACATACATTGAACATTACACTTAAAATTAAAGAGCCTCTATTTTATAAAATCCAAATAGTAAAAATACAAGCTAGGAGTCTCCCACTCACAAGACTCCTCCCTCTAGTAAGACCTCACAAGACTCCTCCCTCCTCCTCAAATTGTATTGTTTTTGTTTTTTAATTTTGTTTTATTGTATGGTTTTAATATTGTTTTTAAATTGCTTTTTGATAACTTTTATATTGTGTTTTTGTACTGTAGTGCCGCCTTGTGTGCCTCCGGGCTAAAAGGCGGGGTAGAAATCTAATAAATAGTAAAAACCCTCTGTTTATAAATTAACTGAGAGGAACTCCTCCCTCATCCCTTGTGCTCACAGTACACAATGAGGTTAACCTTCCTTGAGAGCAGTACAAGGGTTCTGTTCTCTGAAGCTTTTAACTTTATCCCAGTAACAATAGTTATCCTCACCTGAACTATTTACACATGAGTAGTTCTCTTCCAACCACCAATACAAGAACAGGGTCCACATGAAACCACAGTTTCATGACAGTGATGTATGTTTAGACCACTCTTGGAGCCAGAGAGGCCAGCACACAGACATGCACCACCCTCCCTGACTCCAAGAGTGGTCCAAATGGGCTTTACGGTGCCCTTGTGCCGGCCCGACCTTGCTGGCCTAACTCCAGGTTAGGATTACACTCTGAGTGGAAGCACCAAAGTCAAAATATTCATGGCTTGTACAAGCTACTGACATTAGACTGAACACATGACTGTGATGCTCACTCATTATTATGCTAATGCTGTTATTGGTGGGTTTTTTTTTTCTTTTTTGAAGAAATAGTCATTTAAGTGACTGTATCCAGTTTATGGAACTCGAGGTATCATGCTATTCAATTGATTCCCTTTTTCCTGTCTGCTCCCCCATGCAAGAGTCTGAGGTTCAATCTATTTTCATCCTTTACAAATATAGCCACAGTGCAGGATGCACTTTCACATTTCACATCATCACTGCAAAACGCGGAGCCCTGACATACAAGATAAATGAACAACAAACCCAAGAGCTGTGCGGAAGGGTCAAATCCATTTGACTTGCGGCCGATTGAGAATGGCGGGTTGCACAATCTTTTCTTCAGGTTTCTAAAGCGACCAAATTGAAAGAAACTCTGGTGTATGTTCCTCTGATTAGAAAATAAGGAAATAGGCATGTACGTGCATATATCTGGGAGAGGAAGAGTGTTAAAAACTGTCAGTAAAGAGAAACAAAGAAAACCAACTTGGTGCTCTTTGATTGATTTGGTGGCAACAGCACCTGTAAGTATGCAGTCTTGACTCCCAGATTTGTCCTTCAGTTCTTTTGCCATTCCATGCTAAGGGTTTAGTTCCTGTTTTGTGCTGCACATTCTTAGGAATAATTCACAGTTTCTGGAGCAGATACATCTGGCCCTGTTTTACAGCCCAATTCAATGCATGTCTACTTAGAAGTACTTTTTTTTCATTGGGGCTTAAAGGGAAAGGTTTCCCCATGACCGAATGGTCTAGTTGTGACCGACTGTAGGGGGCGGTGCTCATCTCCGTTTCAAAGCCTGTAGAGCCGGCATTTTGTCTGAGGACAAGCTTCCGTGGTCATGTGGCCTGCATGACTATACGCTGTAGCGCACGGAATGCTGTTCCCTTCCCACCGAAGTGGTTCCTATGTATCTACTTGCATTTAGGTGCTTTCGAACTGCTAGGTTGGCAGGAGCTGGGACAAGCAACGGGAGCTCACTCCGTCATGCAATCTTGAACTCCCAACCTTCCGGTCGGAAAGCCCAGCAACAGCAAATTAACTCTAAGGTAAATATATATAGGATTGCAGCCCTGGAGCCCAATCCTATGCATGTCTATTCAGAAGTAAGTCCCATTATAGCCAGTGGGGCTTACTCCCAGGTAAGTGTGGATAGGATTGCAGTCCAAGTCTGCTGTTTTCTGATGCACATCCAGAGGCGATCCGGGCCAGGAGCACGCCCCATGGCAAGGCGATGAAACTGTGCCCCCGGCACATCGCCCCACCCCCGTGCGTCTCCCTGCCTGCCCTCCCGTGTGCCTGGAACACTCCAAAATGGAGTTCTTCCGGGCGCAGGGAGGCATGGCAGGCCAAAAAGCGCCCGGATTCCACGCAATGGCGCACGGACTCTGCGCAATGGCGCCCCCTGCTGCCCGGCGCCCATGCGGCTTGCCATCCCTGCACCCCCTGGATCCGCGACTGTGCACATCATGAAGAGTTATGGGGAGATGTGGATTTTCCAAGGCATAAAGTCAAATGGTGAACCCAGGGTGGGATATCTGTGATTAGCCATGACTCTTTGGTATCCATCCACCATGTATTCACATGTGCACATTTCTCTTTCATCATGGCATAATGATAGGGTTGTCAGATACAAACTGGGACAGAGTGCCTATACCTTTAACCATTGTATAGAAGAGGGAATCTGGGAAGGTGCATCTTTTGAAACCCTTCCATGATGAGCTGCACCTGCCCAAATTCCCTCTTCTATACAGTGGTTAAAGATATAGACACTCTGTCCCAGTTTGTATATGGTAACCCTACATAATGATCGTGTGCACATGGCAGACACAATATATGGATATATTCAATACATTTTTCATCCTACAAACATTTTGGGGAATGAGAATATGAAAAAAAGCTTGGGTGGGTGTTGTCTACGACCATACTCTGTAAAGTTGCCAGGTTGGCTGTATAAAATAAAAAAAATGTGTGATTCCTCTGGCACATGGCTTAATAATAATAATAATAATAATAATAATAATAATTTAATAATAATAATACTAGTATTTATATACCGCCTTTCTTTGGTCATTAGATAGCTCCTCTGACTTTAATTCAAAGCGGTTTACATAGGCAGGCTTTATTTCTCTAAACCCATAAGGGGTTTTTACAAATTACAAAGAAGTTCTATCTTTCAAGAACTACAACATGCAGATGGAACTTTTGTGGTTTAGTCTTTCTTTCTGGCCACATGATTGCCTTCCTGCTGGCTGATAAACTGCTTCTCTGCTCCCACCAAAGAAACAGCAGGCCCAGCACAACTCCTCTCTCACAGGCAGCTGGAGACAGCTCAGCTCTTATCAGTTGCAATTTTCAAGGTCTGCAGCTCACAGACGCTTCCAGTGTTGTCAAACTGGTGACCTTCAGATCTTATCTTCGGGCAAGTGGAGGCTTTAACCCCCTCGACTAAACCTCCTGCTTAGGTTATGTCACAAGACTTCCAACCTTTGACAAATGGGGAATAAACAGAGCAAGGCCCAGCAAAAGAGAGATTAAATTTTTTCTGCCTAAGGAAAAAGCAAGAAGGAGGATCCATGGCGTGGCTCACACTGTAGCCTATTGCCCATTCTGAGGGCACAATCCTAACCTGGAGTCAGACTGGCACAGTTAGGCCAGCAAAGTTTGGCTGGCACAAGGGACACTGTAAAGTGTGTTCGGACCACTTTCAGAGTCGGGGAGGATGGCGTACAGCTGAGTGCTGGCCTCTTGGACTCTGAGAGTGGTCCAAACATTCTTTAAGGTGGCTCTTCTGTCCGCCAAACATTACTGGCCTAGCTGTGCCAGCCTAACTCCAGGTTAGGATTGCACTCTGGGCCTGATTTGCCAACACGAATCTACGTGGACTTGCTTCAACTATAGAGCTGGCGCAATCCAAGTTGACCCATTGCAGCTGCTGGGGCTTACCTTGAGGCACGGGAACAAATGTACCCTTACTTATAGCAAATCTCTAGCAGACAAAATTCCCCCGTAGGATGCCATATAGCCCATGCTGTATACCCATTTCTGTGCCACTGCATTGTCATGCGGGAATTTATGCTGGATTTAGCGGCAGTATTGCCATCGTGGGCTATAGGCAATGATGGATTGTGCAACCTCCTTACATTGGTGGTGGGTTACTTCAGAGTACCGGGTGCAAGGGAGTGGCAACAGGATGCAAGCATCTTGTTGTCTCATGCCTCCCTGGGGCACCTGGTGGGCCGCTGTGAGATACAGGAAGCTGGATTAGATGGGCCTTTGGCCTGATCCAGCAGGGCTCTTCTTATGTTCTTATGTACCATCCATTCCCCTGCAACAAGTTCTAACTCTTTGTTTTAATCTGGACTGTTTCCAATTCTGTGTTACAAACTTAGCCTTTTTTTTTCCTTTTGTGAATTATATTATGATTTCAACTTTCCTTATTGTGAGTTTCCAATGAAGATGAGAGATGCTTGTGCAATATAAAACAGACTTCTGCATTGTTCCTTACCTCCTTCTGGAGGTATGTGCATTTCATTCTGGTTCCCTCCTGACTTGTTGGCTCTCCCCATTATAACCACAAATATTCTTACAGGGTGCGTTTCTATGACTTGTAACATCATTTTTGACATTAATTAATAACAATTAATTATTACCGGGTGTGCTGCGATTGCTGTTGACATTTCCCTTCACTCTGGCCTTCCCTGAATTACTATAATAATTATAACATTTCCATCAAGGGATTGGTTGCTCATTGTCTTTAAATCCATTTTTTTTTCATAGCTCTGTGATGAGGGCAAAGAGCTGGTCACCCAAAGTTTCTTATTGCAAGGATTTAGGGATGTATATCAATCAATCAATCAATCAATATTTATATACCACTTTTCAACACAAAGTTCACAAAGCGCTTTACAGGCAAATACGTTGCCTGGGGGACTGGGAGGTCTTATATTAGACTAGCCCCAAATTCCCCCCTCCAAATAATACAGTATGTTTAACCACTTTAGGATTCTAATTTGTCACCTCACTTCGTCACATCTAACTTAATTACGTGGTCTTGCCTGCCCATCTCAGCTATTTACAGTACCGCGGAGTCCATCTTATTATCATGAGTCAATCAATGAATCTTTATTTTAATGGATGGAAATCTCTATGAAGGGGACACATCAAATGAGCCTAGCTATCTCCAGTGGCTCTCCGCTGTAATCCTCACACAACTGGGCACTTCTGATCGGTGGGAGATGAAAGAGCTGCATTTCAGCTTTTAAAAGTTGATTGGGTTGAATGAGGGATAGCTGTTGGTGACCTCTCACATTAGCTGGTAAGCTCAAGGAATAGCTATTGAAACCAATTTCCATCTCACTTTACACCTGGCTCAGATTTTTAAAATCTTAAAGACCAGCACTGTATTGTTCCCAATCACCTGTATGCACCTTGATTTAGGGCGCAATCCTAACCTGTGCCAGGCCTGTGGGCCTGAGCTGTATCCAACGCAGTTTGGGACTGTGCTGGAGCCTTCATGGGGCAAGGGCATGTTCACATCTTGCCCCAGGAGTAGGTGCCAGGCTGCCAGCCGCCCTGATGGGCTTGCTCAGATCTGTGCTCGCTATATAGCAGGCACAGGTCCAAGCAAGTCTTGAGGCCCAAATCCAC
Organism: Lerista edwardsae; assembly: GCA_029204185.1. Classification (NCBI taxonomy): domain Eukaryota; kingdom Metazoa; phylum Chordata; class Lepidosauria; order Squamata; family Scincidae; genus Lerista; species Lerista edwardsae. The sequence continues at coordinate 16,124,963 of JAJKFI010000009.1, forward strand.
TCCCCTCCCCACAGAGACGTCATCCGGGCGCGCAAGGAACCGGAATGCCTGGATGATTGGCAGCCCTCCGCCCCTATGGCGGAGGGCAGCCACGCCTCCCTGCGCCTTGAATTGCTCCATTTCAGAGCGATTTGGGATGCGAGGGAGGGCGGGTGGGCCCAGGAGCAGCTCGCCCTTCCTCGGGAGAGGTGGCGCGGCCCGGGCCCATCCGCGGAACTGGTGGAACGGCGTACCGAGCCATTCCGCCAGGATGACACCACTGCCTCCCCAGGCTGACACAGCTCCCAGCCTACCCACCCCCTGCCTAGAAAAGCCCTCCCTTGCAGCCTCTCCCGCCTAGAAACATCCCTGTACCAGCAAAATGTGGCTGGCACAGGAGCAGTGCGCCGGCAGCTTGTGCGGGTGCTGCAGTATCAACGCAAGCTGCGTGTTGACGCTGCACCAGCATGTGCGTGACAGTGTTGGGCTGATACAAGCGTTGGTGCAAGGCAGCATGTGAATTGCACTGCTGGTCTGCCCTGGAACGTTGCTCACGTTTCCAGGCTGCTTTCACCAGGGCACATGTGAATAAAGCCAGACCCTACTAGATGCGTTCGAACTGCTATGACGCTGCCATATCTTTTTCATGGCGGATCAGAATTGTCATCTTCCGCCACTTTAATATTCATCACAAGCACCCACAAAATCCTGTTGCTTTGTCATCAGTCGGCACTTTTCCTTGCCATCTGGCTAGTTTTCATGAGCTCAGCACATAGTCCTCAGCAGCATGAACGGGCCATTCACAAAACGGCCGTCTTCGGAATGAACAAGAAACAAATGCAGTGACTGTGTGGTGCATTCTTGATTAAGCCAAGGAAATTACTCAACATTTAACCGTGCATGGGGTGGGAATGTTGGATCTAAGGGAAAAAGCAGATTTTTAAAAAAAATTGAAAATGCAGAAGAGGCTGTGCCTTATTGCAGAGACAGGCATTAATCTCACCTTGTTGCGTTGGAATCTTTTTGTGTGTGCTCGCTCCAGGCAGCCGCGCGAAGTGGCTGATCCCTCCAGCTTGAGATATAGACTGACACTTTCTTCTGCAGCAGTCATGAATGAGTTATTCCAATCTGTGCTAGCACAGCTGGAAAATTTACCTTCACATGGCTGAAATTCCATTTCAGGCTGTCATGATACAGTACACTGCGCCTGTTACTTCATGAGCTACAGCGTTAGTGCAATGTGTTCCTTGAGATTTCTACTGTTGCCAAATACAGTCACGAAAAGACGCCAGGATAGAAGGCTGGGAGCCCGGCAAATAAATTATTTTGCCACGGAATCTCAAAAGCCGTGTCTCTCAAGGCTACAAAGGCAGTAATGGTTTTAGTCTATTTTTTGCTCTCGAGTGCTTACAGTTTTTTCCTCACCTAGTTTATGTTATTTAGGCCTGCTTTGCACATTGCATATTTCATGTGCTGAGATAATATCTGTGTAGGGGAAACGTGAGGTGTGAAGTAGCTTCACCGCTGGCGTTTGCTGAGGTGCATCTTATTGCAAGCACTATTAGGCAGATCTGAGGATGTGTACAGGATTATTGCCAAAATGCTCCTCAGTTTTGCCAACCCTTTTCACAGGCTGTGGATTTGGGGGTGCTTCAGTCTTTTGGGGGAAGAGAACAAAGTCATTATTATCCCCCACTTATAGTTCATGGTGATTGTGCTCCCCGCAGCTGTGGGGTATCATTTTTTCTCCTTCCGTGCAAGATGCCAGAGAAGGTCATTGTGTTGGCACGACATCACTAGTGCGGATGCAAGGGCACTGTCCCAGCACACACACACCCCGCTTCAGCACTACAGCTCTCAGGCCGACGCTGCCAGTAATGTCGGCCTGGGAGAGCTGCCCAGGCATCAGCTGAACTTGGCTGGAGTAGGGCTGGTTCTGGAGGGAAGGAGGAGGGCTGGAGGGTGGGAGACGTTTCTGGGCAGTGGGTGGGCAGGCCGATGGGTTTGCCAGCCTGGGGAGGGGGTGGGATTGGGATATGGCATGTTCCGGAGCTGCATGGCCTCAGTTTGGACAGCGAGGTTTCCTCAGACCTGCGCCCACACTTTTGCGGGCACAGAACAGCGGGGAGGCTGGAGCTTCCCCTGGTGCAAGGGCATGAATGTGCCCTTGCGCCAGGGAGGCTCCTGCTGTCTCCTAAGCGGTGCTGTACAGGGGCGGACCTAATGGAAATCGCGCCCATGGCGCCCAATGAAAATGACGCGGGAGGGGGCGCCGGGCAGCGCTGCATTCTCCGTGCTTCCGCTTGCCTTAAAGAGCCGGCGGGAGCGCGGAGAATGGAGCGCAGGGCCTGGGCAGTTGCGGGGGTGTGGCGGGCCGCAGGCGCCATTTTGGGGGGCGTGGCGGACCAGGCTAACGGCGTCCACACCCAAGATGGAGCCCATGGCTCGTGCCACCCCGTGCATCCCCTAGATCCATGACTGGTGCTGTATACTATGTGGCTGGTGCTACTTTGTGCCCTGAGAGATTGAGAGTGTGTGTGTGTGTGTGTGTGTGTGTGTGAGAGAGAGAGAGAGAGAGAGAGAGAGAGAGAGAGAGAGAGAGAGAG
>JAJKFI010000009.1:16127557-16167936 GCA_029204185.1 Lerista edwardsae
GAGAGAGAGAGAGAGAGAGAGAGAGAGAGAGAGAGAGAGAGAGAGAGCTGTCCTTACTCGTAATTTACTCCAGATGTCATGTAGTCACATTTCATTGGCTATGAGGTGTCATTACAAAGACAAGGCAGAATGAAGGCAGTCTTTTCTGATATCACTATAACATCTTGTGGTTAAAGAAAAATGGAGGAAAAAAACCCAGTGCCCAACAGCAGCAAGGAGTGCAATTGCTATACGTGCCTTGGTCACAATCTGGCAATATTGGTGGAAAAGGTGAGTGAGGGCAGATGGTTGGATGAATGTCTCATTTTTTTGAGCTGAAGAAATTCACCTGCGTATCATTGGCTCCTCATACAAACTTTGTTCCTAGGATTGTCCCTGAATGGCAATTAATTTCTAAAAGCGAGCTGCTAGATGTCAGCCTTCGTTTTCATGCCTGCAGACCTGAAATCCATGGTGTCCAATCCAAGCTGTATGGAAGCCGACAGTATTGATCACATGTGATAGAAAGACTTTTTTTGGTATGGTTGTATTGGAAAATACTAGTCGACAAGTGTGATTATGAAGAACTAGCAATGTGCATGTGCCTTCTTTGTGCGTTGTCAGGCTAACTTTGGCCTGGAAGTGTTTCATTTCCCCCTAACTGGCAGAGGCCAATTAATGAGCATGATTGGCCTCTTCCTCTCCTGCTATTTGTTGTTGTTCAGTCGCTAAGTCGTGTCCGACTCTTCGCGACCCCATGGACCACAGCACGCCAGGCCTCCCTGTCCTCCACTAGCTTCCTGAGTTCGCCCAATTTCATATTCATTGCTTCGGTGACACTATCTAACCATCTCATCCTCTGTCGCCCCCTTCTCCTTTTGCCTTCAATCTTTCCCAGCATGAGGGTCTTTTCTAAAGAGTCCTCTCTTCTCATCAGGTGGCCAAAGTATTGGAGCTTCAGCTTCAGCATTTGTCCTTCCAGGGAGCAATCAGGCTTGACTTCCTGGAGAATTGACCGATTGGATCTCTTTGCAGTCCAGGGGACTCTCAAGAGTCTTCTCCAACACCATAATTCAAAAGCATCGATTCTTCGACGCTCTGCCTTTCTTATGGTCCAGCTCTCACAGCCATACATGGCTACTGGGAAAACCATCGCTTTGACTATGCGAACCTTTGTTGGCAGGGTGATGTCTCGGCTTTTGATTAAGCTATCTAGGTTCACCATAGCTTTCTTCCCAAGAAGTAAACGTCTTTTAATTTCATGGCTGCAGTCACCATCTGCGGTGATCTTGGAGCCCAGGAAAATAAAGTCTGTCACTGCTTCCATTTCTTCCCCTTCTATTTGCCAGGAAGTGATGGGAGTGGTTGCCATGATCTTAGTCTTTTTAATGTTGAGCTTCAAACCAATTTTGGCACTTTCCTCTTTCACCCTCATCAAAAGTTTCTTTAGGTCTTCCTCACTTTCTGCCAGTAGAGTGGTATCGTCTGCATATCTGAGGTTGTTGATGTTTCTCCCAGCAATCTTGATTCCAGCTTGTGAGTCATCCAGCCCTGCCTTCCTCATGATGTACTCTGCGTATAAGTTAAATAAGCAGGGTGACAATATACAGCCTTGTCGTACTCCTTTCCCAATTTTAAACCAGTCGGTTGTTCCATGTCCAGTTCTAACTGTTGCTTCCTGACCCGCATAAAGGTTTCTCAGAAGGCAGATCAGGTGGTCTGGAACTCCCATCTCTTCAAGAACTTGCCACAGTTTGTTGTGATCCACACAATCAAAGGCTTTAGCATAATCAATGAAGCAGAGGTAGATGTTTTTCTGGAACTCTCTTGCTTTCTCCATGATCCAGCGAAGGTTGGCAATTTGATCTCTAGTTCCTCTGCCTCTTCGGAAACCAGCTTGTACATCTGGTAGTTCTCGATTCACATACTGCTGAAGCCGAGCTTGTAGGATTTTGAGCATGACCTTGCTAGCATGTGAAATGAGTGCAATGGTGCGGTAATTCGAGCAATCTTTGGCATTGCCCTTCTTTGGGATTGGAATGTAAACTGATCTTTTCCAGTCTTGTGGCCACTGTTGGGTTTTCCAAATTTGCTGGCATATGGAGAGCAGCACTTGGACAGCATCATCTTTTAAGATTTGGAGTAATTCCGCTGGAATGCTGTCACCTCCACTAGCTTTGTTGTTAGTGAGGCTTTCTAAAGCCCACTTGACTTCACTCTCCAGGATGTCAGGTTCGAGCTCAGTGACTGTACCACTGTGGTTATCAGGAACATTTAGATCGGCCTTATAGAGTTCCTCTGTATATTCTTGCCACCTCTTCTTAATCTCATCTGCTTCTGTTAGGTCCTTGCCATTTTTGTCCTTTATTGTGCCTACCTTTGCACGAAATTGTCCTTTGACATCTCCAATTTTCTTGAAAAGATCTCTAGTCCTCCCCATTCTGTTGTTTTCCTCTATTTCTTTGCATTGCTCATTTAGAAAGGCCTTCCTATCTCTCCTTGCTGTTCTCTGGAAATCTGCATTCAGTTGGGTATATCTTTCCCTTTCTCCCTTGCTTTTGGCTTCTCTCCTTTCCTCAGCTATTTGTAAAGCCTCGTCAGACAGCCACTTTGCCTTCTTGCATTTCTTCCTCTTTGGGATGGTTTTAGTTGCTGCCTCCTGTACAATGTTACAGACCTCCGTCCAAAGTTCTTCAGGCACTCTGTCTACCAAATCTAAGCCCCTAAATCTATTTGTCACCTCCACTGTATATTCGTAGGGGATCTGATTTAGGTCATACGTGGAGGGCCTAGCGGTTTTCCCTACTTTTTTCAGTTTAAGCCTGAATTTGGCAAGAAGAAGCTGATGATCTGAGCCACAGTCAGCTCCAGGTCTTGTTTTGACTGCCTGTATGGAACTTTTCCATCTTTGGCTGCAAAGAATGTAATCAATCTGATTTCGATGTAGACCATCTGGTGAAGTCCATGTGTACAGTCGCCGTTTGTGTTGCTGGAAAAGGGTGTTTGCTATGACTAATGTGTTCTCCTGACAGAACTCTATCAGTCTTTGCCCTGCTTCATTTTGTACTCCCAGACCAAACTTGCCTGTTATTCCTCTTACCTCTTGACTGCCTACTTTAGCATTCCAATCCCCTATGATGAGAAGGACATCTTTTTTGGGTGTTAATTCTAGAAGCTGTTCTAGGTCTTCATAGAAGCGGTCAACTTCTTCCTCATCAGCACCAGTGGTTGGGGCGTAGACTTGGATTACTGTGATGTTGAAAGGTTTGCCTTGGATCCGAATGGAAATCATTCTATCATTTTTGAGGTTATACCCCAGTACTGCTGTTCTCACTCTCTTGTTCATGATGAAGGCTACTCCATTTCTTCTAAGGGATTCCTGCCCACAGTAGCAAATATAATGGTCATCTGAATTAAATTCTCCCATTCCTGTCCACTTTAGTTCACTAACTCCCAGGATGTCGATGTTCAGCCTTGACATCTCACGTTTGACCACATCTAGCTTGCCTTGATTCATAGATCTGACGTTCCAGGTTCCTATGTAGTATTGTTCTTTGCAGCATCGCACTTTCCTTTCACTTCCAGACACATCCACAGCTGAGCTTCCTTTCAGTTTTGGCCCAGCTACTTCACTCTTTCTGGAGCTACTAGTACTCGTGTTCTGCTCTTCCCCAGTAGCATAATGGACACCTTCCGACCTGAGGGTCTCATCTTCCAGTGTCATATCGTTTAGCCTTTTTGTTCTGTAATCCATAGGGTTTTCTTGGCAAGAGTACTGGAGTGGGTTGCCACTTCCTTCTCCAGCGGACCACGTTTAGTCAGAACTCTCTGCTGTGACCTGTCCATCTTGGGTAGCCCTACATGGCATAGCTCACAGCTTCATTGAGCTACTCAAGCCCCTTCGCCACGACAAGGCAGTGATCCATGAAAGGGGATCTCCTGCTATATATCTGTTTTAATTGGCTGACTCTTCTGCCTGCTGCTTGCTGATGTCACCTTGCATAAGAACTGGATCCGATTTCAAGGTCAATCACCTACAAGTGAAGGGCTCGGTTTGTTTGTGCGTATACTGTATATTTTCGATGGTTTGCCCCTAACATGCTTTTAGTTTTCTGCTAATTAATAAGGGCATCAATATATTAATGGTTATAATTAGGCGCAGTTGCATATGTACAGGAGCCTCATTCCCATGACCCTCATTCCTGTTAGAAGCCCTGACCTTCTGCAGAGGTGATGCACGCCATGGCCTGAGAAGCTCGCTCACTGCCGAAGTGGTGCTCCTGGCAGCTGAAGGGGCATAAACATGCTGTTTTGCCTGCTTTCTTGAGATTATTAACTCCGGTTCTGTGTCATCAATCAAAGGCTATTGCTTTACCCACTGCTGTGTTTTTTCGCTTCCAAGCCCCCAAAAGAGCCTTTGCTCTTTGGCAATCCAAGAATCAATGTTGTTTGGATTCAGAAAAAAAAGATATCCCGCTTTCCTCCTACATGTACAATAATAATAATAATAATAATAATAATAATAATAATAATAATACATTGTATTTATATACCGCCTTTCTTAGGTCACCAGATTTCTCTAATGACTATAACTCAAGGCGGTTTACATAGGCAGACTTTATTCGTAAACCGAAAGGTTTTTACAATTTTTACAGAAACGTTCTATCTTCCAAGAACTACACACATACAGATGGATCTTTCTGCATTTAGTCCTTCTTTCTGGCCACCCGTTTGTCTTCTTGCTGGCTGATAAGTGGCTTCCCTGCTCCCACCAGAGAAGCGGCTGAACTTTGGCACAACTCCCCCTCACACAAGGCAGCCGAAGCTCAGCTGTTAATCAGTCGCAATTTACAAGGTCTGCCGCTCACAGAGACTTCCGGTAGTCCCAAACTGGTGACCTTCAGATCTTCAGCTCTTATCTTCAGGCAAACGGAGGCATTAACCCGTTCGACTAAATCTTCTGCCCGCAAAAGACCCAAAACCGCAAACAAGTTACAGGTTTTAAAAAGCACACATACCTGCATGTTTTAAGTCATTCAAGGAAAGAACACTGCCTATCAAAATAGATATGTGAATCCCGCCCCCCCAAAAAGAGATCTAGGTTAAAATCTTTCTTATGACCCCATCCTATACACCTGATCCACTGGCAGAATAGCTTTCCCATGGTGCAAACAGCAATCCAGAAGCATGTTCTAGACCATGGCAGGAGAGGCCACAGACGTCTCACATGCATTGATGGGAAAAAGAAGGCCCCTCCTATGGAGGTGAGTCAGTGGGACGGCCAGGAGCATATTGGAGGTGCGGGGGTAGGATCAAGCCCATGCGACATGGGCCAGATGCTATCTAGTGCCAGTTAATACTCCCCCTTTGTCTCCTTGGATTTGTGCCAACTAAAGAACTGGCACAGGTATAAGGAGATCTATTACCCATTTCCCTCACCAGTTTCCCAAGGCACGGTGCACATGGCTGCAGTCCCAGGAGGCTAAGGGTCATACCCTACCCAACTTTCCAGCACTGCCGTAGCTATGCCAATGAGGCGCTTGCTGCATTCTGCAGTGGAGGGGCAATCACTGAAATTCCTCAAAGTAAGAGAACATTTGTTCTCTTATCTTGGGTCGACATTGTGGCTACATCAGTGCTGGAAAGCTGGATAGGATTGGATCCTAAGCCAGCAGTGGAGACATATCCTAAGCCAGCAGTGGAGCAAGGAGGGGAATTATCGGTGTTTCGGGGAGGAACTGGGGCATGTCGGAGAGGGAGCAGGAGGATCCAGGAGCAGTTACGCATGCTGGACTTGATCTCCTCTTTTTTAAACCTCACCACTCCTTTTCTCTCCTTGGACATACAGTAGGTCAGCAAAGTATCTGGTGTATGTCCAAAGACACCATTGGTGATTGGGCAACCTACCGAGTGGTAAGTAAAAATACGTCCAGCAGGCAGCCCGTTGGCATGGCTGCATGCTATAACATGGCAGGGGACAGCCTTGGGCAACTACTATAGCATGGACCCATTGTCTGACACGGTGGCAGAGTTAAGGGGCTGCAGGGGATAGCAATTGCACCAGGCAACAAGCTGTAGGGGAGCAACAAGCTGACTTTGATACTAGTGGCCAAAATTGTGAAACCTTGGTATGTATGAATAATACCATCATTGGAAAGGTAATGAAATGCTTAATGCGATAAAACAAACCGCATTGGAATATCTGTATTCTATCAAAAGTTATGGCCAATTAACCCGAAAACATATTGATTTTTACTTAATAAATTAAATTTGATTTTGTCATGGGAGGGCTACAAAATCTTCTTTGCCTCGGGTAGCCGATGCCGTCGCTGTGCCACAGCTCTGACATAGTAAAACAGTTTTCATCAGAGCATTTAGCTTCGATGCCTTCCTTTTAGAAAGACTTGGCTACAAATGACATCGAGAAATACATGTTTTACCTTGCAAAACGTATTCTTCATGTCGTTGTTCCACACCTCAACGTAACCAATTTGCAAGAAACAAGTTCGTTGGATTGTTCCGGAGAGCGTGAATTTGCACTTATTTGTTAATGGTAATAAGCATCCAAATCTGGCAAGGCAAGAGTCATGGAGGCTTACTTATAACAAAGTGAGTAATCTATTAGTCATGATCTGGAAGGAAGACAAGGCATTGCCAGCAGGCAAGGGAACCAACAGTATCTCCTTTCATCTCAAGCCTTTTGGCAGATGTTGATCAAGGCTGTTGGCTTAGCTATAGCCCTCCAGTTCCTCTGCTAAAAAGAGTGCACAATTTATTTCTAATGAATTAAAATCTACCATTCCTAGGGGTATATACTTAAAATAATATTGTGCAGACTAATCACACTTTTGGGGGGGCACAATCCAAACCTCCCGGTAGGAAAACACGTAAAGCGTGTATGCAACGACTCAAGAGCAGGGCAGGAAGGCACTTAGGCGTGTGTTGGCCTCCTTGAGCCAACACCAGAGCCTGAAGCACCCAAATAAGGCTAGCCAAGGGAGGCCAGTGCAGGGGTTGGGGAGAGTGGATGGGGGAAGGTGGAACGTGGTTGCGGGGAGGTGGGGGAGGCAGACCCGTTGGTGGACTGTCCTGGGGAGGGGTGAATCCAGTGATGGGATTAACAAACGACTTGGGGGAACGCTGGGCGGGACGTACTCGTAATTGGAAGCCCGTGATTAGCAGCCCGCGCGATTGGCAGCCCATCTGTTCCGCCTTGCTGCTGTCCCCGCCGGCCGCATGGGCTGGGCCCGCTGCCCCCGGTTGGCATACCCCACCGCTGCGTGCCCGGGTACCAGGGGGCCCCCCCCAGGTGAGCAGGCATCCCCTCCAAGGCCTGGGCGGCCCGCGCGGCGGTGGGGAAGGCAGTAGGGCGGAACTGACGGGCAGCCAATCGTGCGGGAGTCCCGCGTACGTCCTGCCCAGCGTTCCCCCAGGTCGTTTGTTAATCCCATCGCTGGGTGAATCCAGGATCCAACACTTAGGCTGGATCCTAACCCCCATCCCTGTCCTGGGTGGCCATAAATGGGCCCCTTGGATTTGCACCAGCAATTTCACTGGTGCAGCTCTGAATAGCCCCATGGGGGTGGCTGGAGCTTTACCCGGGGTAAGGGGACAAGTGTCCTCTTTCTCCAAGTTGCACCACAGTCGCCTCCTAACTGAGCCTGGATATGGCGCAGGCCATTGCGGTCTACCTATTCCAGGCCTGGTTAGGATTGGGCTGTAAATGCCATTGTGTTGACATGGTAGGCTGGTTAAAATATGATAAAGATCAGATTTTTGCCCATCTCTTTGTAGTGTTTGTGGTGTTAAAAAACAAAAACAAAAAATAGCCAAAGTACTGTGCTAGTCTGCAAGTTACAAAGACATCAACGTGACCCAATAGATAGTCTCCATAGGTGTTTGTGGAGCTGATCCAGCTCAGGCTCAGCACCTAGGTCTAGAATGGATTGCTTCTATGCTAAAACATCAGCTAGGGCTAGGAAATTAATTTTGTTCTGCTATTGGTTGGTTTCCCCTGCACCTGAGGGCACTAGACTATTGAGAAATCAGAAAGACTAATCCACCTAGCTTGGCCTCAAGAAGGTTCTTCTATAGACAGACACTGCAGCAAGATTGGGTTGCCCTATCAATTTAGGTTCAGTATCACCTACCCATATTTCCTATGTAATAAGTTCTAATACAGTATTTCTCAAACTTTGGGTCAGGACCCACTTGGTGAGTCACAACCTGATGTCAGGTAGATCACGGAAAACTAGGAGCCGCCATCTTGGAAGCAGCAGAACATACTCTTTCTATATTCCTTTTGTGAGAGTTAGCAGTTTGAATTTTCAGGTGAGGGTTGTTGTTTTTTAATTATTTTGATTTTAGTTCAGAGCTTTTACATCATATTTTGTCCTCATCTTGCTTTCTGTCAGGGACGTTTCACAGTTGTACAATTGCTGCAGTCCAAGAATGTCAGTTTGCATCCAGAGTATCATTTGTATCCAGAGTATCCAGAGTATCACAATGATGTCACTTCCTACTTGATGATGTCAAGCTATAGCATCACTTCCAGATTAATGGCATCACTTCCAGTGTGTCCCAACACGAGTGCCCTTCTAAAAAGTGGGTCCCAGTCTGAAATGTTTGAGAACCGCTGTTCTGATGTATTTAATAGCACGTATTCCCAGCAACTTCAACATAGGATTGCAGTTCACAAAGAAAATATGCAAGGTCATAGCTGGCAGCATGACATGCAGTTATTTATCATAGAACCAGCTGTGCTCCGCAGAGGAACCCAATGAATCATGTCATGTGGCCGTGAATCTATATCAACCGCTATGTGCGGCTCTGCCACAAAGATCCTTTTTCAAAGGAATAAGCGGAGAAATCAGCTTTGAAATATGGGCAGGTTCTGCTAACTTTTGTTGGAACGCTTTGCTTTGTAAGTAGGAAAATGTACTTTCCTGCTGTGCAAAATGCAAACATATTAAAGTGTTCTTTGAAATTGTGCAGGTTAGAAAGCTGAGGCTAGTGACCATTAGAATTACAGCTTTACAGCAAAAGTCAATTTTTCACAGTTAGCTTCCATTTTTTTGGAGTGCAAAAAAATGATTTTTAAAGCACAGAATACCCATCTCTGTTGACATTGTACCCCAAATACAAGGTAATATTTTATTGTTGCATTACTGTTTCTGGAACCGAAAGCCATTTCCAGGGACATGCATTGAGATGTAAATACAGAAATCTAAACAACTGATTGACCAAACAGAGACCCTTGAAAATGTCGATGTGAAACATTTCGGCTTCCATTTAATCAGTGACACACAGTTTTGGTGAACATGCAAGCCAAGGTGGTGAACAGCACTAGATCATTGTGAGCATTTAAAGGGCGATAAAATGTAATGCGGGATCGAAATGTATAGAAATATGACAGATGAGGAGGAGATGAGAATGATGATGGTAGGTTTTGAAACCTTAAAAGAAAGAGAATTTGGGGCAGACAGGAACTAAAAGCTGTTCAAAAATAAAATGTATTTCTAACAAAATTTGTTGATCATTGACATGCCCCCTTCACTTCATTAGTAATTTAAATGTGAATTAGCAGGTGCATGTCTGAGTGGCCCGGAGCAGCTTGTGGTTGGGTCCTCACAGCCCGGTGATGGCCACAGCCCCCCTCCCTGGGCTGCCCCACTCTCCATCCTCTCTTTGCCCTGCTCTGCCTCCCCACCTTCTCCTGCCTTCCACCCATGCTCCAAAGCATGCTCCATGCTCCATGAGTTCAGCCAATGCAGGGGCCGCTTTCCTGCTGTTATCTGCGGCTTGGCTTGTACCAATTCAGCGCATCCTGGGCTGGGACAAACATGCCTTACAGCATGTTTGCAACAGGGCTGATGTCAGCAACATGTTTTGGCCCAGTGCGCAGTTAGAAATGCACCCTGTGACTTCTATACATTGTGTGGTTGGTTTGGTTTTGGTTTTGCTTTGTGTCACTTTTAAAAAGACATTATTTTCCACTTTTCTTGTAATGCTGCCTTGAACCGTTTTCAGTGAAAAAGCAGGTGATAAGTGCATGTAGAGAAAGAAAAATCATCCTGCCTTTTCTCCATTCAACACCTTGTTTCCCCACAGATATCAATCTCTGGGAAGCCTATATCTGGGAGATGGGAAGACATCCAGTAATGGCATCTAAATGATTTAGCAACAGGTACTCACTTTTGATTGGCACTTGTGTCGGGGCCCGCCCACCGGAAGTGAGGTCATAGCCAGAACCCAGGAACCGCCCCCAGGAACCGCCACGCCTCCTCGGTAGGCCGCACGGTAGGCCTTCCCTGGGGCTGCCGCACGGGCTACCAATTCCCCCCAGGAACCGCCGCGCCTCCTTGGGAGGGAGCCCCAGGCAGCCTACCTGCTCACGCTGCTGCTGCCGTCAGTCTCCCTCGCTCCGCTGCCTGCCTGGCTCTGAGAATGTGCAGGCAACTCAAACATGCAGGCAATTCCATCGTTGCAGGGAGCGGAGCGGAGTGCCGACGGAGTCGACGAGTGGGCGGGCGAATGGGCGGGGCCAGCCCTAATCCTAGGAACGGGTACTCACGTACCCCCGCATACCGGCTACATGACATGTCTGAAGACATCTCTCTTTTCCACTGTTGCTGCAGAATATTTGCAAAAGGTGTTCAGAGGCACAGTGTGCACCTGAACCTGGAGGCAGAACATACCATACATGCTACTGCAGTGTTTCTCAAGCTATGGGTTGGGATCCACTTGTTGGGTTGCAACCTGATGTCAGGTGGATCATGGAAAGCTAGGACACAGTAGACCTTACTTTTGCTGTATTCTTTTGGAGAGTGTTAACAGTTTGAATTTTCAAGTGAGGGTTTTTTGTTTTTGTTTTTTTAAATTCTTTTTAGTTCAGTGCTTTTGCATCATATTTTGTCCTCGTCTTGCTTTCTGTCAGGGATGTTTCATGGTTGTGCAATCGCTGCAGACCACGAATGCCAGTTTGCATTCCAGGAGTGTCAGTTGAGTACGTCACAATGGCAGCACTTCCTGCGTGATGACATCACTTCTGGTGAGTCCCAGCACGAGTGCCATTTTCAAAAGTGGGTCCCAGTGCAAAAAGTTTGAGAACCACTGCCACTATCATACTATTTAATTTCAGGAACAACCCCCCCCCCCCCAGTAAAACGATCCTTTCCAAACATGTATATGAAGCTGCACTAACTTTCTGAGCCATGGGGCGAACTGACTGTTAAACAATTGGCATCCTCTTAGGCTTCCAAATTAGATAGAATCCAGTAATCAGTTTCCTCCCCATTGGCAATTCAATTCTCTGACACTGTTATGAGCATCTGCCTCCTCCATTAATTTAGCACCCAAGGCTTTCTTTGCTCTCCCATGCTGCCATCTGTACCACCTCTTGGGTCAGATCCATGACTGTTTCATAGCCTCCTCTCCTCCTTCCCTATATCCACAAGCTGCTGTTCACTGCTCCACCAGTCCATGAACTTGTAAACCTACTGGTGATAAACCTTTTATACACACTGGTGATAAACCCTTTATATGCAGTGCTGCTGGAGATGGTTGATGTTTTCTGTGATTGACTTACCACGTCTTGTGTTTCCCAAACAAAATGGGCATATGTTGGAAATAAGTAGGGCGGAAGTATTTCTGCAGTGTTTGAGAGCTTCTAAACATACCTGTTGTTGCAAACCAATAGGCATGATCGAAGCAAGGGAACAATATTTGAGTCTAATAAATGCATAAAAAAAAACACCAATGGTGTTGTACACACACATCATGTTTGTGATATGGTCCTACCAAAAGGCTGTTTGCAACGGCTTGCCCAGTAAAACTCACTGAACAGCAACAAGTGCTATGGGAAATACATTTCCCATGATTCAGTAGGTGGCACTATTTCTCCAGTGTCAATGCCAGAGAGTGATTGTGGCTGAAATTCTCATTGTTTTCATGAAGTATGAATGTTGTGGACCAGGGACATTGTATAAAGATTTCATGCCATCTTATGTAATCACAAGAACGTTGATATGAGCAGCTTAGACCAATTCCAGTCCACATAATTATCATCAGCTTGCTTTAATGCCTCCCTTACTGTTTATGAAACAATAAGCTTTCCTTTCCTTGGAACAGTTGTGCGGGAGGGACAGTGACAGTGATGGGTCTGTGGCATCACTAGGCCAGCGCAGGGGGTAGGCCACCCCCGGGCATTAGGATTGAGGGGGGGCCATCAGCACATTGCCTGAGCCACCCTTCAGCGATCTTTGGTCTGCTTTGGGCGCAGCCACTGTATGCTCTTGCCATGGATTGTGTTTTTGCCACCCTTTGGCATTTTAAGAGTGTGTGGCAGCTGGCCCCCAAGCAGCCTGAAGATTGCCAAAGGGAGGTGGACTTTCCCCACTTAAATCAGTGTGAGAGCCCGGAAGGTCATGGGGTGATGTGATTATTATATATCATTACATCATCATCATCAATCAGTATTTCAATACTGCTTTTCAACATAAAACATAAAGTTTACAAAGCGGTTTACAAGTAAATAATAAAAAAACATCACACACACCCCCAAACTTCCAGGGATGCCTCTCTGGTGGGTACCCTGCACAGCAATGGTGCTTACAGCGCCACCTACTGGTGGTACTTGCATAAATAACAGCACATAAAACTTGATATAGTGGGGTTTTTTTCCCTTAAAAAGTTCAAGTAAAGGGGCTTAGATGATTTCCAGTTTTGCAGAATCCTTGATTTGCGATAGGGACCTAGTACAGAAAAGTTCATTGTTCCAATAGATTAGCATGCTTCTTGGAGACAATGATTGATTTATCTGTTTAGAACTGGAGTGTCTGTCACTCTGAAAATAACCTGAGACATTTCTTGTAAAAACAAAAGCAATAAGAAGCCCATGATGACTCTTACAGACATCTTTCTGAAAGTTGTAGACAAGCATTCGTATGAAGTTTGTATCTTTGTGACATGTTAGAAAAGTTTAACAGTGACTATAGTTTTAGGTGGTCTAAACTAAAAGACTAAAATTCACGATACTACAATGTTCAAAACTTTTTAAAAAGAAGCTCGATGATGCTCTAAACCAGCGGTACCCAACTTTTGGGCCATGGCCAATCCATGGGTTGCGACCCAATTTTTGGTGGGTCATGAAACTGACAAGGCAGATTAGGCTATGTGCATCAAGGGATAAACAATCTGATACTTGGAGGTAATACTGCTGACCAATCACTGTTATAGCCACAAAGGCTTGAGGGCTGGTGAAGTGAAACTTGTTTTAGATGGCTCCACATGCAAAATGTTTGGGAACCACTGCCAAAAAGCTGAATTGCATTTGTGGTACCAGCTACTCCAAAGTATGTTTCCAAAGGGGAAAAAAATGATAACACAATACTCTTTCATGATCTATCTACTGCATCTCAAATACACATTAATGGAGCACCGGTGAATTTGATAAAATGCCATGGCATAATTATTTGCTAATTAGCCAGTGTAGTCAAACATGTGGGATTTACTGATGTTGCTACTTACATTACTTTTTGTAAGGGAACTTGGATTAGGAAATGATAATGACTTCATGCTATCATGACTACGGTATATTTCATTCATCTGTTAAGCTAGTTCCAAATTGACACTGAGTGCTGATGCCTTGGATGCTTGAAGTCAGCCTTTACTGCATTGTGAAATATCTTCAGGGTATGAAACACAAAATGCTAAACTGAATAATAAAAGTGCATTACAGGGTGGTCTGATGCTGGGATGCAGTTCTTAGTTTGAAATCTGTTTGGTTTCATGCTGAGCTTAGATCTATGCATAAAGTGTACTAGAGAAATGACCGCATTGAAGCAGAGCAAGAGCAGCAGTTATGTCATCCGGGCGCGCCAAGAACCGGAACACCCGCATGATTGACAGCCCTCGGCTCCAATGGCGGAGGGCTGCCACGCCTCCCCAAGCCTCACTGCGCCCGAATCGCTCCATTTTAGAGCGATTCGGGATGCAAGGGCGGGCGGGCGGGCCCAGCAGCAGCTCGCCCATCCTCCGGAGAGGCGGCGCGGCCTGGGCCCTCCGCAGAACTAGTGGAATGGCGTACCGAGCCGTTCCGCCTGGATGACGCCTCTGAAGGGCAGTATGTGCTACCCAAGTGTATGAACACTCTCCTGGGTATCATTTCAGAAATACTCCTGTACTTGGTATAGAGCAGTGGTTCTCAAACTTTTTAGCATCAGGACCCACTTTTTAGAATGACAATCTGTCCAGGACCCACCAGAAGTGATGTCATGGCCGGGAGTGCCATCATTGTGATGCCAGAGCCTGAGAATGCAGCAATAAGCTGAGTTATTTCTCAGCCATTTTCCAATAGCAAAGTGAATCAGAAAGCAAACTATTTACAACCTTGACACAGGCAAAACAACCACACAGCCCTCCCCCTTTCCACCATCCCATCTTCCCATATTTTCAATATGGCTGCTCTAGGTGCTTCCCAACCCACCTGAAATTGGCTTGCAACTGTCTCGACCCACAGTTTGGGAGCCACTGGTGTAGCGGATACTCCCGTATGCTGGTGCAAAGTATTGTGTAGAGCAGCAATTTTCAACCACTGTGCCATGGCACATGGATGTGCCACGAAGAATTTGCAGATGTGCTGCAGGGGTTTGGGGAAGGGCCATTCATTAGTAGGGTCATTGGGAGATGTGAGCCACCCACCAGCAGTGCGGTGTGCCTTGTCAATTGTACAAAAACTGATGGCGTGCCTAAACAGTTTTAGCACTTTGCCGTGAGATGAAAAAGGTTGAAAACTAACTGGTGTTGAAGGCACAATGTCGTTGCCAACTTCCTCCAAGTTCAGCAAGGAAGTTTAGATATTTCAGGAACATCCTTAATCTAATTGACCTAGCACACTGTAATTACTCAAAAGGAGTTGTTACGGTGCAGCATCCCGCTATAATGACTCTCGAATTACTGTTGTGTTTGGGGGATGTGCTGTGGAGATTCATCAAAAGTGCTGAGGGCCTGACAAGGCTCAATGCATTTTCAGCACACCTCCAAGTGCCCTTGGGTCACCTTGATGGCGAAACAGAGAAAAGGAATAGGAAGGGTAGCTGAAGGCTCTGCAAAGAGCTTGTGCTGAGGCTGAAGACTCTGCAAAGAGCTTGTACACTTGGCACCGCTGGGATTTTTGGACATTTTGGGAAACGGGTGGGGGGGGGGGGTAGTATCAGAAAATGGAACCGAATCCACAAATATGTAGGCAAGTCTTAACCTGGTGTGGAACAGGAGAAAATGAGATCTTTTCTGGAAAAGGAAGGTGCTCCTCCTTTTCATCCTTAAAGAAGATGCAGTAACATCAAATCAATGAAACAGTAGGCCTTGATAATCCTGAAGATTTCATTCTAATATGGAATCACTTCTCAGTTCCCTAAAACATTTCAAGGCAAAGACCGAAGTTTAGTGGCTAAGTACATGCTTTACATACAGAAACCTCAGTGCCTGACATCCCCAGATAGGGCTATCTGAAAACCCTAGAGCAGTGGTTTTCAAACATTGTAGACCAGGACCCACTTTTTAGAATGGCACTCGTGTTGGGACCCAACGGAAGTGATATCATTAACCTGGAAGTGATGTCACACTAGACAATTTGGTCATGAGGAAACCTTTACCTTATGATGTAAAAGCACTGAACTAAAAACAATTTTTAAAAAAAAACTCACTTGAAAATTCAAACTCTTAATACTCACAAAAGGAATATAGCAAAAGTAAGGTCTACAGGTTCCACGATGGCTGCTCCCAACTTTCCGTGACCCACCTGACATCAGGTCGTGACCCACCTGACATAAGGTTGTGACCCACCAAGTGGGTCCCGACCCACAGTTTGAATAACACTGCCATAGAGAACCACCATAGTCAATGGTGTAGACAATATTGTAACCAGTAATCAGACCCAACCTAACACAGCAAACCCTAGCATGCTTGCTCAAAAGTGCCACTGAGTTTAATGGGTTTTACAGTCCCTAGTAAATGAGATTAGGATTACCACTGTCAGCATCTTCCTATCATCCATTGGTTTAACCTTTATTTTTAGTACTCAAAAAAGACACATCACACGAGAGCTGAACCTTCTTCTATGTCAGGGCATTTAGGTTACCATTGCATGCTTTCATAGCATCAGATCCTACGGCAGCACTCTTTATTTCCTTTTGTGATTCCCATTATATTCCAGCCCATTTGTGTCTACTCACAAGTAGGTGCCAGTGAGTTCAATGGGATTGCTATCTATGTTCCAATGAAGTCAATCATGAGAACTCTTATCTCGTTGAGCTTGACCAACATTCTTTGGAGACAACCAAGTATCTTCAATATACCCTTGTTTTATTTTGCTTGATACACTACACAAATATTTTTTTTGAGTAATTGAAGGCAATTAATGCAATTTTTTTTTGAATTGGAAAGCATAGAGGGGGACTCTTTTAATAAGCAGTGTTCTTTATTCAAATATCACCCACAAAATGTCACAGAAACCTTCAAATGAAATGTTATTGTGCATTAGGCAGCAGTTACATTTTACAAGGCAATTTCTGGCTTAACGTTTTAAAAATCACTACAGGCTGTTATTTGAAATTATACTCAAATAAATGGAAGTTTTTATGAGCTGCTTTCCAATAAAGTTTTACCAAAGGTGCAGAAATAGTGTTTAAATAAATAGTTATTGCATGCAGTTAATACAGTGCTTATATTTAACGTGGTAAATTATACGAAGCTTAATTAAAAGCAAAAATGTAACATGAACATATTTTGTATATATGCATCAGTATGAGTATCTGTGCCTCTGTGTACACACGCACACACGCACACGTGCATGCATGCATGCACACAACACATTAGAATGTGTGAGCTTCACTTATTTCTTCACTAAGGGGGAATATTGCTAGGGTTTTTATATTTCATTTATGGCCCACTCCTATGTTTTGTGTTCAGTGGCATAGCTACAGGGAGACTGTGCGGTAAGTACTGCAGGTGCCACAATGTGCCGTGTAAGCAGCCCCTTCCACTCACCATCAGAGCCGTGATGGGCAGGGACGACAATGCCTGTATGTTGCTGTCGCCACCTGGAATGGCTCCAGCAGAGAGTGGGAAGGGCCCCTTATGCTGCAGCCCCTGCAGTACTTGCCACACAGCCCCGCTGTAGCTATGCACTGCCAGAACTCATTTTCCAGCAGCCCAAGGCCTTTTGCTGTGGCATGAAAGCCCAGGCCGAAGCCACCGTCATGTTCTGCTGCATGTAAGAGAATGCACAATGCACACAGCAGCAGCAGCAGCTGGAGCCTCCGTTGCTCTTGGTGGTAGGGGAAGGATTGGAAGATTTTTGGAGCATGGAGCATGGGCAGGGGGCATGCTGGGGGAGGGAGGTTATGGCAGTGAGCCAAAAATAAAGCAGAGACTTGCTGAAGAACATAGACGTGAAGATGTACCAACAGTCTAGTTCACACAGCCACCCCAAAACAGACTGAATTTGTGGAATGGATAGAGCGGAGGAAGGGAAGCTCTTTTCCCTCTCACACAACACCAGAACCAGGGACATCCACTTAAAACGAGAGCAGAGGCAGATCTAAGGCAAAGCTCTAAGTGTTGCAAGAAGCCTTACCCTGTCATGTAAATCCCTCCTCTCCCTTGCTGCTGTAGCCAGTAAGCAACGCCAAGATGTTGCTTTTCCCTGTGAGGATTGGTTAAAACGGTGCAGGAGAGCTAAGGAGAGGTAAGTGGTAATTTCCACTGCAAGGTAAGGCTTCTTGCAAAACTTAGAGATTTGCCCTCCCTTAGATCTGCCTCTGAGAGAGAGAGAGAATTAGAATTAGAATTAGACAAAAGAAAATATTTCTTTACCCAGCATGCAATTAATCTGGAACACCTTGCCACATTGGCAATACCACTTGGCCTAGTTGTCCTTAAAAGGGAATTGGACAGATCGATGGAGGAAAAATCCATCCCAGCTTAAAAGCCATGACGACCAGTGGTGGGATTCAGGGGGTTCGCCCAAGTTCTATAGAACCGGTTGTTAAATGGCCGGGCCCCGCCCACTCGCTTACCTCAGCTGGCTTCGGTTTTTTTTTGGCTCCGGCTATGATGTCATAGAGCCAGTTGTTAATTCATTTGGATCCCACCACTGATGATGACCCTACGCAACCTCCAAGATTTAGAGGTACCCTGGTTTTGAATGACAAAAGCAAAGGAATGGCAGAAGTTATATAGCTATCTTGTTGTCTTGAGTGCTCCCTAAGGCATCTGGTGAGCCATTAGGAAATACAGGAGCCTGGACTGATCCAGCAGGGCTCTTCTTACAATCATGATATGATATGGGCTTTTCTTCTTCAGCTGAACAATCCTTGTGATGGCGAAGATGCCCACCCTACAGTTGTACCTAAAAACAGATAACAACGTAGCTGTATTACTTACTTTTTTTCTAGTTTTCTCAATGCCAACAAAGGAGCAGCTTGAATCTATGAGCACTAGTATGGAAGAGATTAGGTAAGCTACTTTCCCGATACATCGTTACTTCAGATTACCAGAACTGTTAGTCATGTCACTGTTGCTGCTGGTAATAGGCCCAGACAAATTTTAAACCCTCTCATACTGAGATACCTTCAGTGGCACGGCAGGCTTGGGGGTCTCCCCTGGGGCCATTTAGTTTGTGATCAGCTTTAAAGGCTGTGTTTTCTTATTGATCTCTTGTCTCAAAATGTCAACAGGTGTAAAGTCTACCTCGAAACATCTCTGTTGCCGAACACTTCACACTAGTCAAGGGAAGAATTATTTATGAACAATGCACTCCCTTGCAGACAAAGAGGTGGGAGACCACATCACCCAAACGGCATCGAAAAGCAAGCATACAGCCTTGTGGGTTTATTGTAGGTCGATGGAAACAATATATGCCAATATTTTGAACACCTAATTGCTGCCAGTCTCAATGTCACCTGGTTTGTTTTTTTCAAAGCACTATATTCTAATTCAGTCGTTCTCAAACATTTTAGCACCGGGACCCACTGAAAGTGATGTCATGGCCGGAAGTGCCATTATTGCGACGCCAGAGCCTGCAATGCAGCCATAAGTTGGGTTATTTCTCAGCCACTTTCCATGACTCAGAAAGGAAAAAGCCTATTTACAACCTCGAGGCAAGCAAAACCACCACACAGCCCTGCCCCTTTCCAGCATCCCATCTCCCCATCTTTTTCAATATGGCTGCTCTACATGCTTCACAACCCACCTGAAATCGGCTCGAGCCCGCTGTTGGGTCCCGACCCACAGTTTGGGAGCCACTATTCTAATCATTTAAAAAGAACTGCAGTGTAGGCTCGATTCAGTAATACCTAAGTGGAAAAGACAGCTGCACATAGCAAGCATTGTGCATGGCATTTTGAGGTGGATGCAACATCTTTCACTTGTGGAAATAGCTGTATAGGTCCTCTCCCTTGCCATCATAGCCAGTCCATGCGGTGAAAGCAATGCCTCCATGTTGGTTACTGGCTATGATATTAGGGAGAGGAGTGGTTTATACAGCAAGGTAAGGCGCCTTGTAAAACATAGTGCCCCATGAACGTGCCCTTGCCCCAGGGAGGCTCCTGAGTGCTCCAAAGCTGCACTGGATTCAGCACAGGCCAGCCAGCCTCACTGTTGCAGCGCAGTTGAGGATTAACATAAGAACATAAGAACATAAGAAGAGCCCTGCTGGATCAGGCCAAAGGCCCATCTAGTCCAGCTTCCTGTATCTCACAGCGGCCCACCAGGTGCCTCAGGAAGGCATGAGACTACAAGATGCTTGCATCCTGTTGCCACTCCCTTGCACCCGGTACCAGTAGCCCACCACCTTTGTAAGGAGGTTGCACAATCCATCATTGCCTATAGCCCACGATGGACCTTTCCTCCAGATATCTGTCCAATCCCCTCTTGAAGGCATCAAGACCAGATGCCATCACCACCTCCTGTGGCAAGGAGTTCCACAGATTAACTACCCGCTGGGTAAAAAAGTACTTCCTTTTCTCTGTTTTAACTCTCCCAACCCTCAGTTTTAGCGGATGCCCCCTGGTTCTGGTGTTTTGAGAGAGGGAAAAGAACATCCCTCTATCGACTCTATCCCTTCCATGCATAATTTTGTATGTCTCAATCATGTCCCCCCTCAGGCGCCTTTTTTCTAGACTGAAGAGCCCCAAACGCTGCAGTCTTTCTTCATAAGGGAGGTGCCCCAGCCCCGTAATCATTTTTGTCGCTCTCTTCTGCACCTTTTCCAACTCCACTATGTCCTTTTTAAGATGCGGCGACCAGAACTGGACACAATATTCCAGGTGTGGCCTTACCATCGATTTGTACAATGGCATGATAATATTGGCTGTTTTATTCTCAACCCCTTTTTTAATGACCCCAAGCATGGAATTGGCCTTCTTAATTGCTGCCGCACACTGGGTCGATACCTTCATTGAATTGTCCACCAGCACCCCGAGATCTCTCTCCTGAGTTGTCACAGACAGCTCAGAACCCATTAGCCTATAGGTAAAGTTTTGGTTTTTGGCCCCAACGTGCATCACTTTACATTTGTCTACGTTAAAACGCATCTGCCATTTGGCTGCCCATTCCTCCAACTTGGAGAGATCATTCTGGAGCTCTTCACAATCCTTTCTGGTTTTTACCACCCGGAAAAGTTTTGTGTCATCTGCAAACTTAGCCACCTCGCTGCTTATCCCTGTCTCGCTGCTTATCCCTGATTGCGCCCTGAGATACTGAAAGGGATAAAGATAGTGATGTCATCTGGTAATGAAGAATGGGAATCCTGGGCGGGACTTACGCGTAATTGGTAGCCCATCTGTTCCATTCCGCAGCTGCCCTGGCCTCGGGGGGGGGGCTGCCCCTGGTTGGCACGCCCCACTGCTGCTCGCCCAGGCACCCGGCGCACCCCCCACCCATCCCCCTGGCGAGCAGGCGCCCCGCCAAGGCCAGGGCAGCCGCAGAACGGAACGGACGGGCAGCCAATCACGCGTAAGTCCCGCCCAGCATTGCCGTTCTTAATTACCAGATGACATCACTGGATAAAGACCTGTGATTTGGGGCAGAAATGCTAAAAGTATTAAGAGGAGACTGGGAGTGCAATTCTAAAATGAGTTTGGCCGACATAAACTAAGCCAGCAAAGTTTGGCCAGCACAAGGGACACAGTAAAGTATGTTTGGACCACTCTCAGAGTCAGAGAGGCCAGCACACTGTTGTGTGCCATCTCCCCTGACTCCGAGAGTGGTCCAAGCATGCATTATGGTGGCCCTTGTGCTGGCCAAACTTTGCTGGCTGAGCTTATGCTGGCCTAACTCCAGTTTAGGACTGTGCTCTGAGAACTTGGGATAAAGCTTGTGATTTGGAGCAGGCAATATTAATGCAGCAGCATACACTGTTGGCTGTTAAAAGTTGGCTCAAAAGTAAGGAGAATAGCCTTGCAGACGCCTTGTTCATAGAAAGCTCCTGTAGAGAATGGCAAATGTTTTGGATACTAGCTGCTCAAGCTGACCTAGGGAAGAATGAGGTAATTTCAAACAGCGCATGCTTAATGAACAAGTGAATAGTAACTGGACCGCTTCCGGGGTCCCAGTAACTCATCTGAATGCACATGCAATGTATGTAAAAAGTAGGTGAAGGGTGGGGACACATGATTAGGGGATAATATGTACAAGCCTCTCTTATGCAGCGATGGATATGGCGCTGCTGAGTCGGTCTCGCCATTCCAGCGCTGCATAGGATTGCGCCAGTGATGGGGATGAGGAAGCGGAACGCTGGGCGGGACTTATGCGTGATTGGCAGCCCGTCAGTTCCGCCGCCTGGCCTCGGGGGGGGGGCTGCCCCCATTTGGCGCGCCCCACTGCTGCTTGCCCAGGCACCTGGCACCCCCCCCACCTGTCCCCCTTGGTGAGCAGGCGCCCCGCCGATGCCAGGGCAGCCGCGGAATGGAACAGACGGGCAGCCAATCACGCGTAAGTCCCACCCAGCGTTCCGCTTCCTCACTCCCAGATCCCGTCACTGGATTGCGCCCTATGTATTATTCGAGGAGGTGGTTTTGGTCCTGTCCTTTTACCGCAGTAAATAATCCAACTGCAGTCTCTCTTTGTGTAGTATTTGGTACAGGAGTGTTTGATCAGGGGGATCAAACACTCCTAACATTTGGTGCATTGCCCACTAGGTCAGAGGGATCACACGTTCCTAACAATACATATTACAATGATTATTCATTATTATTACATATTCTTTTTGTTCACTGATAAAGTCCTTTTAATTTCAGTATCTTGGCACTCCTTCTTTCGTTCCTTTGTCTATGTGCAATTGTGCTTGAGTTCATGTTGGAACACTGTAGGCATTGTTCATCATATGTGCATGATATATGCATGATAGTCCTATCATGCATGATAGTCCTATCAGCTATCTTGAGCATAGGAGATCATTTCCCGTTTTTCATATTCTACTATAGTTGTTATCAAAGACATTTTTTTTACTTTGTACCTTAGGATCCTAAAGATAATGCAATGCTGTTGTTTGCACAACATAACATGAATAATTGTATTTTGTTCAAGAGAACAATTTTATACACTAAAGACATAAGGAAAAAAAAAATGAAATGTGAATTGTGTAGTACTTATAATTCGGATTAATCCTAGGCTCATTTAACAATATCCTGATATGTGAAATGCATCTCATCAAGAACCCGTAAGGCTATCTAATAAATCAGACTGAGAAGGTCATACAAACACCATGATTAATAGTGTAATGACACACACATATTTTAATTGAGAAAAAAATTGAAAATATCCCCTTTCTGTAATAGTTTCAAAAGTTCACTTAATTAAGCATAGTTGGTGATTAGCTAATTAATTTCATGATAACCTTCATTATGCGCCTATATTGCAGTCAGTGCTTTATCCAAAGAACATGAACGCTGGCCTTTTGTATCTTATGTTTCGCCAGCTGGATCTTTCCTGAAAATATTTCATTTTAGTGAGTCACAGCCCAATCCTGAGCTGCCTGCATCCAGTTTTAGCCAGGCAGCCACTGGTGGCTCCTCAAAGAAAGGGGACATTCAGCTGCACTCACTATGTAGACGGCATAGAGGTGAGGGCCTCCGTGTCTGGCCACACAGTCCAACATGGAGCAAAGGTTGCTTGCTGGCCCCATCCTCTGCTCTGCTCCCCCCAGCCCAGGGACACCCTCCAGCCCCACCGGAAAGGAGCACAATGCCAGCAAGGGTTAAGCCTACCACTCACCAGTTGATGTCTCTAGGCGTTGCGGAGACGGCATTAGAACAACGTGGGCAGTGAGCCCTTACCGCCTGCATAGGATGTGGCTTACGGCACATTGGTGACCCCAGAGCAGGCAGTAAGCTTGTAGTGCCCATGCTAGAGGGCTCAGGACTGAGCCCTCAGTTTGTTTCACTGTTCTCATTTCAATGCATTGTTAGGAGATTTAAAAAAATTTCAACCAACGCTTTCCACAAAGAAGAATATATTGCAAACAAGTTCCCAATTAACACTCAAGCTTGCCACTATAAATTCATCCTACTGTAGGTGTGACGAACAGCCCTATCCTATGCGCCAGGGAAGAAGAGCAGCAATGAAATGGCCACCACTGTATCCTCTGGGTCCAGGGCAGCCACCAGAGTCTCCTTGGGCCAAAGGAACAAGTGTTCCCTTACCATGTGTTGAGCTCCACTGGCAGCAATGGGTCTCTACAGATCAGCGCCCGCTATTTAGTCCTGAGGAGGCCCACGTTGGGCTTTTAGGGGCAGGAGAGGGCATAGGATTCGGCAGCAGACTATGCACCATTCTGCCCTCCCCACCCCAAAAAGTCTCACCAATGGCTGGAGGGAGCACTTGCCACTGGCCACTGCAGCAACATGTCCTCCCGATGCTATGGCCCAGCGCCAACTGGCGCTGGCCTCACCACCAGTGCTGCAGGCTCACTACCAGCACCAGAGAGCCTCATGGCCAGTGGTGGGATTCAGGGGGTTCGCCCAGGTTCTATAGAACAGGTTGTTCAATGGCCGGGCCCTGCCCACTCGCTTACCCCGGATGGCTTCCGGGTTTTTTTTGGCTCCGGCTATGACGTCATAGAACCGGTTGTTAATTCATTTGAATCCCACCACTGCTCATGGCACTTTTGCAATGGTAATTGCCAGGGCAGCACAGGGGCTGCCAGCACTGCCCCCCCGGCATAAAATCAGGCCCTAAGCCTACAAGCAATGTCTGTATTTGTATCTTTTTTTTTTCCATCTGGTGTGAGCTCTATCAAGCCAACTCGCACCAGAAATAACCTCATCTAGCTGTTGTGAATTTAATGAACGTGCGTAACTATAAACAGGCGATGGCTGGAAAAGATGAATAATTCTTCTAAATGAATAATTCTTCAGAATGAATAATTCTTCAAGCAAGCTGTGATTTCTGCTATACTTGATTATCCTCATTGCACATAACTAGAAGAGGACGTTCTTTCAGGAGACGGAAAATAACTTCGTTCTCTAAAAAGTTCTCAAAGAACAATCGTCATCCCAGATACGACAGGACATTTCCCATGTAAGTGTTTGAAGTGGTAGCGTTTGGTGGAATCTCCAGATTGTGCTCTAGTTAAAGTTTGGTGGGCCCTGATCTCAACTGCCTGTTCGGATGAACATTCAAATGGTGCTCCCTATTCAGAGTTGGATTTTAGATGCCTGGCTCTGCTGTTAGAGGTAGTGCCTACACCACCAGAATGAGAGCTCAATCCTAACCTGGAGTTAGGCCGGCACAGTTAGGCCAGCAAAGTTTGGTTGACACAAGGAATACAGTAAAGGATGTTCGGACCACTCTCAGTACAGGGCACAATCCTAAACAGCGCCGGACTGGCGAGGCTGATGGGCCAGCACCATATCCGACGCTGTTTAGGAGAGGCAGGAGCCTTCCTGCGGCAAAGGAGCATGCGCTCCCTTACTGTAGGGGAAGCTCCAGCCTCCCCTATGTGGTCCTCGGATCTGCGCCCACTAAAGAGCAGGTGCAGATCTGAGGAGACCACGCGGCCCGAATTGGGGCCTCGCTGCCTTGCCATATGGCCATCTCCCAAGCCTGCCCAGGTCCCCCCTTCCCCTTCCTACCAGTCCCCGTCCCAATATGGGACAGAGAATCCCTTGTGCTGGCTGGCTTCGGCTGACAGGAGGGAAGCACTGTGCGAGCGCAACAGAACCGGCGCTGCCAGCAGTGCCGGTCCTGTTGCTTTAGTGCTAATGTGGGGGTGCTGCTAGCCACTCCAGCATTGGTGCTAATGGCAGAGCGCCGACGCAACAACATTGCGTTAGCGCTCCGCCCCTCTAGGATTGTGCTGCCCGAGTTAGAGAGGCCAGCACACAGACGCGCATCATCCTCCCTGACTCCGAAAGTGGTCCAAACGAGCTTTACCATGGCCCTTGTGCTGGCCCAACTTTGCTGGCCTAACTTGTGCCGGCCTATCTCCAGGTTAGGATTGTGCTCTAAGTGTTCTGGCAGCGCTAGACACTTTCTGGCTATTGTAAAAGGCAATTCACTGGAGGCAAAAGGCAATTCACTGGCAAGGAGGTGGTGGCCACGTAGTACCTTCTACGGCCAGCACTTCCTCCACTTGCAGGTACTTCGTTGTGAACCACTGAGTGGCCAATAGATTTTTTTCCATTGACTGCTCAGTGGCCTACAATTGCTCCAAGCATGCTACCCCCCAGGCATGACACCCAGGGCTTTGTACCCCCTGCTCCCATAAGTTCACAAGTGATCATACGGCTGGCACTTTCAGCATTTGCAATGCCAGTCACCTATTTGGAGAGGACTGATTCCTCCATCCTTTATCCCTCTCCACTTTTTTGGTGGGGGGTACTATTAAACATGACAGCAATATTGTTGCTTAGAAGGTGAGTTCCTTGCATACAACTTACGGTCTTGGTGACGATCTCTTGTGAGGAGCACTTGTATTTTTATTTTATTTTACTAACTTGTCCTTACCCGGCGTTGCCTGAGTATTTATGTATCCCAAGCTTCTATTAGACAGGAAAAGGAATGAATTCTATCTATAGTGTAAAATTGAAGTAATTTTATGTACAGGAAATTAAAAGTATAAGTACAGTATAAAAATTATAAAGTAAAATCTTTTACAAATTCACTATAATATTAATTTAACTCAGAACTTGATTATAAACAACATTTTTAGTTTCACCTCCAGGAGCAAGAATACATAAATCCTTGGGTGAACCCACCCTTGAGCAAGCAACATAAAGTTGTCAGTGGGAGAAACATGGAGATCTCAAATCCACTCTGCAGGACTTAATAGACTGCCCCTGTGACTTGTCGATCGTGATCGAGAATGCAAGTCTCACTGGAAATTGTAATCTCTTAAAATTAAAAGGGAGATCCGTCGGAATGAGTGTTATCCGTGGGACAAAAACTGTTTCACCCTCTCCCTTTCTTGTTAAGATAATCGCTTCAATTACAGTACCCAGCATCTTCTTGACACACAGCCTTGTGCCGTTGCAAAGTTTTGGCGGATCAAGGTTCCGTAGTAAAATAATTGGAGATCCCACTGTAAATCAAAGGCAATCCAGCCGGATCAAATGAGTTTAGGAAGTCTGATGGGAAATTGATGACCTCATAGGCATCTACTACGGTATCGATAGCATTGTATTCAGTGACTACGCCTGGTAACATGCCAGGTATTTGATTGGAGTCCAAGACCGGGGCATAATGATTTCTAAAAATTTCCAGAAGGTTCTACAGAGTTCTATTCATTCTATTCAACTACACTTGGGCTTAAATGTCATTGGGACTGTCACCCATCAGCTTAGCGACCCCGAAAACTATGGACTTGACACTAATGTTAGTCAATTTGGGAATTTTATTTTTCACCCCTTCTCACCCCCCATGCTGATGGGGGCTGAACATGGACTTAAACGGCATAGGGAATGTCACTAATCATCTCAACGACCCTGAAAACTATGGGTTTGACAGTAATATCAGTCGTTTTCGATTATTTTTACATGTCACCCCCTTCCCACCCCAACTCCTAGGGGTGCTAGGGGTGTCTCACCCCCACAGTATTTCTTTCCAGATTGTAAGTCATATGTGTACCATGTTTGGTGTAAATTGCTCCAGGCATTCCAGAGTTATGCTGGAACATACACTCTTGTCACCCTTTCTCACCCCCCATGCCGATGGGGGCTGAATGTGGACTTAAACGGCATCGGAAGTGTCACCGTTCATCTCAGTGGCCCCAAAAACTATGAACTGGACAGTAATATCAGCTGTTTTTGACTATTTTTACATGTCACCCCCCTTCCCACCCCAACCCCTAGGGTTGCTAGGGGTGTCTTCCCCCCACAGTATTTCTAGAAGTGGGATGAGTTTTGAAATCTGAAATCAAACGGTGTCCTCTATGCCATCATCAGCGTGCTGCAGATATTCTATTTCCAAGCACTGTATCTTGCACCCCTTCTCATCCCCCATGCTGATGGGGGCTGAACTTGGACTTAAATGGCATCTGGAGCATCACCATTCATCTTGGTGACCCTGGAAACTATGGATTTGACACTAATGTAGGCCGTTTTCGTTTACATGGCACCCACTTTGCACCCCCACCCCTAGGGGTGCTGGGGTGCCTTACCCCCGCAGTATTTCTTTCCAGATTGCAAGTCATACGTGTATCAAGTTTGGTGTAAATTGCTCTAGGCGTTCCAGAGCTATGCTGGAACATACACACATACAAACACACACACACACATACATATGTCCTCATATCTTACTGAACGCTTCCTGTGCCTAGGAATGTGTTTCATTAATTCCTAGAAAAAGGTTAACATGCTTAAATGGCTCATGATTGATTTCCTACCATCTTCTTGCTGGGACAATTGTAGAGTAGGCTGAAATATAATTGTATCCAAATCCTCCTGACTTGTAGGGTTCTTGAGAATTTCAGAAAACCTATTGTCCCAGAGAACGAGTTCTTTTTAACACCTTAAGTATGACACTCCCAGCAGTGTAAATCAAAAAATGAAAATAGCAGACTTGAAGCTAATTACAACAATCAAACTAGTAAATTGGAAATGAGCAACAATAAATCACTTAAATATGTACAAATTTGAAATTAGCAGATTTCCAGAGCCAAATAAGTATAGAAAGCACATTCATATTCACGGTTTCATCTGGAAATAGATGGCATATGTAACCCCTTATAATTTTGTGTAATATTTACACAACATTTTTTGGGGTTAATGTGCAACCCCTTATCATTTCCAAGAAAAACAAATGCCAAAATCTAACACACCTTATGAGGTGCCCTATTTTATTACAGTTGTGTATTATAAGTATTCTCCTGCCAACCTAGCAGTTCAAAAGCACATGAAAATGTGAGTATATAAATAGGTACCACTCTGGTGGGTAGGTAACAGCAGTCTGTGCGCCTTGGCATATAGTCATGGCAGCCATATGACCACAAAAACTTGTCCTTGGATAAACGCCGGCTCTTAGGCTTAGAAATGGAGATGAGCACCGCCCCCTACAGTTGGTCATGACTAGACCATTCGGTTGGGGGAAACTTTTACCTTTTTATTATAAGTATTGCTCACAGCCTACTGAAACAGTCATTTTAGATGTGTTCATTTGGTTCCTTCCCAATATATTGATGGTCTCAAGAAGTCATAGCCCATCATAGACTACATGCTCTGTGTGCAGAAGCTCCCAGGTTCAATCCCTGGCATTTCCAGGTAAGAATGCAAAAGACCCCTTGCCTGAGACCCTGGGGAGCCTCTGCTAATCTGAGTACACCACACCAGGCTTTTTGACCCAATAGTCTTACAGTCTATAGTCTATCTTCCAATTCTATTTGTGCGGCACCAGCAGAATGTGTGCTCCACCAGCACGCTCTGTTGCAAAAGTGCTGTGACAGTAGCAGGCACACTGGTGAGAAGATCAGAGCCTTCCTGCATGGGCCGGCAGCCACCAGGTAAGTCCAGTGCAAGGTCGGTGGGAGGGCAAAGAAGGAGTGGAACTGGGTAGGAGAGGGCTGTGATTGTATGGTGGGTGAGCAGATCAGACCTGGGAGAGGATGGGATCAGTGGCACTGATGCACACGGTAATGTAACCCCCTTCCCAGGCCTGATCCGCCTGCATGGATCAACTCAGACTTTCATCAGTGATAGCGCTGGTCAAGATCCATGTTAACCCATTGTGGCTGCTGGGGTTTACCCGGGAGCAAGGGGGAAATGTTCCTTTACCTCAAAGAGACCTCCAGCAGTCAAAATCCCCCCAGGATGCAGGATATCCCACGCGGGCACCGCTGCATGGCCACATGGGGATTTAGTTAGGATTGTATTGTATGTTCTTCAGCATATGTCTAGTACTGTCAACAATGCTGATCAATTTGGGTAGGAAGAGATTCTGGCTGCTAGTCTTCCCAGTTTCAAAGAGGAGATCAGTGTTGGAGTGAGAACACTAATCATGTTTTCAGCTTGTGGGTGTGGAGAAAGCACTCCCCTGGTCACGTTTCTCCTGGTGAGACATTTGCATGTGTACAACATCCCTTCCAAAGGAAGATGCTTGTTCTGCATGCAGATCACTCTTGCTGGATCAAGGCAAGATATGCTGGTGTTGAAATTGCCTATACAAATAAGGCTGTGCTTATAGAAGTCATTATACGTTCATCTCATGTGCACTCAGAAAGTCTTATTAATGCTGTGATCCGGCATACATCAGTGTGGTTTTCACTGTGCCTTGGTTCTCATGTCATTTCATGTGATGGGGACACGAAAAGTAGCACTCATCCTGTTAACTATAATTAGGATGCAGTGCCACCTCTTGCTAATCCTTAAATCCCTGTGCATGGGACTTCTTCTGTGATCTTTGTCAGTGATTTTTAATATGACAGTTCATTAGTCTTCATTCGTCATGTGTTCACCAGCTGATATTTACGTGAAACCTTGAATTATCATCTCTGTTTGCCCATGAACACTTCTGAAATGCTTGAAGTTTGGGAGATTTCCCTCTCTCCCTTTTGTACACACAAAGGTATAGGAATCTGTTCTGCTCTTTGGTTGTCTTTCTGTTCTTTGATCCATCTTTATTGCATCACAGTGGTGACAGCAACCCACCCCGCTGTAAACATGCACCAGGATATTAGTTAAGATCTATCCATTGGAGAAACAAAAGCTGACATTCCGAATTCTTCTGCTGTAGTTGGCACTAGGCCTCCTCTCCTTGCTTCGAGTTTGGGTGTTGCCTGGAATTAAACGTTAAGGATATAACTTAGAGCACAATCCTAACCTGGAGTTAGGCCAGCACAGTTATACCAGCAAAGTTTGGCTGGCACTAGGCACCACTGTGAAGTGCATTTGGACCACTCTCGGAGTCAGGGGGGATGGTGTACATCTGTGTGCTGGCCTCTCTGATGCCGAGAGTGGTCCAAACATACTTTACAGCATCGCTTGTGCCAGCAAACTTTACTGGCCTAACTGTGCGGGCCTAACTCCAAGTTAGGATTGCACTCTTACAGGAATCAGTTTCTGGGGAGGAAAAAAAAATCCCAAGATCAATGGGACTGAGCATATTTAATACGCTGCACACAAAGTCTATAACCTGTTTATGTTCCAAAATGGTTCAATATTTTAAAAAGGTTGCTTTATTTTATAGCAATCAAAATAGTTCTCAAGACAAACTGCAGTGAGAGCTTTCTTTTATGAGTGCAGCATTTAAATTCTCCCAAAGTGAACCACAAAATTCATAGAGCATTTAAATTGGCTTTAGTATCGGACTGTGAGACTTGAAAGGTGAAATCAACATTTCTTTCCTGGAGATCAGATTTGGCTGCT
Source organism: Lerista edwardsae (assembly GCA_029204185.1). Lineage (NCBI taxonomy): Eukaryota > Metazoa > Chordata > Lepidosauria > Squamata > Scincidae > Lerista > Lerista edwardsae. The sequence continues at coordinate 16,158,394 of JAJKFI010000009.1, forward strand.
GTGTAATAAAGACATGAATGAATTCAAAAATCCCAAAAGGCTGGAACTTGAACAGGAGGACTGTATTTTTCCATGTTCCCAATTTCATTATTTCTTGTGATTTTTTTTAGTTTTTTGCCCTTAAAATCATTTCTTCCTTAAGCCTTGTTTAATGTAGCTTTGATTTTCTTAAAAAAAAAAAAAAAAGTATTTCTTCCCCTTTTGACTGTAGACGCAAAGCTTGAATACATGGACCTTGATGAGTAAAAAAAGAAAATAAAGATGAATCCACCCAGCTCTATTCACACCCTGCAATGTACATGTGCAGAAGTGTCTGAATGTGCGCATACCTTTTGTGTGAATGGCTGAATATTCATTTCAAAAGCCAATATGGGGACTGGATTTTTGAAAATATAGCATACAAACTGTGTGTACTCCTGTACTCACTTTGAAGATGTGAGAACAGTAGACATGTTCAGATCAACAATTATTTGTATATTGTAGTCTGATTCTATACCTACACATGGACCATAATGGGAGAAGAAGGCTATTTACGTTAGAAATGAATGAAATATGCCTGGTCCAATTTAGAAATAGTTTGGGTTAACAGAATGCCTGTTCCATACTGTTGCAAAAGCGCCATAAAGCGCTTTGTGACAGAGGAGGGAACCAGCATGCCAGGGGGAAGGTTGGAGCTTTTTCCTGCATGCTGGCAGCTGTTGGGACACCTGCCAGAGAAGGTCAGCACAGGGGCAGGAAGGGCAGGGGAAGGTCGCAAATGTGCTGTAAAGCATGTCTGTGACAATGTACGCCCATGCTGCACTGCGCTCGGTTAGTGCCAAGTCCCAACCTGGGTGGATGGGATGGCTGATGCTCTACCAGCATTGGCTGCTGGTAAGCTCATTTGGGGCAGGGGGACATGGGGAGAGGAGAAACCGGATGGGGGAGGGGCAGGGCAGGGTAGCCCTGCGAGGGGATGTTAGCCAGTGGAGTCTTCCACACCGGATCTTGTCCCTGGCAGTAGCACGGGCAGCCCAATATGGGGATGCTCAATTCACTGCTGGCAAAACAGCTGGCGGTGAGCCAAGGAGCACCATTGTGGGTGGCAGGGCTTTTCCTGGGGGAAGGGGACAAATCCCCGTCTCCTGGGGAGCCTCCAGCTGAGGTTGCAACAATTGTCATTCTGGTACCGCTGCTTTGACGGGAGCCGGACAGTTCCGGATTGGGCTGTTTAACCGTAATGCTGTTTTTCACTTTCCTGCAAATTGGAAATGTCAATGGAAATGAAGGTGAAGATTTCACAGTGGATTGTGTGCCTATTATTGTCATACGTCAACAAGAAATCTTCCATGGGTTTCCCCTTGCAGGGCTACTTTCTATATGAAACTATACCCTCTTCACCCCTGCGCAGTCTTTCTAGTGGCTGTTGCTGGCGGTCTGGCTTTTTTTTAGATTGTGAGCCCTTTTGGGACAGGGAGCCATTTAACTTTATTATTACTATTTGCCTGTAAACCGCTTTGTGAACTTCGTGTTGAGAAGCGGTATATAAGTACCTGTTGATTGTTGATTGATTGATATGACAGGGCTATACTTGATGGAAGAGAAGTTGTTTGGCTTTTCTGCCATTAACTGAGAGCTTCATGTTAACCAGGCGCGCCCGAAGGCCCGAGCGCACCCCATGGCAGGCGCTGAAACCGCGCCCCTCCCACATCGCCCCGCCCCCGTGCGTCACACAGACACACCTCCTTTACCCCGGAAACGCTCTATTTTGGAGCGTAAGGGAGGCATGGGCGGCCGGGCAGGAGGGCCAGAAACTGCACGGTCTCTCCTGGACCGCGCGCAATGGTGCCCCGCTGCTGCCCGGCGCCCCATGGCTCGTGCCATGGGGCGCCACAGGTAAGATGTGTGCCTGATGTTAACCGCTGATGATTCTTAATTGAAAACTTTAGGAGTGCTGGAGAAGGCCACTACGTATGTTATGATTCTAAATACATATAATATGATGTGGGGCCATTATTTTCAGATGAGCTGGCTGGTCCCACAATACCAAGGGAGTCTTGTTAGAGCTAATTGCCTGATCCCTTATTTTTCTTTTTTCTTTTTCCTAAATAGACCACAGCACTGGATTTTAATTGGTTGTTATAGGCCTACTGTTGCCATAAGATCTTTTTAAGTTAACACAATACATTACACCGTTTTTCTCTTCTCAGCCAGAACATACAGTTTTAATAAATATTGTGGTCCTTTCTCATAATGGGGAGAGAAAACTCCTAAAAGGTATCAAGGAAACAGTGTTATAATTACAGAACTGATTTGGTAAAGCATCTCTGTGGTTTCTCAAAGAGAACTATCAAACTGGTGTGGGGTGGGATGTTTCATTTTTAAAAAAATGGTCACTTGTGTTTAATAAGTTAAATCCAAGCCAAAAGTCTCGTGTCTTCATTGGGGTTGTGAGGGTAAATAGGCTACCGCAGAATGCCAGATGCAGGGGAGTGGCATCAGGAAGCAGGCATCTTCTCTCACATGCTCCCTGAGGCATCTGGTGGCTGTGAGATACTGGAAGCTGGACTAGATGGGCCTTTGGCCTGATCCAGCAAAGCGCTTCTTGTTCTTAGATTATTCCATTTTATTTACCTCATATTTCCCTCAGGATTTTACCTCAGAAATTTACCTCAGAATGCCAAATCCAGGGGAGTGTTAGCAAGATACAAATATCTGATTGTCATGTGCTTCCTGAGGCATCTGGTGGGCCACTGTGAGATACAGGAAGCTGGACGAGATGGGCCTTTGCCTGATCCAGCGAGGAACTTCTTAGGTGCTTAGGTTCTTATGTCCTCGTGTACCTAATTTTGGCATTTCCCGCACACCCTCCAACAAGCATGCAAAATAAGGCTTTTGGTAGTAAAGGGCCTCTGTATTAAAAAAAAAAAAACTACTAATAAAATTGCAGCAGGGCAATGAACTCTAAGATTAAAAAAAAAACATCCATGCAGGTCCTGGTTGGGGGAAACAGCTCTAGCTACCTACCTCCCCTGAGTGATCTGGATGCTCCATGGGCATACGACCTGACTCCAGACTCAAACCTATCATTGCCAATCCTGAAGGATCGAGACAGCATGACCGCACCAGCTCACCCAGGGATGCCCAGGTATTGCCCTTGCTACATCCAGTCAATGAGGTCAGCCAACCAGTCCCACTGAGCCAATCAAGTAATGTATGAGCAGCCCTGGTTGTTCAGCTGCCTGTGCTGCCTCCGCTGGACACCAAAATAACACACCTTCCTGCTTGACCCATATGCTGCCTGCCAAATATAAAATGACCAAGTAACAAACAACCTAACAAACAACCCACTGGTCTCACCGGTCTGGGGTAGGTGAAAAAAAACCCCCAACCTTTGGGTTAATCACGTTGGAAGCAAATAGGCAACCAACTAATCTCAGACTGAATCCCACCTGGTGAGTGGGTGGGGATTGCTGTTCTAGTGTTATACCAGCGTTTCCAGATTCTCTTAACAGTGGTTTGAAGAAACTAGGATTCTTGGCCATATCAATAGAGATGGGAAGGAGAGAGATAAAGGAGCAACCCTTCATCCCACAGAGAAGGAGGCCTATTCCATGGCTTGTTTACAGAGCAGGAAACAAGTAAAGTCATCTTTACTTGTGACATAAGGGTTTTTACTAGACTATCTTGTTTTTCTTCCTCAAAGGCGAGCTTGACAAGCCAGCCTACCACCTACGGGCCCACTCTTCCATTCTCTGTATTAGCTATTACTTTCCTTCCATACAAAATCCTCTCCTCTAGGGCAGCCATCAGTATGGTCCTCATCCTCCATCAAGAAGGTCGCACGAGCAATTGTTGCTCCCGAGAGGAGCTGCTGAAAAGCTATGTGGTGTTTGCTTTTCTGGATCGCTTCACTTAAATAAAACTTCAAGCTGGTTATTTAGTTCTTTAAGTGAGTCTCAACGAGAGATTATTCTGGCAGGTGGTCCACTTTGCCAGCATGTCTGATTGGTATAGTAAACCCACTCACTTTTATTCTTGGATGAGTTTTCCTTTTCATTCCATCAGAGGTAGCGCTGTGTAATACAAAATTGCGACTTCTACTTATATACAGATTAAAGTCAAGCCAATTAGGGATGTCCGACAACTGTGTTCTCCATGGTTCTGGCTACATAGGCATACCTATATCTTAGGCAACCGTTTTCAGAATTCATGTTGAAATGTTAGCAACGATGAAAACCCAATGACTTGCTTTGTTCTGCACCAAGGTGAGCAGAATTATCATGAAGCAGGACATATATTTTTAGAATGGCTGTGATATGAAGAATGCTTCAGTGCTGTTCATATTTGGCCTTATCTTTCATCTTTTTGTGTAGTTCATCTCCATATTGTGTGCAATTTCCTTTATATGCCTATTCAGTAGTCTTATTTTTTTTCCCCCGAAAGCCATGCAAATCAATTTCATGATATCAGCATCTATGAACATCAATAGTATCTTCTGAAAGAGTATGTTATTCAAGGACACCTTGAAGCTTTCAATGGTACTGATTTTTGCATGGCTTCTTCCTGTTTACCTTCACTATGTGCATTTGTTGGGTCTGTGTGTCTCTTACACAAGCCCATTTCTTGCTTCCATCAGAAAATGACTGACAGCCCAATCCTAACTAGATTCCACTCCTCAATGCAGCTGCATTAACAAAGTTGCACTGCATCTTACAGGGAGAGCATTCCTGGAGGCCTCTTAGAAGTAAGGCTGCAATGCTAACTAAACCTACTTTCTAGCACCAGGGTAAGGACAATGCTGCTCCAAAGTAAAGGAACAAACAATTCCTTACCTTGAGGAGGCCTCCGTGGCTACTATTCCACTGCAGGATGCAGCACATGTCCCATTGGCACAGCTATGTCAGTGCTGGAAAGTTGGTTGGGATTGCGCCTTAAGGGATGTTTAGATTTGGCATATGCCATTGCTGTTGAGTTACACCCCCTCCCACCTCCCCATCCTGATGCCCCCCTTGATCTACCCTGTTGCCAATTTACGCTGGCAGATATGCAGTCTGCCATTTCCCTTGCACAGCCTTCTGGGCCTTGCCTTCTGTGGCATTCCTTCCACAGAATGGAAGGGCAGCTGCCATCATATCACACATATATACCAGGCCATATATAATAGCTTACCAAACTGGAGAAAAAAGAGTCACAACATCCTACAAACCTGGTGCTAATCCCTAAACTCGGGCAACACTGAGCTGTAGATCTGATCCCCTTGTGCACATCAGGAGAAACTGTGGCTCCCACTTTTTTTGCTGTGGCTCCCACTTTTGCTTGGGCCCTTCATAACATCAATGTTCTTGATTATTGTACAGGCTCTGAAATGGTATCAAAGCCACTGCTATCTCAAATAATTCACATGGTTGTATAATGCAAGCGGGGCTTGACAGAAGTCATCTAGCAATTGCAAATCAGGTATGTCCTTTTCTGACATCTTCCCTTCCTTGTTTAAAAGGTTCCCAGCAATAGCCTTAGCACTGTTGTATTGCAATTTTGCACCCTATGTACAGACATATTGTCTGGTTTTATTACCGCATTAGGACAATTGAGTCTCTTTTAACTTTGCCTATTCACTTTTTATTTACTGTCAGCCCTACAGTAGATGTTTCTTTGAACAGTGGCTTTATATCACAGAACAAGAAAACTCCTACATTTGTATTCCATTTCCAACTCTAAGGTTCCACAGTTCTTTATCTGCCTAATGCAGTATTTCCAGCCTTAGTTAGGTTTTTGCAGCAGCAATTTTGCCTCTGCATGCACTCACACATGCATGCACGCACAATACCCTTCCTTGTGCATAAGCCTATGTAAGTGTGCTTAGGAAGAAGAGTGAAGTGGAAATGTCCCATCTTTTGCAGTGGTATCCAACAGACAAATGTGCAGATGGGTTCCTTTCCCAAGGCCTCTTAATTCGCACATACGAAGCAATACTGCATAAATGAAAGCTGGTTTCTGCCTCCCCTTTCTGGAGATGTCCTCCCAAATGCCCTTGCTTATCATCACAACATTAGGCTTCGGAATAATAGACGGAGCCTGCTGTCTATTTGCTCTTCCCAAAAGATACATTTCCAAGCAGCTTTCACTGTGTGGTAGGTAATGATGACTTTGTACTGGCAAGTCCACCATGCTGGCCCAGTGACAGGTGTAAGCAGGAGATAACAAGCACAGGAAGGCCTGCTATTGCCACTAAGCTGAAGCTGACACTATTCTTGCCAGACAATTTCCTTCGGCCTCCCTGTGCTTCCTCAACTTTGTAATCCCCTAATATGTTTTCTGTGGCGACATTGTGCCGTGAAGTTGCTGTCATATCACACCATAATTGTTCAGAAGGGGGCCAAGAGCCGTTGCCTGCACGCTAATATCTTGGCTGTCTTTGTCAGGCGCCGTTTTTCCGACTGGAGTGTCAGGCTCTCTGGCTCCCGTGCTAAGAAACCGGAGGCACTTTGGACCAGCCTAGTTGACAGGAAGGACCAGGGAGGCAACAGGAAGCAAGCAGAGAATCCCGGTCCTTTCCACAGGGACAGCTCAACAGCAAGTGTTGATTCTGTAGAGATCTCTTTTCACGTATAGGATTTCTACAGGATCCAGTATAGGATCTCTCTTCACGATTGATGTTTTCCCCGAACCTCTTGTTTCACAGAGCTATTCATAGGACAGGAAGTGTGGACTGATGTTTGAACTGACGGTACTGCCTAAAGCGAAACAGGAGAATCTGTGGTCTTGTTTTTCGGCAGGAGACGGAATCTCAGGCTGTGACAAGTTGTTGTACCTGTTCTGGCAGGATGGCGTCACAGTTGAGCTGATTAGTCACCACAAATGAGAGTTGCAGAGAAGTGCAAAAGGCCAACCAACAAAAGAATGGAGTATGACCTTGAGGACCTGTCCAGGCTTGACTTACAATTGCCTGCTGAAGCTTGACGGCATGCACCTGGAGGAGAGAACCACACTGTGAAGGTTACATCTGGGACTGCCCCGTTACGCTTCCTGCCCACCTCTGGCATGCTCTTGGCACAGTCCTGTACCAGCACAGCTAAGCTGGTGCTGGTCCGGTGCATCTGACGGGCAAGGTGGCGCATGGACGCTGGCACTGCCGCTTGCACTGGCCCAGTGACCGAATCTGTGGCGAAGATGCGCCTTACGGCACATTTGCAACAACACTGGTCCAGCACAAGAGCACTGCACTGGCACAACACCAAGTTAGGATTGTGCCCTCAGTTTAAGAATTGGTTTCCCAAATTTGTATTATCTCTAACATTTATGCAGAATTCTGAAATGCTGAAATGCATGCCTCATTCCAAGACCCTCTACCAGTTCTATAAACACGGTTCTGAGTGTGGAAAAGGTAGAAGAAACTATAAGACAGCTGTGATTTTCATAATGCATTTGTTTCCTAAATATATACCAGCATGCCACACAATTGTTGCCTCTTATATGAACAAACAGATCCAACATCCTTTCTAGATTATTTGCAGGCATTGTACATGCTATGAAATTGATAGAGCATGCTACCCAAGCAGTGCAAATGTTTTACGGCTATATTCTGGGGATAATTCATTCTATGACCCCATAACATGTAATTTGAATTTACAGCTGATTGTTATTTACCGCAAATGCAAGTGAAGGGTATACAAATAAAGTCAAGTAGTCAAACCATCAGCACAATGTAGAATTATAAATATCATGCATTTCAAATTCCCCCTTATTTAATACCAACGTCTAATAAACAACTATTGTCAACAATAAATGCAGCATTGCAATTAAATTTAATGCCATTTCCATGGAAATAGCAGCACAACTACATTTAGGCTGGGCTTCTTTCCCTGTGGAACAAATCCTTTGCAAATATAAGCCTGGCCTAATTTGTAGAATTCACATCCTTGAGATCAGCATGAAAAATGAAAACCGAAATTTCAAGGGAGAACTAGGGGTCTCAAGGGGTCGTCTCGGCGACTCCACAAACTACAGATTTGACGCTGATCTCGGCCATTTTCAATCATTTTTATGTGGTGCCCCCACCCCTGGGGGCACTAGGGTGGGTCGTACCCCCGCAGTGTTTTGTTGCCAGACTGCAATGCATACGCATATCAAGTTTGGTGTCAATTGCTCCAGGCGTTCCAGCAGGCCATGGTGGACATTTTATTTTGCACCCCTTCTCACCCCCCACGCTGACGGGGGCCAAACCCGGACTCCAACGGCGTCGGGAGCATCGCCGCTTGTCTCAGTAACCTCGGAAACTACGGATTTGACACCGATTTCGGCCGTTTTCGATTGTTTTTATGCGGCACCCCCTTTGCCAGGGGGTTTGTACCCCTGCAGTGTTTGTCGCCAGGCCATAAGGCACACGCGCGCCGAGTTTGGTGACAATTGCTCCAGGCGTTCCTGTGGGTCACAGTGGGCATTTTGTTTCGCACCCCTTCGTGCCCCCCCCCACGCTGAGGGGGGCAGAGCCCGGAATCCAATGGCATCGGGAGTGTAGCCGCTCGTCTCGGCGACCCCGGAAACTACGGATTTGACACCAATATCAGCCGTTTTCAATCATTTTTACGTGGCACCCCCAGTGCACCCCCACCCCTGGGGGCGCTAGGGGGGGTCTGCCCCTGCAGTGTTTGTCACCAGACTGCAAGGCATATGTGTGCCAAGTTTGGTGTCAATCGCTCCAGGCGTTGCAGAGCCTATGCGGAACACACGCACACACGCACGCACACACACACACACACACACACACACACACACACGCACTCTTTTATATATATATATAGATGGACTAAGGGTGCAATCCTAACCAACTTTCCAGCATTGGGGTAAGGAAATCGCAGCTCTGATGTTAAAGTACTAACATTCCCTGACCTTACGGGGGGCCTCCATGACTACTACTCCACTGCAGGTTGTAGCACATGCCCCATTGGCACAGCTACGTCAGTGCTGTAAAGTTGGTTAGGATTGCGCCCTTAGTATTTTGCACCCCATTAGCTACTGGCAGTAGGGGACTACTTGATTGCTCCATAGTCCTGTGCCTCAATTTACATGCAACATATCATTGAATTTGCAATGACATTGGTGAGGGAAGCCAAGGTTGAAGACGCTTCTTTTTTTAATGGTCCTGATTATCTCAAAGTGATAAGATTCCCAGGATGTGGTTTACAAATCTGAATTTTAACAAGCAAGGCACAACGGGTTATGGAATTTTCCACATGTCAAATTCCAACACATGGCCAAGCTAGTGAAGGGCAGGGGTTGCTAAAACAAAAACAAAGTTTGGACTTTTCTATAAAGCTGGGGTGATGTGCGTGATGCTTCCTTGCCTTCAGCCCAAGCAAAACAATCCAGAGTTGGCCTGGGACGTGTTCACCTGACTCACACCCAACACCATGAACAAGTTTAGACAAAACATGTCAGGCAAGAGTAGCAAAACAGACAGACAGACAGACAGACAGAAGGTTCTCATCTGGAAATCTATAATAATAATAATAATAATAATAATAATAATAATAATAATAATAATAATAATAATAATAATAA
>JAJKFI010000009.1:16171540-16184773 GCA_029204185.1 Lerista edwardsae
CATCATATTTTGTCATAATCTTGCTTTCTGTCAGGGCTGTTTCTTGGTTGTGCAATTGCTGCAGTCCAAGAATGCCGTTTTGCATTCCAGGAGTGTCATTTTATTATATCACACTGATTTCACTTCATGCTTGAGGTTGTCACTTCCAGCTATGACATCACATCCAAGTTAATGACATCACTTCGGCTGGGTCTTGACACGAGTTCCATTTTAAAAAGTGGGTCCCGGTCTAAAATGTTTGATAACCACTGTTTTACTGTAAAGTTCTACTTCTACCAAGTGACCACAAGGCAGATCTGTTTGGCTGTGTTAGTATGTGGTCAGCCTGCCAAACAAATCCAAGCATTTTGAAAAGAGGGAAAGATGCTTTGACCTCTACCACCAACCAAAGGAACAACGGCCACTGGGCAGTTGCATCCTCTCCTTACCCAATAGAACATCATGGCAAAGGAAGCCACCCACAGTCATTGGCTAGCTAGAGGATGGGTAGCTCCAAGGAGCTTGTCAAAAAGAACTCTGCTATCAGTGCTTCCCTGTGAGTATATGAATGGGAGGGGGAAACCAATCTGGTCTCTGCCATCTGTGAGAAGAAAAGGACCACTGGGTAGATGCGCCACTTCTATTCATCCAAACATGAACATCAGCAGGGAAAGATCAGAATGGCCCAACTGGATAGAACTTCCTGTTATAACACACCAATTTGTTCCAGCATTGTTACACTGTTCCCCTCCATGCCCCTTCCTTCTATTCTGTGTCTTGTCTTTTCCATCTGTAAGCCTGAAAGTAGGGCCTGTTCGGTTAGTCATTTAAACTTATGCACCGTACATGCCACCATCAGTCTGTTAAAGTTTTGGTTGATGGGAAATGGATAAAGACCACAGGAAATGAATAAATCCTAAGCAATCCTAAGGTGCTCAGAGGAACAGCAGCACTGAAATGGCTGCTGAAGAACCCTATGGGTCCAGGGCAGCCTCTGGTGTTCTCAGGGCAAGGGAGCATTTGCTTACCTTGAGTAGAGCCTGGCAGTCCCAATGGCTCTCCTTAGATCTGTGCCTGGGCTTCTCAGATCTGCAGCCATGTCGGCCACTCTGGCCAGGGGCATAGGATTCTCTCTCCAACCCCCTTCTAGGACCAGTTCTCCCTCTGGCCAACCCTCCCCCACCTTGTTCTGCCCCTGCCTGCCTTTCCCCTGCCATTCCCCTGCCCCAGCACACCACTGCCCAGTAGTACAACATACTTTCCGGCACACCCGCAGCGACTCCTCCAGACATTGTGGCCCAGCATCGGCAATACACCCATACCACCGGCATTACAGTACTTTATAGCATTTTCACAACACTTGGTGCCAGCAGTATGAGTGTACCACCAGCGCTGAAGGCCCATAGGATTGAGCCCTAAAGTAGGTGTGCTACACTTTTTGGTGTTTGCTGAAGACTACCTCCTGTCAGTGATCACCTTCAACTGGTGTCTGCACAGGTGCACATGGTCTGCCAGCTAAGGAACTGCTGAGGAGCAACCGGCCTTTGGGGGAATGGAATGCTGGTTGAGAGGGGTGGAATTGCTGGCAAAGGCTATCACCCAGTCTCCATAAATCTCAGTAAATGAGGTGATCTTTTTTCACCTCATTCATCTCTAATGGGCAGGAATCCGCATGCTCCTTACAGTGGGGCACCAGTCCCACATATGGTCAGAACTACTCCTGCAGCTCTCCATCCCAGGTGATTTGAGAAACCAATGGGAAGCCCTCTTGTTAACTGCTGTTCCAGGTCTGATTCCTCAGTCAGAGCACTGACAACGCAAGGTTCGCCTTGCCATGCTGGATTCATTCTGTATTTGACCAGAGGTGAATTGGGAATGTGTTGAGTTCTTCGAAGAACTCAACAAATATGGAGCTGGTTCAGATGATATGATTGAGCCATCACCACCCATGAATGAATAAGGGCGTATGCTGTCACATTCTGCTTCTCCCAGTGGCATAGCCAGAGTGGGGACGACGTGGTAGGCATGGCAGGCGCTAACCGTGATGTGTGTGGCCCCTCCCCCGCACTTTCAGAGCCTAACCCTGCTAACTGGGCAAGAGGCCCTTTTCCAAGTGGTGTTCCTCTTATATTTAGCAGGGGGAGAGCAATTGTCCCTCTTCACCCCTGCGTAGTGTCTTTCCTAGTGGCTGTTGCGGGTGGTGTTCTGCATTGTTTTAGATTGTGAGTACCTTTTGGGACAGGGAACCATTTAACTTTATTATTGTTATTTACCTGTAAACCGCTTTGTTAATCTTGTGTTGAAAAGCGGTATGTAAACACTTTCGATTGATTGATTGATTGATTGATCGATCGATCGATTGATTGATTGATTCGGGGCAGCGAGGGAAGTACACAGGCATTCATCGAGCACCTGTGTATTGCCATCACTGCCCTGAATGGCCCCGATGGGGGAGGGGCTGCTTACATGGCACATTGTGGCTCCTCCTGGACTAACCATACTATCCCCCCTTGCTGCACTATTGACTTCTGCTCTTGCGGAATCATCGTCCACAGGTTTAGAAGAAAGGGGATAATGTGCTGGGGAGGGAGTGTGATGTTAGCGCACAGTTCTTTAATTGCATGTGGGTGATGCCAACTGTGACATATCATCCCAACCAGCCCATGGTGCGTTTTTCAGCTTTCTACCATATTGTTATCAGATGCATGCCTGCTGCCTGGGAAAAAAAAAAATAGTGACTTATTAAAATGTCTCCACTGTGAAAATCGAACTGTCACCAAGGTTCATTTGGTGAACTTTTGTCTCAGCGATAAGACAAGCAATTTGATAAATCAGAACAAGATAATAAGTAGGCTGAAATGCCTGAAGTGTTGCAGAGTGCCTACCGATTAAAAGCTATTCCTTTTTCTAAGGATGCTTTGTGCATAATGTTCTGTTTGCATCTCATGACCAGTAGCCAACAGTTCATTCAAATATTGTGCTCATGCGCAAATTAAAAATGATTATTCTTTGTACATCTATTTAGCGCATGCTGCAAATATGCTGTCAAAGCAGGCAGGCAAAATTGGCACTCTGAAATAGAAATTAATTCATGACAATAGAATTGTGTTTTCAGTTTTCTTGATCAAATGTTTTTATTTGCACTGAGATTGCATACCAGTAAAAGTTGGTTGTAGAAAAGGCCGACTTCACGTGTATAGAAGCAATATGTTTGACCCTCATTTGGAAACAGCAAAAGTTACTTTTTGGGTTAGGGGGTCACCGGTTATTCCACATGCATTTTGTGGCATTTACAAATGAACCCCCAGAACAATCAATTGACAATAGAAGCCAGTATGTAACATGATATACTCTGTACACAACCACAATCTTGTAGACACAAACAGAAGCGCACACCCACAAACACATGTATTCCATATGCACATTCACAATGCAGTCCTGTGAGGGTGTACTCAGAAAGAAGAGCCACTGATTTCAGTGGGACTTACTCCCTTATAGGCAGTGATGTCATGCACCCACTACGCACCACTACGCGAGTACCGGTTCCTAGAAGATGAGCTGGCCCCGCCCACTCGAAGCTGACCCCGTCGGCTGGTTGGCTCAGCAGCTGCGCATGCGTACTGCACGCCCGCAGCCGTTGCCTGCACTTTCTGTGAGGAGGCAGGCAGGCAGGCAGCGTGGTGGTGGTGGCAGCAGCGGCGGCAGCGGAGCGAGAGGACCGGATATTATCAGCTGTTATCAGCTGAATATTTTTCTCAAAAAATTAACTTGGTTATGCATCTACACACAATTCTCCCAAAGTCAAAACCATGGGCATTTTCAGCAAGGAAATCAGAATGCACATTGGTTTATCCTGAAGAAATTATCCCATCCCCCTTTGCATCATTATAAATTGCCATTAATAGGTCAGGAATTTGTTTTTAATTCCACTGTCTTTTGAAAACATATGATTGATCTTATACATTCACATCAATCATGAACATTGAACAGAGGGGAGAAATCATCTGCTGTGATTTTTTTTTTTGAGATGAAGAAGAATCTGATGCTTTTTGTCCTGCAAGGAGGGAAAGAAAGGTGAGTCCCTTGAGTGATGCGTCCTTCAAGTGTTTCAAGGAATGTGAAAGATTTTCCCACTATAAACGGACATCTGCAGTCTAAGCTGTGCTTCAGTCAGATGAGCGCGGTTGTCATGTCAAATCTCAACAGGGCTCTCTCTCCTCGTGTTCGGCTAAGTGAAGAAATTCTGCCTGAGCCAAACGAAACATAACCTTTAATATTACATTTGGCGGTACAAGCGTTGGCGACATGTAAGTGAGACTTATCTGCAGATCTCAACGGATTTGGTACAAGGCAGCCTTTCTCCTTTAGAGTTGTTGTCAGCGGAGAGTTCTCCCCCAAAGGGAATAGCAGCTCTCTTTGTGGCTCATGTTACAATCTTGTCAGAGGAGGAAAGTTAACATTACACTAATATACCCATCAGACTGTGTGGGTTCTGGAGTCTGATGTAAGCAAGCACAGTGCCAATTTTTTTAAAAATTTATATTTCCACATCAGAAGGCGGGGTAGACCTTCTTAGAACATTTACCTCCACCAGGGAACTCAAAGGGAAAGGAGGAAGGGAAGAATAAGAATAAAGAAACAGGAAAGCAGTATGAATAGTAAAAAAGGTAAAGGTTTCCCCACGACCGAGTAGTCTAGTTGTGACCGACTGTAGGGGGCGGTGCTCATCTCCATTTCTAAGCCAAAGAGCCGGCGTTTGTCCTGAGGACAAGCTTCCGTGGTCATGTGGCCAGCATGACTATGTTCCAAGGCGCACAGAACGCCGTTGCCTTCCCACTGAAGTGGTACCTATTTATCTACTCACATTTTTAGGTGCTTTTGAACTTCTAGGTTGGCAGGAGCTGGGCCAAACAACAGGAGCTCACTCCGTTGCGTGGTCTTGAACTGCCAACCTTCCCATCAGCAGCTCGGCGGTTTAACCCGCAGCACCACCACATCCCAGTATGAATAGAGGGGGGCATAAAACAGCCCACCCTGTCTTGTTACAGAAAGTCAATTTTCTCCTACAGCAAAAGGAAGACACTTTCCATTATTTGTTCTTAAGTAGGAGTGGATCAGCCAGAGCGGTTCCAGGCTCAGAACATGCCCAGGGGAGGAACCATGTCACCGCGCCCCCGCGTGGCTGCCCCGCCTCTGTGCGTTGCTTGGCCACACCTCCCTGCGCCTGGAATTGCTCCATTAAGGAGCGATACAAGTCCAAGGGACACGGGTTGTTCTGTGCAGTGGTGCCTCCCCACTGCTGGCACCCATTGCAGCACCGTCCCATCGCCTCTGGGGTCAACTGTCCCTTCCCCCCATTCTGAGCAATAACCTGCCACCTGAATTAGGAGACCCTTTTCCACTGAGATGAAATCCTGAAGGAGCAACAGATAACTGGTTCAGATCAGGGGCTACCTAGAGGGGGATCACAGCCCTGAGTTTTGCAAGCATCCACTCCCCCTCCTCTTCGAAGACATTTGGAGCCAACATAGCCTCCGTTTTGCACTAGCCACTGGGAATGGCTCCAAAGAGGAGGGGGAGCAGCTGCTTGCAAAATGTAGTGCTGTGATCCCCCTCTAGATACTCCTCTGGTTCACACTGCAAGGTATCATGGGATTTGTTAGATCCCATGGCACCTGGGGGTTTGGTGGAGTTCAGGTCCTGTGACACAGCTTCAGTGCAACGGGCACCCCAAGATTGCGCTGCCCATGTCGCTCCCTCTCAAGTGACCCAGGGAAGGTATAACAAGATTCCCTTTTCTGACCGTTATTGCCCATGCAACACGGGCACTGTAGAGTCCCTCTCTCATATTCTTTTTGATTGTGGTTTCCATGTGCAAGCCCGGGCTTTGTATGTGGTCCCAGCTTTAGATACCCGATCACACTCCTTAGAATCAAACTAATTTTCCATCTTAATGATGGCCCTCCAGAGGTCATTGAGAGAGTAGCGAAATTCCCAAGTTGAGCAGATCCAGTCCCACGTAAACAGTCTGTATATGTGAGGTTTTGTGTCTTCACGATGCATCTCTGTACATATGAGGATGACTCCCAACTGGGCGCAAAGGGCTATGTGTGTAGTGTTTATGGCAATCAAGGTTTAGTAATCCTAATCGGTAGAAAATGGTTTAATGATGCACTATAAGAAGACTATAGGGACGTGGTGGTGCAATGGGTTAAACCGCTGCTGCTGGGCTTTCTGACCAGAAGGTTGGGAGTTTGACACCACGCGATAGAGTGAGCTCCCGTTGCTTGTCCCAGCTCCTGCCAACCTAGCAGTTCAAAAGTACATGAAAATGCAAGTAGATAAATAGGGACCACTTCGGTGGGAAGGTAACAGCGTTCTGTGCGCTACGGCATAGAGTCATGCCGGCCACATGACCACGGAAGCTTGTCCTCGGACAAACACCGGCTCTACAGGTTTAGAAACGGAGATGAGCACCGCCCCCTACAGTCGGTTACAACTAGACCATTCGGTCATGGGGAAACCTTTACTTTTTTTAATAAGAAGAATTACTTCTTTTTGTCTATCCTAAATCTCTCACCAATCAGTTTCAGAGCACAATCCGAAGTGCTCAATGGGCCAGCACAAGTCCCAATCTGGAGGGCTCATGTGTTCAGGAATCATGTCTCTTATTTTTAAATGGAAGAATTTTTTCTTCTTTCTGCTTCTGCTGGTTCTTCTGCTTTGTATGCTTCACATTGGCTATTCATAAGCAGTTCCCATGATTTATTATGATTCTGTCCCAAACATCTTTTTAAAGCATTTAAGCAAGTAACCGAAAGTTGCTTGTTTTTCGGATTAAAAAGGAGAGAGTTGTTTTTAAAACTATTTTTCTTTCTTTTCCTATCTCGGCCCCATCCAGGGATTTAGATACAGTCTTCTCCATAATCCACATGGCATGAATTGCAAATGTAATCACAAGCATGAAATAGGTTAAAATGCTTCAAAGTGGGGAGATCTGCTGCTTTCCCAAACAAAAGGCACGTTGCAACAAAGGGGGAGGAAAAAAAGGAGCCTAATGGTTTTGTGGAAGAGCAGATCAGTCACTGCGCTGAGAGCTGTGCCACATGGAAGGAGCCAGTGAACCAATGGCATCGTATAAATCTCACTCTCACAAACGAAAAGGGCTCCAATGAACACCCAACCTGCCATTTCCCCACCCTCATTTTCAGCAGCCATTTGCAGATGGGAACGCAGAGGTTTAATCCATGCCTTGGGTATGCATTGAGCATAAGGGCTCCCTTAGTAAAATATGTTGTTTATTGTACTCAGGAGAAATACCTTCATAATTCATTAGGCACTTCTGGGGAATGGAAGCTAGGCAATTAGAGCAAAAAAGAACTGGAGGAACCAAATTAGTTTATCTGCAGTTCATCTTTGTGGCCACAGAGGAGATCGAGAATGTGGCTCTCCTGCTTTGAGATGCTTAGGGCCAGAGAGGAAGTTCTGATGGTTTAGAGTTTGGCTAGTTTGTTGTCGTTAGGATAATTTTCTGAAATTCATTTTACATAAGTGGTATTCAAACGTTTTAGACCGGGACCCATTTTTTACAATGGCACTCGTGCCAGGATCCCCCCGTAAATGATGTCATTAACCTGGAAGTGATGTTGTGGCAGGAAGTGACATCATCAAGGAGAAAGTGCTGTCATTGTAACATAATAAAATGACACACCTGAAATGTACATTGGCATGCTTGGATTGCAGCAATTGAACAACCATAAAACATCCCTGACAGAAAGCAAGATTAGGAACAAATATGATGTAAAAGCACTGAATTAAGAACAATTAAAACAAACAAACCTTCATTTGAAAATTCAAATGGTTAACACTCACAAAAGGGATATAACAAGGCTGCAGTTTCCAAGATGGATGCTCCCAGCTTTCTGCGACCCACGTGACATCAGGTTGCAACCAACCAAGTGGGTCCTGACCCACAGTTCGAATAACACTGTTCTAGAGGTTCAGCGTTAGAGTTAACCATCATATTTTTCAAAAGCGAAACAGCTGTATGTTAGACTCCACATGCTTGGACCATGTGGTATTCCAGGTGTGAGATCCAGATGTGAAACAGTTTCTGGCTGCCCTTCGGGAGGCTTTAGAAGATCCAGTTTATCAAGAAAACCGGAAATGACATTTTCAGGCCTTGAGAAGGCCTGGGTCTGGAAGGGGGCGGGATCAGATTTGTCGGCACATTCCAAATACTATCCCCTTTTCCAGGCCTGATCTACCAACATGGGTCAACTCGGACGTGTCCGCAATTTTGCTGACACAGGTCCAAATTGACTCACAGGGGCTGCTGGGGCTTATCCCAAGCAAATGGACAAATGTTTCCTTACTCCAAGGAGACCTCCATCAGTCAAAATTCACGCCACAGAATACAGCAGAGCTGCTTCAGAGCACAATCCAAACCTGGAGTTAGGCCTGCACAGTTAGGCCAGCAAAGTTTGGCCGGCAGAAGGGCCACCGTAAAGCACATTTAGACCATTCTCAGCGTCATGGAGGATGGTGAATGTCTGTGTGCTCACCTCTCTGATTCCGTGAGTGGTCCATACATATATTACGGTGTCCTTTGTGCCAGCCAAACTTGGTGGTTTAACTGTGCTGGCCTAACTCCAGTTTAGGATTGCACCCTCAGCACGGGAGAATTTAGGTAAGATTGGGCTATATATCTGGTGTCTGAGTTGCAAGATGGCAAGATGGATTCCAAATGGAAAGTGAAATGTGGCCCATTTTGGTCCTCATCATAATCTTTTCACTAGTGCCCACTTCAAATACTTCATGCTCCAATCAAGATCCTCTCTATAGAACTGCATGAACGAAAAATTTAGTTAAAGAGCAATTTATGGACCTGAGATAGATTTTTAGGGGGTTCATTAAAAGCATTCAGAGTTCAGTGAGCTTTACTGACTTACATTCTTGTGCTTAAACAAGTTTTATTGTTCTCATAAAGTTTAATTTTTCAAGGACTAGAATCTGAATGATTGCAATAGGGCTGTGGCCACGCTTTTATTTTTATTTTTTTGGATACTGCAGTGATCCTTCTCCACATCTTGCACAGCCAGGGCATAAAACTAAAAGATGATTCATAGAAAATTCTTCATAGCTTCACAATGGACAAGGCAGACATGCAAACAACTGAAACTAATAAATCAAGGGCTGGTTCAGCTGAAAGGTTTGCCCCTCTCTCAGGGTGCAATCCTAACCTGGAGTTCGGCCCGCACAAGTTGGGCCAGCAAAGTTTGGCCAGCACAAGGGACACCATAAAGTATGTTTGGACCACTCTTGGAGTCAGAGGCCAGCACACAGACATGCACCATCCTCCGAGAGTGGTCAAAACATGCTTTTTAGTGTCCCTTGTGCTGGCCAAACTTTGCTGGTCTAACTGCGCTGACCTAACTCCAGGTTAGGATCACGCTCTGAATGCTCGCAAGCTTGCTTGCTCCAACTGCCTCTTTTGGATAGGGCCAGTTACAGAAGAAGCCTGAAGTTCAGTGCCATCAGAAGTTCAGACATCAGAAGTTCAGACATCAGAGAAGGCTGTGCCCCTTCCTACCATCCTTGTAATCCTGCACAGATCCCCTACCCCTCCACCATGCAGCAGAGTAGGTGGACATCACTTTGCAGAAGATTCCAAAGAAGGGAGATGGTGTTCGGATGGTGTTGTGATTCAGACCTAGGCCTGGAGGATCCAGGTTCAAATCCCTGTTCAGCCATGAAGCTTGCTAGGTGACCTCGAACTGAATATAATCTGTCAGAGCATAATCCTAACCTGGAGTTAGGCCAGCACAGTTAGTTTAGCAAAGTTTGGCCGGCACAAAGGTCACTGTAAAGTATGTTGGACTACTCTCAGAGTTCGAGAGGTCAGCACACAGATGTGCACCATCCTCCCTGACTCCAAGAGTGGTTCCAAACACACTTTACAGTGGCCCTTGCGCTGGCCAAACTTTGCTGGCCTAACTCCAGGTTAGGATTGCACCCTTATAGTCCTTTCATACCCAAAGCTGGCCCAGTAATTTCTGCTGCCTCATGTAGTATGCCCAGTGCTGGCCCCCTTTCTTGCTTACCTCTAACTTTCTCGCTCCAATCCTTGGATTGGAAAAGGACAAAGGGGACTGGAAGAGGAAATGTAGAAAGGACAAAAGAGCACTACTCTCTTCTCTTCCACAATACCTCAGTTGCTATTCCCCTTTTTTCCTTTTCCTACGGAGGAGGAGGATCAGAGGTGATTGGGTGTCTTCCACCATGCTGCAGCCTTAGGCATGTGCCTTAGCTGGCCTCTAGGATAGGCCAGGCCTGGTCTTTGCCTTCATGCCAAATCCAGGACACACTCGTTGAACTCAGGAATGTTTCAGCAGACTTTTGAGAAGTTTGGCAGAGGCAGTTCTGAACAGAAAACTCTTAACAAATAGTTGAGCATGATTTGATTCAGGTGGTCAAGTTCTAAATTCCCCTAAGCACATCACTGGTTTTTCTTATTAATCCAAATGATTTAATGTCCAGTTTTCATTTTTTTTTCTAGGCAAGACAGCTACAGTTTTACCTGACATTAACAATATGGGTGAAAAAGAGGCACTAGTAAAGTAAAGATCTGCTGCCAAGTCCACAACCTTGTTAAGTCAAAGTACTCGAATTTCAGCTGATTTAGTGTTAGTGAAACTCAATTGGGTTGTGGATCAGGCTGTTTGCTTTCAATAAATGCTATAACTCAGAGTGCAATCCTAACCTGGAGTTAGGCCAGCACAGTCAGGCCAGCAAAGTCTGGCCGGTGCAAGGGACACCATAAAGCACGTTTGGACCACTCTCCGAGTCAGCGAGGACGGCGCACGTTTGTGTGCTGGCCTCTCTGACTCAGAGAGTAGTTTGAACATGCTTTACGGTGTCCTTTGTGCCGGCCTAACTCCAGGTTAGGATTGCACCCTCAGAGCATACTCACACAGTGGTTGGGAACAGGTGCTGCACACCTTCAATTGTGAGATGTTCACAGCAGGAGACTATCCTTCTAATCTTGTCTGGGCTGTAGCTTTCATTTGTGAATCTGGAGACCTGGAATGCTGGAGACCTCATGCTGGAACACACAACCTTGTTGTCAACAATAATTCCTCCATGTGTGTCCAATAATGTGAGAGCTTCATATTCATAGAGGAAATTGGTTTGGCGTTCTGTTGACTGTGTTGGGTTTTGACCTCAAGTGTAGGGTTGTCTTGCCAAGCCCTTCCAACAGACTTGCACAACATGGTGACTGTTGAAACTGTCCAGCTTCCAGGCATGGTAGGCTTTGGGATGCTTGATAAGACTCTTCTCCACCATTTCTGCATTTCCAGGCAGGCAGCAAAAAGACAAAGTATATCAACATTTTTCAAAGGATCGTGGACTGCAGGTGTCTTGGTGGAACACAAGTTGTACATCTCATCTTCATAAGACCCAGAACCCTTGGACAGAGCACATCTACTAGGCTACCAGTGGGATAGCAGAGTGGGATTTGCAGCATCTGCCTTCTCTCTTGGCAAAGCCATAATGGACTGTCCTGGTGCCCAGGGCAGTGATGACCCAATGTCACATGACGTTATGATGTCACTTCTTGGTTTCCCCCCCCGAAGAGATAGCACTCACTGTGGCAGCTTCATCCTCCTGTTCCTTCTCCAGTGGAGCTTCCCCTTTGAAGGAGAAGGAATTGGGGTCATAAAGCCACCAACACCTCCTCCATAGCTAGGGTGGAGCTTGGTGGCTAGTAATGCATCCCCCTTGATGTAGCACCCGCGACAGGTGCCCCTCAGGCTCCATCCTAGTTACGCCTTTGTCTCTTGTACTCCAGCTTGTACAGAGCGACAGATGCCGCCTCCAGGAAAATATTACCACAGCAAAAACATGTTGTGCTGCATTACCGGTAAAGAAAGAAAGTAAATATGAACCTACATTACACATCAGCATTTGCTGTCCCCTGAGATGTATAGCTCTAGCAAGCTAACATTAAGCATTATTTGATGGGCATGTTAGGAAGAGAAGTGCAGATGTTACTTGCAAATCCCATGCATGAATCAGCGGCCCAGGCAACGTCTTCAACCCCGAGTCAATGAGTAACACTGTTAAATCAGCCCATGGAAGGGAAGGGTGAAGGATCAGCAAAGATCAAAATGTGCCAGACTTGGTAGGCAAATCTGTGTGCAAGGACAAAGAAACAGGCCAGAAATCATCATGCCGACACAGGAAGAGCAAATAAAGCTTTCACAGGGGAGCACATAGATCCAGTGCTACACATAGGAAGCATGAAACAAAGAGACTGCCTGAAAAAAACATGATTTTATTTAAATTTGTTGGCAGGTGGGCAAGAACTAGAAAGATGCTCAGAAGAAGTATTTTCCCACACGCTTGCTCTCTAGAGAAGACAGTAATACAGACGGTGCATTTGGAATTAATTAGTGCCAATTTGTCTTTAATCAAGCGGATCTGAGCCACATTTCTGTGATGAACGTTCCACGATGGAAAATGAAATGTAGCCCCGCCTGATATATGTGAAGCCTCAGCTGCACATCTTTGACCCCCATTTTGTACCATCTTGGCTCATTGACTCTTTCTTTCTCTCCTGCTCTTAAACTCCTGGTGTGAGCTCTCAGCAATCTCCAGATCACCCATACATCTTCTGCACTGATTTGGTCGCTGAACTCTAACCCTGCAACAGGGCTGTAATGTTCCTGGCACCTAGGATGCTGCCTGCTTGTCAGGATGACATATAACCTAGAAGATGTGCTTAAGAACAAATAACCCCCAAATTGTGAACATGCCAATCTGTCTTGATGGCCAAACGCACCGCGAGACCTTAAGAGAGTACTGAAAAAATGAACGAACAAACAAGCCTGGTGAATAGCTGGCTAGGGCTGTGCTGAATAGCCCTTTGCAAACATTTTCAGGACAAGCATCGTCTTAGAAGAATGGGAAAAGACCCTTACCTGTTTAAATCATTTCGGTCACTCTTTGTAGCTGGTCTCAACTTTGTTTTCTCATTTATTTATTTGAAGAATTTACATCTCACCTTTCCCACATAACACCAAAGCAAATGCCCAAGACAGCTTACATGGGCAGACTAGTCTAAGCCACAAGTTTGCAATGGAGTTTTTATAATATACAGTATCCAGTGGTGTCAGCCTACCGGTTCGCTGGGCGGAGTTTCTTTGCTCGCTGGGAGGGTTTCCGTGGTGATCGGCAGCGTGCTCGCTGCCT
>JAJKFI010000009.1:16203090-16221732 GCA_029204185.1 Lerista edwardsae
AATAAATAAATAAATAAATAAATAAATAAATAAATAAATAAATAAATAAATACATACATACATACATACATACATACATACATACATACATACGGTATGAGGCTGGGGACCCCATATTGATCCCGCCACCTCCGAGGACCCTGTCTGTCTTGTCCTCACCCCTGCTCCTAGCACTGTTCGCTGTAACTAAGGGCGCAATCCTAAACTGAGTTAGGTCGGCATAAGCTAAGCCAGCAAGGTTTGGCCAGCACCACCGTAAAGTATGTTTGGACCACTCTCGGAATCAGAGAAGCCAGCACACAGATCTGAGCCATCCTCCCTGACTCTGAGAGTAGTCCAAAAGCATGTTATGATGGCCCTTGTGCTGGCCAAACTTTGCTGGCTTAGTTTATGCCGGCCTAACTCCAGTTTAGATTGCATTTTGAATATTCTTATTGGAGAGAACAGAAAAAGTGACCATGAAGCCTGGCACTACTGAAAGCTTTTTTCAAGAGTTAGTAATCGGATGGCATCATCAGACCTCAAAAATCTCAGGGTTTGGTATTTTATGCTGGACAGCCCTAAGGGCGCAATCCTAACTTGGAGTTAGGCCAGCACAGTTAGGCCAGCCAAGTTTGGCTGGCACAAGGGACACCATAACATATGTTTGGACCACTCTCAGAGTCAGAGAGGTCAGCACACAGACGTGCGCCATCCCCCTTGATCAGGGACGAATGGAGCCCCGAGTTTGCCCATGGCAGGGCGACGAAACCGCGCCCCCAGCACGTTGCCCCACCCTCATGCGTCACCCAACCACACCTCCCTGTGCCTGGAATAGCTCCATTTTGGAGCGGAACAGATGCCAGGGAGGGCGGGTGGGCCAAACAGCGCGCGGGTTCGTCTGCGGACTCCGTGCAATGGCTCCTCACTGCCCCGCCGCTGCCGGCGCCCATAGCTCACGCCACCCCCTTCCTACCTTCCTCCGCCCCTGCCCCTGACTCCGGGAGTGGTCCAAATGCTTTACAGTCCCTTGTGCCGGCCTAACTGTGCCAGCCTAACCCAAGGTTAGGATTGCGCCCAAACTAATGTAAGTATTTTCTGGTTCCTAATGTGCTGTAACTATGCACAGAATAGAAAGTGCAGTTAACTTAAAGCAACTCCTTTGCTCCTAAGGGACCATGTCAAGATAATTATGCAATTAACTGAGTAAGGGGACCTCAGAAAATTAATGCCTGCATACAACAGATATTCTCCATGATACAACAGAACTCAAATCTGAAAAGCAAGGACAGAACTGATGTTTTAAAAACGTTTAGAAATACATAACAGGCAATGTTTGCTATGTTCAATTTATAGATGTTTAAGCAGTAACATACTGTAGGGACTCACTATAAAGGCACGTTGAAGTCTCACTGTGAGTCCAATTTCAGTCTCATGCCTTTACATATATATGAAAGTACAGTTTGCCTATTAATTTGCCTCAAGGCGTTTCTCTTCTATCTGGTATGTATAATCAGCAGCAGCTAATTCCTTGATTTGTACTACAGAGCTGCCAGTTTGGACGATTAAACATCTTTTATGTTGTACTCGTTACTATTTTTCATTACACAGTGTGTTAGAGGAAATTTTGCACAGTTAAAAATGGAGGACCTGAGGGAAAGCAGGGATGTTTTTAAAAGCTTTGGAATTATTTCTCCCCACCCCCAAGTTTTTCCTCTATGCTTCTTTGTAAGGGAAACTTGCTTTGATGAAAGTATTTACTGGGAAAGAATGTCTGATTTCTGTTCATAAAAGGCATCACCATATTAATGATTGAGCCCAAAAGGGGAAACGAAAATTAGCAGCTGAAAACAAACAGTAAGATTTATGCAAAAAGACAAAAAATTATGTTAAAATGGTTCAGAAAGAAAATCTTATAATGGGTTATTTTATCTGAGTTTGTATCCTGTTCTTTCCTGCCTGCTTAAAACGGGCTACATGTTCTGTACCTGTGACATGCAGGGAAAATGGCTGAGGAGGCAGTTGCTATTGGTTGCTATGCACCACAAGGCATTCTGGGAGTTACCCAGAAGCCTCAGTGCCTGTGCAATCACAGCCAAGCAGATTATATATTGACTGGAGGGAACATGACGTCACATTCTTGAAGCCATGGGTATAAACTGAGATCATCGCCGCGAAGGAGGATTGCCGCAGTGGAGTCACGAATCAAAATCTCCCTGCCCGTGTGTAAAAGTTAATCTCAACGTCTTTAATCATGCCTGCGTGTTCTGCATACGGGTGTGCGAATCGCTGGACGAAAAATGGGATTTAATTTCCATGGAAAGATTCATGTATTCACGTTACATCGGTTCAATAAAACGACCGTTCAGTGAGTGCCTTTTTTTTGAAGCTGTGTAATTCCTTGTTGTTCCTAGCAGTCTTATTCACCATTTTCTGACACCCACTGTTAATGGTCTAGAAGGTAAAACAAAAAAAAATTCCCCCCTCCTTTTCCCCCCCTTCCCGTTTACACTTTTTTTCCCCGCCTTCCATTTTCTACGGTAATATTTTCGAACTTCTGAACGTTAACAGAATTTGTTTTATGGGGGGGGGGTGAGTGTAGAAGTTTTAAAAAATACTCTTAATAGCCTAGAAGTAAAAAAGAATTACTCTCATATTGACAACCACTTGTGTTATACATTGAGAGATTTTAATGTAATTTTCCTACATATTTATCTAATTTTTGCCCACCCTCCCCTTTTTTTCTTTCCTTCCCGTTCACACTTTATTTTTGGTTGTGTAGATTTCAAAAAATAAGTCTGTCAAAACAGTGCAATCCGAGTTTAAATAGACAGCAAGCGGCATTTCGTCCGATATGTTCAGTAATATAATTACGCGGAATTAAACCTTGGAATTGCATATTAACTCATAATTAGGTTACCAATGATGTATCTACACGATCACACATTGTTATTTTGGTAAGTTTTTACTTCAGGAGTAAACTATTAAGTCCTAAACATCACGCGCAAACCAATCCGAAATGCTTGGAATCAGCAATGTTTTCAGTATAATGACGTCGCTGCTAAGCCTGCCCCCTGGCTTCACTTCGTTCCTATTCATTTAACAAGCAGGGCCGGGCCCTGATCACAGCAGAAACTGAGCTGCTACCACTACACAGCTCTAGTCTCTTCCTGTATAGTAACAAGCACGAGTCTGTTACTATAGACTAGAGCAGTGGTCTTCAACCTTTTGGGGGGCCGTGACCCCAATATATAAACAAATACAATATTAAACTGGGGAACCCGATGTTGTTCCCGCCTCATCCCAGGCCCTTATCCGCCCACCCCAACGCCACTGCCATCCACTTCCTGCCCTTGTAATGCCCCCCCCAGCACAGTTCACTGTAATCAAATACTCCTAGAGAGAGCAGAAAAAGAGCAACCATGAAGCTTGGTACGAGTGAAAGCTATTTTAGCACAATTGCTAAACATCTGAGCAAGACTGGGATATAATCTCCTGGTACTTGAGGGGATACACCAGATGCCTTGCCCTTTACTTGGTGGTGCTCTAGTCCAATAGTCTCCAACCTTTTTATTAAGTTAGTGCGACCCCACTGGAGTCCCCACCCCAAGGTTGACAAACACTGGACTAGAGCTTGTGGCAGTGACGGCTCAGCCTTCCCTGTGACTGCGCAACCCCTCAGGAACGTAGCTTAAGAAACTTTGTGAGTTTCTGCTTGGAGCAGGGGCTTTGGCAAGACACATCCCTCCAACGCTGCTTACATTGTGCTACCCCCTCCCAAGGCCCCAGTGGCAAATCCTCATTTTCCAGGTCCTGGGCTGCAACTGCTATCTCACTCCTCATTCACAATTGCACCCATGGCTTGGAGCCAAAGAGCTACTTGGCTAACTGGCAGCGCAGCAATTCTATGCTCCGCCCGACCCCACTGATACAGCGATGCCAACAAGGGTTGTGCTCCCTATGGTGGCAGTATTTGTGGAGGTCTCCTCTGGGTAGAAGGACAATTATTTCCTTACCTGGGGGTAAGCCACTGCGGTGTGAGGGGTCTACTTGGACTTATGCTAACTAAGTAGGTGGTGCATGTGTTTTGAATCATGATGTGGGATTGGGTCTGGGAAGGGATTTAGGATTTGCCGGATGCTGCTTCTGCAGAACCTCCCCCCCCTTCCCAGAACTGATTTGCCCCACCACTCCCCATCCCATGTTTCCCCATTCTTGCCCCGGTTCTGCCCTTCCCTTCTGACTTACCTGTTCTGGTGATTGGCGGACGAAGCGACTGCACAGGTGCAGGCCATCCTACTGGCACTTCCAGCAGCACAACCTGAGCACTGTTGGAGCACCTTTTATGACTGGCACTGCTTGCCTTGTGACAGTCAGTGCCACTGGAGGAG
Source organism: Lerista edwardsae (assembly GCA_029204185.1). Classification (NCBI taxonomy): domain Eukaryota; kingdom Metazoa; phylum Chordata; class Lepidosauria; order Squamata; family Scincidae; genus Lerista; species Lerista edwardsae. The sequence continues at coordinate 16,207,461 of JAJKFI010000009.1, forward strand.
GAGAACTGATGACGGCTCGTAAGTATAGGGTTGGTCCAGTGGTGTCTCTACAGGGAGGGCAGAGCTCTAAGTTTTGCAAGGAGCCTTACCCTGTCATGTAAATCCCACCTCTCCCTTGCTGCTGTAGCCAGTAAGCAATGCCAAGATATTGCTGTTCCCTGTGAGGATTGGCTAAAACGGTGCAGGAAAGGAGTGATTTCCACTGCAAGATAAGGCTTCTTGCAACACTTAGAGCTCTGCCCTCCCTGTAGAGACGCCACTGGGTTGGTCTTTGGATTTCCTTTCTTTGCTTAGAGCTTTCTCCCTCCCTCCCTTCCTTGTCTTAGTGTAATTCTTCTTAATAGTCTGGAAACTTTTCGAATCCTCTTCCGAAAGTTGGATATGCCAAGCATGAAAGTTGTGCATTTTCAGGACTGTGAAATAGTTTCATTACAAACCTGCTTTGCCTCCAGTTTTCAACACATATGAGGAAATAATTTGACTGTAGGGTAACATTTTCCATGCTTGATTTCAATGGAAGTGGGCAATTTTTTTTCTTTAGATAAGCTGTAGTGCATAACGTTGTTTCCCACTATATAAATTTTTAGTTCTCGGGGGTGGGGGGAGAGTCTCCAAGGTAGTTGACAGAGATGAATCCAATCCTTACTGAAGAATATTTTGGAATGAAATTGACTGTGATTGAACTGTGCATGAACATTAAATTATTTTGGAAAGTGTGACCAAAATGCTTTGAAACGTGCAAAGGCATTTTGAATTTAGATCGCATGGGTTTAATGTACTTAATGTACTTCCCTGTTTTTATGATACTGCAGAAAAACAATGACTATGTCTTACTTGGTTACAGAGATGCCCTGTCTCCTGTGAGATGCAAAGGGTATGCTGGAATCATCGAGTTCAGCTTCCAGGTCCAGCTTCATCAGTGGAAAGGGCAGCCAAAAACAGGAAGTGAGCATTTTCACCCTCAGAAGGCATTCTGAGAGCCATAGAAGCAGCACACAGTCACGCACTGATTTTCCAGCCCTCAGAATACCCTCTGGATGTGACTGTAGAGAAACAGGTTGGCTCCCCCAGGAGGGGGGTTAGTCAACCACAGATTGATCCCATGGGTAATGCAGGCCCACTTATACATATGATTATGTATTATACGTATTATACGTATACATATATGTATTATATATGTATTATACGTATATTATACATATTATACATATATGTATTATACGTATATGTATTTATATTATGTATAAAGACTGCTGCTTTCACCTGATCTGAGCCAGGCAAGAGATGGTCGGAGGACAACAAGAGTGATTTTCCATGGGACAAATTATGCATCGGGATAGAGTGAATAGAGGGCTATTCTCTTTTGCACAACCCCAGAACCAGGGGACATCCTCTAAAATTGGTGGGAGAGTTAGAACACACCAATGGAAATAGTTCTTAACCCCACATATAATTGATCCGTGGAACTCCTCACTACAGGATGTTGTGATTGGACCTAGCCTAGAATGAGGCAGTGATGGTGCAGGGAGGAGGGCGGATCAAGTCCAGGGAAGAGGGGGTGGAGGCAGCAGCATCTGTAATCCAAACTGTCACCCCCTATCCATGGCCCAGGTCCACGCTAACCTGCACCAGTAATTTTCTGCTTTCCTGTGTCTTGGACAGTTTTGGCTCCCCAGCAGGCTGGAAGCAGCAGGCTGGAAGCCCTTATTCCTTTGTTCTGCCACACGCCATAGGTCACAAGGGAGAAGACAGCCTTTCTCTTCCTGAGTCCAAATCCCCCAGAAACAGGAATGAGCATGTCGATTGGCTCATGTTGCTGCCAGTTCTCCTCCAGGAAAGGAAAAAGCAGAGATATGTAAACTAGTTACTTCCAGCCAATACAGCAAAGGGATAAAACTTCCAAGCTGGAAGCCAGGAGTTGTTCGTTTCTGCTGCCCAAGAGCTCAGGCAGTGAGTTCCCGGTGGAAGATACTCAGGGCACAATCCTCACCTGGAGTTAGGCCAGTGCAGTTAGGCCAGCAAAGTTTGGCTGCCACAAGGACCACCGTAAAGTATGTTTGGACCACTCTCGGAGTCACAGAGGCCAGCACACAGACATGCACCATCCTCCCTGACTCTGAGAATGGTCCAAACACGCTTTATAGTGGACCTTGTGGCAGCCAAACTACTGGACTAACTGTGCCAGGTTAGGATTGTGCCCTTAGTCAAATCCTCAAATAACCTTTTTTTTGTCCTATGGAGTAAGATTTAGCACTAATGTATAATCTGTTGGACCACAAATTGCTGTTTTCCATTTCAGGAAAGCTCCCAATAATCTGATACATACAATCCCTTTTATCTGCCTGGAAAAAAAAAAGACTCCTTATCCTGTGCAGTAGGATAGAACATTCTCTGGATTTTATCTGGAGCAAATGGTAATTGTATCTAACACACTGCCAAGCCGTATTCACTTCAAGTTCATTAAAGTTTTCCATTTCTTCCTGAAGGAAAATATCAGACGTGGCTTAAGTAAATTAACTCAATCAATGGTGCAGCATAATTTTAACATTTAACAATACCACAAACATCGTCGAAAGGTGACTCGCGGCGTGCGCGCGGAAAGTTTTGGGATCAGGTCTCAGATTTATTAGTCACCCTTCGATACCTTGCAACCAATTCAATTTGTCAGAGCTGGGTATCATTGCATTTTGTACACAATCCTCGGTTTTAAATCAAGGCCAATGTAGCGTCTAACCTTGGAGTGAGAAAGAATTTATAGTATAGCTGGAAGGGGCATGTCTCAAAGGGATTTAAATCTTTTGAATAATCCATTCTGATTTTTTTTTTCCCCTGGAGGGGCAGGAAGAGGACAGAAGCTACTGTGCTTAACCGAATAAGGAATAAAAACACACAAACAGCAAGACAGACGCTGTGTGCACAGAAATGATGTGTGGCTGTGCTGTTTATCTTAAATTAGGAAAGCAATAAGGGAAATCAGCAACTGCTTTGGTTTTTCAGATTGTTTTTCTTGCCAACTTGCCCTGGAAGATTTAGGCACAAACCTATTATCTCCATGAAGTGTACGCAAGGACAATCTGTTGTGTTCCTTCCTGTTTTCTGTTTGGGTTTAACACGTATCGGGAGTATGTGCGGTGTGCTTCTTTAAAAGTTTGCATCTGTCAGGTGGAAACTCGACGTGGCCTGTATCCCATGAGGACGTATTAAGGGGCCACGGTAAATAAGGAAATGAAACCGATTCTAATCTGCCAGTTTGTCACACCATGTGATTTCGCACCTTGGTTTCCCAGGGCTCCTACTTAACATCTGTGTTTGGCATCTCCACATCAAGTGATTTGCTACAGAAGCTGCTTGTTGCTCTTCTCCCAGCCACTTGTACAAGCCTCTCATCACCGCCTTCAGCTGGGCTGCGGAACAGACCAGCTGAAACCACTCCTTGCATTCTTCAGCCTTTTCAATTCATTTTGCTTTTGTTTTAGTTCAAATCCACTCAGCATACTGCAACATAGTCCGCTGATTTCCATCTCAAGAAATAATTGGTGTGGCTGTGCCTTCCTGTTTGCATTTGGTAGCGGCAGCACTTTGATAACGAGCTTCTGCCTGAAAGAGAACCCACTGTGTTAAAATTATGCGTGGACATGTTGATATCATCAGATTCACATGGGGAAAAATAGAGGGACCTGCTGAAGAATTACCTTTTTCAGCCTTGTCCAATAGATCTACTCTCCCCCTACAGGACAATACATGACATTCCCCATGGCATTCTGAGTATGGTGTGATTCTGGCTTCAGAAAGCAAATGAATGTATTTTTATCATTATTATTGTCATTATTGTTATACTTCATTACAGCCTATGGTGGGTCTGTGATTCAGGATTAAGCCAAAATAGGTGGACTATATCCAGCCTTTTTTTGGGGGGGGGGGATCAGAGCAAATGGGGATTTAAATTCCCATATACCTCTCTAACCCTTCTACGCCGTAATGAGTTTCCTTAGTCTTTGGCTAGTGATTTCACCAGTAAATGTCTCAAGAGAAAAGCAGGATAGGAGGCCATAGGAAAGGGGGATTCCACTCCCTCCTGCTATCTTCCCACCCCATTAAGCCCCTCCCTGCCCAGGGCTCATGGAGCTGCATGCAAAGCTTGGCATCTGGAAGTAGGTGGCCGTGATGTGATGATGTCACTGCCAACTGCTTCCGGAAGGCCCACTTTTGAGCCAATCAGAACCAGGGGTGGGACCACAAAGAGATGCCCCACTTGCCACTCCAGCCTCACAAGTGTCGGCTGCAAAGCGAGATGCCGGCTGCAGCAGCATGCACTCTGCTTGCTGTCTTAGCTGGGTTCCCTTACACGTGGGGCCTGGTTTGGCAAAATTGGCTGGATCTCCCTAAGGCCAGGCCTGCAGCAGTAGCATAGCAACAAAGAGTATTGCATGGTAAGTATTGCAAGCACCACAATGCACCGTATAAGCAGCCCTTCCCACTCACCATTGGAGCCTTTCCAAGTGGTGCTGGCAATGCACAGGTGATGCTGCTTGGTTCGGCACACTGCCATCACTGCCTGGAATGGCTCCAACAGGGAGTTGCAGCACCTGCAATACAGGCATGCCCCAGTATCCACTGATTCTGTATCCACCATTACCTACAGATACCATGGATACTGGGACACCTATTAAAAAGATAGGGGGACATTAAGCAAATCCTTTTTTTACCTTGTTGCAGCAAAAACTCTGATGTTCCCTTATCTTTAACAAGGCATCCCCAGTATCCACGGTTTCAGGTATCCATGAAGGGGGGGGGTCGGTAATGGAACCCCAGCAGATACTGGGGTCTGCCTGTACTTGGCACGCTGACCCCTGTAGTTACAAGACTGCCCTGCGGTGAGTTCAATCTGAAATCCAGCCTTTTCCATTTATTCCAATTGTCTACTGCCTTAAGCTATTCTTCTTCCTTTGGGTGTCCCCAGAAGGCAGGCTGGGGATTACACTGTCAGTAAAAGGGCTCTCAGTATAGCAAGACATTCCTCTTCTTGTAAAGCTAAATTGATGGAATTATAGGTGGAAAACTGTGGTCTGTTTAGACCCAGCTTCAGGTCTTTCTTGCCATTTCAGCTCCTGCCTTCCTAATGCAATCACAATCCAGATGAGTTTAAAACAAAAAATCAAAGCATGCAAATTGCAATATCAAATGAATATGAATTGTAGAACATGTGCTTACACGAACAATGGTTGCAAACTTAAGAAATGGGTCATATCACCAATAGAGCTCTTCTAAGAGAATCATATCACCAATAGAGCTCTTCTCGGCAGAAGATTTAGCCGAGAGGGTTAATGCCTCCGTTTGCCCGAAGATAACACCTGAAGATCTCAAGGTCGTGAGCTCGGGACTGCCGGAAGTCTCTGCGAGCAGCAGACCTTGGAAACTGCGGCTGATTAAAAGCTGAGTTTCAGCTGCCTCGTGGGAGGAGGAGTGTGCTGAAATCAGCTGCATCTCTGGTGGCAGCAGGGAAGCCTCATCAGCCAGCAGACGACAGACGGGTGGCTAAAGAAAGAAGGCTAAATCCAGAAAGAAAGATCTGTAGGAGTGTTGTTCTTGGAAGACAGAACATTCTGTAAATTGTAAAAACCTTCGGGTTTGTGAGAAAGTCTGCCTATGCAAACCGCCTTGAGTTCAATCATTAGAGAAATCTAGTGATCTTAAGAAAGGCGGTATATAAATAAATGTATTATTATTATTATTATTATTATTATTATTATTATTATTATTATTATTATTATTAAATGAAAGTTCCACACAACTGTATCAAAGAAAAGAAAGATATAATGAGATTATGATATAGAAGTAAAAATTAACAACTAAAGGGATGAGATTAATACTCAAGACCTGAATTAGCAATCAAGAGCTTGAATGAGCAATTCAAAGGTTATATTAGCAATTAAGAAGTTAACAATGGATTATTTGGTGGCTGGGTTTGCAATTTTAAATTCCCAGGAAATGTACTAGATCAAGGAAGGTTCAGTCCAGATTGACCAAAGGTACACAGAATACACATGATTAAAAAACGGACGTCATTTATTCTTCAGAGGGTTGTCTGCAGGGATGTGCTCAAGTCACTCAGCTCGAGTCACAAGTCGAGTCTTGAGTGACTGAGGGTGCAATCCTAACCTGGAGTTAGGCCAGCACAGTTAGGCCAGCAAAGCTTGGTTGGCACAAGGGCCATCGTAAAGCATGTTTGGACCATTCTCGGCGTCAGGGAGGTTGGCGCACGTCTGTGTGCTAGCCTCTCTGATTCTGAGAGTGGCCCAAACATGCTTTATGCAGCGTCGTCATCTGCAAACGAACTCCCGGAACACTGGGAGGGACTTAGGCGGGGCTTCGCCATGATTGGCTGCCCACCCGTTTCGTTCTGCGGCTGCCCTGGCCTCGAGGGGTGCCTGCTCGCCGGGGGAGACAGGTGGGGGGCATGTCGGGTGTCTGGGCAAGCAGCGGGGAGCCGCGCCAACTGGGGGCAGTCCCCCCTTGAGGCCAGGGCAGCTGCGGAACGAAACAGGCGGGCTGCCAATCACGCGAAAGTTCCGCCCACATCCCCCCCCAGCGTTCCGATAGTTCATTTGTGGATGACAACGCTGGCTTTATGGTGTCCCTTGTGCCGGCCAAACATTGCTGGCCTAACTGTGCCGGCCTAACTCCCGGTTAGGATTGTGCTTTCTGAGTCCCAAGTCTCTAGACTAGTGGTTCCCAAACTCCTACAGGGGGAGTTTGGAACCAGGTAGGTGTTTGTGTGACTGGGGAGGGGGGCAGTGACAGTGCTGCAGAGATAGCAGCTGCTGGATCGTGCTGCTGCCCTGATCAAAGGGGCTTATTTTTAACTTCCCACCCCAGAGCGGGTGGAGAGCTCAGGGCTCCCCAAGCCTCGCAATCCTGTAAAAACGCAATCGCGACCCACTCCCGTTTTCATGATTGCAACCCAGAAGTGGGCAAATGGAAAGAAATCATGAGATTTGTAGTATTCGTGAACTAAATCTGACTCAAAAGACACTGAGGGCGCAATCCTAACCTGGAGTTAGACCGGCACAGTTAAGCCAGTAAAGCTTGGCTGACACAAGGGACACCATTAAGAATGTTTGGACCACTCTCAGAGCCAGAGAGGCCAGCACACAGATGTGCGCCATCCTCCCTGACTCCAAGCGTGGTCCAAATGCGCTTTATGTTGGCCCTTGTGCCGGCCAAACTGTGCTGGCCTAACTCCAGGTTAGAATTGTGCTGTGACTGAGTTGGGATGAGCTGTATCTGCAAGAGAGAGCTTGAAGCAATCTTTTAGACGTTTCGTTTGAATGCCTGCGGCATCACTGGAACATTTTGAACCAAACCATCTGGCTATTTGTTTGTCTTTAATCAATACTGGAACTCTTCCTGTTTCAATATCTTGAAGAGCCCTGGAGATCACATCTAAAATATAATCACCACGGCGGCATGTGTAAAAACAATTTCCTCAGTGACTTCAAATCTCTTCAGCAGCAATAGACACAAAAATGATATGTCATCTTCAACTCTTAAGCAGAAAGCTGCATATTGAAACCCATAATGTCTGGCAACGATATAACAGTTATGAGACCTTTGGAGTAATATCACCAGGGAGGAAAATTATTGGAAGCGTGCATGCTCCCTATTAAAAATGTACATATAGCATCCTATGGAAATTAACTGCTTAAATTTCTGTGTCGTGTCGCATATTTCTATTGATTTTTCACAACTAAATTATTCAAGTTAACTGGTTGAAGATTGAATTATAGAGTCCCACGGCAGCCAAAAGAAATGTGCAACTCGCTCAGAAATGTGGCAGAAAGTTCACTTGTCTGGGAAATTGAGGTGCAGGTGGGTGGTGTGGACATGGTACATCACAAATGAGAATGATCTTAACCGGTATCACCCAATTGACCTTGGGGTAGGTTCAGTTTTGGGATGAAGTTTCATTCCTAGGTTTTCAGATGTGCAATATTTTTCAGAATAAGCATGCTGGCATTAATGTGATTTATATATGCAATCCCAAACTCATTAGATTATTTATTTATATTTATTTTATTTGAAGACTTTATACCCCACCTTTCCCATGCCAAAGCAAACGCCCAAGGCAGTTTATACAGGCAGGCTAATATAAACCACCATTTTTTTTTCCAATGGGGAAAAAAGATGGGTTTTTAGAAATATACAGTATTCTATGATTCATTGAGTCCTCAGTCCCTGATGTAGCTTTCACAGTGTGGTTCTTTCCTGTGGCTGAATGCCATCAAACCTCATCAAGCATTGAGATTAGGGGTGACAATTATTAAAGTGGGACAGTAGAGTTTGCAATACGAATTTTGCAGTTGGCACATCCATATCCCAGCCTAGGTATAGCTTAAATCCCTCTCAGTGTGTGCCCAATTCATAGTAGGATTTTCCTCTAGCCAGCCAATCTAATTTTTTTTACAACCACTGCCAAGAAAAGTGGCCCTTGCAATGAGTGGGGGAGAACTGGCAATAGATAATGCTCACTGGAAACCGGCTGGATGCGCCTGGCAATTTTGTGTCGGGGAATATTGTGCCAACACTGCTCTCGTAAACACCCACGAATGTCTACATGAGCAACACACACATTCACGTGTCTGGGTCTGCCCAGCCCAGAATTAAACTCAACATGGGGGATTTATAACTAGAGCGGCTGAAATGTGGTGTATAGCTGTTTTGGGGTCCTTGGGCAGAACACTTTCAGTGTGGGTGCAATCCTAACTTGGAGTTAGGCCAGCACAGTTAGGCCAGCAAAGTATGGCTAGGACAAGGGACACCGTAAAGCCCGTTTGGGCCACTCTGGGAGTCAGGGAGGGTGGCACATGTCTGTGGGCAGGCCTCTCTGACTCCCAGAGTGGTCCAAACATACTTTACGGTGTCTTCTTGTGCCAGCCAAACTTTGCTGGCCTAACTGTGCCAGCCTAACTCCAGGTTAGGATTGTATCATGTGTCTTCTTTAATTCAGCTAATAGCAACCATTCATTCATTGAATTCATTGACAGACTCAGCTTTCCAAAAACAACTTGCTTTTTCCATCAACAATTCGTTAATATCTCAACTGGAATCAAAAGCTACTGAAATGGCCACTGCTTTGCATTGCCTCTTTCATCCACATGGTGGTGATACAGACTAAGGGCGCAATCCTCACCTGGAGTTAGGCCTGCACAGTTAGGACAGCAAGGTTTGGCCGGCACAAGGGCTGCCGTAACGTGCATTTGCACCACTGCTTGTGGTGTCCCTGCACCAGAAGTGCTGGTGCGAAAGTGCTTTACGGCACTTTTGTGACACTGTTTTAGGATTGTGCCCATAGTGCTGTAACTGCACCATACATTAAACTGCAACTCATATTCTCAAGACTCAGGGCCCAATCCTGAGGCCCTTATCACCAGTGGTATGTATGTACTGCTACCTAAAGGTGTCATGAATGTAAAAGGTGAACATGTGCATAAAGCAGATCCGCAACACCATACCACTTGTGCTGGGGCAGTGCCTGGCCCCCATTGTGGGTGGACAGAATGGTCAGTGCTCCAGCAATGCTGGCTGCCAGTAAGCCTGTCTGGAGCAGGGGGGAGGGGGTGAACTGGCAGGGGAAGGGGAGGAGCCTGCCTGAGTGGGAGTTGGATCCGGTGGTGGCTTCCGGCAGCGAGTAGCAATGAATAGCCAGCAGTGAGTCAAGGAGCCCCATTGCAGGTGGTGGGGATTTCCCTGGCGGAAGGGTGCTAATGTCCCATTCTCCTAGGAGCCTCTGGCGGCTGTCTGGCTGCCACAGGATGCAGTGGTAGCCATTTGGCTACCACTGCGCTCATGGCAGCCAGGCAGCTCAGAATTGGGCTGTCCTACGTGGTGACTTGGTGGTACTGCAGGTTAAATTGCTGAGCTGTGAGCTTGCTGTTCAGAAGACTAGCAGTTCGAGATCGCACAACGGAGTGTGTTTCCTTTGCTTGTCCCAGCTCCCGCCAACCTAGCAGTTCGAAAGCACCTAAAAATGCCAGTAGATAAATAGGGACCTCTTCAGTGGGAAGGTAACAGCGCCTCTGCATATTGTCATGCTGGCCACATGACCACGGAAGCTTGTCCTGGGACAAACGCCGGCTCTTCAGCTTAGAAACGGAGATGAGCACTGACCCCTACAGTTGGTCACGACTAGACCATTTGGTCGTGGGGAAACCTTTGCCTTTTACTCTTTGATTTTGCACGTATTTCTAAAACCAGCAGAGAGGCATTTGTAGCAGGTTCTATTTCAAGAAATGGGGGCAAGTAAGCAGTCAATATAGGGCTGTAAGACTAATATTTTCACATTTGTGCATTCTTTAACAGAGGGAATACCACTCATATTGTAGTCATTTTGGCTGCAACAACCCTAAACATCCTTACTAGGGAGTACGTTCCTTTACACACATTAGGGTTTATAGTACATCTGAGTAAACATGCATAGGACTGCACCATTTGTTCACTAGGGCAAAACTTCTCTCTAAAACATTTTGGTACCTGACCTGAAAAAATATCACAAGTCAAAAAGATTTTCTTTTCTGTTGTGTACATTTAGTGCCTTGTTCCCCCAAATGAACCGTAAGATTGCCGTTAACAATATCGACTTATATTTCTTAGATGACACATGTTGCAGTACTTTTTGATGTTCTTCCCTGGATCACATCAGATGAAATCTTTGATGTTCGAAGAGAGGTGACACTTGACATGACCAATCGAAGACAACAAACTCTGTCACTCTCTGCTGCGGTGCTCTGGCAGTCTGAAAACACGGTTTCTTCATACCAATCATATTGCCAGATTAAAAAAAGACACATCTCTGTGTGCATATGTGTTTCAAATTGTGACTGATAATTATACATGGGTTAAATAGTGTCCTCCTGCCAACCTAGCAGTTCGAAAGCACCTAAAAAATGCAAGTAGATAAATAGGGACCACTTTGGTGGGAAGGTAACAGCATAGAGTCATGCTGGCCACATGATCGGACAAAAAAAAAACGCCAGCTCTACAGGCTTTGAAACGGAGATGAGCACCGCCCCCTACAGTCGGTCACGACTAGACCATTTGGTCATGGGGAAACCTTTACCTTTACCTTAAATAGTGTCAGCCTGATTTGAAGTTGGCATAGCCTGAAAGAGACAGAAAAACTAACATCAGGCACTGCTAGTGAGCTGACTCCAGTTTTGAAGCAGATCCTGAAATTAATGTTTTCACATGGTCAACAATATGTGCAAAACTCAAAAGGTTTAAGAGATTTGAGGCTAATTGATGAATTATGCTTACTAAGATTTGATGGTTGGGAAGTCATTTGCATGTCCATCTACAAAAAATTGCCTTCTTCTTCTTCTTCTTCTTCTTCTTCTTCTTCTTCTTCTTCTTCTTCTTATTATTATTATTATTATTATTATTATTATTATTATTATTGCATCACTTGAACACACTAAGCTATCATTAGTATTTCCAAATTTAGAGCGTATAATCTTCAGGGCAGGGAACTGTCTCTTTATGTTATGGTATAAAAGTATTATATCATATGTTATGGTATGGTATAAAAAAACCTGCTTTTATTAAAATGCAATCTAAATTTGGGAACGCTGACTCATAAGTGTTACCAAGTATGCTCCAGGAACTACATTAATTCTTAGAACTGTTCATTAATAAGATGTGATGTTACCAGCTCCTAGACTGCATTTTTTTTGAATACCCAGTGTACATGTCTCTCACAGCAGAGATATTTTGTCATAAATGAGTGTCATATATGTGTTGTACCTCCTTTTGAGTCATGATTGTACCTCCTTTTGAGTCATGGAGATTGGTGCATGGAGGCTGGAGCCCTTCAGGCAGGGCACCAGCTCATCCTCCAGATGATACCTTCTGCCCAAATTGATGCCACATCTTTAAAAAAGGTAAAGGTTTCCCCACAACTGAATGGTCTAGTTGTGACCGACTGTAGGGGACGGTGCTCATCTCTGTTTCTAAGCCTGTAGAGCCGGTGTTTGTCCAAGGACGAGCTTTCGTGGTCATGTGGCTGGCATGACTCTGCGCTGTAGCACACGGAACACCGTTACCTTTCCACTGAAGTGGTACCTATTTATCTACTCTCATTTTTAGGTGCTTTCGAACTGCTAGGTTTGCAGAAGCTGGGACAAGCAACGGGAGCTCACTTCATCGTGTGGTCTTGAACTGCCAACCTTCCAGCCAGAAAGCCCAGTAGCAGTGGTTTAACCCACAGTGCCACCACATCCCTCATCTTTAAGTCCTTTTTAAAGGAACACTTCCTGTGTGTATTGTTGAAGCACAGGTGCCATTGCTATGACCCAAGATTTCTTAGGTGACAAGGAGCCAGTTAGTAGATCTGTAGTCCCATTGAAGTGAATAGGACAATTCAGTCACAACTACCTTAAATCTCCATGATTTCAATTGCTGTGGGCCAATTACGAAAGCACAACCACTTTTCTCTAGATTGGGCAGTGGTGTTCATCTTTGTGTATGTGAATATCCTGCTGATTGACAGCCACTGTAGCATTAGATAACGGATGAAAAATGAAAGTTACACAGATCACCCTCGCGTCAAGTGTGCTTGACTTGTAATATAGTCTCTCTGTAACATCTAACTCAGACTTATATTAAATATTTTATGCTTCATCATTAATCTACTTCTCTATGCCTGGAAAATTCTAAAGTATCTAATTATATTAATTTTATTGGAAAACTGTTGAAATGAAGGTGGCATTTTAATAATGATTTGCATATTATTTGGGGGACTATAATCAGGAAAGTGAAAATAATTTGAAACCTAATATTACAGGTTCTCACTGGGTTGTTTTGCTGTTGTTTGGTGAAGTGTTTTGAAATAGTAACAAAAAAATTACTTAGGGATTTAATTAGGGAAATGCAATTTTGTATTTATAGTGAGGACATTACTGTCATTACTGTCAATGGGAAAGGGTTGTTCTTCATATACATGCTCTGATTGCCCATGGACCCAGGTTCAGCCCTTATCAGGAAAGGGAAATGTCATTGCTATCCTGAGCAGACAATTCTGTGGGAGGCACAACAATCGTTTTATTTGGTATAGCAGGCTGGGTTAGACAGTAGAGTCAGGAGAGTGTCACAATCCATCCACAACACCATCTCTACATATAGTGACAGATTATTTGCTTCTCTATATGCAACATGCATAGGCTAAAATTGTGTCATTGATTTCTGCATCAGACAGTGCAATCTTCTGTTTATTAGTGGCCACTGTGCAGACTGAAAGTGTTGCAAACTTGTTGTGTAAACTTAATGTTTTGCCCACCTGTAGGGGTGCCACTGGCCTGTGCCATCCCGATGATACTGCATCCTAACCCCCACGGAAGTGAGTACTCTGTCAAGTGGTGGAGGGACAGGGGGGCAGAAGGCAGAACCAAGGCAGGGAAGGTGTGTTTTGGGATGTGGGGGTGGTGGGAAGTAGGGAATTCCAGGCACAGGAAGGGGCGTGGATGGGAAGGGGTTGGCCTCTGCTGTATCCTAACCCCCATCCCATGTCTGAAAGCCATATACAGGGCTGCTCAAATTTGCGCCAGCAATTTAGCCAGCCCAGATTTGAGTAACCCCATTGGGAAGGCTGGAATATTACTTGGGGTAAGAGGTATAATATATATTATATATAATAATATCCTCTACCCTGAAAAGACCTCCAGCCTGCTCCTAATGTGTGCTGGATACAGCATGGGCTACTTGGCACACCCGCTCCAACACAGGTTAGGTTGGGCTGTAAATTAGGCAATCAACTATGAAGCTTCAGGGCACAATCCTAACCAACTTTCGAGCACTGACATAGTTGTGCCAATTGGCCATCCTGCAGTTGGGGGGCAATCATGGAAGCTTCCGCAAGGTAATGGAATGTTTGTTCCCTTACCTCTGGGCTGAATTGCCCTTACCCAGGGGCTGGAACTTTGGTTAGGATTGTGCCCTCAGTTTCTTCAATAAGCAACATGCAAATCTGCCATCCCTGAATGTATATGCAAGGCTGGGGCTGGCTGGGTGGGCACAGCAGTAGTGTGGGAGGGCTTCCATTGTCCTCCTCCCAATGGGGTGGGTTATCAGGGCTGGGGCATTTCATCCGATTCATATTTTAGCTTTGAATAGCAATGAATGAAGATTGCAGTGGCTTAACCTTCTTTGTATCTCATCTGATTTTGTGTGCCTTTCTTTCTTTCTTTCTTTCTTTCTTTCTTTCTTTCTTTCTTTCTTTCTT
>JAJKFI010000009.1:16221742-16247068 GCA_029204185.1 Lerista edwardsae
CTTTCTTTCTTTCTTTCTTTCTTTCTTTCTTTCTTTCTTTCTTTCTTAATCTTTTCATTCTTGTTATCCTAGACCACCTCGTTCCTGCTTGTCTTTATAGCAACGACTCTTCTATTTTGCACTTCATTCATATGCTGTACATATGACCCTCTGAAAAGCATCTGTTATCATCACCAAGGTAGGTAGGTAGGCAGGTACGTGCAATAGCCAGAAATGGTTCTTATTGGCTTCCTCAAAGACTGATCATAACATTTGCCATCTACTACCAATGAGCTTGTATTCAAGTGCCAGAAGCCCTGTCAGAAGTCTACTGTCACAGTTTACTGGCTAATCAGGAAAGAATTGCAATCTTGATTGGCTTTATTTGTTGGCTGATTGAAACAGTGAGATAGGAAGTCCTGGACAGATTAATTAATTTGTGCCGGGGAATCCAAGCTTAATCTAAAGGACGCTGTCAGTTTGAGTGATGGCTGTGTAACAGAAGAAGTGTTTTTTTAAAACAACTCTGTGCATCTTCACGATTGCGGCACCTTAATGCAGGTCTTTGTCTCTGTTTAACCAATTCATTTTTTTCCTTTTATTCTATGTGTTTTGAAAGCAGTGTGCCTAAAAAGAGGGCACTTTTATGAGCACGTACAATGTGCAAGAGTGTCATGCTTGTGCAATTCTTACACCCCTTATAAGGAAAAGTTTGCACAGATGCTTAATTCACATTCATAATGAAATCATTCACAATTAGATCAAAATAACGCCTAGGTTTCCATGTGTGTGAGATACAAGGGAAGGCAGAGGTAGGGAATAAAATGTATTGGGTTTTTTTAGGGATATGCAAAAAAAAATGGACATTTCGTGATCTGCTCTGATATTGACATTTCTTGATGTGCAAATTGATATGCTCTGAGAAATTGACACTTGCCTTATAAAAACTTCACAATTGAAGTTTGGCTGTCCTTGAACATGCTCAGATTTTTTTTTTGGGGGGGAGGTAACAGTGCAATTCCATGCAGGTGGAATTCCATGCCTGGGAGGGGGTGGAGTCCGGATGCAGCCTTTAGGACGCAGCCAATTTGGACCACACTGTGTACTTGGACTTTTGCCTATTATATAGCAGGTGCAGATCCAAGTAGCCCATAGGGGTGGATGGCGCCTACCCCGGGGCAAAGGTACGAACATGTCCTTGCCCCGGGGAGGCTCCAACCTGCTCCCAGCCTATGCTGGATATAGCTCAGGTCCACCATCCTACCTGTCCAGGGCAGGTTAGGATTGCACCAGTGATGTCATCTGGTAATGAAGATCGGGAACGCTGGGCAGGACTTATGCGTGATTGGCTGCCCATCCGTTCTGTTCCGCAGCTGCCCTGGCCTCGGTGGGGCACCTGCTCACTGGGGGGGGACGGGTAGGGGGTGCGCCGGGTGCCTGGGCAAGCAGCGGTAGGGCGCGCCAACTGGGAGCAGCCCCCCCCCGAGGCCAGGGCAGGCACGGAACGGAACGGACGGGCTTCCTATCACGCATAAGTCCCGCCCAGCGTTCCCGGTCTTCATTACCAGATGACATCACTGGATTGCACTCTAAAGAAAGCACAGAAAAGCAGCCATCCTGCCCTCTTACAAGGCATCAAAGGCTTTCCGGAGTAAAAATGTCTTCAGGCCACACCGGATGGAGTGCGTTCTCAGCTCAATGATGGAGCTGTTCTCAGCTCAAAGGGGAGGGAATTCCACCATAAAGGAGCCACCACTGAGAAGGCTCTATTTCTGGCCACCATCCCCCTGATCTCTCTTTATGGGGCACAACCAAAAGGGCTCTCTCAGATGAATGAAGAGAACGGACTAGACTATATGGAAAAAGGCAGTCTCTCAGATATGCGGGTCCCAAGCCATACAGGTCATGTGCCTCCATGTCTTGCCTGCATTCTACAGCATTGCGGGGGTAGGTTTGGGCTGTTACACAGTTTCTTTTTTTGAAATATTGGTATTAACCTTGGTGTTAACACAGGGGTGCTGGTTGACGGTAGTGGCGTTGGGCCGACGCAAACATCTAGTGTCGGCCCAAGGATGGACTCTGGATTGCTCCCTGAGTTTAAAATGTGTCCAAAAAAATCATCTCATGAAATGAGAGAGATCTGGTGGGCCACTGGGAGATATAGGAAGATATATAGAAGTTATAGGATATGTGTCAGGGTTGTAAGGAGGCTTTTTTTTCTTTCTGATTCACTTTGCTATTGGAAAATGGCTGAGAAATACTGGAAACTTGGACTGATCTAGCAAGGCTTTTCTTACGTTCCTTATAAATAACTCAACGGATTGCTGCACTCTCAGGAAAGCAGCAGGCTCTGGTGTCACAATGACAGCACTTCAGGCCATGACATAACTTATGGTGGGTCCTGGACTGACTGTCTTTCTAAAAAGTGGGTCCCCGTGCTGAATGGTTTGAGGACTACTGAGGCAGACGATTGAAGAAGGAGGGAGAAGAGAGAGGTGGAAGAATTGAGAAAGGGTGTGTCAGGAAAGAGAAAGGGAGAGATGGGCAAGGAATTCAGAGGGGAGAGAGGCAGTGAAGGGGCAGGTGGTGAATAGTGGAGGTAAGTTCACAACAGGGCAGGGGGGACAGCAATGGGAACAGGACTTTTTCTATAAATAGAGAATAAATCCCTTCCAATCCTTTAAATCAGTGGTTCCCAAACTGTGAACAGTGGCTCCTCAAGGAGTCTCAGAAACCAGCCAGTGGAGCTGCAGAATCTTTGTGAAAATCTGCAGAACCCGCCTTCAACAATGTATAGCAGTGTTATTCAAACTGTGGGTCAGGACCCACTTGGTGAGTCACGACCTGATGTCAGGTGGGTCACGGAAAGCTGGGAGCATCCATCCTGGAAACTGCAGACCTTACTCTTGCTGTATTCCTTTTGTGAGTTAACAGTTTGAATTTTTTTTAAAAAATATGTATTTTTCATTCAGTGCTTTTACATCATATTTTGTCCTCATCTTGCTTTCTGTCAAATATGTTCCATGATTGTGCATTTGCTTTAGTCCAAGAATGCCAGTTTGCATTCTAGGAGCGTCCTTTGATAATGTCATACTGACAGTACTTTCTGCTTGATGATGGCACTTTGGGCTATGACATCACTTCCAGTGGGTCCCAACACAAGTGCCATTCTAAAAAGTGGGTCCTGATCTAAAACGTTTGAGAACCACTGATGTATTGGATCGTAGCCCTAATGGTGAGCTACAGCCAATGACCCAGTAGGTCAAGGGAACCACCAGTCAAAAATGTTGGGGAAGCACTCTCTTAAATTATCATTCTTTCTATTGTCACAGTATTTCAAAGGAAATAACTTGAACCGTTGCATATCTAGAAGGAAAACCAGTGTTATCACCTTTCCCACAGAAGCATTGATTTCCTCCTCTGGCACTTTCTTTGTGAACCAACTCTTAGAAAGTATGACAACATAATTTCTTTATCCAAGAGCTCTGAAGCAGTTATTAAACCAGCTGTTTTCAAAAGTACACAAATCTGCGAAGATGCAGTTGGGTAACTGTTAAATGTTAAAGCAGTGAATGATCCGCGTGTAGCAGATGGCCTGGGAATGGGTTAGAAAATGGCAAAGTTAATACTACCAGACTGAGATGTTCATTTGTGCTGTGGTATGCGCAGACAGGGTGAATAATGAAGGTTCTGTAATAATTGTGTAAATCCCAACATTATTAAACTGATTCAGCTGGGGTTTCTTAATATATGGGAAGCACTTGATGTACTTTGAGCAACACCTCCTCTGTTGCCGAAGCTGTTCTCATTAACTCATACCGCTCTCTTTGCTGTGACCTCAGTGTTCCTGTTTCGTAATGAGCGGAATAAGAATAAGTAATCCACTCTCCACCTCACTATCCAGAGAAGGGAAAACATTAAGCAAAGTGCAAGGGCCTGATCATGGGCCTGATCTTCAAGGGATAAGGGGTGGCTGGATGCGAACCAAAATTGAGAATAATAATGTATGGGGAGGACAAGCGTTTATATTATCACCCAACTGGACTGTAAAGGTTGATGGAACATGGACAACAAAGCTGATATTGATGGTCAGATCATGGATTTGTGCTTGTAGGAAGTAGTCAGACCATTGGCTAGCTCAGTATTGTCTGCATTAATTGGCAATGACTTTCTAGAGGCCAATTTCAGAGCCCAATTCTGATCTTGCTACCATCAGTGGTACTGCCACCTCCCTCCAACCTGATGTTGATGCAACTTGCACTGATCCGCTTTCCTTTAGCTACAAGCAAATGGACCATAGATCTCCTGCCTCCCTTCCTTATTCCAGGCACTATTTCTTCAGTTGCGGAAGCACAGAAGTTCTGCTTTTTATGGGGATCCTGTGAACAAAGGAGTTCCTTCACTCACATGCTCTTTTTAAATCATTGGTTCTCAGTCTGGGGGTTGGGGCCCCCAAGAGGGTCACGAGCCGGTTTTCAGGGGGACAAGGAGAGCTTGGCTTCACTTCCTGTTTAATGCCATCGCTTCTGGCCCTGCCAGCACAATGGCCTCACTTCCTGTTTAATGCCATCGCTTCTGGCCCTGCCAGCACAATGGCCTCACTTCCTGTTTCCTGCTTGATGACATCACTTCTGGCCCTAGGTCTTGGGGGGGGGGGTCCCGTCAGGTTGTCGTACCTAACAAGGGGGGCTTGGTGCAAAAAAGGGTTGGAAACCACTGCTTTAAATCAGACCGGAAGTCCTGCAACTGAAGAAACCTCACAAGGACCACAGTAAACAGTTGGCTTTTTTTGTCTTTCTCTTTTTTGTAATTGTACAGAGCCCACAGACCCAGCATCAGGCAGCATTCAGGGTAACACAGCCACCGGCGAAAGCACCAGCATCCATCATTTACAGATAAGTGATCTTGCCTCACCGCAGCCAGGCAAATGGCCACTTTCCTCCTCTGCACCCTTTTGTGTCGTTTAGCAATCGTAACACTTTGCGAGCCTGCTGCATTTAAATACAACTCGATCCCTCTATTTTTCAGGAACTCTCAGCATAAAAGAGCCATCTGTGTGCATGGGAGCGCTCGCATCTCGACTGGCAGAGATAAGAAGCTTTCTGGCGACATATATTTTCTTTCTCCCTTCTTATGTAATTTGAAAACTACGAAATGGCTCAAATGTGCACTGAATTGTTTTGAGAGAGTATTTAGTGCTTGTGGAAGCAGCCAGCCAGAGAGCCCTGTGGGCTTAACATCTTTGTTTATCTAGAGGAAACATCCCAGCATCCATGCCACAAAAATGCAGGCTGCCCCCACACTCCCCTATATGCCTTAAAGCAGATCTTGAAGAGGGAGGTGGGATTCTATTACCTAGAAAAGGGCAGCCTCTTCCGAAGACACTTTTAATCAAATATTTGTTTCTGCTCCATTACTCTACCCACACACACCAAAAAACCCCATATATTTTTCTCCTCCTTTTTTTCATTCCAGGTTGTTCGACATAATGCTTTGTTTCACAGCATCCTGAGCTAGATACACCAGAGAGAGATACCAGTATCACAAAATATCTATGAAATTCTGTGTTGCCGGTGAATCTGCTTTGTGGATCTCAACCATGATATTTCTGGGTATAATTTCTGGGTGAACCCTTTTTCATGTCCTCTCACGGACCACAATCCTAACCTGGAGTTAGGCTAGCACAGTTAGGCCAGCAAAGGTGCACAAAGGCTATTTATTGTAAGGCACATTTAGACCACTCTCAGAGTCAGACAGGCCAGCACACAGACGTGCACCGTCCTCCCTGATCACACTCTGAGAGTGGTCTAAACATACTTTACGGTGTCCCTATCCAACTTTCCAATGCTGATGTACCCGCAATGCAGTCCTGAGGTAAGGGAACAAACCTTGAGGATGTCTCCATGACAGGCCCCCCAATCCACAGAAGCAGTGCATACACTGTTGGTATGGCTACATCAGTGCTGGAAAAATTGGATAGGATTGGGCCCTAAATATGCATAAGATTGAGCTGCTAATTGTCCCCCAGCCACATATACAGACTGATTGCACCTTATCCAGAATTCCAAAAACCAGTATGCTATGAAATCCAGAATGTTCCTGAGTGCTGACAATACATAACCTGACCTCTGGCGCTGGGCAGCGTGCATTCCAAACAGAACAAGAAATCAATGAACACAAACTGTGTTTCATGCACAAAAAATGTGTTTCATGCACAAAAAGGTAACTTCTTATGTTTCTGCAAATATTCCAAAATCCAGAAAAATCTGGAATTGGGAACCCTTCCAGTCCCAAGCAAGGGAGTGGCAACAAGATGAAGGCATCTTGTTGTCTCATGTGCTCCCTGAGGCACCTGGTGGGCAGTGATGTCATTCAGGGGGAACGGACCAGAACGGGCGTTCCGGATCCTAATGGGCTCCGTGGCTGGTTCCAGGTTCCCGACAAGTACCAATCAAAAGTGAGTTCCTGTTCCTAAATCATTTGAATGACACCACTGCTGGTGGGCCACTGTGACATATAAGAAGCTGGACTAGATTGGCCTTTGGCCTGATCCATGGGGGCTCTTCTTATGTTCTTAGATGATTCTGTATTGTTTACCTCATATTCCCCTCAGGATTTTACCTCAGAAATTTTCCTCAGAATGCAAGATGCCAGAGAGTGGCAATGAGATGCAAGTATCTGGTTGTCTTGCGTGCTCTCTGAGGCATCTGGTGGGGCCACTGTGAGATACAGTAAACTGGAATAGATGGGCTTTTAGCCTGATCCAGCAAGGTTCTTCTTATGTTCTTATGTAAGCATTTGCCCACAAACACATTGAATTCAGTTCTTTTTCCTACCTGAAATGGGAATGACAAGGTGAAGTTTTGTGTCTTCTTTCATGGCAGAAATTCTGATTGCACCACTAAAACAAAGTGATTCCCTTCAGTGGTGCCATTAAAGTTAATGGGGCTTTAGACTCGTAGCTGCTTTTTGAGCAGCAGCCTCTATTAGTTCTCTGTTGAATCCTCTCGTGTGTGTGTGTGTGTGTGTGTGTGTGTGTGTAAGAACCTGGTCTTGCTTCCTTTCTCAATATTACCAAAGATCATGTTCAGAGGAAACTAAAAATGTATTAACATTTCCTATCTATTCTGTGCCTTTTAGAAATCATAAGAAGAGAATATTCGTAATTAAGGACCTGATTAAACAAACTTGAGCTTTCGCTAGAAACATTATCTCTGTGTAATAAATCAGTGCCATGATGACAAGAATTTGCTGGTCGCCAAATAGCCAAGGAATTTCTAAAAGGGGAAGTACTGTACATCAGAAAAGTCCGAAACCCTGGGGTTATGCAGAAACAGGGCAAAGCGAAGGAAAACTGCCTTTAATTACACGTCTTTTTATCCTGTCTTAAAATTACTCAGGCCTTCCTTTGTTTTGGTTCCTCTTCTGCAGACCATGTGGGTCCAGATGGTTTTCAAATGTAATTTCTGGGGATTTTAAACAACACATTCTTATTCTGTAATAGAAGGCATTTGATCCTTTATTTGATGTTGGTTCTTGGAAAATCCTTGCCTTTAAACATTCATGAGAGGATTTGAGTGGTAATCTAAACAGCTGGTCATTTTCCTGCTCAGCTCATTTCACTTGAGCCAGAAAAAAAGAAAAAAAAGACAGAGGGAAGGTTTTAAACATGGGCAAGACTTCCAGACCCTAATAGAGACGACACAGTGTGAAAATTTCATTTCTCAAATATCTTTGAAATGTCAGGCACAGGAGTTCAGCCCCAGTTCTCTTTATTTGCTTCTTTGTTGATAGCAGAAAAGCATTTTGAAACAGCGGTTCAGCACATAAACAGTATAGAATTCATTTGCCGTGACTTTGCTATCCAGGTGTAAGATCCAACTATTATGTGATAAATATACAAAATAACATAAAGAGAAAGGGGCTTTTCTCTAGCTCGTTTTCTTTCCATTCTTTTGCAGCTGACCAAAACTGAACCAAGTGAATACTGATCAGCATTCATTACCAAAATGTAATCTGCAACATCTCATGATTTTAGTCGCAAACACGCATTTGCCCGCCCCCCACATGTACTATTCATTTTTTCCAGTGCTTTGCCAGATATTTAGAGTGTATACACTCTATGCACTTATATCACTTACGCAGGTGATAGGAGCCCTGTACTGGGAAGTAATCCGAAGGTAACACACATGGAATTTCTTGAGGAAGGGGGGAAAGTCAGGTTCAGGAAGATTAGTCCTAAAATTAGCATGACGGTTCAAGATGGAAGCTTCTGGAGCTGGGGATGCCAGCCAGGAGATCTCCAATGGCATAAATCCTGTTGCCAGCATCCTCGCTGCTATAGATCTCAGAAACACAGGCCCTGCAGTCAGTTTCAACTAAACTAGAGCCGGGTCCCACTTTTTAGAATGACAATCTGTCTGGGACCGTCCGGAAGTGACGTCATGGCCTGTCATTGTGACGCCAGAGCCTGCTGCTTTCCTGAGAATGCAGCAATAAGTTGGGTTATTTCTCAGCCATTTTCCAAGAGCAAAGTGAATCAGAAAGGGGAAAAAAAGCTTATTTCCCACCTTGACACAGGCAAAACAACCACACGGCCCTCCCCCTTTCCAGAGTCCCATCTTGCCATATTTTCAAGATGGCTGCTGTAGGTGACCCACCTGAAATTGATTCATGACCCACTGATGTTCTTGACCCACACTTTGGGAACCACTGTTCTAGAGGAGTCTGTGGGAAAATATAAGAAGTGTAAACATTAGTGGATTATCAGCTTTTATTGATATTGCTCTGCACCTCCCCCCCCCCCAATGAAGAGAAGGAACAATTCATCTTCAACCGGCAAGAAAACTGAACATTTGTGTTTCAAAGGGAATGCAGGCACTGTGGATGTGCAAGATCAGGAATGCATGAACAAGATGGAAACATACATCTGTGAAACCTGCCAAGTGCAAAACATGTTTGAGACCCAAGACAAGAAGGAGTTAAATTCCAAGTCTGAACTATTTTTACAGGTTTAACTTTCATTTCCCCACTAGGATCTTTTTTTTCCCTCAAGGGTGCCAAAGAACTGTACTGAACACATGCAGGGATTATCAGGATTGTAAACAAACAACATAAATTTATTATGTTGACTGCACACAAGTCACTGGCAAATATTAGTGACATCTGAAAATAATGAAGTGTATAGTAATTAACTACCACCAAGGTGCCAGCTACATGTTTTTTTGAAGGTTCATAGCATCCACTTCACCCATTGTGAGAGGCTTGTGTCACTGCTACTCAGAGCTATAACGTTCTACCCCAGCGCCTGGGGCAGTGATATCACGACTCTGCCCATTTGTGCCCCAGGGCAGTGACTTCACAGGTTCTCCCCAAGGAGGGGCGGGTACAGGAGGCGGCCAGCGCCACCTCCCTCAGGGAGAACCTGGAGGAGACGGCTTATGCGCTCCAAGAGTAAAAGCAGTCTCCCTTGGCATCTCCCCGGAGGAGGGGGTGCGCACAATCTCACCAGCGCTTCCTCCTTCAGGAACGGGGAAGGTGGCTTCTGTGCTAAAAGTGCAAAAGCAGTCTCCCCCAGCATCTACCCAGAGTAGGGGGCGCGCACAATCACCAGAGCTTCCTCCTTTGGGGACAGCCCGAAGGGACTGCCTTCCTGCCACTTGTGGTGTGAAGGCAGTCACCTCCATAATGAGGGCAGAGCTTGGGGCCAATCCTGCGCCCTCATTATCCCAATGCCTGGAGCAAGTGCCCCTCATGCTCCCCCCATGTTACGGTTCTCTGCTACTGACATGGCGTCCTGTGCTCAGAAACTGGGAGAGAACTGAGCTGTTTGCCTCACTGCTGCTACATGTGACTGCATTTTTACCTTTCCTCAGCAACTTGCTGTTGAAATTGTGCACTCATGCTAGGGATACCAAATTACTCTGAGCAAGCACTAGTAAAATTTGCGGAGTTAGAACTTTTTTTTTCTGTACTACTGCAGACCACCTAAGTCTAAGTCTGCGATCCTATAACACAGCGGTTCCCAAGCTGTGGATCAGGACCCAACAGTGGATCATGAGCCAATTTCAGGTGGTTCGCAAAGCACCAAGGGCAGCCATCTTGAAAATATGGGAAGTTGGGATACTGGAAAGCAGCAGTGCTGTGTGGTTGTTTTGCTTGTGTCAAGGTTGTAAATAGGCTTTTTTCATTACTGATTTACTTTGCTATTAGAAAATGGCTGAATTATCAGGTGCTTCTGTGCTGGGCACAAGGGAATTGCTCACTAATGACCTTACGATTAGTGTGACAGCCCTCTTATCTTTCTTGGAGTGCCTGTAGATCAAGTTGAAGATCAGTCATGAGGTAGGCTGAAATCCCTCCTTCACAGGACACATTTTGGGCGGCAATTTGCAGATGGCACATGGACACATTTTTCGTCATATTTGTAGCCTGTGGGCTTTAGTTTTATAGCATGGCTCTGTGAAGCAAACTGTTGTAAGCTCTCTGGAGTAATTCCATGCTGTCCAAAAAAGATGGTGTGACTACTCCACATGGTAACCACTCTTGGAAGCTTGTGGGCAGTGTATACACCTCGTATGGTCATGGATGTGTTTCTTTATCCTTTCTCAATGAAGACAAGCAGGAACAGCTGGTACACAGTCCCTGGATGCGCTCAAGAACTATTGGCAACCAATCCCTGGATTTGGATCAGTATGCCCCCTATTTGATGCCAATTGCTTTAGAGGTCTATAGATAATATCAAATCATCAGTATCACCGTTATTCTTTTATTGGTAATCTTTGTGTCCAAATAAGACTTAAAACATACGTGTGTTGTTTGTTTTAAATGGTGGTCTCATGATAGCTATACTCTGACACAAAATCAATTAATCCCTTGATTTTGATTTTCATGCCATATCGAAATTAGATGAAAATGTACTTCTAGTTCCATGAGGGCACAATCTTAACCTGGAGTTAGACCAGCACAATTAGGCCAGAAAGGTTGGCTGGCACAAGGGACACCGTAAAGTATGTATGGACCACTCTTGGAATCAGAGAGGCCAGCACACAGACATGTGCCATCCTCCCTGACTCCAAGAGTGATCCAAATGTGCTTTATAGTGACCCTTGTGCCGGCCTTGCTGGCCTAACTGTGCCGGTCTAACTCCAGGTTAGGATTGTGCTCTGAGGGCACAATCCTAACCAACTTTCCAGCACTGACATAAATGTGCCAATGGGGCATGTGCTGCATCTTGTAGTGGAGTAGTAGTCACAGAGGTCTCCTCAAGGTAAGGGAATGCTTGTTCCCTTCCCTCAGAGCTGCATTGCCCTTATCCCGTGGCTGGAAAGTTGGTTAGGATTGCGCCCTCTCACTACAAAGGGGATACTAGTTTTGAGGGGGGAAAAGTCCTGTTGGTTGATATGCAGTGCAGTTTGGTCTTTTTTTTAAAAAAGCATGCGCAGCAGAGAGAAATAACTGTTATTTACGATCACATATCACACACCACCACACTTATCTGTGGCAGGGGCAACGGGGTTTAAACTAATCTTGGTTAATCCTCAAGGCTGTTATCCCTTCCTCAGGAATAGGGATGAATGAATGTTCCCATTCCATGTCATTATTGTTCCATGGTTGGCTCGGCCCGGTTGTTCGCTGCCAGCCTATCGTTTTCACTGGGATAATTCCTAATGTTACCTTTGGAACAGGGGCCTGTGCAATTTGCCACATGATTTTTGACAGCCCAAGTGCAAAGTGATGGCACCCAGGTACAGTCAGGTCCTCTTTACATGCAAACTCGCTACCTGTGAATTCGCTTACCTGCAAGGGACAGAATTGCTACTTTCCTCATTATCTGAGCCTCTGTCCTCGTTAGCCACTATGCAGAGACATTCCAAAGGCTGCGGGGACCTTCAGAATGGTCCTGTGACCAGTACTGACCCCTTAAAAAAAAAGCATCTGCTGGCCATATTTAAGGGGTCCATGCTGGTTGCAGGTGCCATTCCAAAGACCTCTGCAGCCTCTGGAAGGTCTCTTCAGCATTGACAGTTGCGTGCTTGCACGCAGCCCTGTTTGCCCTGCCCACCCCGAGGGCACGTGAGCAGGGTGAAAGGGACCAATGGGGACCCGATCTGGGGGCGGGGGTAATTGAGCCTGTTGGGACTCACCCTGCCCCTTGCCGCATTCTGGCACAATTGGCAATTCCCACCCACCCTCCCATCATCAGGCTGAGATATCTGGTCGCTTCGAGGCCGGGTAGGAATTTTTTATCGCCAGCTTAATTGGCTGTTAGCTGGCGGTTTTTTCGCCTACCCCAGTCTGAGGCGGGTATTCGGGTGTGTAGTTAATGGTCACTTCCCTGGCAGGTAGCGTGCGGGGGGTAGGCAGGTGGGCCTTCAGCGTCCATTCTGAGGCAACACGGTTGGGGATCGGCCATGCCGCTCATAAGTTGCCTTTCCGGCTCGTTGAGCGGTGGGTCGTACCCAGTGATGTCATGCAGGGGGAACGCGGGGGAACTCAGTTCCACTAGTTAAAATTAGGGCTGACTCCGCCCACTTCACTCTCCCTCCTCCCCCCTCCCAATTCCTCTGCAAAGAGCTTTTCTTCTTGGTTGGCTGGCACTCAGAGGGTTAAAGGGGAGCAACTCCGGATTCCTAGGGGGGCAAAGGCAGTGATGTCATTCAGGGGGAACAGACCAGAATGGGCGTTCCGGATCCTAACAGGTTCCCGACAAGTGCCAATCAAAAGTGAGTTCCTGTTCCTAAATCATTTGAATGACACCACTGGTCGTACCCTGATCGGATTCATAATGGCTACCCTTATGGTGTGTGCCGGGGTGAGACTGTCTTAGACATGTTGCCTCGACCTTCGGGTCAGCGAGGATGGACTTCAGCTTGGAGCTATGAGCTGAAGTCCGGAGTCAGATGGTGTTACGCCCTTGATCATCCTGATCAATTGGGGAGATAGACGGCTAGAGCCGTTTCCCCATAGGCCCGCACGCTTTTTGTGAGTTATTTCTGCTGCAAGTCCTTTAATAAAAATTATGTAAATATTAATAAAGTGGCCCTGTTAGACCAAGCTCTGGTCTTGTGTCGTTATTTCTGGGGGGGGGGGGTGCAGGGTAATCAAAGATCTTGTGGCACTTCTTGTTGCACTCTGCTGGCTTTCTGAGGGGGTCTGATGGATTCTTCTCATGGCAGATAAGATACCGCTTGCACCTAACCCCATTGATCCCATAGGATCAATGGTTCGTTATCTGCAAATTTGCTATCTGCAAGGATTTCTAAGAATCTAACCCTAGCAGGGTTAGTAGGGACGTGGTGGCACTGCGGGTTAAACCGCTGCTGCTGGGCTTTCTGACCGGAAGGTTGGGAGTTCGAGACCATGTGATGGAGTGAGCTCCCATTGCTTGTCATAGCCAACCTAGCAGTTCAAAAGCACATAAAAATGCAAGTAGACAAATAGGGATCACTTCGGTGGGAAGGTAACGGCATTCCGTGCGCTATGGCCTATAGCCATGCCGGCCACATAACCATGGAAGCTTGTCCTCGGACAAATGCCGGCTCTACAGGCTTGGAAATGGAGATGAGCACCGCCCCCTACAGTCGGTCATGACTAGACCATTTGGTCTTGGGGAAACCTTTACCGTTCCTTTAACCCTAGCAGATAATGAGGATTGACGGTACCTTTTTGTATGGTGTACTGATCAATGTGCCTACACACACAACACACACAAACAGAGACTATTATATAACTAGTCAGGTACAGCAGTCTGAGTAATGTCCCAATAGTTTTTTTTTTTTTTTAAACCCATAAAAAAGAATGGCAGATTATGAATGCATCTGTGGGCCACTCCACAAACAAAATCATAAGAATCTATGAATCTGCCTTGTGAGTCAACTGGAGTTGTGAGAGATAATCTTTGGCACATTTCCTATCCAAAGGCATGCTTCCAATTCTAAGGCACATTTGCACCTCCTTAGAAGTCAAGGAGGTTGGCTCATAGATATGGTTGATGTGAGAAGACTGTGGTTGATTTGAAAGGCCAGCATCAAGTCCTGGCATAAAAATCTCATGATGCAGGCACTGCTTTTACTTGAAAAAAAATTAACCATTTTCTATCAATGATGCGTTAGAGCAACATAGGTAGAAATGCAATCTCCAGCACATCACTGGTAGAAAATGGGTTTTAAGAAAAGAACCGTCCAAGTGCTTTGCTTTTGCTCCAATTTGTTTTCACTCCAATCTAAACCATTTGCCATCTATTGCACCAGGATACACTTTGTTCTAGTTATGCAAGTGCTTTTCATAGATGGAGAGATGGGTTGGATATCAGCCAAGTCTATGTCTATTGAATTCTGGTGGCTGATTCTGGTGGCTAAAGTCCAGACAGAAAGTCTTTTCCTTGACTTTGAATGGCTCATAAGGAGATGGCTTCTGTGGCACTAGCCCAAAAGTCAGACCTACTCTATAAGAGGAGCCATACTAACCAATTTAAGAGCTGATGTAGTTTTTCATCAGAAGCAGAGAATGCAATGTGAATTTTCTCAACTTCTGCTCATCATCTGTTATTCAAACTGTGGGTTGGGAGCCATTTGGTGGGTCGCAACCTGCTGTCAGGTGGGTCACAGAAAGCTGGGAGCAGCCATCTTGGAAACTGCAGACCTTACTCTTATTATATTCCTTTTGTCAGTGTTAACAGTTTGAATTTTATTACGTTACAATGACAGCACTTCCTGCTTGATGATGTCACTTCCTGTCACAACATCACTTCCAGGTGAATGATATCACTTCCAGTGGGTCCAGTCATGAGTGCCATTCTAAAAAGTGGGTCCCAGTCTAAAACGTTTGAATACCACTGATCTAGATCAAGTCTTAACCACTACTACAGGTATCTGTTTGTTGAAAAACAGCACATATAGTTGGGCCTTTTTATCCGCAGGGATACTATTCCTGGAATCCCTGTGGATAAAAAAAATTCAGCAGGTAATTAAAAGGCATTCCAGCAAAAAACGGCCATTCTGAGGCCTGCTGAGGCTGCAGGTGGACATGCATGGCTTTGACAGGCCTCAGAAGAGCCTCTGGAGGCTTCAGGTTGGATGGATAATTAGGCTCAACCTGTAAATATTCTTAATTATGATAATTATAATAAGCTGATGTTTGTAGCTGTGATGGCACTGAAGTGTGACTTGTGCTAATGTAGCAAGGCGAAGAGGCTACAGGAGGTGGTCGATCCAGTGGTGAAGGTGTGCACCGGATCCTATCCCCCTTTTCTGCAGCCTCCCTGCCCTCTTTCTCTCCTCCAGGCTTGCACTAGTGAAATTGAGGAGACCCATTGCAGCTGGGGGGGGGGCTTATGGAGGTGTAAGAGGATTTACATCCCCTATCACCTCTGAAACCTCTCAATCCACTGCCTCCACGCGCTGGATACAGCATGCCCATTTTGGGCGTGGCTCCAAAATGCAGCCGGGAGGAAGGAGAAGATTAGGCTGAAAATCCGATAGCTAGGAGAGACCCACCAAGACTAAAATGGGGTTTATGAACAGCCTGCCAATGTAAACCGCCTTGTGTCCAGTGGAATCTGGAGAAAGGCAGTAGAAAAATACATTAAATAAATAATGAAATACACTACAATTGTGGTATCCAACTGAAATGGGCATTCCTAGTTGACCTCACAGCTCTTGATGGACGCAAAACAAGGCGGTCCCTTATCTGGGACTCAGGGTATGGGATAGATAGCTGGGCTCAAGCGTATGGGTTACAGAAGCCTTGTAGAAACTAATTAGGTTAGGTTCTGGTCCCTGTCTGACTAGGAGACCACATGGAAATCTTGCATTATGCAGCCCTGAATCATTCTTCCATGGTGGAAGAATGCCAGTGTGTAATACTGCATGTACATAAACATCACACACACACACACACACACACACACACACACACACACACACACACACACAAGAAAGAAAGAAAATTCATTTTAGCCGTGTCCCAACATGGACTTTCAAAAATTAACAATGCATCACTAAGCTAACTTGTCTAAGGGTTGTCTCCTCAAGTGACTTTGGATTTAATGTATGCCACACGAGGGAACTCGCTAAGAATAAAGACCACGTTGGTTTTCATAATTGACTTTGTACAGCTTCATAAAGGTTATCTCACCTCCTTACGCTCTGGAAGGCACCAGTCCAAAAAGGGTTAGATTTATATCCAGATTAGAAGAAGACATCCTGCGCTTCGTTCCACTGAGACATCTCTAGACAGAGAGGAATCTTCACTTTCCAAATACCGTGCAAAAATGTGCCTCACTGCCTTGCCTTCTATTACGGAGCTTCCAAGGGTGCCAGGTGACTGCGCCTGGCTTTAGGAAGAAGTGAAATAAGAAGGCAGATGGTGAGCTTAGAGGAAATTCTCCAATGACTCCCCTTATCTGAACCTATTTCCATGAAAAGTGAATTGCCATCAAAGACAACTCTGGGTGGTTTTGCACTGCAGAAGTTATACAATGGTTTCCTTACTTGCAAAGATTCAGGGCACAATCCTAATCTGGAGTTAGGCTAGCACAGTTAGGCCAGCAAAGTTTGGCCAGTACAAGGGCCACTGTAAAGCACATCTGGACCACTCTCAGAGCGCAATCCTAAACTGGAGTTAGGTCCGGCCTAAGCTAAGCCAGCAACGTTTGGCCAGCACAAAGGCCACCATAAAGTGTGTTTGGACCACTCTTGGAGTCAGGGAGGTCTGTGTGCTGGCCTCTCTGACTACGAGAGTGGTCCAAACATACTTTACAGTGTCCCTTGTGCTGGCAAAACTTTGCTGGCTTAGTTTATGCCGGCCTAACTCAGTTTAGGATTGCGTCCTCAGAGTCAGGGAGGATGGCGCACATCTGTGTGCTGGCCTCTCACTCCGAGAGTGGGCCAAATATACTTTACGGTGTCCCTTGTGCTGGCCAAGTTTTGCTGACCTAACTGTGCCAGCATAACTCCAGGTTAGGATTGCACCCTCACAGAAGTTCTCTTTTTATAGTGTGAGGAACTCCTCATTATGATGCACTCGCCACTTAAATTAGGTAATTATGTATCATTAGGATAACCATTATGAAATTGATTTCATAATCACTCATCTATGATACATTTACTGAAAAACCCTTTGGAACCTTCCCTGTAGTCTCCATTCTTGAATCCACTACCAAATATGTGGAAGAGAAAAAAATCTTAAAGCAGTGGGTCCCAAACTGTGGGTCTGAGACCCACCAGTGGGTTGTGACTTAATTTTTGGTAGGTCATGAAATGTACATCAAGGGTTAAACAAGCTGATCCTTGGTGTTGGGAGCACTGTTGCCCAATCACCATTATAAAAAGGTAAAGGTTTCCCCATGACTGAATGGTCTAGTCGTAACCGACTGTAGAGGGCGGTGCTCATCTCCGTTTCTAAGCCGAAGAACCGGCATTTGTCCAAGGACAAGCTTCTGTGGTCATGTAGCCAGAATGACTACACGCTGTTACCTTCCCACCGAAGTGGTACCTATTTATCTAGTCGCATTTTTACGTGCTTTAGAACTTCTAGGTTGGCAGGAGCTGGGACAAGCGACGGGAGCTCACTCCATCACATGGTCTTGAACTGCCAACCTTCTGGTCAGCACCTCAGCGTTTAACCCGCAGCAGCACCACCACATCCCTCCTAATCACCATTATAGCCATTGCCAAATCCAACGCAGGATGGGAGAGGCTGGAGCCCTTACCATAGGGCACTACTCAGATCTGCGCCTGCTAAACCGCAGGTGCCAATCTGAGGAGACCGCGTGGCCCTAATTGGGGCCGCGGGGCCTCCCGATTGGGCTTAGGATTCAGCCTTATGGCTGAACCCCAAGCCTGACCAGGGCCTGCCCCCCAACCTCCCTCCCCCCCCCCGCCAATCCCGTATCCAGACAGACATGGAGCCTCCCTCGTGGCGGCTAGCTTCGGCTGATGCGAGGGAGGCCTGGCGCGGGCACAATGGGCCCGACGCTGCAGGCAGTGCCTGTCCCATTGCTCGAGCAGCAACACGGAGGTGCCTATCAGTGCCCTGGCATCGGCACTATGTGTGTCGTGTCAATGCTATGACGTAGTGTCAACACAATGGGCGCGCTAGGATTGCGCTACGACAAGCAGCCCCATAGTGATAAGAAAAAAAATCCCTTGAATCCAAATTGACTGCCAGATATCTCCTGAGCGGCATTGGATGCAGCGTACACCATGCACACCTTGGGAATAGGCCATAAGATATGTGTGTCTTTGTTCATTTATTCATTGTATTGCATCTTAACATTGTCAACATTTTGAATTTCTTGAGGACTAGTGAGGCAACTACTAATTCTTATATGAACTAGTAGAACTAGAACTAGAACATGAACTAGAACATGAACTAGAGCTTGATGTGGCCCCCTAGCAAATGCTATATGCCAGCAAGACTCTGCACCCTTCTAGAGAAGCTCTCCTTGCCTTTTACAGCCCATCATTTCAGTTCCTGTCTCCAGAAGCATAACATAAAAGCCAAGACATTTAATATTCTAATGTTTGTTAAGGATCTGCTCTGTCATCGCTGGGAAAGCACCTAAAAGAAATCCACAGTAAGTGGCAATAAGGAAACCCTATATTCATTATATTTTTGTCAGCCTTGGTTAGGTAATTTTGAAGGACTCTAACACACTGCATTGTACCAAACCTACATTATTTTACCAATTCTGTGATCTCTGATTAGCACAACTGTAAGACGTAAATGGCAAAAATATTTCAGAGAGAGAAGAGAAAGCATTTCCCCCAACACTTATTATTCACTTTTTCTTAACTAACTCTTCCCATAGACCTGCTATCAGAGAAGCAATTTACCTGAAAGCCTTGGTTTATAATGTTCTCATTCTGGCTTTGTATTTGCAGATCAAAGAGGAAATCTAGCTTTGGGAAAGTTTCTTGATTTATCACTTTGATGGATTTCACATTTATTAAATGCTTATCCTTCTGAGCCTACGTCTAGCTCCATGTGTAATTACCACCATTTATGTGCCATACTAAAAATATGAACAGCTGTTTTCGCGTTTAATGCAACATGTGAGTTGAACAGCCTGATGCAAGATTGATCAAAGACTCAGTAGTTCTAATCAGGAAGGATTAGGATGTGTGATAGAATTTCCCTTGCATATCTGGCAGGATGAGCCTAATTTGATAAATCTAATCTCAGTATGGACAATGTATAAGCTTTTTTTGTTTTAGGAATGCTATATCTGCAGAACTGGTGAGAACTGGCTGAATTTCACCACTGCAGGGGGCGCTGGCTGTGGTTGGGCGCAACAGCATGGAAAACCCTGTGTGCTTTTTGGCCCCTCCATCCTTCCTTGCTCTCGGATCGTTCCTATTCTGGGCGCGGTGAGGTGGGGCTGGGTGACACATGGGGGTGGGGACGTTGTACTGGGGGCACGTTGACATTGCCCCACCCCAGGAATGCTGTGAGCCACGTTCCCTCCTCCCAAACCGCCTCCCGAAGTGCCTCCGACAACTGCCTGGCTCCCATAGGAAGGAGCAGTAACCGTTTTGTCACCACTGTTCCAACGGGGGCCGGGCAGTTTCGGGTTGGGCTGCCCTTTATTCGAGACATTTGTCAACTGCCTTCCCCCTTAAATTGAAGGTGCCCAAGGCTGCTGACAATGGAATGATTGGGGGGGCGCAATCCTATACTGCGCCAAAATGGCGAGGCCGGCCGGCCTGCACCATGTCCTAACGACGTATAGGACAGGCTGGAGCCTCCCCTCCCCTATGTGCTCCTATGTGTAAATAGCAGGTGCCGATCTGAGGAGATCGCACCGCCCAAATTGGGGCCACATGGCCTTCCACACGGGTCTAGGGTTCAGCCTTATGGCCGAATCCTGGGCCCGCTTCCCTCTCAGGCTGGCATGCCTGCCAGCACGCCCACCAATGTTGAGAGATAGTTGGACCCCACAGCGCCGGCTACGATGCTAAGCACTTCATAGCAAGCCAACAACCCATCCTGGTACAAAACGACAGCTTACTCCCACCTCAGGAATGTGGAGGAGGTTGGGAAAGACTTCGCAGACACAGAGGTTTCACAGATAGCAGTTTGTATTAGAGCAAGAACAGCTCAGAGTATTTACAGAAAAGAAGTAGTCAGCAAGCATAAGTTTCCTCGCAGGGAACTTGGTTCAGCAAAATACAGACAGCACACTTCACATTGTCAGTAGTGCAAGCAAAGATTCAGACATAATGCTCCACAGCACTTGGTCCTTTGCAGAACACAAATGGTATGGTCTGTGGCTAGATTTATACAGGTTTACAGCCTATCACTGGACTGTTGCTGAGGGGTGTGGTGGCAGATTACTGCCCTTTGTACACGTCTCTATAACCACAGGTGTGAGCACTTAATAGTCACGAGGGGAATGACTTTGCTATTTTCCTCAGCCGGAAGGCCTGTTTGCCATGTGGGGCAAACTTTGGTTCAGGCCTGTATCTATACTTGGCATGACCAGAAGCTCTCCACTGACTCAATACGTGACAACCACCCACCCATCGCCCACCTAAAAATGCCCTTCCCCTGCCCCATTTCAAGATGGCACCTCCCTTACGCCAGCTGGCTTCAGCCGACGAAGGGAGGCGCAGTGCAGGCACAATGGGACGGCCCGTTGCCTTAGCACTGACGTGGGGGAGCTGCTGGTGCCCCCCTCATCAGTGCCAATGACGTAGCATCGATGCAACGACATTACGTCGACGCTTCGTCTGGGGCAGGACTGCGCTGCCAAATACAAGACATAAAACAGCATAAATACCATAAAAATATTAGTAACACAAGTTCATAAAGAAATTGCCGCTCTGATGATAATGAATCCAATTATTGTTGCGGTTTCATTCGTACCGTGTCTTTCCCCCAAAAGATGCACCAAGGCATCCATATAAGCGACACAGTACAAACAAGTTTCAAACAGAACAAGTTAACCAGCCAAACCACACAGCGGTTGCAAAGAACAACAGAACACTGAATAAAATCAGATTCTTGAAAGACTCACTAACACTATGCCACCGATGCCCTGTGAAAAACTGAGAGTTCCACATCAATGGGCTCCTCCAATTTTCGCTGAAATGAAAAGAGAAAAAACACACACGTCTGATTGCAATTTGATTGGGCAAACTCTGAAAAGGAAGGGTACCACCAGAGAACTGAAAGGAGGATAGGCGTATAGCCTTAACCCACATTACATTCATGCTACCTCCCCGCATGCTTGCTCCCATCTGATAGTGCAAAGAAGACAGCCATGAAAAATAGCAGTGAAATATTTGGAGTCACTGTATTAGTAATGCATGCAACTCCAAGAGCCCTGCAGATAAGGGCGAGAAATATCAAACAAGAGGGAAGATAAGGGGAAGCGAAAAACAAGTGAGACTCCAGAAATAAACGATGACTGCTTCTTATCATCGGAGCACTTTTTTTTTCTATGCAAAATGTAGACAACGAAGATGTGTGTGATGAATAGTATGTGTAGACACAAAAACCATCAAAAGCTGCTGCTGGAATTATAATCCTCCACTCTTAAAAAGTTATGTAGGAGGGATCTGATGTACAGCATATAATGATGGAATTGGGACTTTGGAAGCCAACAAGACAAGAACACTAGTAATGGTCCCACCATTTCAGGATCTTGTTTTCCAGAGAATGCCAAAGGATGTCTTTGGGATAAGTGGAGTACACATATTTGTGTCTGAGGAGGTCCCTTGCTGAAACCACACATTACTACCCTAGACTAGCAAAGGAGGAACCGTGTGTACTGTAGGTTTCATGTTGTTAAAATTGGCTGCAGGGCACCTGCGACCAGCATGGACTCTTTAAACATGGCTGGTGGATACTTCTTTTTAAAGGAGTCAATGCTGGTTGCAGGTGCCATTCTGAAGGTCCTGCAGCCTTTGGAAGGTCTCTGTGTAGTGGATAACGAGGACAGAGGTGCAGATAATGAGGAAAGTTACAATGCTGGTCCTCCCAGACAAGCAAATTTGCCACTAGCGAGTTCGCATATAAACAGGACTGACTGTGTTGTGTTATCTTGTGCGCACCTTGAGGCATCTGGGGTGAGCCATGATCAGAAACAGGAAGCTGGACTAGACGGGCTTTTGGCCTGATCCAGAGGGGCTTTTCTTATGTTCTAATAATAATAATAATAATAATAATAATAATAATAATAATAATAATATACCACCTTTCTTAGGTCATTAGTTTACTCTAATGACTGTAACTCAAGGCGGTTTACATAGGCAGACTTTATTCATAAACCTGAAGGTTTTTACAATTTTACAGAAACGTTCTATCTTACAAGAACAACAACACAAACAGATGGATCTTTCTGGATTTAGTCTTCTTTCTAGCCACACGTTTGTCTTCTGCTGGCTGATAAGCGGCTTCTCTACTCCCACCAGAGAAGCAGCTGACCCAGCACACTCCCCCTCTCACAAGGCAGCCGAAGACAGTTCAGCAGTTAATCAGTCGCAATTTACAAGGTCTGCCACTCACAGAGACTTCCGGTAGTCCCGAACTGGTGACCTTCAGATCTTCAGCTCTTTACAGTAGTGTCAGCCTACCGGTACGCTGGGCGTGTCTTCCGTTACGCAACAGAACGCAGCGATCGCGCTGCCGCTCACCGGAAGACACGCCCAGCGTACCGGTAGGCTGACACTACTGGCTCTTTATCTTCAGGCAAACAGAGGCATTAACCCTCTCGACTAAATCTTCTGCCCAAGGTTTATGCTAAATTTTACACTTTTGCATACCTGTCAAGCACATCTGTTTTAATAGATTATGCAATTAGGCCGCATCCAAGGCCCCCTCCTCAGGCCATGCAGCTTCCTTGGACCTGCACCCACAATTTTGTGGGAACCCATAGGGGGGGCTGGAGCCTCCCCCGGCACAATGTGCCCTTGCCCTGGGGAGGCTCCAGCAGCCTCCCAGGTTGCGCTGGATACAGCACAGGCCCACAGGCCCACCTTCATTCTTACAAGTAAATTATATACTGTTGCTTGCAGAGCATGGGTTTGTGGGTATATTTCTAACCCACCTCCTCCTATAATCTTGGGACACGTGTAGAACAACTTTATTTCAAAGGATATATTTGTAAGCTTATTTACTTGTTACGATCTACTGTTATTTGCTGCGAACAGCTTTGAAACTCCTGGAAAAGTGGCATGGAATCAGTGACGTGTTTTAAAATAAGAGCCCAATCCTAACTTGGAGTTAGGCCGGCATAGTTAGACCAGCAAAGTTTGGCTGACACAAGGGTGACGTAAAGCATGTTTGGACCACTCTTGGAGTCAGGGAGGTTGGCTCATGTCTGTGCGCTGGCCTCTCTGACTCCGAGAGTGGTCCAAACATACTTTACAGTGTCCTTTGTGCTGGCTAAACCATGCTGGCCTAACTGTGCCCGCCTAACTCCAGGTTAGGATTGCACCCTGAGTAAATACAGGTTAGATTTTTTTTTTTGTAAAAGTCTGTTTTTGTCCCTCTCTGCATTATTATGCCCATGATCTTTTGTCATTTTTTGATCATGTTCAGTTAGTTATTCTTCAAGTCACAACATTTGGTGAGTGCAATAACTATTTACAGTCACTTAATGCTAGATCCAACACCCACTTTAATACAGCTAATTCCACTCATTTGGCTATTGCTACAGTCAGCTCTCCCTCCCCCTTTTCATGTGTCCCTCTTAGTGCATCGTAACTGTTTTTAAACAGCACAACATTACATAGCACTATGAGCTATTATTTGCATTGTGTACAAAGCGTTCATTTTACTGAATCAGGATTGTCTGTTCTGGCTAGCCGAAGCCCTCCCAGATCCCAGGTAGAGATCTTTTTCTAGCTCTGTTGCCTGACAAGGGATATGTTTTTTAACTGAAGACATCAGGATTGATCTTTGGACCTTATACATGCAAAACATGGGCTCTACCACTGAGCTATGGGCAAAAAACCCAGCAGGTTGCTTCCCGGGAAAAAAATGCATTCTAGATTGTTACTCGTCGTTTTAGGTTTCTTCCATCTGGCTTCTAAATATCATGTTAGAAAATTTCACACAAGGGAACACCATTCCTGTTTTCCACTGGGTGCTCTTTTATCAGATGATTGATGTGCAGGAGCACAATTTCTCAGATGGCTCTTTGCAGTATATCAGCTAATGACTCACTATTCTGGAACCATAATACTGCCCAAAACATGGAAGTTTGTAGCTATAGATGCTGAAGCCTGACTTCTAAACTTATGGCTGGCATCAGTTTCATTCAAGTGACTTCTTTTCAAGCTAACTCTTGCACAGAACACTGGTTTATGCTTCATGTCTTTCCTAAGGTCTCCCTGTATCCCACCGTTTCTGGATTTTGATTATTCACAAAAGATCTTTTAGTTGTCAGTGGATGCAAACCCATATTACACACAAAAAAATTATTTCCTCCCTCCCTCTCCCTCCCTCCCTCCCTCCCCCCTCTCTCTCCGTTGTTTAATAAAAATAGGCACCCGATTATGAAAAAATTGCAATGACATCTAGTGATTAGGCAGAGAAAACATCTTTTAAGACATGACTTGCTGAGTATCTAATAATGTTCTAGCACCCAGGACTTGATAATTGCACTACAAAATAGCTTTTCATTTCCCATGGACAGCAAACCCAGACCCAGAATATTAAAATGAATAATCCCTGTTTTTGATGATAACAAATTGATGAATTATTTCAACCTGTGCAGATTCTATATACTTCAGAATTTCTCAGTAGCATTCAATCAAGCACATACAAATCATTATTTATGTACTGTCATTTGGCAGTCTGAGTGCCTCTGTACTTTTTAATGCTTTCATCTTTTCTAATCACTTGTACAGAAAACAGTTGCTCCCATTTTACATATGATAAATGAGGCCACTGTTTAGCAAAGTAAAACTAAGCACATGTCCATAGCATGACCAAAAGACATCATGCTATGGACAATGTACATTTTCTCCATTTTGGCCACTGGTGTCAAGCTCAGCTTGTTGCCCAGTGCAATTGCACCCCCTGCACTTCTTTAGCTGCCTGCCTGCTTTCCTCCCCTGCCTGGGAGTAAGCCCCATTGAACACTATGAGATTTACTTCTGAGTAGACATGGATAGCTTTGGGCTGCCAGGCACAGTACTGGAGCCCCTATTCTGTATACCTGTTCCTAAGGCTAAATATGAGTGGCTGAAATCATGGCATCTTTCTTCTGCCTCCCCTGCCCCAAATATTAGACTGTAAGCTCCTCGGAGAAGGGACGTGTAAAGCACCTTGCACTATGATAGTGAGTAGTAGTAGTAGTAGTAGTAGTAGTAGTAGTAGTAGTAGTAGTAG
>JAJKFI010000009.1:16259589-16277736 GCA_029204185.1 Lerista edwardsae
ATCTATCTATCTATCTATCTATCTATCTATCTATCTATCTATCTATCTATCTATCTATCTATCTATCTATCTATCTATCGGATTTTTATACCAATTTTCTAATCCAAAGCACAAAACATAAAATCACTACAATCACATATTAAAATATAAAAATTAAAATATAAAAGCATGACATGGGCAGCTCAATCCTACCGTCTGTGCAATCCTACTGTCTGCCAATCAGCAGCCCCGTGTTGGCGCTAAGGCCACAGGGTGCCTGTAGTGCCCAGGCAGCCCCTCCCTAGCATCGGCTGAAGCCGGCCGGTGCAAGGGAGGCGCCATGACAGCGCACCTCGGCGATTGGCGGGAGGAGGGCGGAATGTGGGTGGGATGAGGGTGGGACATGGGCGGACCCTGGATTCAGCCATAAGGCCGAATCCTAGGCTTGTTCCAGAGGCTGCACGGCCCCAATTCGGGCTGCCCAGTCTCCTCGGATATGCGCCCAGTCTTTAGCGGGCGCAGATCCAAGGAGCGCATAGGGGAGGCTGGCACCTCCCCTATGGTAAGGGAGGGCAAACTCCCTTGCTGCAGGAGGATCCAGCCTCCCCCCACCCAGCAGTGGATATGGCACTGGCCAGCTGGCCGGCTGGCCAGCCTTGCCATTCCAGCGCTGAGTAGGATTGCGCCCATAATGACATATCTACCCCAACCACCCTTCCACCAAGCTTCTGGGCTCTCGCATTGGTTTGAATGCGAAAAGCCTGCCTCCTTTCAGCCACGTGTTTGCTGGTGAGCAGCAAAAATATGATCCAGGGTGAAAGTGCACAACGGCGGAGCCTGAAGTGACTTTGGAGATAGTTGAAGAGAGGTGATGTCATGTCACCCCTGCTGAGCCTCGTGCCCAGGGTGGCTTGCCCTGGCTTTGTGATGACACAGTGGCTCTGTGTTTCTGGCCTTGCGCAGAGGACAGGCACTGGGCAAGAAGGCCACAGCTTGAACTGTAGTTCGGCTGTGTTCTCCCATTAAAGTTTCACAGGACGAAACAACACAGCAATTAAATTCATGAATGATAGTAAATAAATGCAGCCAAACACATACAAAGGAGCTTGTAAAATTTGGAACAAGAACACTCTCTCTCTCTCTCTCTCTCTCTCTCTCTCTCTCTCTCTCTCTCTCTAAGAAAATGCAAGCTATTTCAGGATGTGTAGGAGAAAATAATATGAAGCAGAGATGTTATACAGGCTGTAATCACCTGGAAAGCAGTAGTGATCAAAGGAGAAAAAGAAAGGAGAAAGATAATGGATATTAAATTAGCTATAAGTATGGCTTTTTGCTGCAAATTTGCTTTATAAAATAATTCAAGAGAATGTTGAAGGAATGCCTCATGCTATGAAACAAAGGTTTTAGGAGGCCTCTGTGGCTACAGCAAAGTTGCACCTAAACATCACCTTTGCTTTCAGGCAGTTCAGCACCTGAAAGATGGAAACCGCTGGAGAAGACCAACAGAGGTGCCATCTGATGGTTTTGAAAGCGTGACATGCAGGGCAATATTAGCCATTAGGCTGACTAGGCTGAAGCCTAGGGGCCTCACAGGGACTAGGGTCCGTCAATTTGGCACTGTTACCTGTGCTCTATCCTGCCCTGATGTTGGAGCACTAGGCCCGAATTGGGCCCTGTTGCTCACGGCGGATGCCTGGCCTCACTTCTTGGGGCAGGTGGGGTGGATGTTGCAGGGCCAAGTGCATTCCGTGAGCTGGGGCTGAGCAGCACCTGCGCACTAGGCCACCTGCCAGCTCAGCTATCGGAGGCAGGCAGTGCAACACCGACACACCCCTCCTTCCTCCTGGTGGGTAAAGACTCTCCGCAGTGCCAGCTGTACCCGTGAAACGAGCTGCTCGCTGGGTTGGGAGTCAGGGGAAGACAGGGGAGGAGCCGATGGACGTGTGAGAAGAAAAACTGTGACAAGGGACAGTAACAAGGGCTAGTATAGAGGGGTGCCCTTCTTTTACTCAGGAGTTTTGGATGGGGCCAGTGGCGGCATTCAGCCAGTATGCTGGGCGGGACTTACCTTTGAGTGGCAGTCCGCCTGTTGCGTCACGGTGCGTTCCGCCGCTTTCCCACCTGCCCCGGCGGGCAGGAAAGCGGCAGAACGCACCGTGATGCAACGAGCGGACTGCCGCTCAAAGGTAAGTCCCGCCCAGCGTACCGGTTGAATGCTGCCGCTGGATGGGGCCCAAAATATCTGAAAGCCTAGGGGCCCAACCAAGGGTTAATACAGCTCTGATGACATGTGACTCTTGAAGGAGGTAAGAAGAGTGGTCCAAAAAGATAGTCAGAAATGAATGTTTAAGAGACCGTGAAACAAACGAACAAACCAAGAAGGATGAAAACACAGGAAGGAAACTCATATATATATCTAAATGTATGTGCATACATCTAAATGTATGTGCCAGGTTGGAAAGTATGGGCAGGTTCTAAGTTCAAGCTTTGACATCTAGATGCCCTTAAAAAGCAATGAGATAGATTTATGGAGCAAAAGCCCATTACAGGTTATCAGTCATGATGACTATATGCAACATCTGGGGTTTAGAGGTAGCTCCCTACTGAATGGCAGATGCAAAGGAGTGGCAACAAGATACAGGTATCTTGTATTGAGATCTCCTTGGGCATTTGGTGAGCAATTGTGAGATACAGGAAACTGGACCAGCTAGGCCTTTGCCTGGTCTAATAAGGCTCTTCTGATGTTCTTATCTTCAGGCTGGGAAAGACCCTTGTCTGACATCCTGGAAAGCTACTGCCAGCAGAGGCAAAGGAAGGGTGCTGCGGGAGGTGGCAAGCGTGATGGGTGCTTGCTGCAGCAAGGCGCAATAGAACGGAAAAACCCTAGCGCTTTTTGCCCCCGCCCTCCCTTGTGCTTGTATCTGTTGGGATACTGAAGAAAGTCCCTGGAAATTTACAGGCCTGAATGGGGAAAGGCCTAACACTAGGCCAACTCAGGAGGTAAAGTGCTGAGTCATTCAGGCCTAGCAGACCAGCAGTAAAGTGCTAAGTCATTGTGACTCAGCTTCAACCTGGGGATGAGATAATCTGATCTCTGATTGGATGCTTGGGACTATTTAATCAAGACCAGAAACACCTGTGGTTAGTTGCTGGAGATGTAAGTGTTGCTGTTGGAGTAGCTTTGCTGTAACTGTTACCTGTTTGCTGTTCTTTGCTGCAAGAAACCTTCTTCTGATAATATAGAAGCTCTTGCTACCCTAATCTCTGTTGTCTGAGTGATTCCTTGCCGGAGCTCTGCGACCTTAACGCCTTTCCAAGCCTCACAGCTGTAAGCTGCTTCTACGCTATCATCAGTATCACTCCATAACGGAGCAATTCCGAGTGCAGGGAGGCATGGCCCAGCAACGCACAGGGGCAGGGCTGCCACACGGGGGGGGGGGGGTACAGTGACGTTGCCCCACGCCTGACACGCTGCAAGCCGGAAACGACTCTGCCTGCCTGTGAATGTAGATAATTCTGAGTTAAATGGCCCACTGTGGAATCCTAGGCATGTCTACTCAGAAGTAAGTTCCATGACTGTAATGGAACTTACTCCAGGGTGAGTGTGGATAGGACTGCAGTCCCAGTCATCTGAGAAGAAAGCAGCTCCATATGCTCTCTGAAGTCATGAAAATGGAAGCAGCGTATCTGAAAAATAGGATTGCACCGTTAATTGCCTCACTTAGTCATGTGTTGAATTTAATATCCGAGTCCAGTATAATAGGTGTGTTCTCCCCCATGATGGAATCGCATAGAGCGATGCAACCATAAATTGGAATACAGTTTCTTCCTTGAAATAGATTTGAGGCAATTAACCCAATTAACAAATAACAAAAAGCAATTAATGCAAGAGTCTTGCTGACAGGCTGTACCGAAAAGCTAGCAAGATCTCTTTTTCCTTCTCATAGCCTGTGCACAGTTTGATTTGTTCGGTTTCAGGACACAGTGGGGTGGACATTTTCCTCTGAAAAAATCAGTGTTAATGAGCTGGTGGTTGAATGCAGTACCATGGAAACTTGCAGACCATCACTCAGGCAAGCCGGCGATCGTTCATTCCCCTTATGATTTTTTTCTCCAAAGGCCCGATATATTCCAAGCTGTGTTTAAAGATTCCAGACGCTCCCATGCAAATAAGCTAAGCTAAGCAATTGCCAGCATGATACAAGGGAGGCAGATTTGCAAAATGATCTCTTCTAAGTTGCAGTTGCAGAAGCCTCGCGGTTTTTGCTTTGCGCTAAAAATTAGGGAGCCAATGTTTAGATGGCACAAAGTCAAGGCCCTTCTAAGTGCCCTGGCTACACCACTGTTCTTGGCTACACGATGCTCACAGGATGCCAGTCTTGTGTATGGCCAGGGGACAGGAGGTACCTTGGAGACAGAGGGGTTGAAGACAGGCTGCAAGTGAACAGGCTGAATGGACACAAGAAAGGCAGAAAAACAACAGGAAATGGCTGGGAAGATAGAAGTTTCTGGAAACACAGATGAAAAACAGGCAGCTTTCTCCTGGGATGAGCTCCTCAGATTGAGTCAGTCAACAGGTTTCTATATATACTTGAGGGCACAATCCTAACCTGGATTTAGACCAGCAAAGTTTGGCCAGCACAAGGGCAACTGTAAAGTGCATTTGGACCACTCTTGGAGTCTGGGAGGATGGTGAACATT
Organism: Lerista edwardsae; assembly: GCA_029204185.1. Lineage (NCBI taxonomy): Eukaryota > Metazoa > Chordata > Lepidosauria > Squamata > Scincidae > Lerista > Lerista edwardsae. The sequence continues at coordinate 16,264,270 of JAJKFI010000009.1, forward strand.
TGTGACTCCAAGAGTTGTCCAAACATACTTTACTGTGTCCTTTGTGCCAGCCAAACTTTGCTGACCTAACTGTGCCGGTCTAACTCCAGGTTAGGATGGTGCTGTCAGTGGCACTGAGTTGTCCCTTGACATCAATTGACTTCCCAGGCCCAGGTGATAGAAAACATACGGATAAAATAGACTTGTTCTCTCTCCTCCAAACCGCAGCTCCAGTAGCACAGGGAGCCCTGATCTGGAAGGCTCATGGATCAAGTCACCTGATACTACCCAAGAATTTCCAGTAGGGTGTACAGTACTGCAGCAGTGTAGCAGTTCCACTTCTGCTTCAGCATTACTTCACAGTTCAGCAGCTGAGAGATGGTCTGCAAAATGATACCACTGCAGATGTGGCACTGCTGAAAGGACAGTCCACATGATAACTGGGCTTTTCTAACACTTCGGCAGTGTCTCCGACTCTCGTCCCTTTTAGGGCACAATCCTAACCCATGTTGGAATAGGCAGGCCACAGGCCTGCCCCATATCTCACACGGGGTTGGAGCAGGCTGCTGCACAACCTGGGGCAAAGCGAACAGATCCCTCTTCCCCTGGGTAATGCGGCCGCGGCCCAAATGGGGCTACTTGGATCTGTTCCATTGAAATGGGCGACACAAATCCGAGCGCTCTGGATTGGGGCAGGGCCACCTGGGACAGAGGTTAGGATCCAGCCTCAGTGCTGGTTCCTGGAACAACCCCTCCGCGGGTCGGGCCACCCATGGGTCTGCATCTCCCCACCCAATTCCGCCTTCCTCCCCATCCCCTTGTGCCGGTAGAGCTCTGTCAGGGGGACTGATGTGAAGCTATCCAGCAGAGTAGCGGAATTTGCAGCCAAGGACGCCGGGCAAAAGGAACACACGGAAGCAAAGAACTCCTCCACCAACTCAGTCTTTACTTGAAGATATTTACAGCAGTACAGCACAGCAAACACAGACGTCAGAGCACGACACTCTGACCGTGACCCACACTTAGTGTTGGGAGCGTTCTGGTTACATGCAGCTCTGCTCCAACCAGATCGCTCTGATTTGCCTAACGAGGCAAGTACTTTCACCTGTGCTGTGATTCAGCACTTTTCCCATCACAGCTGTTCGTGATTGCCTCTGTCGGGCCTTGGATTCCTCAGGCCTACAAATTATCTAGGTTTGGGTGCTTTGCAAACCTTGACAAGCTCGGCCGGCCTTACGTGGGTGGTGCCAGACCCACAAATTGGCATGGGGAGCCTAGCACTCTTTGTGAGATGGGTAAAACTATCCATTGTATTCTTTGTCTTCAGAAGCCTCCTTCTGTCTCTCCTTCCTAGAGTCTCAGCACAAGCATTATGCTCAGCATTCTACGGATGATAATGTTACAGCCCAATCTTATAATCAGCTGCTGCAGGTGAGGATCCTCCATTGGTGCTGCCTGCCACAAATCAGTCAGCACCAGTCGCAAAAGGCGCTGTCAGCTTGCCCACATTGTTGCTTCTCTTGCCAATTACGGATGTAGGTATATCAGTGGGAGAGGTGGGAGAGTGGAACGGGGATTGCAAGGGGATGAAACAGGGCAGGGAAGGGCAGGGAGGGGAGTGGGCAGATGGGGTCTGGGATGGGGCAAGATTGGTGGTGCCAGTGCTGGGATTACTTGCAACATCCTAAAGCTGTACCCATATTCAGCGGCGTCATGCAGCCGGATTGCTGGGTGGGAGGAACGGGTGAGCGGTAGCCCACCCGTTGCGTTCCGGTCCATTTCGCCGTCTTCCCCGCCCTGCGGGGGCAGGGAAGACAGCGAAATGGACCGGAATGCAACAGGCGGGCTGCCGCTCACCCGTTCCTCCCGCCCAGCGTTCCGGCTGCATGACGCCACTGCCCATATTGGTTTGGAAATTTGGTCCTCATAAGAACATAAGACTAGCCTTGCTGGATCAGACCAAAGACCCATCTAGTCCAGCTTCCTGTATCTCACAGTGGCCTACCAGATGCCTCAGGAAGCACATGAAACAACCAGATACTTGTATCTCGCTGCCATTCCCCTGCATCTGGCATTCTAAGGTAGCCTATTACCCTTGCACCCCCCGCCCCAAGGAAGACACCAGAATGAGGTTGGGGTTTAGCTTTATTAAACACAAATGTAAATCATGTAACCTATTGAACACCCATCCCTCCCTCCCCAATCTGGGGTAGGCAAAAAAAACTGTCATCCATATTCTTGAGTCCTCATATTCATATATTGAGTCAACGTTTCACTCAAGGCTCTTATCTTGGGCTTCCAATGATATGGATATCATTCCTCTGGCTGGTTTTCTTAAATAGTAGAATCTTATGAACCCTTCCTTAAATGTTAAGTAGAATGAAAATACGGAGAAAATGGACGTTCATATCTATCTAATCTTCACAGATACGTTGAAAACATCCTAACCCCTGCCAGGTCCTCTGTTGATGAGTCATGCAGTCACATGTTTTGGTTTTCTCAAAAGATTGGATTAAAAAAACAAATGAAATTATGGGACTCAATGGACAGAATATTCCATTTCCTGATATTTACTGAAATATCTCTGTGCTAGTAATCTCTTTAGATACGCCTGACTTTGACAAGCTTTGGGAGTGTTGCAGAAGGTGAACACTTAGCTGACCCATGAGGTCCCTGTAGGATTATTAGAGTTTCAGTCTAAAGTACTGCAGATAGAAGTCTCCCTTTACCTCCAACCTGAAACATATTAACTAGGTCCCTCGATACTGTTGTCCTTGAGAAATCAATGGCAGTCTGGAACCAGATCTGTAGCAAATTCTGTGTTCTCTTGTATGTGAAATCGATAAGCTAGGTAAGCATTAATTTTCGAAACCTATGCAGCTCCAGAATTATGGCAACTCTTATAACTATTGACTGTGCCCTCACTTTATGCCTTTGCAAAATACATAATCACAGTCAAAAATTTTAAACAATGCTTTTGGAACTCTTCGATAGGGATTGAATACGGCATTGAAGAGTTGTCAAGTTAAACTTGTTTCATGCAGTGGACTAAATAGCATTCATGGTGCCTGCTGTGGGCCAACTGTGGCATCATTGAGCAGGAAGTGATGTCATGAAGCAGATGATAGCCAGAAGTAAGCACTTGGTTCTCACATAGAAACTTGCTAGTTGCAAATGACACAAGGGAGAATGTGCAGATTTTGATCATACGTTCAAAAAATGGGAAAGCCAATTAATTGGCATTTTCATAAGAAGAGCCAAGCTGGATCAGGCCAAGACTGTCTAGTCCAGCTTCCTTGCATCACAGGGCACAATCCAAACCAGGAGTTATTATTTATTATTATTATTATTATTTATTGGATTTCTATCCCGCCTTTTTGCCCGAAGGCACCCAAGGCGGCATTACAACATGCAAATATAAAATTTAACATTAAAAAACAATTTAAAAACAATATTAAAACAATACAGTAAAACCAAAATTAAAACAAAGCAATAGACTTTAGACCAGCATAGTTAGGCTAGCAAAGTTTGGCCACACAAAGGCCATGGTAAAGTATGCTTGGACCGCTCTCGGAGTCAGGGAGAATGGCGCACATCTGTGTGCTGGTCTCTCTGACTCCGAGAGTGGTCCCGACATACGTTATGGTATCTGGTGAGCCACTGTGAGATACAGAAAGCTGGACTAGGTGGGCCATTGACCTGATCCAGCAAGGCTCTTCTTATGTTCTTATGCTCTAAAGCTCCCCAGATGACCAAAAGGATCAACAAGGTTGCACTCCCCTAACTTCCTGCGGAAGTTATTCACTAGGGCAACCAAAGCAGTTTCTGGCCTGAACTCAGATTGGAAATGAAAAGGTTTATGCAATTCACCTCTATTTTAGCCTGATTTCTAGTCTCAGGTTAAATACTTTCCCCTTAAATGAGGTTTATATATATAAATTTCCTTCCTTTAAAAATATAAAAATGTTGACCACCTAAATTACATTCTTATGAGCTTAGTGCTTCTATGCAATTTTTTGGTGCTGGGTAAGAATATTTGTTAGGATTATATAAATATTACTTTGTAATGAGAATGAAATTCTCATTATAAAAGAAAGTAAAGTATTTTGTAGGGTAAATATAACTGTTCTGCTTTACTTCAGAGCAGAGGAGGATTACATGTATTTGAGTTTATGATTTATTCTTTAATATTCATTTCAATCTACAATGACTTGCAATGAGGTCTGCAAAATACTTCTTTTCATTTTCATTATTTTGTTGATTCGTGATCTTGCAGCTAAGCTTGATTTAAAAAAAAAAGTCTATCCACAGACAAGAAATCTAATAAATACTCCAGGCATTTATTAGGTTTAACGGCCAGTCCAATTGCTGGACAAAATATAATTTCACCAGACTATGTAACTTGATTTGTGTTGTGAATGCATATAATCTTACAAAAAGATCACTATGCTGACAACTCTGAATAAGCAACTAGTTTTACAGAACTGCTTTGAGGGGCGAGAATTTGGTATGCACAGGAGTTAGAGACTAAGGGCCTATAGTATGAGACTGCACAATCCTAATCTGGAGTTAGGCCCGGCACACTTAGGTCAGCAATGTTTAGCGGGCACAAGGGCCACCATAAAGTGCATTTGGACCACTCTTAAAAAAATAGGATTGGACTTTAGACCACGTCAACCAGAGCTTCAACATCAACTCCAGCTCTTAAAAGCAACAGGTTTTTTTTTTTCTTCTACCACTATATAGATCAGAAAAAAAAGTTCTAAAATGAGTCATTAACTGCTAATTTTGCTGATGAGGACTAATACAGAACAGAGCACAGTTTGCCCATCTGCAGGTATATTAGCTCTATGATACTGACAAGAAGATGAATGAGTTTTTATTATGAACTGGACATACATCCCAGATGACATATACAGTAAGACGCAAATTCTTTCTCTACCATAAAGTCTATTTACCTTTTACCCTGCATCCCCCCATAAATGATCACGCAAGACCAAGGCTTGGACTAACTGGGACACTTTATTAAATATTTAACAATTAAAATAACTTGCAGTGGAGCAATAAACAAACCCAAGCGTGTGGGATTATGGGGAAATGGCTCTAGCTGTCTGCCTCCCCAGGTGATCAGTATGATCAACGGGTGTACAATCTGACCAGACGCCAGCTCGTTATGCCAAGCTGGGGTCCCTCATTGCCTACCCAAGTGTTGAGGCAACGTGCCCGAGCCACACTCACCCTGGCCCGAGCCAAAGGATAGCCTTTGCTAATCTGGCCAGGATACGACCCACCTGCCTCAACGAGCTGGATAAGCAACTTATGAGCGGCCCTGACCGATCCCCGACTGTGTTGCCTCAGAATGTACGCCAATTCAGAGACCTACCTGCCTACCCCCTGCACGCTGCCTGCCTATCAAAGTGATCTTTAACTAATAACACTGCCCTGAACCAACCCACCTCAGGCTGGGGTAGGCGGAAAAAAAACCCCAGCTACCAGCCAATTTTAGCTGAAGGTAAAAAATTCCTACCCAGCCCCGAAGCGACCAGCTACTCTCAGCCTGATTGAACGGGAGGGCGGGAGGGAGATCGCCGGCCAGAGTTCGAATGAGGAGGGGGCGGAGTGAGTGCGCATTACAGCCGCTCGCTCGTCCCCTAGCCGGCACTTAATTGGCCCCTTAAGCCTCGCTCCTGCATGTTGCGGGGGCGAGGCAAAATGGTGGCGCTCGAAGGGGCGCGCCACCAGCATTCCTTGCTACAGCCAAAAGTTTTCCATTATAAATGCAACCATAATGTACGTATGTATCTGGGACACTCCTAACCTTGAGTTAGCAAAGTTTGCCACCTAAAGGGCCACCTAAAAGCATGTTTGGACCACTCTTGGAGTCAGGGAAGATGGCAAACGTCTATGTGCTGGCCTCTGACTCTGACAGCGCAATCCTAACACACCCCTTGCGTCGATGTGCATTGACGCAAGGGGCAGGGCCCTGGCACGCAGGTGCTGAGCAGCACCCCCGCGTTGGCGCTCCATCTCTGAAGCCAACGCTGCTCGCAGCATCGGCTTCAGAGCACCGATGGAGAGATTCCCTTGCGCCGACCGTCTTCAATCGGCACAAGGGATTCTCTGTCCCATATTGGGACGGGGATTAATGGGAGGCGGGACTTGGGCAGGACCTGGGCGGGCTTGGGAGGTAGCCGTATGGCCACATCCTAAGCTCGTCAGCAAGGCCTAAGCCTGGTTCGGGTTGCACGGTCTCCTCGGATCAATGCCCACTCTTTAGTGGGCGCAGATCTGAGGAGCACATGGGGAGGTTGGAGCCAGTCCGGCGCTACTTAGAATTACGCCCTGAGGGTAGTCCAAACATACATTACAGTAAAGTGTGTGCTGAGCAAATTTCTGTGTTATATATCAATTTACTTAACATTTGACTCCATTCCATGATACAACTGCACTAGTTTTTGAGTTAAAGTTTGGCACATCTGGAACATGATCACTATTCTACAATCAACAAGCGATCTTAAAACTCAGAGAATATATTCATAACATAATAAAAGAAAAGGAATTAAATTTTATTCCTTTGTGGATTAATTTTTTAAAGGTCATTTCATTAAAATGGATTTTGCTTTGTTCACTAACACATATTGGGTGGCCTTGAGAAAGGGGGGATCACTGAAACAAATTCATCATGACGGAAAAGTTATATAAATTGCAAAAGGGATTGACGGATTGAAAGTCCTCATTAGAGAAGGGAATGAATGCGAATGGAATAACTCCAGTCCAAACAGTTTGTTGTTTTCCGAAGCATGTGCAATTTAGCTACCATTCAAATAATTTCCTAAAGGGTCAAGCTCTTTAGGAATAAGGAAGGCTTAACTCCGGAACTAGAAGTACCCAAGGTCATGCTCTCCTTTGTCCATGTGACTGCAGGAAATCATTATGGAATCATTTTGTTTTAAGGGCGCAATCCTATACTGAGTTAGGCCGGCATAAAATAAGCCAGCAAAGTTTGGCCAGCACAAGAGACACTGTAAAGTATATTTGGACCACTCTTGGCATCAGAGAGGCCAGCACACAGACGGGAGACATACTCCCTGACTCCAAGAGTGGTCCAAATGTGCTTTACAGTGGCCCTTGTGCCAGCCAAATTTTTCTGGATTAGGTTATGACGGCCTAACTCCAGTTTAGGATTGTGCTCTGAGTCTTGCCCTAAATCCTCACTGAAGGTATACTTTGTATATCAGTCTGGTGTTTTGCATTTTTTTTAGATTGTGAGCCCTTTGGGACAGGGAGCCTTTTAACTTTATTTTTTGACTGTAAACCGCTTTGTGTTGAAAAGCAGTATATAAATTATGTGGATTGATTCTGTTGATTAATCCCAGAAAAAATGAAGGCTAAACTAAAATGCTCAGATCCCAGAGGAACTCTGCAAGGCTAGTGGAAATGCTGTTCAATGGATGACAAGCCCTTATAATAATATCTACAAGGAAATGGGCTAGTCCTAGTTGATTTATTGGTGCAGCAGTAGGCATTGCCGAGATAAGCAAAGCCTGGATCCCTCTCCATTCATTTTAGTTGAATACTTCCACTGGAGCAGTACTAATTATAATTAATGTGATCACATAGTTTTATTCCCCACCTTTTTTTTTTTGGAAGTTCACCACATGAATGACACGGACACATCTATAAAAATATAACAAATTAGATGTGTTCAAGCTGAATGATAATGGTCTATACGTGGGAGCGATTGCAAGACAAGTTGTATTACCTGACTAATCTGTGTCTTGGCTGTGCAATTGTGCACAACCAGTAAAAGTGCCTTAGCACCCAAAGATTTAACTGGCATGAAATGAGTGGTGTAAATCTCGCCATATAACATTTGTGCAAATAGTTATGCTTCCAACCAGATATTCCCTGCAAGCCTACATTAGATTTTATGGGAAAGAACTCTCTGTTATTTCCAAGGTGAGCTTTTTTTTAAATCCTATCTAAAATGCATTAAAATATGACATGTAAGAGTGTACATTTTTTCACTTATATACATAATTAGGTTCTCAGTAAAAAAGAATGTGAATGTGAATATCAACATCATTGTTTTAATGTGTAAGAACCTCACTGTTTCAATAAGACATATCCTCTCTCACCTTTCACCCATGCAAATAACTCATAGCCAATGGCATCGCTAGGGGGTGAGGGGGGGGCAGCTGCACCAGGTGATGCACATAAGAGGGTGGTGACACCACTACTGCCCCAAATTAGGAAAACCTTGGTATTTTTGAATACCATCATGTGGCATGTGTGTATGTGCACACACACACACACACACACACACACACACACACACCAACTGTATATACTCTCTCTCTCTCTCTCTCTCTCTCTCTCTCTCTCTGCAGGCCTATATATATAGGTCACATGATGATATTATACACAAGATGGTGTGTGTGTGTGTGTGTGTGTGTGTGTGTGTGTGTGTAAGTAACTAACCTGGAGTTAGGCAGGCACAGTTAGGCCAGCCAAGTTTGGCCAGGACAAGGGACATGGTAAAGTTCGTTTGGACTACTCTTGGAGTCAGGAAGGATGGTACACGTCTATGTGCTAGCCTCTGACTCTGGAAAAGGTCCAAACATACTTTACGGTGTCAAAATTCCCACAACAGGGAGCAGCACTTGAATGAGATACTTCCTGTTATGGATCCTTTGTCATCTCACAAGTGTTCCTACTGCTGGATGCAGCCTTACAATGCCCTAGTGTTGTTCTGACAACAACAAAAGCTACCCAGCAACCTCTAGTAGTATAGGACACTGTTTGTATAATCAGTAGATAATTCAATTCACCTAAGAAAACTGAAGAGCCCTTACAATTTACATCAAAGGCGTGTTGTAATTAAATGTTTAACTGGGTTCTCCACTGCATCAAGGCTAACTGCTTTGTATCATTAACGATTGTAGTTTATTTCACCTGGAAAATAACTTGTGGGTTTTTTTTAGTGTTATCCGTAACCATTATTACCTTTTTCCTTTGTGGGTTGTTCCACTTCAAAGTAACGAAACAAAACAAAAACCACTGCAGCCCCGTTGTGCGTTGTTTTTTTTAATGTGTTGACCTCTTTGTAGCATCCAAGCATTTTAAAGGAGTTCATTGAAATTCAGCCCAAAAAGGAATGTAATTTACTGTTGGTTGATAATAAGAGATCATCTGGCTTCAGCTAGACTTGTGTGGCCGCGTTTAATAAAACATTTGATGCAATCTTGATTAGGCCACACAAAGCTTGGTATTTGGGAAACATCGTGTGTGATTTGGGCTTTTATCTCATCCTAACCCTCGTGTCCCTTGCGCTGAATGAAATAATCAGTTTAAATGGATGTCCTCTAATGATGTGTTTGTCATGAAAACAGAGCCCACAATCCCATCATCAACGTGACAGGGAAGAACAATTGATTTAATTCACGGCTGGTTGCTAAATATTACTGTGGTCGGGTGCTTTTTAAGAGGCCTGATCATTTTGCAAAGCTGTTTTGCTGCACAATTGTGTAGCGACTCTGGGAGAAAAGCTGGGCATTACCCTCGATGGGTGTTGCATAGATACATAAAAGATACACAAAAGGAATACATGAGGTAAACTCCAGATTGCACAGATGTGTTTCTTTGGGTTTCCCAAAGTGTGCATCTCAACACCTGAGGCATTGTGGCACACTCACAAGGACACTGTGGCCAGCACAGTTAGACCAGCAAAGTTTGGCCAGCACAAGAAACACCGTAAACTATGTTTGGACCGCTCTTGGAGTCACAGAGGCCAGCACACAGACATGCACCATCCTCCCTGACTCCAAGAGTGGTCCAAATGCACTTTACGCTTGCTCTTGTATCAGCCAAACTTTGCTGGCCTAACTGGGCTGGCTGAACTCCAAGTTAGGATTGCATTCTAAATTTGGAACCCTTGATTTTATTTTCCCTGAAAAGCAGATCCAGGAGAAGTAGATGTGTAGAGGGGATACCCTGACATTTGTTCTCCAAAAATTTGACACACATCCCTGAACTGGTTTCCAACCTACAATAGAAAGTTGTGGGGTCCTTGTATATTTGACCCGGAAGACACCAAAACTGCTGAAGAGCAGGAAATACAACAGATTTTGATTTTGAGTGGACAAATACCTGGAAGAAAAACCATCCAGCAACTTGTCCACTGCCACCCTGCCTTTCCAACACATGCTCTAAGACTTCTTTTCATAGGAAAAGAAAACATCACAAATATGCAACTGGCCCTTACGTAGGCTCCATCCTGATACAGAATGATGGGAAATATCTGTGAAAATACACAGGAAGGTTCACATTTGATTGCTCGCTCTGGCTTCAAAGTTTATTGACACATACAAAATTATGCACGGGAGGGATAGAGTAGATAGAGGGATGTTCTTTCCCTCTCTCACAATACCAGAACCAAGGGACATCCACTGAAATTGAGTGTTGGAAGAGTTAAAACAGATTAAAGGAAATACTTTTTTACCCAGCGGGTAATTAAGCTATGGAACTCCTTGCCACCGGAGGTGGTGGTGGCATCTGGCCTAGATGCCTTTAAAAGGGGACTGGACAGATTTCTGGAGGAAAAGTCCATCGTGGGCTATATGCCATGATGGGTGGTGCAACCTCCTTACATTAATAGTAGGCTACTTCAGAATGCCGGGTACAAGGGAGTGGCAACAGGATGTTGTCTACAGAGCTCCCTTAGGCACCTGGTAGGCCACTGTGGGATACAGGAAGCTGGACTAGATGGGCCTTTGGCCTGATCCAGCAGGGCTCTTCTTATGTTCTTATGTTCTTATGATCCTTCCAGAAGAACCGGCAGAAAAACTATTCTGATGACTGTGAACCATCAACCACCCCACAGAACATATATTGGTTTGTTCCAGTCCTAGTGGAGCATAGATAGTCATGCATTGTGAGTTACAATTACTGGGCTACACAGAGACACACATCCGCATCCAAATCTGATTGACACATCTGCCCAGGTCAACTGGGGATGAATGTGCACTAAAATTCAGCTGCCCAATGGTTCCCAACCTTTTTTCAACAGGCAGCCCTCTTGACCCACTAAACCATTATCCACAGCTCCCCATTAGGGCTACAATCCTCTACATTTATAGGATGGCTGTGGCTGCCCTAGCTGGGTTTTGCAGCTCCCCAGAAAGCCACGGCTCACAGTGTGGGGACCATTGCACCCCCTCTTCCTGGCGCTGAAATAAATAAATAAATAAATAAATAAATAAATAAATGCCATTCATTCTATAGCCACCACATTCTTCCACCATGTCAACACAACGTTCCGCGGCACGTGTGAATCGAACCTTTGCCGTCTGCTTCTCTCATATGCAGTGTCTCTAAGACTTCCAATGGAATCAACATGAAAGGCTCCAAGTGTCCCTTCTTGGCATACTCTTCTAATTTACAATTACTTTGAAAATTAATTGAGTAAATGGGGAAATTTGATAGCCAAAGGTCATTAATTAGATTTATATTCATTAAAGGTAAATGGCCTTTAAGTGTCTGAACAGAAAGCACTTTGTTGAGAGACTGACAAAAGAAATTAATTGTTAGTTGCATTCAAAGCTGGAGAGAATATATTGTTTGACCTTGAACCTCTCAGTGCAGAAGTCATTACTTTATTGAACAAGCTTGTAATTCTTTGTCCTGACACATAAAAGATCAAGATGTTGCCCCGTGTTACAACTTGTCCAAAGCTTTGACGCAGCATTTCTCCCTGCGAGGAAAGTCAGTTTTCACACTGCGGAAGTCTAGCAGTCTAGCAGACACACACGGCAGTGTCTAGCAGTCAGCAGTGTAGCAGATGTGGCAAAGGTTCTATGACTCTGTTTGGCCTTCATTGCGCATAACAGCAGTGAAATACGATTATTCAGAACCGCTTGTCTATGGAATTCAAATTTCCTTGCTTCCTGGCAACAGCAAGAGAGTCAGGCTGAAAAGTGACATTGTTTGTGACACGGGATGTGGCAGCCTAATGAAAAGGGCTGTAAACAGATTTAATATCAGAATTTCAGATGTAAACATTAAGAGCGCTATTGTACCTGTTAAGCCACAGCAAAGGGGAAGGGATGATGGAGGTGGAACGTATTTCCTGAAAAAGCCCTGAATGTCTATCAGTGCACATTCTGTTCCCTCATGTACACTTCTGGGCCCCTATGGAAACATATATTACAGGTATATTCCATATACTGCTGGAATTCCTGTATTGCAAAAATAAACACTCTATTGATATTTCTATTAATAGAGTGTTTCTTTTACTTCAGTGTGCAACAAAAACTTAAGAATCTTGCTGGAAATATTTGCTGATTTCTTATTTGTTACCCACTGTGTGGTGCTTGCTTTAGGGCACAATCCTAACCTGGAGTTAGGCTGGCACAGTTAGGCCAGCAAAGTTTGGCCGGCATAAAGGACACTGTAAAGTGTCTTTGGACCACTCTCGGAGTCAGAGAGATCAGCACACAGATGTGCATCATCTTCCCTGACTCCGAGAGTGGTCCAAGCTTGCTTTACAGTGGCCCTTGTGCCAACTCTTACAGGAGGCTCAGATCGCCCAGTCTTGTTTTGTGACAGCAAAACAAAACTTCCAGAAGGAAGTAGAGATGTGTCTTGGTTCAGTTTTCTGAAAATCCCCCCCTCTCCCTGCTGCCCCTTCACCCCATTCCCCTTCCAGTCCCCCATCTTCAGAAGAAACTGTTCAGGAGACTCAGAGACTGCTGGGGAGGAGCTTTCTTACAGTCCATTGGGCTGCCCAGCTGGTGGGACAAACATTCTGTAAGCACTGACTGCCTTACAGCAGTCGTAATCATCACTCTGACCTTTGTGAGAGACTACCTCAGTGATGCAATGTAGCCAGGACTCTCCGGAACGCCGTTCCGGTTGTTCCGTGTAGGGCTGGCTCCGCCCACTGCAGTCGTCGCTGCCGCGTGCCCCTGCAATACGCAAATGGGGCTGGCTGCGCCTGCGCCCTGTATGCCCGCAGCCGGAGGTTTCAGCCAGGCAGGCAGGCAGGCAGAGGACCGCGGGGGAAGCGAGGACGTGCGGAGGAACTGCCAATCAACCATGCGTCCCGGTAGCTACTTCCTGCATTCCGGTTGTTAGTGCAGATAGATTCCACCACTGGGCTACCTGCCTCATCGCTGCCTTCCTTCCACTTGACCACCTGGGGCGTTTGTCCCCCCACTTCATAATGGTAAGACTGCCACTGGCTGAGGCTTACCGAAAGCATTGCTGCACCAGCAGGGAGCAGGGGGTGGAGAATAGGATTGGTCTGTTACAGTTTGGATACAAATATTTTTAACACATGAAACGTGTCAAGTAAAGGTCATAATGAGAGGTGTGATTTCTTAGTGATCATGGAATGAAAACACATAACACCACTTTCTACATTTCTCGTTTTTTAAAACACCACACACACACACACACACACACACACACACACACACACACACACAC
>JAJKFI010000009.1:16285159-16297775 GCA_029204185.1 Lerista edwardsae
GTGTGTGTGTGTGTGTGTGTGTGTGTGTGTGTGTGTGTGTGTGTGTGAGTATAAAGAAACTGACGTTTGCAGCTTCTGGGTAAGATAAAGCCAGATGGACAGAGAGTCAAAGAGGTAAGAGTTGAAACCATCTTAGGGTGCATTGTCAGGTCTCCCATTGCAATTTCAATTTGTCTGTGTTCATGCTAGGCATAAATGTTCCCCATTCCTCTCCCTCCTCTCCCCCCTTTCCCCATACTGGCTTACCTGCACTCCTGTGGGTACTTGGCTGACACCCCTGCCATTTGTGGTGGCTGTTCCAAAATTGCCACAAGTGCTGCACTGTGCTGGTTGCCATATACCCATTTACGACAGCAGAACTTCTGTTCTGTTGTTGTAAATGTTGCCTAGAATTCAGCTGTTAGGGAATAAGCCCCATTGAACATAGTGGAATATACTACTCTGTAAACATGTACAGGTTGTGCCTAATTATCTGCAGATTTCATATCCATGGATTTGGCTTCATGTGGGCTCCCCAGACCTGTGTTGAGCCAGAGTAGGCTCAACCTGAAGCTTCTGAAGGACCTGTGTTCCAGTTATATCCAGCAACTCTTCTGAGGCCCGCTGAGGCCACATGGGGCCAAAGAATGGCCGCTTCAGCCAAAAAACATTCAGTTTTTTTTGGAAAAAACTGGAAGTGATGTTTTCAATCTTATAAGGAGGCCCTAGAGGGCTTTCCTGGGCCTTGTAATGCCTTATAAGGTATTAAAAACTTCTGTTTTCACCAAAAAATGGAAGTAACACTTTTGAAATGGCCATTCTGAGGCCTGCCGAGGCTGCAGGAGGACCTGTGTGGCCTCGGTGGGCATCAGAAAGTCCTCCAGACCTGACAGGAACATAGCTCCAGTCAGGTTCAGAGGACAGGGGTGTGGGCAAAATGGAATTTAGCCATTTAAATGGAACCAGGAATGGTTCCATTTAGCCAGGAATGGAACCCTCACAGATAAAAAGGCTCAAGCTGTATATAATAGGAGTGTTCTGACAGTCTAAGCATAACTATTGATAGCTCTGCAGTGGGAACTTCTCTTCCATTTTAAGCCCTTTCCTTTGCTTCTCTTTACCCCACAGATTATCAGGTTACATTTTTAAACTCTCTTCCCCAGTTATTAAAGACATATAATTTGATTTATAGCTATTGTTCCGTGTCACTTTTATTATGCACTCTCTTCCTGCTTGTGACATTAAGCTCTCTGCTATAATAAAGAACTAAAATCCATTTTAGAAGCCCATTGCAGTCCTCTGTCGGTTATACTGCTATTAATTTAAAACAGCTTAAAATGCTACAAAAAGATATTGCGACTGGTTAACTTGATGCAGTTTGGGAAAACGGCATTTACCTCTCAGCATGCAATTTGCTTATTGTGGTAGACGCCTTGTGCTTCTCTGAAGCCTGCGTAACATCAGACAATGGACTCTGATGAAAGTTTCATTCACAATTAATTAGTGCAGTAAGGGGGCTTGCTGTTGGCAGTATCCCTGTTAGTAAATTGTGATATGACACCTATTTTGCATTTGCTCGACAAGATGCTTCGCCCAGCTGGTTTTCATGAAAAGAAAATCTCCTCTCCAGATTATTCCAAGGAAAACAAAAAAAACAAGTTTACAAATGATACTGGGATTGGGAGGAAAAGGAAATAGCAGGTGTCTGGAATTTGAATTTTTATGCCAAATATTTTTCACTTCAGGGTGGCTATTTGGACAAATCTTACATCAAGCAAGATTCCAACATACTCCCAAAATAATAAACAGAAAAGGCTCGTTGTTTGCACTCTGGAAATGAACCTAAAGGCAAGATATCAGCACTAGGGGTACACAACCCAATCTACACTTACATAATAGTAAGCCCCACTTAAAAGAATGGGATTTACTTCTGAGTATCTACTCATGTATTGGAGTGCACTGTAGGTCCACTGTTGATTTCCCCCCATGTTTTCAGTAAATACATCCTGGTGTATAACTACCTTTTCATTATACAATGTTTAAATGCTCAGAACTGTTTCAAACCAGATGTCATTAACCGCTTCTTTCCATACTTCAGTCTTCCGTGGAAGCCCTGTTTTGTATGCCATTCCCAGCAGAGATACATGTGGCTGTAGCATAGCTAAAGGGGGGCAAAGCATTAAGTACTGCAGGTGTTGCAATGTGATGTGTAAGCAGCCCCTCCTGCTCACTGTCGGAGCCATTCTGGGGAGCAATGGCAACATGTAGGAGATGCCATTCGGTTTGGCAAAACCCAGAAGGACTGTTTAACGCTCACTCACCCCCAGAAGACTTCAGAACACCTTCGGAGGGCCTGCCTCACCCTCGGGAAGTCTCCGGAGTGCAGGCTGCAGTGGCTCATAGTGGCTGCTCAGTGGTGGACGCTGCCCCCATTGTCCCCATGGTGCATGCCGCTGGGTGCATTTGCCCCCCCCCAACAAATCCAGAATGCCACTGTATGAATTTACTTCCTTAGAATACAGGTGGGGCCTTTTTATCCACAAGGGTTCCATTCCCCAAACCCACGCGGGTTCAAAAAATCCGTGGGTAATTAAACCAGTGGATTTTGCCCCAACCCCCAAACCTGACTGGAGAACAGCTCCGTCCAGGTGCAGAGGGCTTTCTGAGGCCCGCTGAGGCTGTACGTGTTCGCACATGGCCTCGGGGGGGGGCTCAGAATGAGGAATTCCTCCCCACCCTTCAGACCTGACTGGAGCTATGCTCCAGTTGGGTCCAGAGACTCCTCTGAGACCTGCCGAGGCTGCGGGCTGCCCCATGAGGTTTCGGTTGGCCCCAGAATGGCCATTTCGGCCAAAAATGGCTGCAACTTCATATTTTCAGGGAAATCTAGAAGTTGCATTTTTAATGCCTTCTAAGCCACTACAGGGCCTTAGGAAGCCCTCCAAAGAGCCTCCGAACCCAAGCAGATCACAGCTTTGGTTGCCTCCAGAGGCTTTGAGTTGAGCTGAATGTGGCTTAGTGCTAGTCTAGGGGACCTGCGTTGAGACAAATCCACAGATATAAAATTTGTGGATATTTAGGCTCAACGTGTATAAGAATAATCCTGCTAAGGACCCATCTAGTCCAGTGTCCTGTATCTCAAAGTGGCCCACCCGTTACCTCTGGGGACACATAAGTCAATAAGACACCTGTGTCCTATTGTCACTCCCTTGCATCTGGCATTCAGACATAGGTTACCCATAAAGCCTAATTTTATGTGTCTCAGGGCGCAATCCTAAACTGGAGTTAGGCCAGCATAAGCTAAACCAGCCAAGTTTGGCCAGCACAAGGGCCACCATAAAGCATGTTTGGACTACTCTTGGAATCAGGGAGGATGGCTCACATCTGTGTGCTGGCCTTTCTGACTCCAAGAGTGGTCCAAACATACTTTACAGTGGCCCTTGTGCTGGTCAAACTTTGCTGGCTTAGTTTATGCCGGCCTAACTCAGTTTAGGATTGCGCCCTCAGTCATGTCCCTCCTCTTCAAGCTTTCTAGACTGAAGAGCTCCATATTACCGTGACTGCTTACAGCGCCTTTATAAGCAGCTGGATATTATTGTACATTAAAGCAAAAGTGCCCCATTGACAAATTTGTTCAGATGTTGCTTGCATCCTTAGGTCACAAAAGCCTCCCTCTACAGCATTGGAACTTCTTCGGAGTCTTTCTGGCATGCTTTTTGTCTCAGATTTCATTGACTTATTTTCACACTTGTGAAGGATATGGTAATTCGCTACGGTATACTGTTCTGCCGCAGAAAATCAATATTAGCCATTCACAGCATTCCTTTAGGGGATCCCGTTAATAGTTATTTATGATCCTTTGCTACTTCTGACACAGCAGCACTGATTTTTCACTGAACATGCTTTTAATTAACTCACAAATCAATAACATCTCCCAAAATAAACTTAGCAACAGTGCAAGTGGCAAAGATAATTTTCTTACCTTTAGAGAAGCTGATCGTGTGCAGAGGTTCAAACAAAAACCTGTTCAGGTTCTCAAAAAGTGTAGGGGTGGGCAGGTTGTTTTGCTTTTCGCAATCAGATTTTTGCTTCTTCTTAGACCTGCTTGAATGGATCTGGAAAGAAAATTGCCTGCCTCCCTAACCAAGTGAGACTGATGCTCATGTGCAGAAATAAGACTCTGTGTATGCACTGCATCAGGAACTATGTGTGCAAAACAGCTGTGCAAACAGTGCTGGCCTCAAGTAGCAGGAGGTAAGACTCTTAGGATGGCCACACTCAATTTGCTAGCAGTGGACAATAGTGATTGACAACAAGTAAGAACATAAGAACATAAGAACATAAGAAGAGCCCTGCTGGATCAGGCCAAAGACCCATCTAGTCCAGCTTCCTGTATCTCACAGCGGCCCACCAGGTGCCCCAGGGAGGCACGAGACACAAGACACTTGCATCTTGTTGCCACTCCCTTGCACCCGGTACTCTGAAGTAGCCTACTACTAATGTAAGGAGGTTGCACAATCCATCATGGCCTATAGCCCATGATGGACCTTTCCTCCAGAAATCTGTCCAAACCCCTCTTAAAGGCATCAAGACCAGATGCCATCACCACCTCCTGTGGCAAGGAGTTCCACAGATTAACTACCCGCTGGGTAAAAAAGTACTTCCTTTTATCTGTTTTAACTCTCCCAACCCTCAGTTTTAGCGGATGCCCCCTGGTTCTGGTGTTTTGAGAGAGGGAAAAGAACATCCCTTTATAGACTCTATCCCTTCTGTACATTATTTTGTATGTCTCAATCATGTCCCCCCTCAGGCGCCTTTTTTCTAGGCTGAAGAGCCCCAAATGCTGCAGTCTTTCTTCATAAGGGAGGTGCCCTAGCTTCCTGGGGCGGGGAAGACGGTGAAACGGACCAGAACGCAATGGGCGGGCTGCCGCTCACCCGTTCCTCCCGCCCAGCGTTCCTGCTGCATGATGCCGCTGGCGCTATCCACTTTCAGCATGCATGCCTGCACATATTGCATGTTTCTGTCACTGCATCACCCAGTTGTGGTCAGTCTACGGGTCCACAGTCCAGAAGTGAGCCGACTTCTACGATTTAATATGAAGCCCGAGGTTCACCAATTAGAACCTGGTGCAAAACAGTCTCTATGGGTAGAGCCAATTGCAAAATGGTGGCCGAAGGGGTGGAGCCAATCGCGTACAACACACGAGCCACATGGATGTCCAGATGAGCATGTCCTGAATTCACAAATACAAATATGCACTTGTTCCTATAGATTAGGGAATCGAAATAATTTCACAAACAAAAGGTAATTCCATTTTTATAACAGGATGGGTGGGTTAGTTTTGATTATCTTCCCTTCCTCCACTCCATCCTTATGCCCCTACAAACTTCTTCTGATGTGAAGTAGGTCCTTCCAGAGTAGGTTGGCATGTGGCGCATGGCCTTCAGAGGGAATTGGGGTGAGATAGTAGCATAACTAGAAGGGGCAGCACAGTAGTACTGTAGGTGCCATAACGTGCCAGGTAAGTGGCCCCTCCCACTCGCCATTGGAGCCATTCCTGGCAGCAATGGCAACACGCCATGAGTATTGTTGCTGTCTGGAATGTCTATGATGGCAAATGGCCACATACATGGCACATAGCACCTGAAGTACTTATTGTGCCACACACACCCCACTGACTACACTACTGGAGAAAAGGGGGGAAAACCCCTTTTGCAAATGGGACTGCCCTTTGCTCATGGAGATTGCAGTTAGGATACAACCCATTGTGATCTTCAGGGCATGTGCTATTTCAAGAACGCCTAGATCTTGAACTCCAAACATGAGTCGCAAAGTAGATGGCACCCTCAGTGCCACCCATCTGAAGATGTTTGATAATCCTACAGAGTCTTTCTTCAGTCTTCACTATATAGTAGTTGTCTTTTTCAAAGTGGTGGCTCCTTCCCAGTCATGGAGACTTAAAAGGAGTTCTCCATTACGGACTCTCCCCTATAATGACTGGAGCAATCTTTGGTAAATGGGGCCTTCCAGTCATGAATATTAATATGTATTCCAATGGAGAACATCTGGCTTGTATCAGAAATAATTATTATCTCCTTCTGACACATTTATGAGTTTTCCCTTCATTAATTTTTATCTGTGAAGTATTCATTGTTCTGGTAGGGTGGTTTTAGTACCAACACCTGGTTTTTTACAACCCATATTGGAACCCTTCAAGGTTTCAATCTGATAACAATTTACTATTTGTCATTTTTCATATCGCATTATCAACAATATTTGTGTTTTGGGGGGGCATCTATTTTGCTTTGGTTCAGTTCTTTTACATGACAATGTTGTTTTGAGAGTTGTGTTGTGTGTTGTTTCTCCTTGCTATGGTGCATGGTCTGATGCAAAGTCTTCACAACACAAAGGGACGTTGCAAATGTATTTTAGACCAGGGCTGGCTCTAGGTAGGGTTACCAGATTCAAGCTGGGACACAGTGCCTATATCTTTAACCATTGCATAGAAGGAAATTTTGGCAGGTGCAGCTCATCATGGAAGGGTTTCAAAAGCTGCACCTGCCCAAATTCCCTCATCTAGACAATGGTTTGTCTAGATGAGGCACAGTGTCCCAGTTTGAATCTGGTAACCCTAGCTCTAGGAGTAGGGAGGCTCAATGTGGGGCAATTGGGGGTTACCGCTGATAACACAAACGACTTTTATCTGTTCTCAGATAAGAGTCCCATAGGAAGAAGTTCTCCCCTTCAGAATGTAAGGTGTCATCCAAGGTATTTGCGTGTTGCATGGCTCTCCCCAGGTGAGCTACATCAGAAGCATTGTTCGGCCTTTACTGCACGGCTTTCAGGGCCCTCATAAAATTTATTGCTGTATATAGTCAGAGTGAGAAAAAGCAAAAAGGCTTCAATAGATAGCAAATAGAAACATAAATTACTTAAAAGTGGGGTATGGATGCACGCAGTTGAAAACCCATAGATCTGTGCACAGCAATAAATGCAGTATTACAGACTAAAAGTGTGTAGAAAAGGATGAACTTTGAATGACCTCTCAGGCAGCACAGGCTGTATATATTATCTGTGGAGGTGGGTTTGGGTAGCGCAATCTAGCTTTAGGCTGCAAGTAAAAATTAGCCAAATTGGAAAGAAGCAACTCACTGAAGGCATTTGTTGTTAAAGATGGGATTTTTTTTAAAATCAAAAATTTCAAACAGAAGATGCTATTTCAAGATGGCTCTGACCATATTAGGCATTGCTTCTGTATTGCAGCAAGCTTTGTCCCTCTCGATTTTGCTATTGAAATTTTTTTCTTGCTTTTTAGGAATATGAATATACATTGTATGAAAAAGCAGTATTGAACTCACAGAACACCTGAAAGCTGTCCTTTAAATCCCGTTTAGACTCAAAGAAGTGATTATAGTTTGTGAATTTTATTTATTAAAAATTTAATGTTACATAATCTAATGCATACTTTCCTGGAAGTAACAGCACGATCTTTTGGCTGACTACTCAGACACGTCATTCAGTTCAATGGGACTTACTTCTGAGTAAACATGTGTCCGAGAAGACACTTTGCCTTCCTTTGTTTTATAAGACTCCTGATTTAATAAATACAATTTGTTTCAGTTATCCTATATATGGCTTTGATGTATATGTTACCCTGGGAAAGATTTTGAAATAATGATTTAATTTGAAATTGTTGACTTAATTTTGGTTTTGCGGAAAAAAGGATTTGACAGATAAAAATTAAAATAAGGAAAATTCAAACATATCATCATCATCATCATCATCATCATCATCATCAATCCCTCCAGTGCACAAACATGTATACACATTTACTTGTGCTGCTCCTACAGTCTTAAGAAAATTTACACACACACAAACATGCATGAACACACATGTTGTGAAGGACTTCCGAAATTTCTTGTCTTTTAAGCCCTGTTGAAGACATTATTTGAACACAGGGCTAGGTAGTGGACACCCCCCCCTGCTTAAATGGCAGATCCTTTTAAAATGACATTTGCACACTATGGAGAATAACTGCAGCTCTTTTTACGGGAATTTTTTTTTTGTCACTCTTGTGTTTATTTTACAAATGGACCTGCCCATGCTGTGTTATGACAAAACCATGTGGCGAAAATCTCCTACTCATTGAATGCCTGTAAACCAGAATGCCTCCAGCATATCAGTTGTGTTTTGGGCCAATTATCTCCTATCGCTTTATTTGGTTCTTGCTGGTCCCCATTTCACCGCTGAGTGGACAAATGCCATTCACCAATACAAGATCCTTGCCTGGAGGATTTGACACAGATGGGTCTGATCACTCAGGTCTGTTAAAAAGCAGAATAAAATCAGAGGCCATCTTTCCCTGGCTACTGCGACTGTGTCCTTTAGTCATCGCAGAACAGCTGCTCCCTGTTGGAATTTACATTGAATTTATTTACATTTCATTTTGCAAATTCCTTTCACCTGAAAGACACATTTTCATCGGAGACAATTAAGAAATGAATTATCTGTCTGCTGGGAGGTTATTATGCCAGCTTATTGTGGCAAAAAGACACAATGTTTAGAAGGAAATTGATATTTGGAGCATCTTTCTTTTCCAGTGAATACAAGATGATGAAATCCAATTTGGCAAAAAAAGGAGATAATAATTTATCTTTCCCTATGAGTAAGGACATTGGTAGAGTCAAGAATCATGAATATTTTTGCCACATTATTTCAAAATCTTGAGGGCAGTCCGTGTGAGAGAGAATTCAGGGCCTCAGTACAGGCTGAGGCTTTATAGGAAAAGATTGGGCTCTCTGAGCCAATCCCCTCCTCTAGTGACACTATGGAAATGATATAATAGCATCTTTATCTTCCAATCCAGAAACTTCCCAGAATCCTCTAGGCCGGAGGTTCTTAACCTATGAGGCCTGCACCGCTAGGGTGCATGTGAGGGAGGTCTAGGAGGTGTGTGAGGTGCTTTCAGGTATATTTGACTAGACAATTAAAACAAATGTTTGAATTCGGTGCGAATTTGGCCATAATTACTGATGGGTCAACAATGTTTTATTACAATCCACTATATATATATTGGCCTTACTGTGTTTGCTGATGCTTTCTGCTTTCTTTCTTTTTGATGCCTTCAAATTCTAAGTAACAAACACATTTTTTTTGTTTCCTACCTTCCTACATTCCACTATCTTTCCTACCTTCCCATTTCCTACCTTCCACTAGATTCCATTATTCACACCATCTAGTGGATGAGTGTTGTATAGTGTCTATACCAATGCATTCTAGTGTGACAATTGATGCAGTGGGAAGATTTGGGTAGGGAGGGGAAGAGGAGGGGGGTATCTGGGTGGGGATCAGGCAGGAAGGAGGAGGAATGGGGGTGGAGGGGTGGGTCCTCGTGGTACCATTGTGCACCTATCCCCATTCTCCCCCTCTTTCCTCTCCCTTACCCTCCTTGGTTCTATGCCAGCAAAGTGGCTGGAGCAGATCCAAGAAGTCCCAATTAGGCAGCAGAGGCTTGCCCCGAAGGAGACTTCCATGACCGCTTCCACCATTGCATTCAATTAGCGCAGCAGCATCGGCAGGAGGTTTAGTTAGGATTGGGATGTCAATTGATTGTTGGCAATATAAAACACTATTTTTTTTACCCCTTCCCTCCCTTCCCCCTTCTGCTGAAGGGCATCGGCTTCAGTTTATGAGTTTCCTATTGTTTTTGCTTTATCCATACTTACTTTTTTTACATTTATTGAACACTTGTAAAACCACTAAATATATGAGCCCCCTGTGTGTATGAAACAGATAGAATATGATCCTCTTTGAAAGCAGACAGATTGTCTTACTAATGGTGCCGGCTTCACTTGTTTGCATTTTTATGGGTTGGGGAAAAAAATATTGTTGTTTTCTTAGGCAGGGTTTTATGTTTTCATCTAAAACATCCACATGAAGGTATATGAAATGAAACCCCAATTAAAAGGGTGTCTGGGAGTCAACAACTGCAAAAGAACCAATCAAGTGAAATGTACAGTTGTGCTGTTGAACAGTTATTGGTTTTAGGGGCATGGTGTCTTCAATTGTATTTTTATTTTAAAATGAAATTCTACAGCTTCTTTGCTTTTCAAGGGAAACACATTAGCTTGGATCCAAAGAACCATGAGCAAAAAAGAGGAAAGCTCTTATAATGCTGTTCTATGACATCTTGCACAGGTGAAAGAGGAAGACTGCTGAAAAGTGTGTGTGTGTGGGGGGGGAGAAACGTGGATAATTTTTTGCTGTTTTGTAGCATCTGGGTACACGTGTCACCAATTGGCACAGAAGTTTCTTTCAGACTTGCAGCAGAGCGTTAAGAAGCTTTTATTGGTGGGGATAGGAAGACCAAGTGCTAGGCTAACCTTCCTAGTGGCGTGACATGTGCGGGGTAGGGTAGGTAGGGCCTATCTCGGTGTCCAATCTGAGGTAGCAAGGTCAGGGGGTGACGCTTCCGGCTCTGATGATGTTTAACCGGCTCGCAGAGGCTGGCTGGCAAGCCCCTTGACTGGACTGGCAAGGCTGTTCAAGGTGGATGTTGTTACCCCTGCTAACTGGGCAAGATACCCCTGCTAACTGGGCAAGAGGCACTTTTTCAAGTGGTGTCCTCTTAAATTTAGCAGGGGAAGAGCAATTGTCCCTCTTCACCCCAGCAGTGTCTTTCTCGTGGCTGTTGCTGGTGGTTTTCTCCATTCTTTTAGATTGTGAGCCCTTTGGGGACAGGGAGCCATTTAACTTTAATGTTATTATTTACCTGTACACCGCTTTGTGAACTTTGTGTTGAAAAGCGGTATATAAATACTGGTGAGTGATTGATTGATTGATTGATTGATTGATTGATTGATTGATTGTTGTTGTTGTTGTTGTTGTTGTTTAATTTATATCTTGCATTTCTGCCCCATGGGCACTCAAGGCGGCTTACAACATTAAAATACAATAAAATCACAATAAGACAATTAAAAACAATAATTAAAAACAATATTAAAATAATTAAAATTTAAAACAACAAGCCCCGTGGATCCTAAAAATATACAAAGAGAGTATAAAAAACCAGCCAGCCTGTCAATTGTTCGTCCTGTGGGCTAACCAGTTCAGCTGCCTTGACCCTTTGGGGGCGACTATGAAAGCCTGTCTCAGTCCGATGACTGAGTATGGCCCTGAGTAGGATTGTTCGCCCTAGAGACTCATGGGGTGTTAGATGACTAGGACCGTTTCCCCCGATCTAGCACCCCACATGCTGGGGGCTAAGGTTATGTTTTCTCCCCAACCTGCCCTGCTGCAATGTTGTATAAAATGTTAATAAAGTGGCCCAGTTAGAACCCAAGCTGCAGCCTGGTGTCTTTTTTGGTGGGTGTGGGGTAAAAGGAAATACTTCCCCCGCCCCAGCGGATAATTAAACTGTGGAACTCCTTGCTAGAGGAGGTGGTTATGGTATCAGCCCTAGGTGCCTTTAAAAGGTGACTACACAGATTTCTGGAGGAAAAGTCCATTTCAGGCTATAGGCCATGATGGGTAGTGAAACCTCCATATTTTAGAAGTAAACAACCTCCGAATGCCAGATGCAGGGAGTGGCAATGAGATGCAGGGATTTAGTTGTCTTGTATGCAACCTGAGGCATCTGGTGGGCCACTGTGAGATACAGGAAGCTGGACCAGATGAGCCTTTGGCCTGATCCTGTGGGGCTCTTCCTATGTTCCTATAAGTACATGTCTGAAGAGGAGCATCTGGTTCTGGTAGCTGTCAAAGAGAAATGCTGTGGAGCATCTAGTGGGCCATTGAAATACAGGAAGCTGGACTAGATGGGCCTTTAGCCTGATCCAGTAGGGCTCTTCTTATGTTCTTATTGTTAAGGTCTGTATTTTCAGAATTACAAAACCCATGGGGAAGTGAGGGTAAGGGCCATTTCAGGAGCATCTGTATCTGGATTTGCATGGTTTCATATTTTAGGCTTGTCTGATGGCACACTTGCATAAGGTTGCCCTACCACCAGTAGTGTAGCTACAGGGGGTGGCATGGTAAGTACTGCAGGCACCACAATGCGCTGTGTAAGTGGCCCCTCCCACTGCCATTGGAGCCACAAGAGGTGCTCACGAATTGGTTAGGAGAGTGCCTGTGCATAGTCGATGCTTCCCAAAATAGCAGCAACAGTCAGCAGAGAGGCCACTTACACGGCACATTGCAATGTTTACTCCTCTGCCCCCTGGAGCTACGCTACTGCCAATGCCTACCACCATGTGGCCCATGGCCTCCATCCCAGCATCAAAACAAGCGGCAGGTAGTTTTACCCTTTCCCCAAAAGTGCCTAAAAACCACAAGGTGCCGTTTGCTAAAAATGTCACTCTGCACCGAGCTGTTTAACAGAAGTCAAATTCATTTCAAACGTGTCTTTGGCAGTGGTACACGTTGCCAATCAGCCTGCTCAAGGAACAAGAGTCATGTCTACAGCATAATATAAGCATTTT
Source organism: Lerista edwardsae (assembly GCA_029204185.1). Lineage (NCBI taxonomy): Eukaryota > Metazoa > Chordata > Lepidosauria > Squamata > Scincidae > Lerista > Lerista edwardsae. The sequence continues at coordinate 16,297,621 of JAJKFI010000009.1, forward strand.
AAACAAATGAAAACGTAACAAGTTTACAGCCCTTGATCAACAGGATGCACTGCAAAGTCACTTCAATCTAACACACACACACACACACACACACACACACACACACACAGAGAGAGAGAGAGAGAGAGAGAGAGAGAGAGAGAGAGAGAGAGAGA
>JAJKFI010000009.1:16302106-16366575 GCA_029204185.1 Lerista edwardsae
ATTGTTGTCTCCTCCAAATAAGGAGCTGCAACAAACAGAGCTGTAGAGTTAAGACAGTTAGCTTTAGCAGCAGAGCCTGTCACAACAATTGAATCAAATGGTGGTCCAATTGCAATCCCAACCATCTGCCCCATGTCTTCTTCAGGTGTCAGGTAACAGAGTTTCACCTTCGTATCCATCTTTGCTGCATCCCATGGGGGAATGTTGACCACCAGAAGCCTCCTTGGGGCAAGGGAACATTTTTTCCCTTTCTTGCAAATAAGCCCTGCCAGCTCTGTTCCACAGCCGGCGCAAGTCCATGTGGTCCTGAGTCAGGGGATTGAGGCTGGGAAGGGGGATTCCGATCCACCCTCATTCCTGTCCCATCCAGTGGTGTCATTCAAATGATTTAGGAACTCACTTTTGTTTGGCACTTGTCGGGAACCCGGAACCAGCCACGGAGCCCGTTTGGATCCGGAACGCCCGTTCTGGTCCATTCCCCCTGAATGACATCACTGCCTTTGCCCCCCTAGGAATCCGGAGTCGCTCCCTTTAACCCTCTGAGTGCCGGCCAACCAAGAAGAAAAGCTCTTTGCAGAGGAATTGGGAGGAGGGAAGAGGGAGAGTGAAGTGGGCGGAGTCAGCCCTAATTTTAACTAGTGGAACTGAGTTCCCCCGCGTTCCCCCTGCATGACATCACTGGTCCCATCCCTGCCCTTTTCCACCTGCCCCATTCTGCCCACCCCCTGCACATACTTGCCAGGGCTAGTGGGCATCCAGAGGCCACTGGCATGTGGAGCAAGCCACTTGCTGCTTGTGGCGCTGGCCAGCTCCTATGCTGGAAAGTGACTAGCGCTGCTAGAATGCTTGGTCCAGAGGCACCAGGCGCCATTAAGATTGGGCCATCCATGTCCTGCTCAGTGTCCTTTTGATGCTGAATGAAAAGCCAGCTTGAAACACTTTCCCTCGAGGAGGGCTCCAGGCCTGCCCCCATTGCAAGTTGCACTGTATGCCCCATTGGCACTGCTGCATCAGTGCTGGAAAGTTGAAAAGCATTGGGCCTTCCACCTGTGACTACCTTCGGTAAGCAAGCATGGCTGCCGCTAGAAAACTAGCTAGAACAGGGGTCTCCAAACTATGGCCCAGGGGCCGAATCTGTCCCACCACCAGATTTTATCCCGCCTGCAACAACTTCAAATATTTTACAGTTTGACTCATTATATATCATTTGTCCATTTAAGCACAGCATTGTTTCTTTGCGACCGCAACATTTCTCTTTTGTTTTGAATCGTATCATGCTTATTACAAAAAAAGATCCAAGTCAATCTTATTCATTCAATTTCATGCATTCATTTATAAAACTGATTTTTTTTCAGCCCATGAAAATGCGTAAAATAGACAATGTGGCCCTCTTACTTAAAAATTTGGAGACTCCTGAGCGAGAAAATCAAAGAAGGAAGAGAACTAACAGATGAGCAGAGAGATTTGGGGAGGATCGTAAGTGACTGGCTATATCTCCAAAATTCCCACAGTCTTTTTTGGTTGTTGAAAAGGCCAGGATACAATTTTGATTTGAGTCCAAACTTTGGGGCGATTATCTGCACTGTAACTTCTAAATCTTCAGTGGCTCATCCATCACTCCCTGACACTTGGCACTTTGATAAATCATCATTTATTTCTAATCCAGTTTCTGTTGCATATTTGCAGGTTTCGGCAACTTAGATGATTACATCAACATTTTGTTATGAACTCTGATTTTCTCACCCTACCATTGCCTTTCTCACAAATATCAACTATGGATTAACTAACTACCCCCTCCCGCTGGTCTTTTGGCAGGGGCTCCAAACTTGTTTGTTCCAGCGTGTGTTTTTTGTGATGAGTCATTTCCTGCCTCCTCCCTTCCTTGCCTCTGTAACGGTGCTTTGATTACAAATTGTTGCCCTCCTCCAATTGGTTGTATTGCTCTAATTATGGCTTATACAGTGTGTGTTTTAGTCTGGAACTGTACACCGCCTTGGCATGGGAAAGGTGGGATAAATATCTTTTAAATAAATAAATATTGTTGGGAATCTATGTCACCTTTGATCTCCAGCGGGAAGGTTGTGATCTCAATGGCAGCCATGCATGCCAAGACCCTATGCCCTTTTGCTTAGGATTCTCCTTGGACTTATACCAGCAAAAGAGCTAGAATAGGTCCAAGGAGACCCAGAGCGCACTCCGAACCTGGAGTTAGGCCTGCACAAGGGCCACCATAAAGCACATTTGGATCCCTCTAGAGTCAGGGAGGATGGTGCACATCTGTGTGCTGACCTCTCTGACTCCAAAAGTGGTCCAAACTATGGTGTCCCTTATGCCAGCCAAACTTTGCTGGCCTAATTCCAAGTTAGGATTGCAATCCCAGTGATGGCCAGGCAGAGCATGGGAAGATAAGATAAAAATATTTTTACTTACCTTGCCTGGGCCATCTAGTCACCCATCTACCACTGCACACAGAATGTGCTCCAGCAGCATTGCTGTATAGCATAAACTGGTGGAGAAATGGGCCTGCAATTTTATGCACAATTACCTGAGAGTAAGTCCCATTGAATACAGTAGGGCTTACCTCTGAGTATACATGCACTAGACCTGCATCACTTCCTTAAGTTCCATTATTTTGAACGGGGCTTGCCAGGAACTCGAACTTTCTTAGCATTCAACCCACTGCATCTCCGTGCTTCACAAAGGAGACTCACACACAAAGAGACAGCAAGGTTGATCAGTTTAGACTAACGAGATGCATGCTGTTTTATCAATGTCTGTCATTGTCAGAAATGTCATCAGGAAGGAATGGAAATACAAAGTTGTGCATTCATGCTTTGGTGTGAGAAAAGAATCAGTATCAAACAAGAAAAAAAAAGGATGAATATTTATCACCGTAGCTTTCAGGCATTTGGAACTTCGGTTATTGATTTGATGCTAAGGCTGAAACACCCATCAGTGCTGGGGAGCCAAAGATTTAGCAGTGGGATAAAAACTGTAGGAATGCCGTTATTTTAAGTCCTCAACATGTCGGCTGTTTAAATTTGCTTACATGCATAATTTGCTACGCATAATATGCGGTGGTAGTCACTAGGGGCACAATCCTATACTGAGCCAAAATTGCGAGGCTTGTGCCATATCCTAACGCAGTATAGGACTGGCTGGAGAATCCCCATGGGAAGGGCACGTTTGTGCCCTTCTCATGCGCCAACTGAACAGCCGGGTCTAGGATTTGGCCGAATCCTGGGCCCGCTTCCCTCCCAGGCTGGCACACCTCCAGCCATGATGGCTATGCAACCTACCTGAAATAGGCTCACAACCCACCTAGTGGGTCCCGACCCATAACTTGAGAAACACTGTTCTAGGCACCATTGATTCTGTACATGCACAGAGCAGCAATGAGATAACTTGGAACAAGTGATTCTTGTATATGTGTGGGGCCCCCAGAATGCCCAGGGAAGTAGGGTCAATCCATTAATGAGGCCAACTGAAGCAGTAGCTTCAAGCAGCAGATTGATAAGGAGCACCACTCTACAGTTCTTCACATCTCCTCTTCTGCTGGTGGGAGGAGCATAAAATGTCTCATCGTCAGGTAAAGGGAGGCACATCACTTCAGGTACTGGGAGGCCTTGGGCCGGCCCTGTGTCAAAGCATGCAGTTGTGCGCACAAACAGAGTAGTCCCATCTCTACACACCCAGAAGTCTACATGCCTATTGACATTCTACAGCGCTTTGGATCATGGCAAGCATTTCTTCTTTCACGGAGATCCTTTGGAAAAAACATTCTTGTCATTGTCCTATTACAAAAAGACAAATGGAAAGGGAAGCACTTAAAATAATCTGGCTCTGCATCGGTGAAATAGCAGAGCATGGGAATAATAGTAGCAGCTCTCCTTGCAGGCAACAAATGGAGCAAAGCTGAATTTTCAGAGCCAACATCCCTACCCAGATTTTCATCCCTTTCCACTGCAGAATGCCTGCTTCTGTTGCTAATGAGGGTGAAATAAACATCCATGTTCACATCTAAATATTACTTATGAATATAACCCTCCTCTTTCCCTTATGAGAGGTATATATTTATTTCTGGAACTAAAATTCTTTGCGGCAGTCTTGGAGGCGGTCCGCGTGAAACTGTTTCCCATCTTCCAAGCACGGTATTTTATTCCTCTCTAATTCTGCTTAGGACCCACTTTCACCATAGTTTCTGCCTTAGATTAATTACCCTGATCTAATTCATTTAGTGGAGGACAGCTGCGGTACGTGGGTTGCCCACTGATGTATTGTGTTAAATGACGCCCATCTGTCATTCCAGCATATCAGCATGAATGTGGTGTCATCCACTTCATTGGCTCTGCTGAGATGTGAAGTACAGCTACAATGTTTACTACTGTTGTTAATTTAATATCTACACCTTTAATAACCTGACTGCTGTCATTCGTTGAACAATGATACATGATGGCCAGTGAAGAGCCAGGGAGGAAGGCATTAACTAGGCGGCCTAGGAGACCGGTTGGAGTTAATTAGTACACTTCTGGGCAAGCTTACCGCTGTGGGTCTTGTAGGGCATTCTCATGTGGAAAGGCCGTTGTGGAAATCAGAGAGCAAAAATTCCCTTGAACACCAAAGCGAACCATCTCGGTTTGTACAGGCATTCTCTCCACTAGGTGCTAATAATAACAGTCAACTTTATAGATCTGATCGTATGTTTGCCACAGAAATCTTCATATGGTCGTTTCCTCTCCCTCTGCAATTCTTGTTATGAAAAGCAGGACTAAGAAGGCAGAGTCTGTCAAGAACCTTTGGCTCAAATTAGTCAGGGAGAAGTTTCTCAACCCAAGTTATTTTGAGGATATTTTATGGCAGTGCTGGGACCAATGGGACTAATGGCGCCATTTTTTTTCACCCCACAATCTCCCTTGGAACAAAGCTATGTGATATCTTAGCATTGTTCCAAGGGGAATTGTGGGAGGAAAATGGCAGTAGCACCCAGGAGGAAGAAACCCACAGTTGGTAGGTCCTTTGCCCAGTGGCATCCCTATGGAGGGGGCAGAGCTCTAAGTCCTGCAAGGAGCCTTACCTTGCCATGGAAATCGCTCCCTTCCTGTGCCACTTTAGCCAATCCTCAGGGGGAAAAGCAACGTCTTGGCATTGCTTACTGGCTATAGTGGCAAGGGAGAGGAGGGATTTACATGGAAGGGTAAGGCTCCTTGCAAAACTTAGAGCTCCGCCCCCCATGTGACCACCCCCCCTCATGTGACCATGCCCTCTGTCATCTCCCGAGGCCAGGGCACACGATCGCCATGGCAATCATGTGCCCAAGCCTCAGGAAGGGGGTCTACTGGCTTGACAGCCGCCTCTCCTGAGGCCAGGACATGTGATCGCGGCCGTGATTGCGTGCCCCGGCCTCGGGAGGGGGTCTGCCGGCCTGACAGCCACCTCTCCCAAAGCCGGGGCGGGCAATTGCTGTGGCTATCGCATGCTCCAGCCTCGGGCATGGGTGCTCGGGCCACTAATTGGCATGGGTGCTGGAACTTGGGTGCTCTGCCCCCATGGAAAAAAAACTGTGGGGGCTAAAAAACCTGCAGCCCCCCCTAGCTGGCACCCATGTTCTTATGCCTGCACAGATCAACCCGGATTTGCACCAGCTGCAGAGCTCTTATTCCTCTTCCCATTTGCTGGTGTTTGGAACATCAGAACAGGACCAGGGAGCCATGATAACACATAAGGTGTTGCACATGAACAGTGGGGCCAAAAGACCATGCAGGGAATAACTTGGATAGGAATGAGATTTTTTTTCTATGGTGCCCATCCGCCTCCATCTCACATGACCAAAATCAAAATTGGACCTTCAAAGGTTCCGGGGGAGAAATGCTTTTTGAGCTTCCCACATTTCTTAATATTGCACTTTTCTTATAGGTGATGACGAACCATCTCCTGCTTGAATTGGATGGGGATTTGCAATGTCGTTGACTGGAGCCACATCACATTCCAGAAAACGTATCACTGAAACTTTTAAAAGAAAGATGAGAACTCAGTTCATGGTCCAGAGCATCTGCTTTGTAATTACACTTGCAGCAAGTCCCTCGATAGGACAGACAAGCTCAATTCACTTTACTAATGCATTCCTGCTTTTCTCCAAAACGGCTTCCGTACCTTCCTCCATTCCTGATGCTTGTTTTTATGCTACTTTCCTCAAAGGCATTGCCATGACAGGTAATAACTAATATTGATGGATTAGAACATCTCCGTTGAGCCTTCTAGTGCATGATATCTACTTTGTTTCCTTCCCCACCCCTCAAGAATCCAGTTTTTTTTATATGTTGAAATTCCAGTTTTATCTTTAAAATTCCACGTTTGGCATATGGGTCCAAATTTGGCCATTAAGGGGACAAGTGTGCCAGTTAAGGACCAGAATTCTAGGTCATTGAACCATAAATACATTTAAGTAGTATTCAAGGGCGGAATTCTATCGAATTATCTTAAAACGTTGGCTCTGAAGTAGTGAACCAGTTTTGGCTTGGCAGTGTAAATTTGCACATGCTCATTGTGCATACATGCCTCAAAATGTTCACAAGAAATCTCATGCAACTAAAGGGGAACCAATCAAAAGATATGGCCAAAAATGGGCAATATTTTGGAGCATGCTATTGTCTAATTAGGGACATGGTGGCGCAGTGGGCTAAACCGCTGCTGCTGGGCTTTCTGACTGGAAAGTTGGGAGTTCAAGACTGCGTGACGGAGGGAGCTCCCATCACTTGTCCCAGCTCCTGCCAACCTAGCAGTTTGAAAGCACTTAAAAATGCAAGTAGATAAATAGGGACCACTTCAGTGGGAAGGGAATGGTGTTCCGTGCGCTACGGTGTATAGTCATGCTGGCCACATGACCATGGAAGCTTGTCCTCGGGACAAACACCGGCTCTTTGGCTTAGAAACGGAGATGAGCACCACCCCCTACAGTCGGTCACGACTAGACCATTTGGTTGTGGGGAAACCTTTACCTTTTTATCGTCTAATTAAGACTCTGTGGATGTATGTTAACATTTATATAGCACTTTCTGATTGTGCAAAGCATATCACATATCTTGCTGTTATTTTCTTATAGCAATCCTATATGGTAACAGCCTAATCCTATCCCCCACCACGCTATACATGCCGCTGCACAGAGTATGCGCTGTATGCTGTGGTGTGGGGGAGAGCAAATAGAAGGGTGAGCAAAATAAAAATATTTTTACTTACCTCTGGATAGACTTCCTGGCTATTTCTGGGTCTCCTCAGATTCAAGCCAATAATGAACCTGATGTAACTCTGTTACAAGCCAGCTATGTAGCAGGAAAGGAACTGGGAATGAGAGGATAGGATCTTGGCACCAGTCATTGCCGTTAGGATCCACCCCCTCCCTCCCCCAAGCTCCAAACGTCCCCCTTCCCTCCCTGACATATTTCAGTACTGATTTTCAAGGTGGGCACAGCCCAGACTCTATGGCATCAGGCATGCGGCTTTGAATAGCTCAGCAGTAGCAAGATGTTTGGGCCATTGCTGGGCTTTTTACAACAGCATATAGAGTTGCACTGTCATTGGGTTGTAAGAGCACAATCCTAACCTGGAGTTAGGCCAACACAGTGAGGCCAGCAAAATTTGGCTGGGACAAGGGGCAGCGTAAAGTATGTTTGGACCACTCTCGGAGTCAGAGAGGCCAGCACACAGACATGCGCCATCCTCCCTGACTCCAAGAGTGGTCCAAACATGCTTTACCCTGCCCCTTGTACCAGCCAAACTTTGCTGGCCTAACTATGCTGGATGAACTCCCGATTAGTATTGCACTCCAAATCCTATTAGCTCCCTGGTATTGCAGTTGGGGAATCCCCCAAAGCCAGCTAGTGAGTTCATGGCAAAGATGTTTGAACTGGGGAAATCCTGGTTCACCTCTCAGGTATCCAGACCCCTATGCGATATAATGAGAATTACACCCATCCCGTTTTTCTGCACAAACTGCTATTCCAGTCCCTCTTGAACAGAGTGTAGAGTGAAACTTCATGCAGCAGATTTTCACTCTTTTCCCAGGGAGATTCTCCAGCCGTCTTGATGAGGATGCATTTTTTTACTCCATTCCCTTACCTGGTTATTGCATTGTTCTGCTGCTGGCTGACCATCAAATGTTTCCTTGTTAGGCAGATTGCTGGTTAATGGCCCAGAATGGTTCACTGATGGGGCTGCATGTTTAGGAGCTCTCTGCCTTATGAAATAACACACCCAATGCAGCAGTCAGTGGTGCACAGACAGTTTTCTTCTCAAAGCTGTTAGGATTGTGTTTGTGTGTGTAATGGTGGATTTGTGGTTGTGCACACAGTCTGTACGCTCTGCTGCACCTCTCTCACTGCATCCTCTGTAAGTGCAATGGAACCTCACTTTGCTGTCGCACTCTACCGCTGGCCATCAACATTCAAAATATGCTTTAGCAGCATCACCAATTCCTCTGCACTTGCTGAGAAAATTGCAGTTGCCTGGGTTGAAAAGCAATGGCCCCAAATAGCCTATAGTTTGGTAAGTCGGGACCCACTTGGTGGATCAGGACCCAGTTTCTAGTGGGTTCCACAGAAACTAATGGAACACAGGTGGTGGAAAGATCAGATCACTATTTGCCTCAAGCCTGGAGACTATTCAGAAGCCAGATACCTAGTAACAGTCCTGCAAACAGATGAGCTCCTGCAGTTTGCAAGCTTGTATAAATATAGGGAGATAACTGTATGAACTTCTTTTTCTGTTATCTCCCCCCTCCAGTCCATCAATGGTAAGTAATCAGAGCAGGTGAAAGATGGGTCAGATAACTAAGCCCCCCCGCCCCATGCCTTGGGGCTATTCGTTAAGGAAGTGTCATTTTAAAAAGTGGGTCCCGGTGCTAAACAGTTTGAGAACCACTGGGAACCATTTGAATATGGGCCTGAATCTGTGGATTCATATTCATATTATCAATAGTCTCAATTGACTTCCAATTCAGTGGCAATCCTACCTATTGTTGGGGGGATACTTGCCCAGTAGTGCTATCCAGCCGGTACGCTGGGTGGGACTTACGTTTGATTGGCAGTCCGCCCGTTGCGCCACGCTGCGTTCTACGGCTCTCCCGCCCGCCGAGGCATGCGGGAAAGCGGCGGAACGCGGCGTGACGCAACGGGCGGACTGCTGATCAAACATAAGTCCCGCCGAGCGTACCGGCTGGATAGCACTACTGTACTTGCCCCTGAGCAGTGCACCAGTGGAAGGGAGGGGGCAGGGAGGAGGCATGTGGCACTGCCACAGGTAGCAGCGTTTGGCCCTCCTGCCCACCTCTGCATTGGTATTGCTCCAGAATGGAGTGATTCCGGATGCTGGGGGCATGGCGGGGCACTGCAAGGGCAGGGAGCAGATGCAGGGGATGGCAATTATCAGACCTGCCCTGGGGCAGAGCCTGGGGTGGATCCGCCATCGACTAAACTAACAGCACAAAACCAGAGATGACCAGTAGGGTTGGCAGTCAATTGAGACTATTGGTAATATGAATAATAGTAATATTTTGCTCAGTTGAACATTGTTTATTCATTATTTATTCTCTCTTCAGACTTGGGTGTGTGACGCCTTTTAGAGCCAATTTTACCTAGCTTTATTGGTCTTTCTGAAGGGTGTGTGGGCTTTTTCCTTGAGGATATCTCTGAAGTAGTTACCGACCTGGTAGCAGATTTCTTGGCGGCTGTTATTAAAAAAAAGTAGTCGCCTATAAATTATTATTTGGGATGTGATAGCGAAGATAAGTTTTATAATCATGCACAAATGTTTTAATATTTACTCTGTGTATTTAATTACTTTTAAAATGCCAATAAAGGTTTATGAAATGGATGACTATAGTCAGCATTTCATCACTCGTATCTGAGGGTGTTTGGAGATGACAGGTTTTCACCACAGTTCTGGCATTTTAACAGTGATCCAGCCCTGATTGACACAATGGGGATAATTGTTGCCCCAGTTTGGACCATGGGTGCAGTTTGTTCAGGCTGTAATCCTACACACACACACACACACACACACACACACACACACACACACACACATCCATTGAATACAATGGGGCTTAGTTCTGAATAGATACGGTCCAAACTGGAGCAACAGTTATCCCCATAGTCAATCAGGGAGGAAAGAAGAGTAAATAATGTTCCGTTGAGCACAATAATTGTGGTCTTCGCTGTCTCATGTCTAATTTGACAGACACGTTATACCAGTGTTCCTCAAACTATGGGTCAGGATCCTACTAGGTGGGTCACAAGCCAATTTCAGGTAGGTTGTGTAGCACCTAGGGCAGCTATCAATACATGGGAGGATGGGACACTGGAAAAGGGGAGGGCTGTGTGGTTATTTTATTTGCATCAAGGTTGTAAATAGGCTTTTTTTCTTTCTGATTCACATTGCTATTGGAAAATGGCTGCAATAATCTGACTTATTGTTGCGTTCTCAGTTAAGCAGCAGGCTCTGGCATCACAATGATGGCACTTCTGGCCGTGGCATTACTTCTGGTGAGTCCTGGACAGATTATCATTCTAAAAAGTGGGTCCTGGTGCCAAAATGTTTGAGAACCACTGCTTTATACAATCAATGAAACACCATATTATTCATGATACCACTATACTGTTCAGTTCAGTGATAAAGAAAATGGGTAATGAAAAAGATATATGTAAAAGGCTTCAGCAATTTCAGGGAAATTAGGATTTGGGCTAGCTTCTGTGAAGTCTCCTGATTAGGCCTGTCTTACTAATATTGCTTCAAAGGTGTAACAGATAGCCACAAGGAGGAAGAAAAGTCATAATGGAATTTTCCTTCTGCCAGATACAAATTATTTAAGTCCGTTGAAGTGAATGAAGGAAAGAAGAGGACATTCTCTACAAGATCAACTTTTGGGGAGAGCCCTGGAGACCTTATGAAGAGACAGAGACAAAACAGGGACAAAATTGTGGCATAACATGGGAGGGGCATAAGAGGGGTGTGTGAGGGACAAGAGGAGTCAACATACAATCAATCCTCATTATCTGCTAGGGTTAGGTTCCTGGAAATCCTTGCAGATCGTGAATTCGCAGATAACGAATGATTGATCCTATGGAATCAATGGGGTTAAGTGTAAGGCTTACCCTAACTGCCATCAGAAAAATGCAGCAGAGACCCTCAGGAAGCCAGCAGAGTGCAGCAGGAAGTGCCAAAAGATCTCTGAATGCTGCAGAGACCTTCCAGAGGCTGCAGGGATCTTCGAGTGGCACCTGCGACCATTATGGACCACTTAAACATGGCAAGTGAATGCTTCTTTTTAAAGGGGTCAGTGCTGGTCACAGGTGCCATTCCGAATGTCCCCTCAGCCTTTGGAAGGTCTCTGCATAGTGGATAATGAGGGCAGAGGCTCAGATAAAGAGGAAAGTAGCAATTTTTCCCCTCACTGATAAGCAAATTTGCAAATAGTGAGTTTGCATATAAAGAAGACTGACTGTAATATCCTGACCCACTTCAGGCAACAGACATTTCCCAATTGCGAAAAAAAACCCACTAATGACTAAGCTGGCATAGATAGGAGAAACCCCATAAAGACCAACTGGGAAGGAAAAGCACTGGAAAATTGCACATCTTGCTACTGCTGTGCCCCATCCATTTTCTTAGGGTGGAGTGTAGGATAAATACTTGGCACCATCAGAGGTGTACCTAGAGGGAGGTCACAGCACTACATTTTGCAAGCAGCCGCTCCCTATCCTCTTTTAGCTTTTCATTCCCTTACCACCACTGTTGGAGGTGCTTTACTGTACTATGCACGATACTTGCCCAGGCAGTGAGAGTGCATTGCCCATGGTAAGGAGTGGGGAGGCAGCGAAAATGGAGGGTGGGATCTGGCGTGTCCATTGCTGCTGGATCTACCCAGTGGTGTCTTCCGCAAATGAACAACCGGAATGCTGGGCGGGACATAGGCGGGACTTCCGCGTGATTGGCATCCCGTCCGTAGCGTTCCGCAGCTGTCCTGGCCTCAGGGGGGCTCCTGCTCGCCGCGGGGGAAAGGTGAGGGTCACACCGGGTGCCTGGGTGAGCAGCGGTGGGGCGCGCTAACCAGGGGCAGCCCCCCCCCAGGCCAGGACAGCTGCGGAACGCTACAGACGGGCAGCCAATCACGCAGAAGCCCCGCGTATGTCCCGCCCAGTGTTCCAGTTATTCATTTGTGGATAACACCACTGGATCTACCCCTCCTGCAGCCTTTCTTCCCCCTCCCTGCCCAGTTTTGCACCTCCCATTCCTACTCCCTCTTTCGTGTTACATGCTCTGCTGGTGTCTGGTGTTCCTCTGGTGGGAGGGCCAGAGCCTTCCCAGTGACACCAGCTCCCTGCCCTTCCACAAATTGCTTTAGGGTGCTTTTACAGCAGTCAGCGCTGGCCGACCAGCATTTACAGCCCATAGGATTGGACTGTCAGCAATATAAAATTCAATTCTGCTTTACCATGGCAGAGAGGAGGAGAGCTTCGTTACGGTTCTTGGCTTTTGCTATTAATTAAGTGGAAGTGTTGCTTTTATTTTGATTGCTAGAAAGATGAGGGTTGTGATGGAAATCAATACCTGCTTCATTCCTTTTGTTCTCTTTCACGTCAATGTGAACGTTCATCAGTTGTTCCGGAGATGCATTTTGACTGGGATTTCCAATCGAGTGCTATAAATGTGATCTCTGCTCTCACCCTCAGAATTCCATGCGAATGTCAATCATGAAGTGCAAGACTTTTAAACAAAGCAGCTTGGAGAATCATTTCATCCACTGGCTTAGACTATGTTCATTTCTTCCTTCTCAATGACATTCAAATCCTAGTTAGAATAATGCATAAATGGAGTCCCTCCCGTGGAAGGGGGGTAAGTGTATCCTACTGAGCTTTAGCGCTGGCAAAACAAGCATTCCAAGAGCACTAACTGCTGCAATAGTACCCGAAAGCCTTCCAGTAGTGCACTGCTGGGGCAACAGCGCAAAGGCATGCACCTTCCCATTTATGTTGTCAGCTCTCCCACTAGAGCTTCCTCCCAGGAAAGTGGGCATAAGAATACAGCCAGGGTAACAGATCCATTAGACACAATGGGATTTACTTTTGAGTAGACATGTATAAGTATGCATAGCTAAATAGATACATCATATGGAGACTATTTTCTTGCCTCAGAATTTCTGCTACAGCATCATCTTTCATATTGTCTACATAGACATCTTACATATATCTTGCATATACATTTTGGATTTGGGGTATCAAAAGCATTGAAAACAGGAAAAAAAATTATTAAAGGTGAAGTACTGTATTTTTTTCATTATAAATATTCTCAGCACAGTAATGAAAACCGAATAAACAGATTAGGCTGATTTAAAAATTAATCCACATCGCTCTTCTTCAAGAGATTTTCAGCGTTCAATTAGTAACCCAAGATCTTTTTTTAAAAAAAAAAATTCTTCTGACAGAGAGCATTAAGATTTATTTTATTGTCATGGTTGTTGTTGCAAATAACCTGAGCAGCGCAGATGTGAAAATTAAAATATTCCTTGAATCCCATTTTAATATGAGACTTAATGAGTAGGAGCAAAAGTAATTACATATTTATCTGCATAATACTAATATCGATGAGCTAGGCAGTGCGTTTGTACTACCTTACAAACATTCGTCTTACCTAAATTTGATCTAGGAAAAAGGGCAGGCTTAAAAAAAACTCTAATTCAGGAGAAGTCAGGGAGACTGGCCTATTAAATGAGCGTGTGTGTGTGTGTGTGTGTGTGTGTGTGTGCGTGTGTGTGTGTGTGTGTGTGTGTGTGTGTGTACTATGATTTGTGATTAATTTCAGTCAACCTTGGCTGGTGTATTCATGTATTCCTCTCTTCTTTGAGTTTTGGGGATGAGAGAGCTGATGAGCCTTTAACACACCTCCACTAATGCATTTAATTTTCCACTTGTTCCAGCTATTAGAATTTTATACAATCCTGAACGGAATAACATCTGGTCCCATCCTGGAAGAGAGTTTTTATTGAGAAGTAATTATGAAGAATAAGGCTGCATTGAACGTATTCAAAAAGAAAGCATATCGCTCAAGAAAAAAAAATGAAGTCCAGCACGTTATTAGAAAATCATATAAAGTACAATGTTGAAATGATGTCGCTGTGAAGACAGTGACAGTTTGAGCCAACCATTTCATGAGTCATTGTTCCATGATCTACTCTGATGGCAAACCAGTAGACAGAATGGTGTCTGTCTGGGTTTTTCAGACATTCTATCTGAGGGCCCAAACAAATGTGAAGACAATGCTGAAATCAGCATTTCCTATGGATAGGGTGGGGTTTTTATTATTTTTAAATCATATTTTATTTTAAAATAATAATATTTTAAAAAAAATATTATTTTCCAAAATTTCTTGATTAAAATAGCAAATTGCAGTGTTGTGATTTGATTCTACATTCTCATTCCGAGTTCTCATTTTTATTCATTTTAAATGCTTTGAAGGGTCCAGGGTATTTGAGGGACCGCCTCCTTCCATATAATCCTACCCGTACTCTTAGATCATTTTGACTGTGCCGCCATCAGGAGAAGTGAGAGGGGCGGCGGCCAGGAAGAGGGCCTTCTCTTTGGAATACCCTCCCCTTAGAACTGAGAACTGCTCCCTCCTTGTTAACATTTCGGCGGGGGCTGAAGACCTTTTTATTTCAAAAAGCTTTTAATTGTTGACAGGCTGGCTGGCTGGTGTGTTACATTTTATATTTTATGATCCACAGGGCTTGTTTTTAAATTCTATTGTTTTGTTTTAATTTTGTTTTTACTATATTGTTTTAATATTGTTTTAATATTGTTTATTAATGTTAAATTTTATATTTCCTTGTAATGCCGCCTTGGGTGCCTTTGGGCATAAAGGCGGGATAAAAATCTAATAAATAAATAATAATAAATAAAGGGTACTAGGTAGATGATATCGGTCAGTGAGCCTCAAACATTTTAGCACAGGACCCCACTTTTTAAAATGACAATCTGTCCAGGACCCACCAGAAGTGATGTCTTGGCTGGAAGTGCCATCATTGTGATGCCAGAGCCTGCTGCTTTCCTGAGAATGCTATTTCTTTCCTGAGAATGCTATGCTGAGAATGGTTATTTCTCAGCCATTTTCCAATAGCAAAGTGAATCGGGAAGGGAAAAAAGCCCATTAACAACCTTGACACAGGCAAAACAACCACACAGCCCTCCCCCTTTCCAGCACCGCAACTTCCCAGATATTTTCAATAGGGCTGCTCTAGGTGCTTTTGGACCCACCTGAAACTGGCTCATGATTCTCTGGTGGGGCCTGACCCTCAGTTTGGGAACCACTGATGTAGAAGATATAGTGTCAGCAGATACAGCCACCGTATTATTTCTAATTGGAAAAGTAATCGATTTTAATTCTTAGAAAATATCTTAAATTCCAAAATGCAGTGTTTTGTGCTTCTATTCAAATATTTTAACCCCCAAAAGGTGGTGTTTTTTTGTTTTTTATGTTGTATTTAACAAAAAAAAAAATCCACCCCTACCGTGGAATAACTGAACGTTTAGATGCAAAGCTCACCTGAGTTTCCTTATCCATGATTTTTTTTCCTCACGGAATGAGCCAAAAATACCTTTTCACTTTTTAATCCATGAGTTCTGGAACTTCCACATGAATGGATGGTTGGAAAATCTACAGGGCTGGCTGACCTAGACCCTTTGGAGGTGAGGGGACTCAGAGACTCTGGACCTGATGAGAGGAGCCCAACTCTGCTCAGTTTCAGAGGGTGGGACAGGCGCAAAAACCACGGATTTCGACATTGCCGTTTTCCTTATCCGCAGGATTCTTATCTGTTTTTCCTTATCTCAGGGATGTCAAACTCGTTTCATACAGCAGACCAAATAACATTCATTATGCTCGCTGCAGGCTAGAAGTGATACCATTAAGCAGGAAGTGATGTCATTAATTAGGTCATGACCAGAAATAAGCACTTTTTTCTCCCTCAGCAAATCATTAGCTGACAATGACAAAAAAATGTACACAAATTTTTATCATATTTTCAAGATATGGAAGAACCCAATTATCATGAGGACTGCTCTTTGAGCTGTGACACCTCAGCACAGTCATAAGAACTTATGAACATAAGAAGAGCCCTGTTGGATCAGGCCAAAGGCCCATCTAGTCCAGCTTCCTGTATCTCACAGCGGCCCACCAGGTGCCCCAGGGAGGCATGAGACAACAAGCTGCTTGCATTCTGTTGCCACTCCCTTGCACCCGGTACTCTGAAACAGCCTACTACTAATGTAAGGAGGTTGCACAATCCATCATGGCCTATAGCCCACGATTGACTTTTCTTCCAGAAATCTGTCCAATCCCCTCTTAAAGGCATCTAGGTCAGATGTCATCACCACCTCCAGTGGCAAAGAGTTCCACAGATTAACTACCCGCTGGGTTAAAAAGTACTTCCTTCTATCTGTTTTAACTCTCCCAACCCTCAGTTTTAGCGGATGCCCCCTGGTTCTGGTGTTTTGAGAGAGGGAAAAGAACATCCCTCTATCGACTCTATTCCTTCCATGCCTTCCAGTCAGCAGCTGGTGGTGGTGCTGAGAGAGCCTGAGGGCCGAATAAAAAGCTTCTGAGGGCCATATCTGCCCCCTGGGCTTTACCATATCCATTTTTCATTATCCATGGGGGCAGGGCCAGCTTTAAACCAATGTGACCAATGTCGTCACATCGGGCCCCGCGCTTCAGGGGGCCCCGCACTAGCAGGGTGAGCATATTGCTGTGGCTGCAGCTAGGATCTCTATGGGCTGTAAGCAGTGGTGTCATCTAAATGATTTAAGAACAGGTACTCACTTTTGATTGGCACGTGCAGGGACCCGCCCACCGGAAGTGACGTCATTAGCCAGAAGTGATGTCGTGGCAGGAAGTGACATGAAAAAAGCCCTTTTTGAGGCCTCAGATGATTTTAAACTGACCCAACAGTTGCAACAGTATTCCACAGCACCCCCAGAACATGTTAAGGAGGCCTGGCATCATGTTAAAACCCCAGAGCAGCTCATTTTTCAGTGGCAGGGAAAGGAAAGGCTCCGCTCGCTGCCTGCCTGGCTGCCTGGCTCTGAGAACATGCAGGCAACTCAAACATGCAGGAAATTCAAACGTTGCAGAGGGCGGAGTTGACGAGTAGGCGGGCGAATGGGCGGGGCCAGCTGTAATCCTAGAAACCGGTACTCGTGTACCCCCGCGTACCCCATGCATGACATCACTGGCTGTAAGTCAGTGGGGCGAGCAGAGCAGCTTTACCTTGGTCTCTCCCACCTGCCTCTGCCTCTGCACAGCCAAAAATGGGCCACCTGGAAGCAGTTGGTGGTGATGTTACGATATCACCACCAACTATTTCCACATGCCATGCTTTGTACATGGCATGAACAGAGCTCTTCTTGGTGAGTGGGGGGCCCTGCAGGGAGGGTTGGGGGCCCCGCAGGAATGCCCCACATTGGGCCCTGCTGCTGCTAGAGCCGGCCCTGCATGGGGATTCCTGGAACAGAACCCTTGCATATAATGCAGGCCTACCTATCTTCCCACCGTGATCCATTTACCATGCACACACTGATGCTTGGCCAAAAATCTCTAGTCATATGTTCAATGGTCACATGAATTGGCCATAAGAATGATGAAGTTGAGCGTGCCCCTCCCCCCCAAAAAAATTCCAAATTATTTATTGATATTCATGATGTGTTCACATTCCATATTCCACTTAAAACCCCCTGCATGTTGGATGCATCAGAACTGAGCATCTGACAGTCCTAAATGCAAGACAGCGCTACTGACTATTTAAGAATCTCCACCACACACAAATCATGCTGCCAATCCTGATGAACATCATACAGTACATTTTATTTGGATTTGCTTGCAGCCAATATTCTCATTTTAAAGGAATAATTTCAAATGTTTTTCTTTCTTTCTTCACAGATGGTGGTACCCTAGTTCCACATACAGAGCACAACCTTCTGGGGATGCCTAATCATTTTTTTTTCTACAGTTGTGGCAGCATTCGGCCTATTAATTAACCTCAACGAGACAGGGGTTATGCTGATACCAACATTACAATTAATGGCATCATGTTGATTTCTTCTGTTGTGATGGCATCCTGTTGGATAGTGCACTCTTTGATAAGGAAAGAAGCATTGTACTTACTTTTAGCCAATAGCCAGCTTTGGCTGTCGGCATAACAAAAGTCTCAAACTGATGTAATCCATCACATGCATTGAACGTTGGTTATAGTTAGTAAATGTTGAGAGTACTGTAACTTACGTATTTCAGAGAGCATGTCATAAGAACAAGAAGAGCCCTGCTGGATCAGACCAAAGGTCCATCCAGTCCAGCTTCCTGTATCTCACAGTGGTCCACCAGATGCCTCACGCAGCATTTAAGGCAACTTGATACTTGTATTCTCTTGCCACTCTCTAGTACCTGGCATTCTGAGATAGGCTAGCTCTAAAACCTGGAGGTTTCTGAATGGGTATGTCACACCTCCCATAGGCATGCCTAGATGAATCTCAGCACACAGGGAAGATAAACATAAATTCTCTCTCTCTCTCTCTCTCTCTCTCTCTCTCTCTCTCTCTCGCTCGCTCGCTCGCTCGCTCGCTCAGGATATAATCCTAACCTGCGTCGCTCTGGCGCAGGGCTCTTGTACTAGACCAGTGCATGCCGTAAGGCAGGTCTGCACCACAGATTTGGTCGCTGGGCCAGCGCAAGCAACAGCGCCAGTGCCGTGCTCTGCTGCACCCGTCAGCTGCGCCGGCCCAGTGCCGGCTTAGCTGTGCCGGCGCAGGGCCACGCCAAGGGTGTGTCAGAGGCGGGTGTGAGGTGTAACCGGGTAGTGCCAGGGGTGGAGATAGGAGGCAGCTGTTGGGCTGTATCCAAACCCTTGTCCCCAAGCTGGACGGCCCCGATTCAGGCTACTCTTGGCCATGTGGACTTGCACCTACTCTTGTGCTAGCACAGAGCAGAGCAGCCCCATATGGCTGGCTGAGCTAACTCCAGGGCAAGGGGAAAATATCCAGTGATGTCATGCAGAGGGTACGCGGGGGTACACGAGTACCGGTTTCTAGGATTACAGCTGGCCCCGCCCATTCACCCGCCCACTCATCAACTCCGCCCCCTGCAACGTTTGAATTTCCTGCACGTTTGAGTTGCCTGCACGTTCTCAGAGCCAGGAAGGCAGCGAGCGGAGCCTTGCCTTGCCTTGCCACTGAAAAATGAGCTGCTCTGGGGTTTTGGAACTGTTGGGTCACTTTAACATGATGCCAGGCCTCCTTAACATGTTCTGGGGGTGCTGTGGAATACTGTTGCAACTGTTGGGTCAGTTTAAAATTGTCTGAGGCCTCAAAAAGGGCTTTTTTCATGTCACTTCCTGCCACGACATCACTTCCGGCTTATGATGTCACTTCCGGTGGGCGGGTCCCGACACGTGCCAATCAAAAGTGAGTACCTGTTGTTAAATCATTTAGATGACACCACTGAAAACATCCCTAATGTGGTTAGGATGCAGCCCAGCTGCACCCGCCTGTCTAAGCCAGCACAGGTTAAGAAAGGGCTGCTCCTCTCTCATCTATGCATAAATAGTAAAAGGAATTGTTAATGTTGTGTATGCCAAGATCATTGGAAGACACAGTGG
Organism: Lerista edwardsae; assembly: GCA_029204185.1. Taxonomy (NCBI): domain Eukaryota; kingdom Metazoa; phylum Chordata; class Lepidosauria; order Squamata; family Scincidae; genus Lerista; species Lerista edwardsae. The sequence goes on from JAJKFI010000009.1 coordinate 16,321,800, forward strand.
AAATGACGACAAATGAGATGTCTCTCAGCAAGTTCTCGACCGTGAGTGCAAAAAACACTGGGTATCTCATTAGCACAGAAATCAACAGCACTATCTGCCTAAGGAGGTAATGGCTCTTTTTAAGCTTTGCCTAAAACTCCAACAGAAATGTCAAAACAGAATGTTTTTTAAGGCAGCTGTGTGCTACTTGGAATGTATTTGTGTACAATTTATAAAGCATCCCTCAGGGAAAAAAGAGACTCATTTTTTCACTTACAGATGAAACAGGATGCTATCTAAAGGGCTAAGAACAAATGACATTAAAAAAATCAAAAGGAAAACTGTGCCAGAGGTAATGTGTCTAGAAAGACAGGCCTATCTTAATTCAGCCTAGGTTGCATATGCAGCCTATGTTCACACCTTTACCTCTTCTCACAGTCTTCAACTGGAAGACCCAGCTCCGCTCATAATAAGTTTGCAGAGCCAGCTTTAAGCCAATTTGGACCAATTGCTCCCAGTTGAGCCCTGTGCCTAAGGGCGCAATCCTAACCTGGAGTTAGGCTGTCACAGGCCAGCAAAATTAGGCCAGCACAAGGACGCCATAAAGTATATTTGGACCACTCTCGGAGAGGCCAGCACACAGACGTGCACAGACGTCATTTGGTCCTGACTCCGAGAGTGGTCCAAATGCGCTTTGCGGTGTCCCTTGTGCCGGCCAAACTTTGCTGTCTTAACTATGCCGGCCTAACTCCAGCTCTGAATGTATCTGCAGATTTCATCATGGCAAATCTTTATTGGCCTAAATGTCTTGTCCTTCTCCTGGAAAGGAGTCAAAGGGGCTAATCCATACCTCACTAATATCATGGTAATTGCTAGGGATTATGTACTAAACTCTGCAGAGTGACTGTGCTCACAGGTCAGCTGGGACTTGATATTAAACCCTCCAGGGCAAGCTATAAAAATATACAAGCCCCGAGGAGCAAGGCTGGTTTCATCTTTCATCCCCTTCTTTCTTGCTCAGCAGGTCTTCAGCATTATCTTTATATTTAAATGGCTCTTGAATTTTTATGGACGGCGGTTGGTGGCTGCTTAAGCTTCTGCTTATTACTGCATGTCGATACGTGCTGCAATTCAACACAGCAATATTATTGTCAAGTGGCTGGATGCTCGTAACTGTTGACACACTTACTGACATGATTTTGATCCTTGCACGCCTCTAAGACTTCCACCTTTCCAAAACCAGAATGTCAGCTATTGAAATATTCATTGGAAATCTTCTTGTGCATTTTGCTCAGCTGAATATATTCATGCAACCGGGCACAGAAGTTGTACTGCAGATTCCTGGGGCAGCAACAAAGTGTGCCGGTGGCAATGTGCTGTGAGATGAAAAAGACAAAATTGCTGTGTTAGGGAATAATGGATTTTGCAACATCCAGGACCATCTTGGAAGCCTGACCCTCCCCATGCCCTGTAGCCTCGTCCACCACGCTTATAGTGTTTCTCTCCACCGTCAAATTCTGTATTGGCTACCCCACGCATTGTTAAGATTTCTCCCGGAGTACAGCAGTTGTCTAGGCAGACAAACACTGAAAGCACAATGGGTAAGGGTGGGGCTACTGCAGAGGCAGATCTAAGGGAGGGTAAAGCTCTAAGTTTTGCAAGAAGCCTTACCTTGCAGTGGAAATCACTCCTCTCCTGCACCATTTTAGCCAGTCCTCACAGGGAACAGCAACATCTTGGCGTTGTTTACTGGCTACAGCAGCAAGGGAGATGAGGGATTTATATGACAGGGTAAGGCTTCTTGCAACACTTAGAGCTTTGCCCTCCCTGTAGATCTGCCTCTGGGCTACTGAGCACATATGTTACTGGGTTGGGGTTTTCCAGCTGCTCTCTGACATCATGAAATTGTGGAGAGTCTCCATAGTTTCCCATAATGAGTCTGTCCTTTGGCTCCATCGGGTCCAAGATGTAGATTAAAAATAGCTGTGGTTTTCATCTGCCAAGGAAAAATAAGTAAACCTGATTAATAACAAAGGAATAATATCACCCATCTTAATGTTTTCATTCATGGGAAACAAATGCATGCCCCTGTTAGAGGTCAGGTCCTCCCAGGCTGTAGCGTCCTCAGTAGCGTCCAATGGTGCTGACTCTGAGAACGCAATCCTAAACTGGAGTTAGGCTGGGATAAACTAAGCCAGCAAAGTTTGGCCTGCAGAAGGGCCACCATAAAGCGTGTTTGGACAACTCTTGGAGTCAAGGAGGATGGCTCCTGTCTGTGTGCTGGCCTCTCTGACTCTGAGAATGGTCCAAACATAGTTTACGGTGTCCCTTGTGCTGGCCAAACTTTGCTGGTTTAGCTTATGCTGGCCTAACTCAGTTTCGGATTGCGCCCTCAGTGTCAGACCAGCTCTGCTTTTCTAAATGTGCGACCTATTTATGAACAGCTGAGACTTAGAAAGTCATCCAGGGCAACAATGATTTGGTACAAATGAAACTGAGCTTTTAATTGTTATGTGGAAGAGCAAATGTGTGTAGTTCCATCTCCTCATAATGTAAGAACATAAGAACAGCCTTGCTGGATCGGGCCAAGAGCCCATCTAGCCCAGCTTCCTGTCTTTCACAGAGGCCTACCAGATGTCTCAGGGAGCACTGAAGACAACCAGGTACTTGTATCTTGTTTCCTCTGCATCTGGCATTCTGAGGTAAATTTCTGAGGTGAAATCCTGAGGGAAATATGAGGGAAACAAAACAGACTCATCTAAGAACATAAGAATAGCCTCGCTGGATCAAGTCAAAGGCCCATCTAGTCCAGCTTCCTGTATCCCACAGAGGCCCACCAGATGCCTCAGGGAACATACAAGACAACCAGATACCTGTATCTCGCTGCCATTTCTCTGCAACTGGCATTTACCCTATTTACCCTCACACTACCACCATAACCACCTGCTGTGAAGACATCAGGGAGCACATCAGACTATGGCTTGGATTAGCTTTATTATTAAACACAAGTGACCAATTTTTAAATCATGAACCTACTGAACACAGTGTCCCTCCCTCTCCAGTCTGGGACTGTTCTCACTCCAACCTTCCTCCCACTCCTTTCCTGGCAAGTTCGATCTGCCAACGTTCTCTTTCCTGCACAATTATTTACAGTGGAGGAGTCCTGTCCTCCTTTGCATCTGCTCACCCAAAGTTTACGTCAAACATAATCAGATAGCACAGTGATGAGTCTGTCGAGACTGGAGGTGGGAACCCACTCCAGGAGACTTGCCTCTTGGCCAAAATAAGCTCCAGCAAATGCTAGGCAGCAACAGAAATACTTCTGCAAACCTGTTGACTGTGAGCAAAAATTAGAACCAAAAAGACGAAGGCCTAGTTTGTATGGTCACTGGGCAGAAATTCAATTCCTGTGGGTTGCGCATGTAGACACCCAGTGATGTCATGCAGGGGGAATGCGGGGGAACTCAGTTCCACTAGTTAAAATTAGGGCTGACTCCGCCCACTTCACTCTCCCTCCTCCCCCCTCCCAATTCCTCTGCAAAGAGCTTTTCTTCTTGGTTGGCCGGCATTCAGAGGGTTAAAGGGAGTGACTCCGGATTCCTAGGGGGGCGAAGGCAGTGATGTCATTCAGGGGGAATGGACCAGAACAGGCGTTCCGGATCCTAACGGGCTCCGTGGCTGGTTCTGGGTTCCCGACAAGTGCCAATCAAAAGTGAGTTCCTGTTCCTAAATCATTTGAATGACACCACTGTAGACACCTGATTGCATGAGTCTGTCTTTTCAAAAGGGGGGAGAAGATTGAGCAATTTGGGCCTCTATTCGTAAGCATCCATGCTGGAAAATTAATGCCTCATGTGTTATGTTAGGTGCATGGTGGTATTAAGAGGATGTATGTCACATAGGAACTTTTTTCTAAGTACATTCCAACTCCTGTCCATAATGCTGACTTTGGTGGGCCACTGGCCTGATGAAGAATAAGGCAGGTTCCTATGATCATAGCCATGTTGGGGGGGGGGGAGGCTAGAAGAAAAACAATTGAGGTGCTTAATAAATGTAGAGATTGCTTTTTCAAATACATTTCCACAAATCAGTGAAGAGGATTAAAATATACAGCATAAAGCACCACTACAATACAAAATTTAAATGAGAAAGATCAAGAAACAGCAGTTCAAAGCTCCAGTAAGCAACACATATTATAGCACACAGCAGTAACTTCTAATGTCCCCATCCTACCCCACCCATCCACCATCTAACATTTTATTTATTTATTTATTTATTTATTTTGAAGAATGTATACCCTGCCTTTCCCATGCCACAGCAAATGCCCAAGGCAGTTTATATGAGCAGGCTAGTCTAAACCACCATTTTTTCAATGTTTTTTTTTTTAACAAATCTACAGTATTCTCATGATCCGCCAATCCTCAGGCCCAGATGTAGCCTTCCCAGTGTGATTCTCTCCTTTGGCTGCGTGCCATCAAGCCTCAGCAGGCAATCACAAGTCAAGCCTAGACAGTCCTCAAGGTTGTATTCCGTTCTTTTGCCGGCTAGCAGAGGCGGATCTACAGGGAGGGCAAAGCTCTAAGTGTTGCAAGAAGCCTTACCCTGTCATTGAAATCCCTCCTCTCCCTTGCTGCTGTAGCCAGTTAGCAACGCCAATATGTTGCTTTTCCCTGAGGATTGGCTAAAACAGTGCAGGAGAGGAGTGATTTCCACTGCAAGGTAAGGCTTCTTGCAAAACTTAGAGCTTTGCCCTCCCTTAGATCTGCCTCTGCTGGCTGGCCTTCTCACACACTCCCCCGCAACTCTCAACTCTTTTAGTGGATCCACTTTTTATTCACATCTACTTGCATGCAAGTGCAGAGACATCCGTCTTTAGGATAAGGGCATCATTGTTTTTACAGAAACATTGGCTCAATTTAAGGGGAAAGATGGAACAATTACATTTTTCTCAAATTACTTTTTCATTTGTTAAAATGACAGTAAATCATTGCATCCGAGAGGAATGTTCACAGGAATCCATATGAATGTGCCAAAGGTCATCCTTAGAAGCAAAATAATAAATTAGTCTGAAACTGTAAGATATATTGTGTATTTTTTTTTAAAAAATAAAAATCTTTAATAATGATCTTCTGTAATTAACATGATAAATTTGAGGAGCAGAATAGCAGTTTTGTCCTGAAAATTCTGATGCAAAGGATCAAAATCTCCTGGGATGCAACAAAGCGGTTGATAAATTAACATATGAAAAGCCATATATTAGCTGGTTCTTGAACAGACACAATGACAGTGCTTAAAAAATGACAATAATACGGTCAGATTGATAAAGCAGGTCATTCAAATGGAGGAGTCAGTCATCTAGTTCATCTAGTTTAGTGATGGTGAACCTTTTGGGCTTGGTGTGTCAAAACTTAGGAAAATGCTTAACTTGGCTCTGCTGGCATGCCAACCCCCAAAAAGGAGAAACAAATCTTTATATTCATTTATGTAAACAAAAAAATACAGTCCAATCATAGCTGTGTATTACACAAAGTGTGGTGCTGTGTATTACATAAAGAAACATCAAATAATCACAAATGTGAAAAATGAGTAAACCAAACAGGTTTTAGTCATGCAGGGCTGGCTTTAAGCCAATGTGACCAATGTCATCACATCGGGCCCCGCGCTTCAGGGGGCCCCGCACTAGCAGGGTGAGCATATTGCCTGTGGCTGCAGCTGGGATCTCTATGGGCTGTAAGTCAGTGGGGCGAGCAGAGCAGCTTTACCTTGGTCTCTCCCACCTGCCTCTGCCTCTGAACAGCTCAAAATGGGCCACCTGGAAGCAGCTGGCGGTGATGTTATGATATCACCACCAACTACTTCCGCATGCCATGCTTTGCACGTGGCACAAACAGCGCTCTTCTTGGTGAGTGGGGGCCCCTGCAGGAATGCCCCACGTTGGGCCCTGCCGCTGCTAGAGCCGGCCCTGTTGTCATGTACTGGTGAATGCTGGTGTGTCACCCCAAATGTTGAGGTGTGCTACCTTTGACACGTGTGTCACAGGTTCACCACCACTGATCTAGTTCAACGTTGGCTGCACTGATTCTGCAGGGTTCCAGGAGGCTCTTCCCCTGCTTTCTGTGGAAAAGTACCAGGGATTGAACCCAGGACTTTCAGCATGCCTGCTATAATTAAGCTACAGCCTGTACATTGCATACACTTAAAAGCAGTCATTGAAGATTTATTGGAGTAGCAGCAGGGCTGGAAGAGAGTGTGTTTTGCTCTCTTCCCCCACATTCTTTTCTGGATTGAAATTTGCCCCCTTTCAAAGGGGAAAGTCATGGATCTGATGCAGTGGTGTCATTCAAATGATTTAGGAACAGGAACTCACTTTTGATTGGCACTTGTTAGGAACCTGGAACCAGCCACGGAGCCCATTAGGATCCGGATCGCCCGTTCTGGTCTGTTCCCCCTGAATGACATCACTGATCTGACGGCAGTCAGTCACTTCTATGGCCCTTTCTCTGCCCGGAGGCAGGGGGGCAGACTGCAGCCGCCACCCCCAGTGATTGCCATGCAGTGCTCTCCAGTTTGGAGACTGCTGCTCTCAGCTGATGCAGCAGCCATTGCACTGGCAGAGTGCAAGGTTAGGATTGTGCTCAGAGTTACCTTATTTCCTTTTCTTGCCGAGTTATTGTTCACTGCCATGCATTACATAGTCTAGCTCTACTATACCTAGAATCCGGTTTAGGTTGTACATGGATTCCATGTCTCAAATAAAAGGGCAAAGAACTGACAGTTAAAGAATGGCAGGGCAGAAACTTTCCTTTTAGAAGTGACTCTTTTATGTAACAGTTCAATCCATTTTGTATGTAGACCTAGGGGAAAATGATAATTTGGCTGGATCATTCAGATATGCAGTACAACTTCTCTCCTGAATTCCTTCTAATTTCCAAAGAAATTAATCAAATGAATCTGTCTGGCTCAACAAATTGAAAATATTGTAAGTTAAGAGTATAAAAATTAATTACGAAATGCAGTGAGTATAGGAAAGAAGTTGAAAAATGCATCTTCCCTAATTTTGAATCATTATTTTGCATAATCACAAACCACTTCTGTGATTGAAGGCACTCTCTAAAAATCATGCACAGCATTTAACAAGTGGCCTGATCTAGACATACGAAATTATCAAAGATCTGAAAAAAGCACTTGCAGCTCTGCAAAAGTGAGACAAAGAAAAGCAGTGAAGAAAGTGTAAAATGTTGCTGTTGCATGATAAAAATAGCATATTGGTTGCAATTTCTTTTTTAAATTACCCCTTTTTATGGCTGTATGTGCTGCTTTTGCATACAATGCTCAAAGTGGTATACAAGATTTTTGACATATGCAACAAACAAAGCTAATGAGAGAAAGAGTAAAGATCACATAAACACAGAGATGCCGCAAAAGCCAGAAATCCACAACATCCACAAATCCCCACACGTCTTTCCTTGCATTCCACAGGAGATTTTTGTCTGTTTGAGGTCTACTCGAGGTCACCCCTAGAAACCACTATGGTGCAATTTGGATCTGCATCAGCTCAATCACTGGCACAAGTCTGCTTTGCTCCATGCAGGTGGATCAGACCCAGGAAGGCCCTGATCCTGCCCCACTCCAAGGCCTGATCTGCTCTCCTCCCTGCTCCTATCACCACTCTTTGCGTACCATGGGACAAGGGCACAAATGTCCCCTTACCTTGAGGAGACCTTCAGCAGCTGAAAATTCCCTGCAGGATGCAGCGGCAGCTATACTGCATCACCATATGGGGATTTAAGTAGAATTGAATGGTAAATCAGTCAACACACATGAAAGTCTTCTAGCTTAAATTCAATGCTTTGAAGTGCTTTATATACTCTTATCATAATACTATAGTATTTTAACTGTATATGATCTATGAGCAGCAGAAACCAATACACATATACATTCTAAATGTAAAGTGTTGTTGGTAACAGACCATTATTATAGAATGCAAGTCCAAGCATTACAGCACAATCCTAACCTGGAGTTAGGCTGGCACAGTTAGGCCAGAAAAGTTTGACTGACACAAGGGACACCATAAAGAATGTTTGGACCACTCTCGGAGTCAGAGAGGACAGCACACAGATGTGCACCATCCTCCCTGACTCTGAGAATGGTCCAAATGCGCTTTATGGTGGTTCTTGTGCCGGCCAAGTTTTGCTGATCTAATTGTGCTGGCCTAACTCCAGGTTAGGATAGCACGCTTAGGATGTTTCTTTCTGGCTATAGACACAATCATCCAAGTGATCTCCACCGACACAAGCCTTCTTTCAGACGGTTGTTTTCTAGCACTGTTCCAAATTGTCATTCTGAAGGGTAGTAATGAAAACGAAGAAGAAAACCAGTGAGATCAAAGTTGGAAGGTAATTAACATTGTGTTTTCCTTTTTAATTGAAAAAGAAAATGCAGTTCTGGTTCAGCAACTGTGTTTCAGTATTCTGGGTTCATTTTGGCAATAAAGCCTCTTCATTTAGCTGGTGAAGGGGAAAGAATTTAATGCAATTTGGACTTACTTGGTAGGAAAATGCAAAAACAAAGCCCTTGCATTTCTATTTGAGAATAATTTTGGTTTCCACCCTGACTTTATAATAACCCTTTCACCTGATCACTGGGACCCATTTTTTAGAATGGCACTCATGTTGGGACCCACCAGAAGTGATGCCATTAAGCTTGAAGTGATATTGTGGCAGGAAGTGACATCATCAAGCAGGAAGTGCTGTCATTGTAACATAATAAAATGACACTCCTGAAATCCAAATTGGCATTCTTGGATTGCAGCAATTGTACAACCATGAAACATCCCTGACTGAAAAGCAAGATTAGGACAAAATATTATGCAAAAGCACTGCACTAAAAACAAAAAAAAATTTTTAAAAAAAACTCTCACTTGAAAATTCAAACAGTTAACACCCACAAAAGGAATATAACAAGAATAAGGTCTGCAGTTTCCAAAATGGCTATTCCCAGCTTTCCGCGACTAACCTGACATCAGGCCATGACCCACCAAGTGAGTCCAGACCTACAGTTTGAATAATACTGATGTGACACATTCTTATTTCCAGAACTATTTCAAGTATTTTAGAATTCATTTGACTGTGTCACTTGTTTTACATTTTCATATGTGCCTGTCTCTCAAGTCAACACGATTTTCTGCACTGATGCTAGAGGAGAAACTACTTTTCAATTAGCTCCCATCTCTTTGCTTATTTGTTAATAAAATTTTTAATTGTTCCCTCTTCTCCTACCTAACCTCTTATAGGAAGGGAAAAAATAGAAGAGAAGAGATGCATGAAGGTCATCAGTGAAGATTCATAAACCATTGTGAATAATGTCAGAACTATAATTTAATTAGTGGCCCATCTGTCACTTTCTGTTTGACGAGCACTAAATGTCCAATTATCATTTAATATCTGCTCTAATCAGTTCTGGCAAATTTTTCAGGCACATAAGAGATGATATTAATAGATGGAAGGGAAGCTACGTTTGCCATGTTATCAGAGAGAGAGAGAGAGAGAGAGAGAGAGAGAGAGAACTTGTTTGGACAATACAGCAGTGGTTCTCAAACCTTTTAGCACAGAGACCCACTTTTTAGAGTGATCTGTCCAGGACCCACCAGAAGTGATGTCACGGCTGGAAATGCTGTCATTGTGATGCCAGAGCCTGTTGCTTTCCTGAGAATGGAGCAATAAGTTGGGTTATTTCTCAGCCATTTTCCAATAGCAAAGTGAATCAGAAAGGAAAAAAAGCCTAATTACAACCTTCACACAAGTGAAACAACCACATAGCCCTCCTCCTTTCCAGCATCCCATCTTCCCATATTTTCAGTATGGCTGCTTCCTGACCCACCTGAAATGGTTTCGCAACCCACTAGTGGGTCCCAACCCACAGTTTGGGAACCACTGCACTAAAGATGTCCAAGAAAGGACATACAAATTGATTCTGACGTGAAGGCAATTACTAAAGCGTCATCTTTGCCTTACCGAAACTTCAACAACATGATCAAAATGGTACACTTTCAAAAACACTGGGCGTATTTTGCACATGGCACAAAGCCATTTTAAATATGTACTGGTAGCGCTGTTGAGATACAAATCAGAACTTCCCCAATTAAAATTCCATCTCTCCCAGTGGTAAACTTTACTTAGGCAAGACATTCCATTTCAGCAATGACAAGGGGAAAATGTTACTTACAGCCCAATCCTATCTAACTCATCCACCACAACCCCGACACAGAGCGCAATCCTATACCTGTGTTGCGCCGGCGCTACGCTCTTGCACCGGTCCAGCGCTGTTGCAAATGTGCCGTCAAGCCCATCTGTGCTGGCTAGTCAGGCGTTGGCAGGGGTATAATTCTACCGGAACGCTGGGCGGGACATCCGGGTGACTGACAGCCCGCCCGTTGCGTTCCGCAGTGTTACGCCGTTTGCATAAATTACGCCGCTTGCGTACATTACACAAACAGCGTAACGCTGCGGAACGCGACGGGCGGGCTGTCAATCACCCGGATGTCCCACCCAGCGTTCCAGTAGAATAACACCACTGGGCGTTGGACTGGAGCAAACAGCAGTGTCAGTGCACGGGTGCAGCTGCGCCTGTCAGCAGCGCCAGCCTTGCACTGGCCGAGCGCCAGCAGCGCTCAGTCAGTGCAGGGCCTCGCTGAGGGCGTGCCGGAGGCATGCCAAGGGTGTAACGGGGCAGCGCGGTGGGCACTGATGGGGCGGCGACGCATAACGGGCATAGTGCCGTATCCTAAACCCCGCCTCCAGCCAGGGCGGCCTTGATTCAAGCCGCTGCTGTGCCTGTGCACCTGTGCCTGCAAAACAGCAGGTGCAGATGCGAGCAGCCCCATAGGGCTGGCTGGGGCTTACCGGGGTGCAAGGGGAAAATCTCTCCTTGCCCTGCGCTGAGCTGCTGCCGCCTCCTGCTGGGCTTAGAGTATGACTCTGCTATGTCAGCCTTACTATGTTGGCCTTACTTAGGATTGTGATGACAGTCTCACCACTAGAGGGCACACTGCAGTGACATGCAGCCCCAGAGAGGCTTAGGGCACAGTCCTAAAATGTGTTAGGTCGGCATAAGCTAAGCCAGCAAAGTTTGGCTAGCGCAAAGGTCACCTTAAAGTACAGTATGTTTGGACCACACTCGGAGTCAGAGAGGCCAGCGCACAGACGTGCGCCATCTTCCCTGACTCCAAGAGTGCTCCAAACGTGCTTTATGATGGCCCTTGTGCTGGCCAAAACTTTGCTGGCTTAGCTTAGGCCAGCCTAACTCCAGTTTAGGATTGTGCTCACAGTTACACACTTTCCCTCTCCCCCCTTAAAGTACCTTCCTTGAAACACACACACACACACACACACACACACACACACGCACGCACGCACGCACGCACGCACGTGCGCGCGCGCGCGCGCACACGCACACACATACACACACACACATTTAATAAACTCGTTGGTCCTCAGAATGCCTCCCAGGGCAGCTGCAGTCATGGGGGGATGGCACCACCAGGTGGGGGCACCTCTGGAGGTGTGCCCCTAGGTGCCAGGGGCACCTGGAATGCCACTGATCCGTGCCAGGGATTTTTCTCATGCAAGTCTGAGTGTACCCAGGGATGTGGAGCAAGGCCAGGAAGGAAAGTAGGATATTGACAGAGGTGCTTCTGCCCGATCTTCCTAGGTTCAAGAATCAGACTTTCACCAATGCAAATTCATGGTTGTCAGTACTCTCACTAGGCTATTTACACAGACACACAGGCAACTCAATTTGGCAACAGTAACACATCCTGGCACATCAGAGCCTCAACAAAGGCTAAAAAAGCAGATGACAACCAAACTATACAGTCACCTTCACGGAGCCAAGGATAAAAGAATCTGAAAATCATTGTTGTACCAAAGCAGACTTCTGTAAAACACACACACACACACACACACACACACACACACACACACACACACACGAGGCATCTCTGGTTTGAAGACTGCTTGTGAATGCTTCTGCTTGAAACCATGTTACAAAGTGCCTAACAAGGTGAAAGGGCAGATGAACTGCGAGACAAATATTGATGACACCATCAGATGCACCCAGTGGGTCAAGGTCAGGACAGGACATCCTCACTCAGATTCATGATCAATATTGCAACCGCTTTGTTTCACGGCTTTTGTCTTGACAAGAGCCTTCCCCTAATGAGAAAGTGATTTTCGCATGACATGTTAGATTTAGCCCCGCGATGCTGATGCTGGAAGACTTCGGCAAAACAAAATGTTTGCCATCTGACTGCCTAGGCTGGCTGCTTAACAGCTAATAAGGTGGGGAGTCCAACCTGGCAGGTCCGCTTTTGTGATGAACTAGCTTGTTGCCAAGCAAGATTTAAAGCAGAGCCCTTCCCCATCTGGAAGAGTTTTTTGCTTTCTGGAGCAAAAAAATGTTGCATCTGACACTTCTATACTTCTACTAATAATGCTGAGCCTGAAACTGTTTTGGCTTCAGCAAAGAAACAGCCCATCGGACCCGCATGAACCTAGATGACCCTTCATTATTGTTCCCACTCCAACATTTGGTTTGCAGACTATTATGACTTGGTCCCGATGCTGCAAGGATGATGTTTTTCTGCCCCCATGGATCTGCTAATGATATGGTATGCAGAGAAGAGCTAGAAGGTATTCAGCATTAAGTGGTTTGGAAGCCCATTGTTTGCATCCTGAGCGTGCAATCCTAAACTGAGTTAGGCTGGCATAAACTAAGCCATGTTTGGACCACTCTTGGAGGCAGAGAGGCCAGCACACAGACATGAGCCATCCTCCCAGCTTACTTAGCAATAATTGAAAACCCTCAATTAAGAAGGGCCTTCTCCTTGGCACGCTGTAACGCTCTGCCTTTGGCGGTTATGAGGGGCAGATTCAAAGGCTCTCCAAAGTCGGACAGATTGTGCTCTTGCCCCATGAATGAAATTGAGACAATTGAACACTTATTCTTTCACTGTCCCCTCCATGGGGAAGTCCGGAACAAACTCCTCGATCCAGCTATACTTGCTACCCCAAAAGCTTTGAAACTAATGAGACCGAGAAATCTGTTAGTATCAATTGATCCAATTTTAATAAACAAGATTGCGACCTTTTTAAACTCCATTGTGAAGGCCAATAAGAAGAGTGGGACCAACCAGTAGAACCAGGAATTGATGACTGGCGATAGGAGTCGAAACTATGCACTTTGTTCCGTTTCTTTTTATCTGTATGCCAATAAAGGTTTATTATTATTATTATTATTATTACTACTACTACTACTACTACTACTACTACTACTATTATTACTGAGTTAGGCCGGCATAAGCTAAACCATGTTTGGACCACTATTGGAGTCAGAGAGGCCAGCACACAGACGTGAGCCATCCTCCCTGACTCTGAGAGTGGTCCAAAAATGCTTTATGGTGGCCCTTGTGCTGGCCAAACTTTGCTGGCTTAGCTAATGCCGGCCTAACTCCAGTTTAGGATTGCACTCTGAGTGTCCAATCCTATGCATTTCTCTCCCCCCCCCCCGCCAATGCAGCCATGCTAAAATTAAATGGCTTGTGCTGCTTCTTACCATATCTCACAGGTAGGACTAGGCCTTTAGTGAAGAAGGCAGGGAGAGCAGAGAGTTGTTCCATACAGCATTCAGAAGAATTCCAGAAACTATCAACTTCGTCGTCTGGATGCCCACCAGCAACATCTCCCTAACTAGCCGTCAAGTCATCATCATTACAGCATCATGGATGCTTAACTTTGAAAGTGAAACTCAACCAATATCTCATTTTTAGGAGACTGAAAAATGCCAGGAGCAATGTAAAAAAAAAATTATTTTTTTTTTTAAATCTGGTACTACATGAGCTTGAGAAATAACATAAAAGGAAGAGACTCTTATCAGCTTCGGCTATTTGTTCCTGCAGGATAAACCTCTGATGGAATATGTCCCAGAGCACAACGTCTCAATTTTCCAAAGAGGATCAGATATTTAATAGTGTTCAGGCCCTTTTCTGCTGAATATCTGGTGCCTCATCCCAGACTTTCGAAAGAACAAGGTGGAATACTGTGCGGGGACTGTGAATTATTGTTTGCACTTTTGTGACGCAGTTGTGTGTTTCATTATACAGTACAATGTACTGTTATCTATAACATTCTCTTTAGTTTATTACTAGCATTCAGCAGACTGTTTCCATCATATATCTAAGCTATATCCATTTGGCCTGGTGGGAAAACTTCTACTATATTATAAACTTGCTCAGACAAACTTAGGAATTGAATGGCCCCTTTGCTCCCCAAACTCTGGAGTTTTCCAAGGTGATGCCCTGTGTGTAGGCTGAGCATTTATGGAATGTTTAGAACTACATGTGTCCTACCTTATAGTATTGAGAATGTGGACAAAAATACACGATAGCTTATATGCCACAGCAGAAGTACTTTTAAACAACAATGACAACAATGATTTTTTAAAAAAAATGTGATTTGGCTCGGTGCTATTTTAGAACAATAGTGGCCAATATTATTGGCAAATGTGCCATAGTTGAAACCCAAATATTAAATAAGTCTGCAATAGTGTGCACTGTAGTTTATGTGCAGCCTTTTGTGACTTGGTATCATTTGCTCTCTGGTCTGCTGAGCTGGAGAGAAGGCAAATAGGCAGAACTGGGAACGCAGGCAGCAGGAATATAAACTTGAATTGAGGTCTACTTCATTCACTGATTTCAACAGTTTCATTGATGTCTACTTCTGTTCAAGTATGTTTAGTATTGACATCTTGATTGAGCCACATGTTCTTTTGAGGTTTACTAGTGTATGTGACTATGAGCCAAATTCTATCCTCTTTCCCCACCCCACTGGCCTGGGTGTGCTGAATTGCCTTCCAATCCCAAAGCTTTCCCCCAAATCTGGCCACCTACAAGAACAGCAGGGCTATTAGGGTCTTCCCATCTTTAGGTTTGCACTTTTGCTTAGAAATAGCAGATGTTTGGGATTTGATACATGGTTTTGTGTAGAACTAGTAGTTTCCAGGAACGTATGTATAGGTTTACAGCCTTAGCCCCTAATTTCTGTTTCAATGAATGCATTAGGACAGTGGTATTCAAACATTTTAGACCGGGACCCAATTTTTAGAATGGCACTCATGTCAGGACCCACCAGAAGTGATGTCATTCACCTGGAAGTGATGCTACGGTGGGAGGTGACATCATCAAGCAGGAAGTGCCGTCATTGTAACACAGTGGTCAGGGAACAGGGGTAAATTACCCCAAATGGGGTAAAAATGAAATTCCTGGGGGTAATGGACAGATAGGAGTATGCCCCGCCCCCTTTTCCCTCATCCTTCCTTCATGACCAACGTTCTCTCTTCTGACCAATGGGAAGTTCCTCTCACGCTTGATGAATTTCCCTTGCTTCCAATAGGAGATTAGAAGCGGCAAGGTACTTGGCCCCCAATAGGCAGCATTCCCCTCCCTTCCCAGGCGGCGAAGAAGGCCGTGGTTATCGATCCCGCTGCTGGTAGAGGGAGAATGAAGCAACAGCAGAGAAAAAGGCGGCCATAGCTGCAACTGTGGCGGTGATGGGTGATGGGGGAGCCGGCGAGGCCAAGCCTATTCCAGGCAGCGAGGCCGGCGCAGACCCGCTCCCGGCTGGCACTCAGGCACCCATGGAGTCAGCGGTGCTCGACGCCAAGGAAGAGCCCGAACCAGCTCTGGGTGGGGAGGCCGAGGAGCTGCCGCCATCGCCGCCACCCAGGAGCCCGGCAGGGATGCGAGATGTACAGGCGTGGGGGGGGGCTCTGGTGAGCGGCTGAGGTGTGTGTGTGCATGTGACCGCAGGTGTGCGTGCGTGCGTGTGTGTTGAGAGGACTTCTGTGGACGTGCCTCTTTGCTTGTGAGCAGCTAGGGCTCTCCCTGGGTTTTCCTTGTCTTGCTGTCCCAAGGAGTGGGGAGGGCGGGCGAGCAAGCGGGGGGAGGGCTGGGGTGCCTGCGCAGGGAGTCAGGGACACAAAGAGAGGTGGGAGGAAACGAGGCAAGGCGACCAGCAGAAAACAAAAACAAAATCAGAACTGCTATTGCTGGCCTCTGTGTGTGTGTGTGTGTGTGTGTGTGTGAGAGAGAGAGAGAGAGAGAGAGAGAGAGAGAGACCCAGCCAGCCCCAATCTGAATTCATTATAGAGAGAAATTTTAAGTCCAAGTACCTAAACCTGTTCTCAAAAAGGTAAGCTAGTTGTTACCCAGAAGGGTTGAATTCTATTCTCTCAAGGTCTGCAGGTGTACCCAAACTCTTTACAACTTCATATTTACATAGCATTAATTAAGCTCATTAATTAATCAAATAAAAAGCAATGGGTTCCAATATGTAATTTTTTTTCTTTTGTTCTGGCGGGGGTGGAGGGGTAGGGGATAACATCAAGGGGGTGACGTCGGTGTATCTAAATATATTTTGAGGTAAAAGGTAAAAAAGTTCCCTGACCCCTGTTGTAACATAATAAAACGACACTCTTGAAATGCAAATTAGCATTCTTGGACTGCAGCAACACCCCTGACGAAAAGCAAGATTAGGACAAAATATGATGTAAGAGCACTGAACTGAAAACAAAATTTTAAAAAAACCCTCACTTGAAAATTCAAATGGTTAACACTCATAAAAGGAATATAACAAGAGTAAGGGCTGCAGTTTCCAAGATGGCTGCTCCCAGCTTTCTGCGACCCAACTGACATCAGGTTGTGACCCACCAGGTGGGTCCCTCCCGACCCACAGTTTGAATAACACTGCATTAGGACAAAACTTCTAAGCAGTAGCCTAGGCAGACATTGGCAGTATAGTAAGTACTGCAAGCGCCATTGGGGCAGTGATGGCAACATGAAGCTGCTCACAGAACCAATTGACAAACACCTGCACATTGCCATCACTGCCCTGAATGGCTCCAAAGGTGAGTGGGCGGGGCCACTTAAACAGCACATTGTGGCACCTGCAGTACTTACCATGCTACCATGCCTCTGGCTATGCTACTGCTTCTAAGGATTTATTCATTTAAACCATTTTTCCCTTTTAAATAAAAGACCCCAAATGGCTAAACATCATAATTAAAAACAATGAAACCATAAACAGTTAAACCATGGACTGTAAGGGCGGTTTGACGGTGGAAGATTGCCGAGGGAGGAGGTCTATTCTTCCTCACTGGAGACCTTCAAGAAGAATCTCAGCAGGCACCTGCTGGAGATGCTCTAGCAGGATTTCCTGCTAAAGGAAATTAGGTGACTTTGCAGGCACCTTCCAACTCTATGATTCTATGATTGCATGATAAATATAAATAATGAACAACAGTACACAAAAATCATAAAAAGCAAGCTGAAATGAAATTCAGATACGAGTTTAATAATTGAAATATATAAATGTTTCTGAAATGTTTAAGAAAATAAAGAATAAGTTGGAAATTGAAAAAATTAAGCTTGAGTCATTAACTTTATAATTATTTTTTGCCTGTAAACAGCTTTGTGAACTTTTGTTGAAAAACAGTATATAAATATGATTGATTGATTGATTGATTGATTGATTGATGTTGGAAGTGGGAGCAAGTGGGAGGGTTCACCATGTTTTGATGATGAAGGAAAGATGAGGACTACGAGTTCTTTTGATGTATCACATAGTTTTTGACTAGCCAATGAGGGTATCTACATGAGGTGCATCTGGTTTTCCTTGGGACCTTTGTCTGGTCCAGCAGACAACCAGCGTCAAACCCTTTACTGTTTGTGAGTAAAAACTCTGACATTCCCATTTACAATCTCCATTGAAGAATGAAAACAAGTTGACTTTACAAGCACTATCCGTTCCAACCTTCACTTGTTTGCAGAGTGAAGGACAAGGGGATGGAGTGATGCTCTCAGGCTTTCCAGAAGACCTCGAGGCACACAGCGTAATCAGTGGTGAGTGCTGCTTGCACGACTCTTGTGGGGAAAGGCCCTTGAGCGAATGTAGGCTTCTGCAGCCTACATTTGTCGGAACTTGTCAGTGATTGTCAAGAGTCAGGCGAAACGGAGCACATTATGGTAATTCAGCATGGAAGGATGTGGAGAGATGGGGACACATAACACAGCCCTTTTCACAAATGTACAGATGCTTATTGAGTTGCCTCCATCCTTCATCCTTTAATGGGGCAACAGGGACAACAACACAACTGTGAAAGAACAATATTGGGGTCCCTTGAACTTACTTTCTTAATTTATTGTATTCCCTCCATTGGCCAGACAGAAGCTTGATTTTTGGTCTCCTGGCCGAAATCCTCAAATAAGATTGCCAATACACACACACACACACACACACACACATTCCCCAAACGTCTTAAGGAATTAGTTGTCTCTCTCTTAAGTCAAGCTTAGAAGTTACTTACCCCAGACACAGGCCGTGGGAAAGCCCCTATTCCTCCTGATCCTGTACACACCATTTAAGGCTAGCCTTGATATTACAAGTGCAGTTTCAATTCACACATCAAAGGGAAGGAAAAGCTAACTTTGGTCACTGGAAATTGAATCATTTGTTGTCAACGATTGAGAAAGAAGCCAGAACGCTCTGTAATTTATGTGCACTGATGCTTGCATTCCTTAGAAGTTGTTTGAATTAAACATTGGCAAGCAAGGAAAAATCAATATGGTTGTTTAAATGGTTTCAAAGGGATCATTTTGATGACTGAATATTACTCTTTATATATAGCAATATTTATTGTGGAGGTTGTGTAAGGCTGTCTGTCTGTCTGTCTGTCAGCATACAAGTGATTAGGAAAAATTTTGGGCCACATTTATTAATAATTCAGGGGTCCTTTCGCTGATCACTCTGCTACCTCCCCCTCGCCCCTTTCTAACAAACAAGAAGCCTGAGAGCACAATCCTAACCTGGAGTTAGGCTGGCATAGTTTGGCCAGCAATGTTTGGCTGACACCAGGGCCACACTGAAGCGCGTTTGAACCACTTTTGGAGACAGGGAGGATGGCGCACGTCTATGTGCTGGCCTGTCTGACTCTGGGAGTGGTCCAAACATAGTTAATGGTGTACCTTCTGCTGGCCAAATTTCGCTGGCCTAACTGTCCCGGCCTAACTCCAGGTTAGGATTGGCCCTGAAACTGTTCTCATGTGTACTTGTGTGGGTCCATTTCTGCCAAATAAAATGATTGCATTTCATTATGTGAAGGTAGGTGGTGGTGGTGATGTATACAATCATGGATGTGATCAAATGAGTCAGTATGTTGGACCTAGTGATCACAGCAAATTTCATAATGTTCTGGGTCAGAATTGAGCCACATCTTCCCTCAATTTAAATTATAAGGCATACATAGTAGATTACATACAGTAGATTCCTTCCTTCCAACAACTACTTTCTTTCTCTACCTCCTCCTTTTCTCCCTTCTCCTTTAGAATGAAGGGGACCTTGTTGATTGCAGTTGTGTAACCTTAATTGCATGTTAGGTTACTGGTATGTTTTATACATTTCACTTGATATGATAGGACGTGTTTTCCTCTAAACAATATAGATTTACCCTGGATCAAAAATCCTGGCAATTTACAAATGTTTACTTGAAAATACCATTGAAGAAAATAAACTTTCGAATCGAGATTGTCTTATCTGTGACATTTGCTTTCATGAGCCACTCAGTTATCAGAAGCTAATCCTGTAGAGAAACTAATCAACGAAGGTGTTACACAAATGCAAAACGTGTGATTAAAGTGGGGGAAAGGCAAATCTCACACACACAAAAGGAATATTATAATGAAATTGCCACTGAATGGAGATGTGAGGGCTTCAGGCTCAGTTTAATTAGGCCACCAAGAGGAATCCCTTAAGACTGACGAGAATTGAACAGCTAATAATCAGTTTGTTCTTTACTGATTACCAGCTAATCATGTCCCAAACACCATCCTGGTTCCCCTTCTTGCATTATGAATACATTTCCAGGCATTTCTTTACATCACTTCAATTCTATGGGCACACAAGTCCCAATCAGCGAACATCTAGAACTTCAACAACCCATGTCTTTAAAGGGCCACCTATTATTTTTGAAGCAAATGTTTGCATCCTGTGTTGTCTGTGATACCTTGGTGAACACTGCCTGCAGTAGCATGGGTTGATGAGAACATCAGCAGATTTTGCTAACGAAATTTTGGGAAAGTACTTCTGCTTTCAAAACCGTCAACTCTAGCGATGCTTTGGTGTGCAACTCAAGCTTATAGGCAAAGTATCTGTTGCATCGCTTATTGGTTACATCATATAACTGTAGATGTGCCTCTTTTCTACAAGAATGGGGGTGGGGAAGTCCTGAAGATTTTCTGAAATACCAAAATAGTCTAAGCTGGAATTCCATTATGGCAAAGTACTTAAGTCCTCTGTGTGCTTCTGGGTTTAAAGGCGCAATCCTAACCTGGACTTAGGCCAGCACAAGTTAGGCCAGCCAAGTTAGGCTGGCACAAGGGTCACTGTGACATATGTTTGGACCACTCTTGGAGCCAGGGAAGGTGCTGCACATCTGTGTGCTGGCCTTTCTGACTCCAAGAGTGGTCCGAACATACAAAATGGTGTCCCTTTTGACACCCAAACTTTGCTGGCCTAACTGTGCCGGCCTAACTCCAGGTTAGGATTGCGCCCTAAGGCCACTGCCTTACCTGTTAGTAAGTCCCATACCTGTTAGTATGGGACTTCCCATACCTGTTAGTGCCTGCAACCCATATTTTTGAAACGACAATCTATCATGACCCATGATAAATCATGATTGGTCATTTTAAAATCTCAAATCCGTATACTATTGTGTGGGAGGGGATACACCATATATACTGTGCCTTATTTCCCCCTTTTTCATTTTTTTATTTTCCCATTTGTAATGATTTTTAATTTTTAGGCAAAAAAATATTTCAAAAACATGTCACGATCCATCAAATATCAGTTTGTGACCCACAGTTTGGGAAACACGGCTTTAAGGGACGGTCCATAAAATGTCATGAATCTATGGAGGAATGGAATAGAGAAGCTGTGACAACAAAGAAATTGGCTGTTCATTAAAAGGGAGCAAAGTGTGATAAGGGGGCGTGAAGGGGTTCCAAAGGTCTTTGACATGTAGACCTTCTACGTTCTTTATGGGCAGTCCCTCAAGCTGGACTGCTAAACAGAAGGGCTTCACAAAGCTGCAAAACTAACCAGAGAATAGACTGTCAGAAGAAAATTGTATTTTTTCCCAACAAAGTAAATTCACTCTCTCTACAATCTTTCTTCTAGGCATGCTTAGCCAAGAAGCATTTAGTAGATCTTACTGGGGCTTCTTCCCACGGAAGTGGGAACATAGGATTGCAGCTGTGAATTCATAATTGAGAGCAATGGTTCCCAAACTGATGGGTCGCGACCCACCAGGGCAACCTGTGGGTCCTTTAAGGGTCCTTTAATTCCTTTAAGGGGAATGGCCCAGAAATTGCGTGAGCTCCATGATCGTGCTGCTGCTGGGCAGGGAAGGAGTATTGCAAGTTTCTGGGGGGTGGTGGTGGTGTTATGGCTCTCTGGAGGGTCTGGGGAGCTTCGGTACAAAACAGGAACTGAGTTTTTAAAAAACCTTTCACAATTTCAAGCCTCGGGGAGGGCTGCAGAGGGAGTCACAGGATCCCCAGACTGTCCAGAGCCATAGGAACCCTCAGGTACAGAGGCGTTTCTACAGGGATGGCAAAGCTCTAAGTGTTGCAAGAAGCCTTACCCTGTCGTGTAAATCCCTCCTCTCCCTTGCTGCTGTAGCCAGTAAGCAACGCCAAGACTGGCTACAACGGTGCAGGAGAGGAGTAATCTCCACTGCAAGGTAAGGCTTCTTGCAAAACTTAGAGCTTTGCCATCCCTGTAGAAACGCCACTGCTCAGGTAAGCTGCAATACCCCTTCCTTGCCCGGCAGCAGAACAATAGTGGTGATCGCGTTGCGTCTTCCCCTTCACAGCCCACAAAAACACAGGGTTCCCAAAGTCCAAGTAGGACTTTGGGTACCACTGATTTAGAGCATCTCCTTTTCCCCTTGTTGCCATTTACATATTTATGTTGGATTAATATAGGACCAAAAAGAGAGAACATGTTGCAGGAAGAGTCCTCATTTAAAAACAAGAGAATCCATTGTGTTTGTGTCATAATTCATCAGCTAATCTCACCACCAGAAAAGGTGCACTTCTCGGAAAATGCGAAAATGTCTGAAGTCATTATCTACTAGAGGAGTCCTTTTATTCTCAGAAGGAAATGCTAATGGCATGCAGCCCTACTTGATTTATATCAAACTGAGACTGGGCAGTGAAATCAGCAGCTACTTTTCAGTGCACAGCACACCGGTAATCAAAACATAACCATCCATCCTGTCAAACAGAAAGCTGGCACAGTTAAAAGGGGCGCAGTGTCTACCAGGAATTGCGTGGGGCCTTATTCTCTAGCAGGCAGGTCACCAAGATCCACCAGCAGCTGCCAATGAGTGACTTTCCTGTCAAAGAGCTGACAGATTATTCGCCGCTAAATAAAATTGACATGCAGAAGTCAGGGATCCTCACAAGTGACACACCAAAGCTATGAAAGACACGCAAAACACTTACGCTTGATAAGAACCATTTAGTGTCTGCCACTTCAAAAGCAGATTCCCCAGAGATGTCTTTAATTCTACCTGACACCACAAACCCTGTGCGGAACGCGGCAGCTTTGTCGAGATGAAAGCAAAGGCCTGTAGGAAGTACAGCGACAAATAGTTGCGGGGCACGGAGTATGTATTCCTCGCCCACTTCAAAAACAAGACTGACAGTGCAATCCCAGGGATTGCACAGTGCCGATGCAACATTGTTGCGTCAGCGCGACGTTGTTAGCTCTGACGCAGGGGCATGGAGCGACACTCCTGGGTCAGCGCTACGGCTCCCAGACTGGTGCTAGCCCAGGGAGGGGATGGGCCTTGGACACATCCCCAGGACTCATCCCCAGGCCAAGCGGCCCCCAGTTTGGGCCACCTGGTCTCCTCAGTTTGGCACCTGTGATACGAAATGGGAGAGAGTGCCTATATTTCGAACCATTGCATAGAAGAGGGAATGTTGGCAGGTGCAGCTCAACATGGAAGGGTTTCAAAAGCTGCACCTGCCAACTTTCCCACTTCTACACAATGGTTAAAGGTGTAGGCACTCTGTCCCCCTGGAGGCCTTGTACAGACTCTTTCTAAAACGTTTCTAAGGCTTCCCCAGGACGCCATCTGAGGGAAGGGATGATAACAATGTATGGGGCTCGGTTCGGGTGCCAGATGCCCTAGCTATGCAACTGCCTGCTCATTTTATCTCTTCTTTCGCCAGTGTGCCTCATGTCGTTGCCCCAACCCTTCCACCCATTGAGCAGTCTGGGTCTTCCTAGTTACCATTTGGAGATGGATTGGAATTTATTGCCGTGGTTTGCCGTGGACGATGGTTTTTCACCTACCCCAGATTGATGGATGTGGGTTCGGTTCCCGTAGCTCAGTCAAGTCAGTTTGGTGTGTACCAGGGAATAGGAGCGGGGCTTTCGGGTGTGCACCCTGGCATAAGCAGGATCGGAGCAGGTACTAGTACCAATCCCTAGATGTTGTCTGGCTCAGGGAGACTGGCTGGTAATTAACCTAGATTGCAAAGTGGCCCTCAAAAGCTTTCCGGCATTTGGAGTGGGGGGGAGACCATTCAGCTTCCTTAACTCTTTGCGGTTGGTGTTGATAGGATTGGGGTGACAGTTCATGGCCACTGCTCAGAATCAATGTAGGAACATTTTTGGGGAGAAGGAGCAATATTTTGTCTCATCTAAGTCGGATGCCTGTACAAAAGGGGGAGGGGTTTTGAAGCAGGATCCGCTGCTGATTGGTTGTGATTCATGATTGGCTGATCCATAAATGGGGCCAATTGCCATTCCAACTACTTGTCTCACGTGCTCGTCGTGGGGGGGAGGGTTACGGTTAGGCAAAAAAAGGTGACACTTAAACGGTTGAATGTTCATTTGACATTTGGAATGGTTTCATCTCTAACCTTGGATAGCAACAGTGTTTCTTGCTAAATAAAAAAAGGTTTCGACTACAGTGGATTCAACACAAAGTGGGAAAGAACTTTTGATTATAATATTTCAGCAGCATGACAATCAATGGCAAAGGCGAAAAGGAAAGTCGGGTTCTCTGTTGGAGAACAATCTGCAGAACAAAAACCTTTTACTACCCAGGAGGACTAAAACTATCCCGGTTTTAGATGCTGATTTGCCTCATTTTTCTTTTCAATACGGGAACATCTCTATAAGTGCCTTTCAGGCTGGAATGTCATGCAGGGAATTAAAAGGGCACTATAACCTGGAAAGCAGCATCTATTATATAGATCGCATGCAAGACAATCCACCTAATTATAAAGTTAGGCTCATTCACATATATTTAGCATCTCATAAAAGCAGCAAATGAAACAGTAAAGGTACGACTTTCAAAAGAACACCATCATGGCTTCTAGGTTAAAAATGGTATATGGTAAAAAAAAAAAAAAGTATGCCCCTACACACATACCTTAACCCATCACTAAAATGCAAAGAATTGACGCTCCAGTTCCATTTAAGCACAGGCCTCTGTTAACCAATCTCCTCAATAAGTGTTCCGCAGGAGAAATAAATAAATACTCATCCACATCTGCACCCAGTTTAAAACTTATTAACTTATTAACTTTTATGCTGTTTCTATTTTTTGGGCTGCTCTTTTAAGGTTGTTTTCTATGGTTGTTCTGGTTATCTTTTAATGGTTTTTACTTTGCTTAATTTCGATTCTAAGATGTTATTTTAAAGGGTTTTTAATATTGTATGCCGCTTTGAATTTCAGAAAAGCAGTATATAAATCAAACAAATGAATAAGTTGTCCTAGTCCAGGTGTTGTCTCATTGATTTCAATAGGACCAATTTAAGCACCTCTGAATTAGGGCCAGTTTCTGCCCAGGTTTTGCCAGTAGAAGGCAGGAGTCCTGTACAACTTTTGTGACAAAGGTTTGCTGTCGGAATGTTCATACCCTGTGGTTTGTGAAATGTTTTGCAAAAATATTAGTCCTTTGACCTTTGCAGGAGCTCCATTGGAGGCTCATTCCATTCACATCTCCATAGGTTAGGGAGTCTATAAAAGATTAAGAGATGTGGAGCATATAGTCAAAGTAGCCAATCAAACAAAGGAATAATGAAAAGGTTAAAATAGTGGAGGTTATTACTATGATTTATAAAACATGAAAATTTGAATTTGGGTCCTCAATTCTCCTGACTAAAATCATAATGATAAGTGAAAATGACACACTTGAATAGATTCAAGTGACATCAATTCCAGATTGAATAAGAGATAGCACTCTCGATTCACCGCTAAAATTGGTTTCATTACTTTTAAGATTCTAATTTTGTAGCTACATTGGCTGTAGTAGCCTGCAGTGAAAAAGAAGAGCAGGCCTGTTAAATATTATAGATCCTTGCATTATACAATGGAAGTCGCTTTTTCATCCATTCTTCACTCTGAAATGGTGCCCAGGGATTTAAACTTTAATTGTACAATGACGATTCATATCACAATCGTTTCCAAGCAAATTTTGGTTACAAAATGTTCTCTTGGTGGACAGAGAGAGTCAGCAAGAGCCTCACCCAAAAAGCGGTCCAAAAATGAATTGGAGCTGTAACTCACCTCAGGGAGCTATAGGGCCGATTTTTACACTTTCCTCTATAGAAAAGTGATGGCGGCCAAAAATAGCTTTGATGAGTTCGGTTGGATTCCATGTGGCTATGGAATCTTACTGAGGACACAGTTCTAACCTGGTGTTAGGCTGTCACAGTTAGGCCAGCAAAGTTTGGCTGACACAAGGGCCACCATAAAGCATGTTTGGATTACTCTTGGAGTCAGGGAGGCTGGCACACATCTGTGTTCTGGCCTCTCTCTGGATGTGGTCCAAACACATTTTACGGGGTCCCTTGTGCTGGCCAAACTTGGCTGGCCTAACTATGGCAGCCTAACTCCAGGTTAGGATTGTGCTCTTCAATTAGAAATGTCTGCCCTCAGTGGGGGTCACCCAGTGGTGGTATTCAGGGGGTTCTCACAGGTTCTATAGAACCGGTTATTAAATGGCCGGGCCCCACCCACTTGCTTACCTGGGCTGGCTTTGGGGTTTTTTTTTGGCTCTGGCTATGATGTCATAGAACCGGTTATTAATTCATTTGAATACCACCACTGGGGTCACCTCTGCCCAGTTGCAATCCTGGCCCATGTTCTGCCCAGGGCCAGACCACGGAGTGCTGTCCCCCACAGAAATTGCTTCCTCAAAAGTATTCTGGAGCTTCCAGAGGGACTTTAAACATTATTCCTGGTTTTTGCTAGAAAATTCTCATCGTGTTCAATGGAACCTACTAATCGGAATGTGTATTCAAAGGCTGGAAAAGGAAGAAAACTGACACATTTCCCCAAATGTCACTATGATGACTAAATATTTACAGGTGGACAAGTTGCTAAAAGTATGGAAAGAAATGACAATGCATTTGGTTTCTTTTTTCCTCCAGACATTTACTAATCTTTAATTCATCTCTACGTAAATATTTTGCATCAATGTGAACATTTTGCTTTTGAATTGAAAGGGACAAAATGACAAAGGACACTATCTCTTCCACAGCTTGTCTTAACAAATGGAAATGTCATGAAACCTACTTATGCATCAATAGTTCAGGAACATCACCATAATTTCGCTATATAGCATATCATTTGAATTTCTTTGTGTTTCTCATTGAACATTAAGTACTGCTTTATGCTTTGGTTTCACCAGTAGAAAGCTGTGAACTGGCATAAGATTTCTTAAAAAGAAGCGTCCATAATGCTTCAAAGACATTTAATACATACATGGACATTTCCTGGGGATAAAGGCATCACACTTCTATCAATCACAGTGTAGGACCAAGGGATCATAAAATTCTGATGGATTATCAACTCATATCAGCCTTCTTCCTTGCCAACTTGGAAAGGACACAGAGAAAAACTTGGATAGTGGATTAAATGAGCTCTTATTTGCAGGGGGAAGGGAAACGGAAACAAAGTAAATACTTGTAATTTTGAAAAACAAGTAGTGTCAGCAGGTTTCTTGTCAAAATGAAACTTTATCTTAAAACAAAAATCATTTGTTTAATTGAATAGCATAAATTAATTCTATTAAAATTAATGCTAACTCCTGAACCAGGAGTTACATACAAATAAGATATCACATCAATGTAATGACTGTTTTATGGAAGTCACATTTTACAGAGTTCTATCAAATTCTTGCATGTTTTCATCTTTGCATTTTACACTGAGAACTACCCTTCATCGAAGGACCATGGCACAAGAGGAAAGGGCCTTTCTTTTCTTTAATCCTTTGTCCCCACTGCATCCCCAGTCCAGATTGAGCCTCCCATGCAGGGACAGCCCCAGTGCCATTCCTAGAGTGGGACAAAATGCTACGTTTTGCAGGAGCCTAAGCTCCAAGCCACTAATGGCTCTGGAGGCAAGAGGGAGGGGCCACGTTATACAGGCTCCTACAAAAAATAGTGTGTGTCTCCCGTAGGAACGCCACTGGACAGCCTAACATGATCCACCACCTGATCTGTTGATGCAGGTGTGCTTTTCAAAAATTAGGTTGAAGAATCTAGCCCCTTACCATTATTCTTTTCTACTAAACAGGAAGTGCAGGACACACTGGGAGCTTGCAGCATGTTCTGAACTTCCTGTTTTATTTAAAGGGACCACATGAGGAAGGAGTGAGGTGGATGGATAGGGAAGGGAACACCTGCTGCCCACATTGTTTTTGTGAGTGGGAAGCAGATGGGTTCAATTCAATCTGCAGCGCTCGGCAAAGGGCACCCTGAGTCTGCCACCCACCCACCCAGCCACCTGCTACTTCATGAGAGCAACCTCATTCACTTCATGGATAAGTCGGCGGTGCTCCCACAGCTGCTGTTTCATAAAATGATGCAGAACGCAGCAGAGCCCAACATAGAATGGGTAGTTTGGCTCCCAAGTTATCTACAGGCTCAACCTGGTCATGGAGCCATGGAAGATTCTGAGAGATCACGCTTTGAGAAATGGAAGATTCTGATAGACTTATACGCATATAGCTATTTTTAATAATACTGAACTTTGTGTGAAACACATCTCTGCTTTTCCTTGAGTTTATAAAACTCTTACAGATTCTGTTGTACAGGCGTGCCCTGGTATCCATTGATTCATTATCCACAGTTTCAGTTGTACCATGGATACTGGGACGCTTATTAAAAAAAATAAGAGGTAAAGGTTTCCCAACGACCAAATGGTCTAGTAGTGACCAAATGTAGGGGGCAGTGCTCATCTCCGTTTCTAAGCCTGTAGAGCTGGAGTTTGTCCGAGGACAAGCTTCTGTAGTCATGTGGCCAGCATGGCTATACGCCATAGCGCGCGGAATACCGTTACCTTCCCACCGAAGTGGTCCCTATTTATCTACTTGCATGAAGCGGCAGGGCAGGCGTCTAGAGCGTCAGTGGCGAAAGACTCGTGCCGAATCTGACCGTACCCGGGCTAGAGCCCAGTTAAGATCATATTCTAGGGCGGTGGTGGCAGCTAAGAGAGCTCACTTCTCTGCCACCATTGCTTCTGCGGAGAACCGTCCAGCTGAGCTTTTTCGTGTGGTCCGTAGCCTTCTACATCTGCCCCCTCCTATTGGAGGGGAGGATCACACAGAGGCTCGCTGTGACGAATTTGCAAACCATTTTGCAGAGAAGGTCGATCAGATTCGGCACGACTTGGACGCCGCTGTGGGCATTCCTAGTGATGTCCCTGGGGAACCTGTCTATCCTACAATTTGGGATTCTTTTCAGCTTGTAGAACCTGAGGATGTGGACAGGATTCTCTGCAGTGTGAGACCTGCTGCTTGCCCGCTCGACCCTTGCCCAGCATGGCTAATTAGAGCTGCCCGGGGAGGGCTGGCCGAGTGGACGGGGAGGGTGGTGAATTCATCTTTGAGGGAGGGGGTGCTGCCGCCTGCTTTGAAGCGGGCGATAGTTCGCCCCCTCCTGAAAAAACCCTCCCTGGATCCCACTAATCTAAATAACTTTCGGCCAGTCTCAAATATCCCATTTCTGGGCAAGGTGATTGAGCGGGTGGTGGCGTCCCAGCTGCAGAGGGTTCTGGAGGAAACGGACTATCTGGACCCATTCCAATCTGGCTTCAGGCCGGGGTTTGGGACGGAGACTGCCTTGGTCGCCTTGGTGGATGACCTACGCCGAGGAATGGACAGGGGGAGTGCGTCCCTGTTGGTCCTGCTGGACCTCTCAGCGGCCTTCGACACCATCGACCATGGTGTCCTTCTGGGTCGGCTGGCTGGGTTGGGGCTTGGAGGCACTGTTTTGCAGTGGTTCCGCTCCTTCCTGGCTGACAGATCCCAGAAGGTGGTGCTGGGGGACGCTTGTTCGGCACCCCGACCTCTTCAGTTTGGGGTGCCGCAAGGGTCTATCTTATCCCCCATGCTATTTAACATCTACATGAAGCCGCTGGGAGAGGTCATCCGGGGGTTTGGGGTGGGGTGCCATCAATATGCTGATGACACCCAACTTTATCTCTCCTTTCCCCCTGATTCTGAGGAGGCAGTTGAGGTCCTGAATCGTTGTCTGGAGGCAGTTGGGGGCTGGATGAGGGCGAACAAGCTGAAATTAAATCCAGATAAGACAGAGGTGCTCTTGGTCCGGAAATCCACAGCTCGGGTATTGGACTATCGCCCTGCTCTGAATGGGGTTGCACTCCCTCTGAAGGAGCAGGTCCGCAGCTTGGGGGTTCTCCTGGATTCACAGCTGCACCTGGAGTCTCAGGTGTCGGCGGTGGCCAGGGGAGCCTTTGCTCAGCTTCGGCTGATCCGCCAGCTGCGACCGTACCTGAGCTGCGCAGACCTGGCCACAGTGACCCATGCCCTAGTGACATCTAGATTAGACTATTGCAATGCGCTCTACGTGGGGCTGCCTTTGAAGACGGTTCGGAAATTACAACTAGTACAGAACGCGGCTGCTCGGGTGGTTGCTGGGGCACGTCGGTTTGACTCTGTCGAGCCACTGCTTCGGCGACTACACTGGCTGCCGGTTCTGTTCTGGGCCAAATTCAAAGTGCTGGTGTTGACCTTTAAAGCCCTTTACGGCTCGGGCCCAGGGTATTTGAGGGACCGCCTCCTCCCATATAATCCGACCCGTACTCTGAGGTCATCTGGGGGGGCTCTCTTGACGGTGCCGCCGCCAGGAGAGGTGAGAGGGGTGGCGGCCAGTAGGAGAGCCTTCTCGGCGGTGGCACCCCAACTTTGGAATACCCTCCCCTTGGAGTTAAGAACTGCTCCCTCCTTGGCGGTATTTCGGCGGGGGCTGAAGACCTTTTTATTTCAGCAGGCTTTTAGTTGCTGACAGGCTGGCTGGCTGGCTTTTTTGCATTCTTTTTATATATTTTATGATCCTAGGGATTAATTTGTTGTATGTTGTATTTTTAATATTGTTTTTATTGTCTTTTAATACTGTTTTTAATTGTTTTTTACTGTGTTTTTAACCTTGTAAATGCCGCCTTGAGGGCCTTGTGGCGGAAAGGCGGGATACAAATCAAATAAATAAATAAATAAATTTGCTTTCGAACTGCTAGGTTGGCAGGAGCTAGGACAAGCAACGGGAGCCCACTCCATAGTGTGGTCTTGAACTGCCAACTTTCCGGCCAGAAAGCCCAGCAGCAGCAGTTTAACCCGCAGCGCCACCATGTCCCCTATTAAAAAAATAGGGGAGCATTAAAAAAATCTTTTTGACTTGTTTTCAGCAAACTCACTGATGTTCCCCTATCTTTAAAAGGGGGACCCCAGAATCCACAGTTTCAGATATCCATAGGGTGTGTGTGTGCCCAAAAAGGAACCCCAGTAGATACCGGGGCACGCCTGCATGTCTTTTCCAACGGAGTTTCTCATTGTCAAGTGATCAAAGCACGGTGACAGTTTTCCATAAACCTTCCCAAGAAATTGCTTAGTTGTTTTAGTGTTGCTCCCGTGGCAGAACACAAACAATTTAAACAGATTAGGTCCCAATAAAGACCCTGGCCTAATCCCCACTGTTTATTGCTCTCCATCATGAAGACTAAGCACTAATTCCTAGTGTGGTCTGAATATTAATTCCTTTTCTTAAATATTAACAGTCCCCAGTTCCTGAGGAACAGAATATAAATAGCACTGTGGAAATCTAGTCCTTAACAGTTTGCAAGGTCAACTAGGAAGGCAATGGCAGTGCTGAAATTAGAAGCCAGGAGCGCTCTAGCAAACCTCCAAACCTTTTGAGGGTAGCCCATTATTAGGAACAACCTGAGTTAATGAAATGTGCTGAGACAAGACAATTAGGCAAATAAGCTAAAATTAAAAACAGTATGAGTCGTGCCATAATCCCTATTTGATTGCTTGAAAGAGGGAACAACTGTTTGGGTATATGAGGTTCGAATGTCTGAATCACCAAAATCTCTGTTGCTCAGGGAGCGAAAGCCTACAAAGCATTTTCCATAGTCATTGATTAGACGGTAAAGCTAATTAGAATGAGCTCTTCCTGACATGGACGGTGTCTCATCACTTGAATAGCTGGATGCTCTTTCCCAGACTGCAGAAGGGACCAGGATCCAAGTGGTCTTTGCAGGTGCGCAACTCATGTGAAGTTGTACGATCAGTCCTCTTTATGTGTGAAGTTACTATCTGCAAATTCACTTATCTGCGAAGGGCAGAATCAGTGATGTCATGCAGGGGGAACGCGGGGGAACTCAGTTCCACTAGTTAAAATTAGGGCTGACTCCGCCCACTTCACTCTCCCCCCTCCTCCCTCCCAATTCCTCTGCAAAGAGCTTTTCTTTTTGGTTGGCTGGCACTCAGAGGGTTAAAGGGAGCAACTCCGGATTCCTAGGGGGGCGAAGAATTGCTATTTACCTGGTTATCTGCGCCACTATGTGCAGATTATCCACTATGCAGAGACCTTCCGAAGGCTGCAGGGACCTTCAGAATGGCACCTTGTGGCCAGTGCGGACCCCTGTGAAGTGGCTGGCAGAAGCATATAGCTATCAAGGGTAACGGCATAGCTAAGGCATCTGGCACAGAGGGCACAACATTTTTAGAACTCCCAATACCCATCCCCCTGTAACCCCCTGAAAAATATTTTTTTAAAAATTCCCCTCTGTTATGTATGCAGGAGGATAGGCAGGGGTTAAGCCTGAGCAAGAGGGCTGGAGGGGTTGAGCTAATCACGCCTTCAGTCAGGAGCCCAGATCTATATGAATCCTGAAGAGTGGGAAAACAGGGGGGCGGAATTAGTATTATACAGGGATTGGGCTGTTGCCCGTCAGTTCAGTTCTAACTGTTGCCTGTTGCAATAAACATTCAAGCTGCACCTGCCTTGTCTGAGTTTCTATAGCATGGAACCCAATATATGACACCCCCAATGACATCTTATTATTTTTCTTAATGGACTTTCTCAGTTTCCTTGCAAGTGGAAGAATGGGGGGGGGCTGAAAGCAATGAAGTATTGACATGCTTCTAGATCTCAGCCACCTAGCAATACAGTGGGTTTTTTTTTTGGGTGGGTGGGTGAAGGGGTGCTATTCCTTGTCACCTCAAGCAATGTTTGCCAGATGTGGCACTTGGAGGCAATTCATATTGTGTCTTAATGAGTCTGACATCTGCCATAATGACATCTGCAGCAGTACCGTGAGGCCAGATAAGACACAAATCATTAATATTTCCTGGATTCCAGTCTGAAATGTGGAGATATCAACAATGCTTCATTTGGCTTGACTATTTCTGTCTGGAAACACTCAGGCAAGTTCATGCTAAACAAAGAAATGTGCTATTACATTCCTCCGAATGTCAGATCTGAGAATATAACGCGAATGAGCGGGGGGGGGGAGTAAACATTTTGTGCGCTTGTGTTGGCGTGTATGATGCATTTTGGAAACAAGGGACTGAATGCAGAGACTGAATGATGGCATCCAAGTGAATTTTCATTGAACAGCATTGGGAAGAGGTATGGAGTTGAGACATAAAAGGAAGAGACTAAGGTCACAATCCTAACTTGGGCTGGAATAGGCAGGCCAATTGGCCTGTGCCTCATTCAGCACAGGCTAGGAGGCAGCTATGGCACAACTTGGAGTAAGGAGACATGTCCCCTTACTCTTAAGAAAACCCCAGACATCCCTACTGGGCTACTCAGAGCTGCACCAGTGAAATCACTTAAATCAATCAAAACCAATTCAAGTGTCAAGCTTGGGGACTTTTAACTTATTTATTTTGTGTGCGTTTCTTGGCTTCTACATCAGCACTACGTCCACAGAAAGGGTTGGCGTTGGAAAGGTCTCCTTGGGGTAAGTGAAGTCTGAGAGGCTCCATGTAGGGCCAACCAAGCCGGGGCTGGGGGTTTGGATCCAGTGTGCCCACAGGCCCTCCCTCCCCCACCTTCCCCCTGCCCTGATCCGCTGTCCCCCTGCTCTAATCTGCCTTCCCCCCTCCCCAACCCCTCCCCCATGCCAGCCAAACTTGGCCAGCGCTTATTTACCATTTCCTGGTGACGTTGGGCCTAGAATCCGGCCCACTGAGCAATTGCACGTCCGTGTGCCGGCAAAGCCTCCTCTGGAATCATCGCAAGCGCATTTTACAGAATGTTTACAATCAGTGGTGTCATTCAAATGATTTAGGAACAGGAACTCACTTTTGATTGGCACTTGTCGGGAACCCGGAACCAGCCACGGAGCCCGTTAGGATCCGGAACGCCCGTTGTGGTCCGTTCCCCCTGAATGACATCACTGTTTACGACACTCTGGGCTGAGACAGGAGCCTTGTGCCAGCCCACGTGCAAGCTGGGATTGTGCAGTATGTGCCTCGTGCCCACCCAGGAGTGTCGCAAATGCACCATAAAGTGCACTTGCGCCTCCTTAGAAGTCGAGGAGGCCAATGCACAGGCGTAATGTAATGGATGATGAGAATTGGGGCCAGAATTCAGCATCAGACCTAACCCTCATTTCTGACCATCATGACATTTCATGACATTTTCCCTCATTCCTCCTGCTTTGACCTCATCTCTTTCCCCTCCCCCTCTGGCTCTTGTTTTCCCCACTGCCTGTTTTACACCTCCTGATAGAATCACTGCCCACTGGCTGTATTTTTGGGAGGAAAGTCTTCAAGTTTGCTCTGTAATTAGGTTACAGTGCTACAGTTAAGTGCTACATTTGCTGCCAAGCAACAGAATTTTGAAGTGAACCTATGTTATTTCCTTCAATTCAAGTGTCAAACTTGGGGACTTTTTAACTTATATATTTTGTGTGCGTTCCTT
The DNA here is from genome assembly GCA_029204185.1 of Lerista edwardsae. Lineage (NCBI taxonomy): Eukaryota > Metazoa > Chordata > Lepidosauria > Squamata > Scincidae > Lerista > Lerista edwardsae. The sequence goes on from JAJKFI010000009.1 coordinate 16,356,152, forward strand.
GGTTCTACATCAGCACTACGTCCACAGAAAGGGTTGGCGTTGGAAAGGTCTCCTTGGGGTAAGTAAAATCTCCTTTTGTTCGATGTTCAGAGCAGAGGCAGATCTAAGGGAGGGCAAAGCTCTCTAAGATTTGCAAGAAGCCTTACCTTGCAGTGGAAATCACTCCTCTCCTGCACTGTTTTAGCTAATCCTCACAGGGAAAAGCAACACCTTGGTGTTGCTTACTGGCTACAGCAGCAAGGGAGAGGCGGGATTTACATGACAGGGTAAGGCTCCTTGCAACACTTAGAGCTTTGCCCTTCCTGTAGATCTCCCTCTGGTTCAGAGAAAGGCTCCAGGCCTGCCTTGGAATGCCACAGAGCTATACCCAGCTTTTTAGAAGGTGTAAGTCTAAGGTGTGTAACAGTGGTAATAAATGAGATGCATGGGGATATGGGCTCCGTCTTTTCTTTAATACTTCTTTTTAAAAAATAAAAAATAAAAAATCTCCTTATCATTAATTTAGTCCTCAGCAAAATATTTTGTCTAAATCATCCACCTATTCATCAAATCCATAATTTGTTGCGCCAATATATCCCTTCCCACGCAGGAAGTCAATGAGTGGTTTCCAGTTATTCATAAACAACTTTACTGACCTCATTTTAAGTAAAGTCGTACGTTTATCCTGATGGTGGCGGCATTCATGAAATTGCCATCAGTTGCACAACCGAAACACATTTTATTGTGGACAGCAGAACTCTAGTCCACTGTTGTAGGTTGCCATGCAGTGGCCCAGTTCTGCATACGACTGGGTTGTAAATGCATGTATATGAAATTAGTACAGAGTCTTCCCCCATTTATACTGAATTTTATTCCCTTTATTCCACAAGTCTCCCTTGAGTCTATTCCTAGACCACAAGCCGCTTAGGTCAGCAACCGGCTATCAACCATATATGTTGATTGTGCATGGAAAATGAATAGTAATTGCTATAATTAATAACATTTTGGAGATCTGTAGACTGTTTCTACCCATTGTGTTGTGCATTGGGCTGACATGGGGGAAAGGTAAGTGCAGGTGCAGTGACTGGTGGTTGACTCGTTGCAAAGGCTCCTGAATGAATATTTCCTAAAGACGATGGTAACAGAGGTGTCTCTCTCACTGGAGAACAGTTCAGACAACAAATGTTTTGCTTATAGGAGCAGAAATGCATATCCATCTCCACCCCCAGCCCACCCCGAGGCTCCTGTGGCTCATGTTTGCTATATTCAGACTCTGACAGCCCAATCCTAGGCCCCCCCCTTGCGCCAGCTCTTGCGCCGGCCGAACACTGTCGCAAACATGCCATAAAGCGCGTCTGTGATGGCATTGTGGCACTGGACCGGCGCAAGCAGCAGTGCCGGCGCTCAGGCGCCGCCACAACCGTTGGCAGCACTGGCCATGCGCCAGTCAAGCGTTGGTGGCTCGGTCAGGCAGGGCCTCCGCGAGGGCGTTCCAGAGGTGTGCCGGGGTCGTAACTGGGTTGCTCAGTGGGCGGAGACGGCGGATGTGACACGGTTGTGACGCAGGACGGCCGTAGTGCCAAATCCTAAAGCCCATGCCTGGCTATGGTGTCCCCAATTCGGGCCGCTCCCGCACACATTCCTCTGCGCCTGCAAAACAGCAGGTGCAGATCCAAGCAGGCCCATAGGGGCAACCGGGGCTTACGTGGGTGCAAGGGGAAAGCCTCCCCTTGTCCTGGACATTGCTGCTCCTGCCTCCTAATGGGCTTTAGGATACAGCCCTGCTATGTCGGCCTTACTAGGCTGGCTTAGTATAGGATTGTGCTCTCAGTCTCCCGACAATCCTCACAAGAAGAGTAACTTGGCCATACAAATGTCATGCATATGGCTTGTGATGCATGTCAGAGGCGGAGTGTCCATAAAGCGTGGTGTTGTGCCTGCCATGGGTGCTATCAGGGTTTGGGTGCTCTGATGGAGAGGCCAAAACAGCAGAGTGCCGATGGCCCCCACCCACCCCATCTCAAGTTTTGCCCCAAGATTGAGTGATTCCGGATGTAGGGGGTGAGACAAGTCTGTGCAAGGGGCGTGGCAGAGGCACAGGGGCTGGGGTGATGCGTCACATCGTTGCCCCTCCCCGGGTGCCATCGGAGCCCATGATGGCTCTGGGGGTGGGAAAGAAAGCTGGAGCTGTAGATGAGGGTAGCGGGGAAAAGAGGCCAGTTATTAAAACTGCAATGTTTTTCCTCATTTCCTCCACTCCCAGTTTGCAATCAAACTGGAATTTCCGAAGTTAAAAAATAAAGTATGAAGTTGTTCGCCCTTCAAACCTTAGCCAACTTAATATGATGATGCTAAGGGTTTTTTTTTTCCCCCTCTATGTTCTCTCCTCACAATTGAATTAGCTAGAATACCCAGGAGACATAGAAAACTTCAAAGCCTGGCCCCAAATAATGTGCAGACTAGGTACAGTATGAATACCAACTGCGCCCGAGCTTCCAGTTCAAACAACCTTTTGAGAGGCTGCCTAAGAAAAGAACTTTTTTTAATGAATCAAGTTTCGTCTCAGAGGTTTGAAACCGGAAAAGGGGAGGGGGTTGAAATAATAAAAGGCAGGTCCTGAATATGACGGGCTTTCTTCTCTCGTATGGTTCACTACTGGGCTCTGCGTGGCAGCATGGCCACTGAGAGCGATTGAGGAATCAAGTCCCAAATAAATGGCTGTCGAGGCAAAAGTGAAACTTTTGAAACAGCTAATTAAGGATTTTATTGCTGCCTGCAATGGGGAGGGGAGAAAGTTGCTTCTAAATGGAAGAGCTCTGTGCGCCACACAAAGGGATGATTCTCAGAAGACCAGAGGCAACATCCTGGCGTCATACTTAGCGTGTGTGCATTTGTGATGAAACAGTTACGCTTCATGTACCTATTTCTGTTTTATACGTTCTGTTTACTTTCCAAGAGCCTGGTCTGTTGTGGTCAGAGGTGTCCTGGCTGGGGGGAGGAGGAGTCGCTGCTGGCCAATCGGGTGAATGAATCTCCAGCTAGAGATCAGGGGATGGGCGGAATCTCTCTCTCTCTCTCTCTCTCTCTCTCTCTCTCTCTCTCTCTCTCCTGCTGGCTTTGCTACAAGATGGTCACAGGGAGAGCCGCTCTGTGAGGAGACAGAGGGGGTGCTGCTGGGAGAGGCCTAGCAGTGAGGAGATTGAGGCAGGATCCGAGTGGGAGCAAGATCCCGTCAGGTTTATGGTTATTTTTTGTTCTGTATCTTCCTAGGCCCTGTGTTACAACCCCTTTTATGGTTAGCAAACTGTTAAAAAAATATTTTTCATAAATCCATCTGCCTTGTTCTGGATTCCAGGGAAGAGGAGTTTAGCCCAGGAAACTCCTCTGGCAACCTGATACCTGGGCTGGTGGCAGCGGATTTAACCTACCAAGGTATTTCCCACTAGGCTGCGCGTCCTAACTGAGTGGGCGAGTAGGGGGGGTCAGAGGTTACAACCCCCCCTTTCGTTCATGACAGCATTACAAGTCCGTTGAGAAGAGAAATGTACCCAGACATAATATGAGCCTGACGGTCTTTTAACATTTCCTTTTGGTGTTCAGAGACATAGAAAATAGTAACATAGTAACTTTGAGCATGTTTCCCTCTGTAGCCATCATCTGATCCTGAATGAAAAGGATTATGGGACTGGGCTTCTCTCCCCTTTGAGGAGGTGGTGTGGCTCAGTGGTTGCACACATGCACAAAGTTCCAGGTTCAATTCCTGCCGTCTCCAAATCGGCAATAGAATTCAGGAGAGCTACTGTCAGCCAGAATGAATTACGCTGAGCTACGTGGACCAGTGGCCAGACTGGATATCAGGAAAAACTGGGAAAACTCCCCTCCCAGGAGAGTACTGAACCACAAGGATACTTATTAACAATCCAAGCCACAGTAGCATCTGTGAGAGTGAAAAGTGACAACCCACAGTGACAACCACGGACTAGGCAGACAAGAGTCAAATTGTAACTAGTTTATTTAAAAAAATCCCAAAGAAAGGATTCAAAGAACAAAAGGACTCAAAGATAAGGTCCACCATGTCACATGACTAAACTGGTAGCACATCTGGCTTTGGAGTTGCAGCCCACAAACAGAAGCAAAAGACATTCTTTCACCTAGCTAAAATTACTGTCCCGATTGTAGCTACTCACATTGTCCAAGGAATCCTTGGACTCTGCACTTACTGGAGAATAAATGGGCACTTCCTGTGTATAGGTATTAAGTTTATTCATGGCAGACTATCAAAACACACAGAGCTGCCTTCTGCTTTGAGTTACATAACGTAGCTTTTTTTTTATGCCACCACCAAGTTACCTGATTGGAGGCATCCAGTCCATCTGGCCTCTCTGCTCTATGCCTTTTCAGGGGTCTTCACACACCGGCCTGCGGGCCATAGCCGGCAATCTCCCCCCGCCCCCATGAGCGGCATTTACTGTTCCATGGAAGTGCTGCTCCATTTTCAAGCTTCACTGGTGGCACGGATGCTCTGGGCAGTTGCGTCTATGCCCGGGCATTCCAGAATGCTGTGCTGCAGCATGCTGGCCATAGACGTGACTGCCCAGAGCATCCCTGCCACCAGTGCAGCTTGAAAATAGAGCAGTGCTTCCATGGAATGGTAAGCACTGCTTGGGACAAGGAAGGGTTATCCATTACACAGCGCTTGAGAGTTTGGTGACCACTGACTTAGATAGGCAGGTTTGGCTGACCGATCGCTAAGTATATGCCAGTCTCAGTGCCCAAGATTCTGAATCAACAAATACATATGACTGGTAGTTAACAGATTTTCCAGCAAGGCTCAATAACTGCTATAGGAGGCTAAACCTGCACAAGAACTTTGGGGAGTTAAACATTACCAAAAATAATGGAAAAATAGGCAAAAAGTACGGGGGCAGGGCATTCATCACAACAAGATATAAGTTGATATATCTGGGCTACTTTGCTGACAAAACGTCTCATCTTATAACCTAAAAAATACGATGTGTAAAGCTGTCATGTGGCTTTTTTTTCTAAAGTGAGCTTCGGAAACCTGCATCAGTTAATCAGCACCAGTGCCTTGGTATCTTTTCTTTTCTTTTTTCTTATAAAGATGTCCGGTGTGGGGTTTTTGATTCCTCCTCCCTTGCAACACCATTATATAACGTGAAACATGTGATATATAGCCCTTCACAACATTTGAGTGCTGCATTTTTCTAAGTAATGGATTGTATCTTGTGTCTGACAATGTCCTCTTGAAGCTTAGAGCATAAAATTAAAATACCAAATACCTTCTAAATAGGGTTTTAAATTAGCAGGTTTTACAGCCTCTTTCAAGAAACTTTAGTAAGCATTTTCTTCTCATCATTTATAACTTTGCTCTACCTCCACTGTACTGTCAAACTCCCAAGGCTCTGTACCACAAGCTCAGGAGAATTCAAATACAGTGTAGGGATATCAAAAGAGAGTGTCGTCATCCCCCTTTTGAAGAAGGGAGAAAAAAATTGGAATGTTTATTCCAAAGTTGAAAAGTTGGAATGTTTATTCCAACTGTACTCAGACCAATGCAAATGACTAAAGGTGAGAAACAATGATTTTATTTTTTTATTTTTTTGTGTGGATTTCGGTGTTTTCCAAAACGTAGAAGTGCAGAAAGGGGGTGTAATGTGTTTTTATTCAAAAGTTACATTATTATAATTGCTTTAAAAGTGTACTAGTGTACTAGGTAGGTGACATAGGGCGCAATCCTAACCTGGAGTTAGACTGGCATAGTTAGGCCAGCAAAGTTTGGCCAGCACAGAGGCCACTGTAAAGCACTTTTGGACCACTCTCAGGAGCCAGGGAGGATGGCACTCGTCTGTGTGCTGGCCTCTCTGACTCCGAGAGTGGTCCAAACATACTTTATGGTGTCCCTTGTGCCGGCCAAACTTTGCAGGCCTAACTGTGTTAGGTTCCAGGTTAGGAATGCACCCATAGTCATTGCCCATGCACCCCTCATTAAATCTATATATATAAAAACGGACGTGGGTGTGTGTGTGGGTGTGTATGTTCTGAATAGGGTTCACGACGCTGGGACCGGGCTGCACGAAACTCGCCACGCACGTACCTTGTGGCCTGGCAACAAACACTGCGGGGGTGAGACCCCCCTACAGCCCCCGTTTTTGGGGAGGGGGCCCAGATAGTCAGGAACCAAGGGGATTGCATTGGACTACAGGTCTGCTGCCACCCTGTGGGGTCTCTGGTACAGCTGCTGTAGAACTAGGCAGAAGCGAAACTGAAACTACTGGGGCTGGAAGCAGCACGTTCCACACTTTTCCAGCACCCACTCGGATGGTACAGGGACACATTTCCACACAGCTACCTGGGCACCTGTTCCCCTATCTCCTGCTTCACTGCTATCCTGCCACAGTGCCTGCAGACAGGGTTCAGTAAGTGTTACTGTTTACTTTCGCTCTCTTATGTGATTGTGTGCCTGTGTCCTTAACTGTGATACTGCAGGTAGCATTCATTCCTTCTCCTCATAGAGCCTCAGGGTCCTTTGTCCCCTGGGCAACGCCGGGTCACAAACAGCTAGTAATAAATAAAAACTAAATAACACATTTCTAATTTTTTTCAGATTCAATTTTTTTTGTGGATTTTTTTGTGGACAAAAATGAGAAATGCAGAAAGTGGTGCTTATGTGCTTTTATTTCACTATCACTGTTTTCTCCTTCCTTTACCAATGGCAGGATGCTGGAGGGAGGGGTCCTGCACTTGGATCCTCCTGGTGCCCTCAGGTCCATCGTCTAATGATACATTGGGTACTACCACTGCCATTGGATATTGAAGGATCAGAAGTCAGCCCAATCAGGTGGTCCCTCTAATGGGCTGGGGTCCTCAGCCACTTCCCAGTCTGGTTGATGCCACCCTTGTCCCACACCCTGAGAATGAACAGGAGATATAGTAATCAGGTTGAATTATGGGTAATCTATGGCTAAGTAATCTTAGAGCTCAGTCCTAACTAGGGCAGGTGCAGGCACAATCCTATACCCCCCTTGCGCCAGTGCTAAGCTCTTGTGCCGGCCGAACGCTTTTGCAAATGTGCCATAAAGCACGTCCGCATCGGTGCTGTGGCCCTGGGCCGACACTGGACCTGTGCAAGCAGCAGTGCCAGCCATGCCCCAATCAAACATCAGCAGCGCTCAGTTGGCTCAGGACCCCCACGAGGGCATTCCAGGGGCGTAACTGGGCGGTGCAGTGGGCAGAGTTGTGATGCAGGACGGCCATAGTGGCAAATTCTAGACCCTGTCCCCAGCCAGGGCAGCCTCGATTTGGGCCGCTTCTGTGCACGTTCCTCTGTGCCTGCAAGACAGCAGGCATAGATCCAAGCATGTCCATAGGAGTGACTGGGGCTTACGTGAGTGCAAGGGGAAAACCTCCCCTTGTCCTGGACATTGCTGCCTCCTGATGGGCTTTAGAATAACGCCCTGCTATGTCAGCCTTACTACGGAGGCATAGTATAGGATTGCGCTCTAAGTTGCCTTAACTAGAATTAACAAGGTTATCCAACCCTAAACCTGCCTCCTTTCCCTTTCTCCAGAGTTGAACAGCCACAAGTGTTTGTTCCATTAAGTTTGTCCCAAACTTGTAACACCCTGCCCCCGACATGTATGTACTTTGAAAATTAATGTATAGAATTAGATGTATAAAACCTTGGAAAACACACACACACACACACACACACTCCTTTCATCAGTTTTCCTTCTTTGATCAGCTAATTTCCTGCATTCTCATAAATGCAGCACTAGATACATTTAGCACTAGATGAGGTCAATCCCAATTTAGGTTTGTTTCAATTCAATCAGAGCAATTAAAAAAAGTCCTTTGCTCTTAATGCATCTTCTGAATATAGCATTTGCTAGGTTAAAGTGGTACTTTTACTTCACTTAATAATAAGGCCTATATACAGTACAATCTATCAATGTATCTGGATCCAAACATTCATTTCTTTCTATTGGCTTGTATGTTTATTGAGCTTATATCATCATCCAAGTTAGCCCAGACGACAGAATGATCTAGGAAACGGTAGACGAGGAAATTAAGGATATGCTGTCCAGCATCACCTTGTAAGCCACTTCCCTCTAATAACATGATGCCATGCTGCAGAGAAGTTAAATCAAAGCATTATCTGTTCATTTTTATTTTAATCTTCAGCTCCCCAGCAAAACAGCCATTCATCCCATATGGTGCTCATTTTGAATTGTAAAGGGTAGTTTATATTAAAAAATCTGTGTGCATATCACTTTCATAACTACTTTGACATAAGGGATGCCAAACATAAGGAATGCAAAATGACACAAGGCTTCATCAAGAACGTTTTATGGGTATCTTGTACATGAGGCAATAACACAGACATTCATTCAACTAGAAAGCGTACCATTCCTTGCGCGTACCTAGAAAGCGTACCATTACACTGATTCCTTGGTGGGATAACTCTTCTGTGCCTTTGTGTGCATTATGAAGAAGAAAGAAGAAAATGCATTATTTTCTTGTCTGTATGCTGTATTGCATAGAACAGTGGTTCCCAAACTGTGGGTCGGGACCAACTAGTGGGTCTCAAGCCAATTTCAGGTGGGTCATGAAGCACCTAGAGCAGCCATATTGAAAATATGGAAGACGGGATGCTGGAAAGGAGGAGGGCTGTGTGGTTGCTTTGCTTGTATCAAGGTTGTAAATAGGCTTTTTTTCTTTCTGATTCACTTTGCTATAGGAAAATGGCTGAGAACTAACCCAACAAATTGCTGCATGCATTCTCAGGAAAGCAGCAGGCTCTGGCATCACAATGTTGGCAAAAAAAAATAGTGGTCCCCCTTCCTGCAGGGATACTACATCATACTCTGCCACACACATGGCACATCAAGGTGACTACCGATTAGTATGGGTCCTTGCCTCCTGTGGTGTACCCTGGCCCATGCTGTCCACCTGCCCTGTTATCTGCTTGAGGGTGGACCCATCTCTTAAGAACATTGCAGACCAACTGGATATATTTATTTTTGAGGCTATAGGCGGGATGGTTTTGGGTGGCAGACCAGGTCTGGCCCATGGGCAATAGGTCGTCTACTCCTGAACTAAGGAGATGTCTCTTCCTCACTCCATCCCAGTACAAGTCCACCAAAAAGATTCCAGTTTTGTTTAAAGTCTGGTAAGAAGGAATCATCTGGGGGCGCAATCCTAAACAGCGCCGGACTGGCAAGGCCAATGGGCCAGCGCCATATCCGACACTGTTTAGGAGAGGCTGGAACCTCCCTGTGGCAAGGGAGCATGCATTTCCTTACCATAGGGGAGGCTCCTCGGATCTGCGCCCACTAAAGAGGAGATCGCGTGGCTCAAATCGGGGCCTTGTGGACTGACTTAGGAAATGGCCATATGGCCACCTCCCAAGCCCGCCCACGCCCCGCCCAAGTCCTGCCCCGCCTCCCTCCCTCCCACCTATCCCCGTGCTGCGTCGGCATGAGGGAGGCTCTCCGTCGGCTATGAGTAGCGTTGGCTTCAGAGCTTTAGCGCCGACACGGGGGTGCTGCTTGGTGCCCCCGAGTTGGCGCTAAGCACATAGCGCTGACACAACGACGTTGCGTCAGCTCTATGTGCCTTTTAGGATTGCGCTGTGGATCTGATATCAGCAGGCTCTATGTGGGGAAAAAATTAAACACATAATTTTGTTTAAGAAGCCAGGAGGGGGTGGGGTTGGTGTCGGCAGCACACACCATCTCCTAACCCCTGTCCCTATCCCGGGCAGCCAAACACAGGGTTTGCCACAGCTAAATAGCTGGCAAGCTGGGGTGATACACAGGGAGGAAAATAGCCCCTTATCCCAAAGTGACCTCCAGCCTGGCTGTACCAGCACAGATTAGGATTGCCCTGCCAGTGAAACCACAATATTCTTCATCCCCATGACAAGTTGTGGACCCAGCCAATGGGCTGCCCAGGAACAGATGATCAGCAGGCCCGCCCCCTCCACTATGCACATAGGTCATCCTATGAGGCTCCTTCTCGGAGCAGTGCAATGGCATGGGAAGGAGGGCGGGCCCAAACCACTCGTCTCTCCAAAAGGCAGGCCAGCTCGCCACTGCCCTCCTCCTGCCCCAGCTGAGCTGCGCCTGGGCCTTTTGCCCCCTCCCCCAAATTGGTAGGACTGCGACTGCTCATGCTGTGCCTTACGCCTGAAATGGATCTTGCCAGTGGAAAGACTTTTTATTCTTGACTACTTTTGTGAATGTAACTTAAAATAGCATCCATAGTTTATTATCTATTTTACTATAAGCCATAAGCACTTCCATCTACTTGTACTGCCTAGTACTCCATCTTGCACATTTTGGTTTTCTTTCTTTCTTTCTTTCTTTCTTTCTTTCTTTCTTTCTTTCTTTCTTTCTTTCTTTCTTTCTTTCTTTCTTTCTTTC